>OY660877.1:0-700000 GCA_962446985.1 Xyrichtys novacula
CCTTTGGGTTTTCGGGCTTCCTGAAGGTATTAGGTTTTGGGGCTTAGGGTAAGGTTTAAGGTTTTTGGCGTTAGGGTTAAAATCACTGTCCAAAACCTTTTAAGGAACAAGATTAAGACCTTTTGGAGTTGGTTACACCAAAAAAAAAATGTAAAATGAAAAAAAAAATATTTGGGGTGTTCGGGCTTCCTGAAGGTAATACCCTTCAGGTTTAAGTATTAGGTAATGGGGCTAGGGTAAGGTTTAAGGTTTTTGGCGTGAGGGTTTAAATCACTGTCCAAAACCTTTGTAGGAAGTCTTTTCCAACCTTTCGGAGTTAGTTAGACAAAAAAAAAAAAGATAAATGAAAAAAAAATATTTGGGGTGTTCGGGCTTCCTGAAGGTAATATCCGGGTATTAGGTTATGGGGCTAGGTTAAGGTTTAAGGTTTTTTGCGTGAGGGTTAAAATCACTGTCCAAAACCTTTGTAGGAAGTCTTTTCCAACCTTTTGGAGTTAGTTAGAAAAAAAAAAAAGATAAATGAAAAAAAAATATTTGGGGTGTTCGGGCTTCCTGAAGGTAATACCCGGGTATTAGGTTATGGGGCTAGGGTAAGGTTGGATTAATATTTTTTCCAGATTTTTTTTTGTACATCTCTTATTTTACTTCTGCCCTGTTCAAAACTAGCAAATGTTTCATTGAAAGTAATTTTTTGTAACCCTTTAAGAGCCCATTTAAGACATAAAGTCACTAATATAGCAAAAATGTGAGCCTTTTAACTTTTTCTGTAGCATCAGATTTAATAGACAACTCCCTTTGGCGCCCCTCAGTGGCCATATCTACTTTGTCTGCTGTTAATAGACAACTCCCTTTGGCGCCACTCAGTGGCCAAAACGACTTTTAAGAATGTGGATTTTTGGGTCATCTTTGGCGCCCCCTAGAACGTAAACCGTGGGATGCAGCGTCATGATTTTTACAACTTTGAATGGCCATGGGGTGTAGATTGGCCTGAGCAAATTTGGTGTCAGTGGGACGAAAGCCTTAGGAGGAGTTAGTCACATTCCAATGTGTGCGAATCGGCAAAAAATGCGAAATAGCCCTTTAACCGTACATTTTACAGACACGTGCCCATTGACTTTTTCATAGATCTTATTGAGATACACGTGATTGTCAAATTTTGTGTCAATATGACAAAGCGTATAGGCGTGACACTCAACAATGTGTATTTTCACCTTAGGGGACAAGAAAAAATTGAATTTTTTCTCCTGCCATGGGGGGGCGCTCTTTTGGGGAGTAAAAATTCCTTCACAAATGTGTTGATGGCTGGACATTGCATCATCCTAGAAAATTCAAAGATCACAAAACAGCACAATCTCAAGTTCAAACACGACACAAACTCAGGTTCAACAAACACACAAACTCAAGTTTAACCAATACCCAATTCTCACGTTTAACAATTTCCACAACCTCAAGTTCAAACACGACACAAACTCAAGTTCAAACACGACACAAACTCAAGTTCAAACAACACCCAAATATCAAGTTTAACATCTGCCAAAACCTCAAGTTCAAAAACACCACAAACTCAAGTTCTTAATGACAAAAACTCAAGTTCAACAAACACACGAACTCAAGTTCAACCAATGCCCACTTCGCAAGTTTAACAATTTCCACAACCTCAAGTTAAAAAAAAACAAAAACTCAAGTTCAGACACACCACAAACTCAAGTTAGAAACAACACAGACTCAAGTTCAACCAACACCTAAGTCACAAGTTTAACAATTGCCACAAACTTCAGTTCAAAAAACACAAAAGCTCAAGATCAAAAACACCACAAACTCAAGTTCAAACACGATTCACAAACTCAAGTTCAACCAAATCCCAAATCTCAAGTTTAACAATTTCCACAACCTCAAGTTCAAAACCAACAGAAACTCAAGTTCAAACACGCCACAAACTCAAGTACAACAAACGCCACAAACTCAAGTTCAACAATTGCCACCAAGTAAAGTTCAGAGAAAAATACAGACTCAAGGTTAACAATTGCCACAAACTCAAGTTCATCAAACACCACAAGCTTAAGTTCAAAAAATGACAAACTTTCAAATTCAACAAATGACCTATATTCACATTAAACAATTGCCAAAAACTCAAGTTCAACAAACTCAAGTTCAAAAATTGCAACAAACTCAGGTTCAAAAAATACACAAATTCAAGTTCAAAAACACCACAAACTCAAGTTCAAAAATGCCGAAACTTAATTTCAACCAACACCCAAATCTCAAGTTTAACAATTGCCACAACCTCATGTTCAAAAACAACAGAAACTCAAATTCAAAAACACCAAAAACTCAAGTTAAAAAAACCCCACACAAATTCAAGATCACAAAACAGCACAATCTCAAGTTCAAACAAGACACAAACTCAGGTTCAACAAACACACAAACTCAAGATAAACCAATACCCAATTCTCACGTTTAACAATTTCCACAACCTCAAGTTCAAATACAACACAAACTCAGGTTCAAACTCGACACAAACTCAAGTGCAAAAACACCACAAACTCAAGTTCAACAATTGCCACCAACTAAAGTTCAGAGAAAATACAGACTCAAGTTCAACAATTGCCACAAACTCAAGTTCAACAAACACCACAATCTTAAGTTCAACAAATTCCAAAATTTCAAGTTCAACAAATGACCTAAACTCACACTTAACAATTGCCAAAAACTAAAGGTCAACAAACTCAAGTTAAAAAAGTGCCACAAAATGAAGTTCAAAAACACCACAAACTCAAATTCAAAAAACACACAAACTCAAGTTCAAAAACACCACAAACTCAATTTCAAACACGATACAAACTCAAGTTCAACAAACACCACAAACTCAAGTTCAACAAATGTCACAGTTTCAAGTTCAACCAACACCCGATTCTCAGGTTTAACAATTTCCACAACCTCAAATTCAAAAAACACACAAACTCAAGTTCAAAAACACCAGAACCTCAAGTTCAAAAAACATAAAAAACTCAAGTTCAAATATTCCACAAACTCAAGTTCAATGAACACCACAAACTCAAGTTCAACCAACACCCGATTCTCAAGTTTAACAATTGCCACAACCTCAAGTTAAAAAAAACACAAACTCAAGTTCAAACACTTCACAAACTCAAGTTCAAACACTTCACAAACTCAAGTTCAAACACTTCACAAACTCAAGTTCAACAAACGCCACAAGGTCAAGTTCAACAAACGCCACAAACTCAAGTTCAACAATTGCCACCAACTAAAGTTCACTAAAAACCAAAGACTCAAGTTCAACAATTGCCAAAAAATCAAGCGAAACAAACTCAAGTTCATAAGTTGTCACAAACTTCAAACACGACACAAACTCAAGTTCAAAAACACCACAAACTCAAGTTCAAAAAGACACAAACTCAAGTTCAACAAACAAAACTAACTATTTAGAGTAATTTTGAGGTGTTTGAGAGGTTTTTTGTAGACTTACCCTAGCGGTCCTATGTTGTTGTTGATGTGAGGCGTTTCTTTTCCAGTAGTCTAAAATCTGTTGGAGGGGGGAAAAGGTTCCAGCTGTCCAGCCGCGGCGGCAGCGGTGTGTCTGAAGTCCGGGGTCCTCGGCGGGGGAAAGAAGATAGGCGCTCCGCGGCAAGGTTTGCTGGGACTCGGTGCCGTCGGCGGGTCGAAGCTCGGTGGTGGGCGGCTTGGAGTGATGGAGGTGTCTTCTTTCAGTTGGCGGCGCGGCGTCTTCCTCGAGGCGGTGGTCGGTCTTCTAGGTCCAGTGGTCAGTGCTTTGTCTCAATAACAGGAACAGGAATTGCTCTTTAGTGCACAGCACTTAAATGTGCTTTTGACAGGAGAAGACATCCCCAGAGTTGGGCTCGAGTCATGGTTTGTGCTGTTCCTCTCAGACATGGTTGTGTTCTCTTCTCGATGTTTGTATTCCAGAATGGATGTCTCTTGGTTGTATTTTAAACTTTCAAGTTGTTTTAAGTTAATTTTAATGTAGTTTATTTGTTTTAAATTTAGTTTTGCTACATTAAATTTGTATGCAATCGTAAGGGATTGTGGGTATTTTAGTTCTGAGGGATGAGAGCCTAAGGAATCAATCTTCATGTTACAGCAAAGGATTGTGGGTAAAACCGTGAGTGAGTGAGGTACTTCCTTTCTGCCATGAGAGCCTTGGGAATCAATCTCCCTGTTGCAGCAAAGGATTGTGGGTAAAACCGTGAGTAAGGGAGGTACATTTTTCCTGGCATGAGAACCTCAGGAGTCAGTCCTTCCTAAGAAAAAAGAGGGGAGGGGGGGAAGACAAACAAAAGCACAGGAACCCTAAAATGAAATAAAATAAAATAAAATAAAATAATATAAAACAATGAAAAAATAAAAAAGAAGAACAAAAGTGGATTGCAAAAGGGAAAGGAGAAGAAAAAAGGAAAAAAAGAAGTGTCAAGAGCAAATAGCAAAAAACAGAAGTGAGCTTAAAAACAGAGAACAGTTCCCTAAAAGACAGACAGAAATGTAAATTTGATCAATGTCCTAAGGGAAAATCTGCACGTGTATGTGTTTTCTTTTTTACTAGCTTAGTCTGGTGTCACTGATGGTCAGTTATCAATAAGTATTTATTATTTAAATTTTTGATGAAGTTGTTTGTAGTGGGGTTAGCTGGCTAATTTTAGTGTGTTAAAAAAGATGTTAGAGGGGGAGGATTTAGGTGGCATGGCGGTTCCCCTTCAGGTCTCTCTTAATCCTCAATATAGGTGACCCAACAGGGGTTACCCCCCGGCCGGGGTAGGCCGAGGCTGAAGATCACCTATTTGTCCTCTGTGAAGGTGAAAATAAAGGGGCAGGGGAGGGAATAAGAAAGAGGGGGGGTGTTAGAGAGAGGGGGAGAGATGAGGGAGAGAGATGAGGGAGAGAGAGAGAGAGAGGGGGGGGGGGGTGAGAGAGAGAGAGAGAGAAGGGAAGAGGGAGAGGGGGGTTTAAGGGAGAGGTGGAGATGGTGGAAAATAAAGATTGGTGAGGGGGATTTGGTGGCGGATGAAACATCCCATAGCTCCCCAGCTCTCACCATCCATGTGAGGAGAGTGAGCAAGGGACATAGTCACCCGACCCGACTAGGTCTAGGCTCTGCTCTCCTCACGGTCCTCACAAGATACAAAGAGATATGTAAACGTGGAAGTGAGAGTTCTCTAGGCAGAGTTTTGGGTTTGGTTTGAGCTGAGTTGGTCAGTTGATTATTGATTACTATTTTAAGTTCTAAAAGTAAATAGAGTCAAAAAGTCACAGAGGATTGTGGTGGGAGCAGGTGGTCCATCTGGCACCATTCTGCTCATGCAGGGATTCGAGTGATAGAAAGAGAATAGATCTTGCCACCGTGACTCGCCATTGAGACTCTCCTCACCTGCTGGTTTTCATCCTCTGATAGGAGAGAGAGGTACAGATCAGGAGAGAGGGAGAAAAGGAGGGAGGCAGGGTGGGGTCAGGAGTTAATTTGTCTTGAAAAGTATTTATCTTTTCGTCATTGCTGTTAGGGTTTAGATGTTTTTTGTTTAGTTTTCTGAGGAATGTAGTGTTAGTATAGGTTCCAAGGTGGAGGATTCTTTGGAATTCACTCTCACCCTTGAAACTGGAAGATCTTAGATTCTATAAAGGGGGGGGGGGGGGGTGAGAGGTTGTGTGCACAGAAGGAGCATGGGCTCAGACTATTCTCGGAATGATATTGTGACAAGTCTGTCCGAAGGTAAGTGGCTGGTTAGGTGTGGGAAAGAGATAGAGTGATAGCCCCCGCTTTCGTCAGTTGACTTGGCGGTTTGAGGTAGGCTGATCAAGGGCTTGCACTGGCCGGCGCATGTCGACCTGTCACATGTTCCAGTCGAGTCTCCGAGCTCAATCTGTGTGTAAAAATTGTGTGTTGGTAGAAAGTTTAATGACTCAGCTCAGTTGGTATGCTATGCTGTCTATCTTTTAGACTATGTGTTTGTAGAGCAATATTATGTATATATTTTGTTACAGGGCTAGGAAAAGGTTAAAGGTTTTTGACGTTAGGGTTAAAATCACTGTCCAAAACCTTTGTAGGAACTCTTTTCCAACCTTTTGGAGGGAGCTAGACTAAAAAAAAAAGAAAAAAGAAAAAAAAAAATTGGGGGTGTTCGGGCTTCCTGAAGGTAATACCCGGGTATTAGGTTACGGGGCTAGGGTAAGGTTTAAGGCTTTTGGCGTATGGCTTAAAATCACTGTCCAAAACCTTTTTAGGAACATGTTTCAGACCTTTTGGAGTTAGTTAGACCAAAAAAAATGAAAAATGAAAAAAATATATTTGGGGTGTTCAGGCTTCCTGAAGGTAATACCCGGGTATTAGGTTAGGGGCTGAGGTAAGGTTTAAGGTGTTTGGTGTGAGGGTTAAAATCACTGTCCAAAACCTTTGTAGGAACTCTTTTCCAACCTTTTGGAGTTAGTTAGACCAAAAAAAAAAAACGAAAAATGAAAAAACAATATTTGGGGTTTTCGGGCTTCCTGAAGGTAATACCCGGGTATTAGGTTATGGGGCTAGGGTAAGGTTTAAGGTTTTTGGCGTGAGGGTTAAAATCACTGTCCAAAACCTTTGTAGGAACTCTTTTCCAACCTTTTGGAGTTAGTTAGACCACAAAAAATGAAAAATAAAAAAAAAATATTTGGGGTGTTCGGGCTTCCTGAAGGTAATACCCGGTATTAGGTTTTGGGGCTAGGGTAAGGTTTAAGGTTTTTGGCGTTAGGGTTAAAATCACTGTCCAAAACCTTTTTAGGAACATGTTTCAGACCTTTTGGAGATGGTTACACCAAAAAAAATGTAAAATGAAAAAAAAAATATTTGGGGTGTTTGGGCTTCCTGAAGGTAATACCCGGGTATTAGGTTATGGGGCTAGGGTAAGGTTTAAGGTTTTTGGCGTGAGGGTTAAAATCACTGTCCAAAACCTTTGTAGGAAGTCTTTTCCAACCTTTTGGAGTTAGTTAGACCAATAAAAAAATGAAAAATAAAAAATAAAAAATTTGGGGTGTTCGGGCTTCCTGAAGGTAATACCCGGGTATTAGGTTTTGGGGCTAGGATTAGGTTTAAGGTTTTTGGCGTTAGGGTTAAAATCACTGTCCAATATTTTTTAAGGAACATGTTTCAGACCTTTTGGAGTTAGTTAGACCAAAAAAAAAGAAAAAAGAAAAAAAAATATTTGGGGTTTTCGGGCTTCCTGAAGGTATTAGGTTTTGGGGCTAGGGTAAGGTTTAAGGTTTTTGGCGTTAGGGTTAAAATCACTGTCCAATATTTTTAAGGAACATGTTTCAGACCTTTTGGAGCTAGTTTGACCGAAAAAAAAAAAAAAGAAAAATTTATATATTTGGGGTGTTCGGGCTTCCTGAAGGTATTAGGTTTTGGGGCTAGGGTAAGGTTTAAGGTTTTTGGCGTTAGGGTTAAAATCACTGTCCAAAACCTTTTAAGGAACAAGATTCAGACCTTTTGGAGTTGGTTACACCAAAAAAAAATGTAAAATGAAAAAAAAAATATTTGGGGTGTTCGGGCTTCCTGAAGGTAATACCTTTCAGGTTTAAGTATTAGGTTATGGGGCTAGGATTAGGTTTAATGTTTTTGGCGTTAGGGTTAAAATCACTGTCCAATATTTTTAAGGAACATGTTTCAGACCTTTTGGAGCTAGTTTGACCGAAAAAAAAAAAGAAAATTTTTTTTTTATATATTTGGGGTGTTCGGGCTTCCTGAAGGTAATACCAGGGTATTAGGTTATGGGGCTAGGGTAATGTTTAAGGTTTTTGGCGTGAGGGTAAAAATCACTGTCCAAAACCTTTGTAGGAAGTCTTTTCCAACCTTTCGGAGTTAGTTAGAAAAAAAAAAAAAGATAAATGAAAAAAAAAAAATTGGGGTTTTCTGGCTTCCTGAAGGTAATACCCGGGAATTAGGTTATGGGGCTAGGGTAAGGTTTAAGGTTTTTGGCGTAAGGGTTAAAATCACTGTCCAAAACCTTTTTAGGAACATGTTTCAGGCCTTTTGGAGTTGGTTACACCAAAAAAAATGTAAAATGAAAAAAAATCTTTTTTGGGTGTTCGGGCTTCCTGAAGGTAATACTTTGTATTACCTTTGTAGGAAGTCTTTTCCAACCTTTTGGAGTTAGTTAGACAAAAAAAAAAAGATAAAAGAAAAAAAAATATTTGGGGTGTTCGGGCTTCCTGAAGGTAATACCCGGGTATTAGGTTATGGGGCTAGGGTAAGGTTTAAGGTTTTTGGCATAAGGGTTAAAGTAACTGTCCAATATTTTTTAAGGAACATGTTTCAGACCTTTTCGAGCTAGTTTGACCAAAAAAAAAAAAGAAAAAGAAAAAATACATATTTGGGGTGTTCGGGCTTCCTGAAGGTAATACCTGGGTATTAGGTTATGGGGCTAGGTTAAGGTTTAAGGTTTTTGGCGTGAGGGTTAAAATCACTGTCCAAAACCTTTGTAGGAACTCTTTTCCAACCTTTTGGAGTTAGTTAGACAAAAAAAAAAGATAAATGAAAAAAAAATATTTGGGGTGTTCGGGCTTCCTGAAGGTAATACTAGGTTTCTGGGCTAGGGTAATGTTTAAGGTTTTTGGCGTTAGGGTTAAAATCAATGTCCAAAACCTTTGTAGGAACTCTTTTCCAACCTTTGAGAGCAAGTTAGACCAAAACAAAAAGAAAAATAAAAAATATATATTTGGGGTGTTCGGGCATCCTGAAGGTAATACCCGGGTATTAGGTTATGGGGCTAGGGTAAGGTTTAAGGTTTTTCGGCGTGAGGGTAAAAATCACTGTCCAAAACCTTTGTAGGAACTCTTTTCCAACCTTTGGGAATTAGTTAGACAAAAAAAAAAGATAAATGAAAAAAAAATATTTGGGGTGTTCGGGCTTCCTGAAGGTAATACCCGGGTATTAGGTTTTGGGGCTAGAGTTAGGTTTAAGGTTTTTGGCGTTAGGGTTAAAGTAACTGTCCAATATTTTTTAAGGAACATGTTTCAGACCTTTGGGAGTTAGTTAGACAAAAAAAAAAGAAAAAGAAAAAAAAATATTTGGGGTGTTCGGGTTTCCTGAAGGTAATACCCGGGTATTAGGTTAGGGGCTAAGGTAAGGTTTAAGGTTTTTGGCGTGAGGGTTAAAATCACTGTCCAAAACCTTTGTAGGAACTCTTTAACATCCTTTTGGAGTTAGTTAGACCAAAAAAAAAACGAAAAATGAAAAAACAATATTTGGGGTTTTCGGGCTTCCTGAAGGTAATACCCGGGTATTAGGTTATGGGGCTAGGGTAAGGTTTAAGGTTATTGGCGCGAGGGTTAAAATCACTGTCCAAAACCTTTGTAGGAACTCTTTTCCAACCTTTTGGAGTTAGTTAGACCACAAAAAATGAAAAATAAAAAAAAAAATATTTAGGGTGTTCAGGCTTCCTGAAGGTAATACCCAGGGTATTAGGTTTTGGGGCTAGGGTAACTTTTAAGGTTTTTGGCGATAGGGTTAAAATCACTGTCCAAAACCTTTGTAGGAACTCTTTTCCAACCTTTTGGAGTTAGTTAGACCACAAAAAATGAAAAAAAAAAAAAAAAAAAATTTGGGGTGTTCAGGCTTCCTGAAGGTAATACCCGGGTATTAGGTTATGGGGCTAGGGTAAGGTTTAAGGTTTTTGGCGTAAGGGTTAAAATCACTGTCCAAAACCTTTGTAGGAACTCTTTTCCAACCTTTTGGAGTTAGTTTGACAAAAAAAAAAAGATAAATGAAAAAAAATATTTGGGGTGTTCGGGCTTCCTGAAGGTAATACCCGGGTATTAGGTTTTGGGGCTAGAGTTAGGTTGAAGGTTTTTGGCGTTAGGGTTAAAGTAACTGTCCAATATTTTTTAAGGAACATGTTTCAGACCTTTTGGAGATGGTTACACCAAAAAAAACGAAAAATGAAAAAACAATATTTGGGGTGTTCGGGCTTCCTGAAGGTAATACCCGGGTATTAGGTTATGGGGCTAGGGTAAGGTTTAAGGTTTTTGGCGTGAGGGTTAAAATCACTGTCCAAAACCTTTGTAGGAAGTCTTTTCCAACCTTTTGGAGTTAGTTAGACCAAAAAAAAAAGATAAATGAAAAAAAAAATATTTGGGGTGTTCGGGCTTCCTGAAGGTAATACCCGGGTATTAGGTTATGGGGCTAGGGTAACTTTTAAGGTTTTTGGCGATAGGGTTAAAATCACTGTCCAAAACCTTTGTAGGAACTCTTTTCCAACCTTTTGGAGTTAGTTAGACAAAAAAAAAAGATAAATGAAAAAAAAATATTTGGGGTGTTCGGGCTTCCTGAAGGTAATACCCGGGTATTAGGTTATGGGGCTAGGGTAAGGTTTAAGGTTTTTGGCGTAAGGGTTAAAATCACTGTCCAAAACCTTTTTAGGAACATGTTTCAGACCTTTTGGAGATGGTTACACCAAAAAAAATGTAAAATGAAAAAAAAAAATATTTGGGGTGTTCGGGCTTCCTGAAGGTAATACCCGGGTATTAGGTTATGGGGCTAGGGTAAGGTTTAAGGTTTTTGGCGATAGGGTTAAAATCACTGTCCAAAACCTTTGTAGGAACTCTTTTCCAACCTTTTGGAGTTAGTTAGACAAAAAAAAAAAGATAAATGAAAAAAAAAATATTTGGGGTGTTCGGGCTTCCTGAAGGTAATACCCGGGTATTAGGTTATGGGGCTAGGGAAAGGTTTAAGGTTTTGGGCGTAAGGGTTAAAATCACTGTCCAAAACCTTTTTAGGAACATGTTTCAGACATTTTGGAGTTGGTTACACCAAAAAAAATGTAAAATGAAAAAAAATTTTTTTGGGTGTTCGGGCTTCCTGAAGGTTATACTAGGTTTCTGGGCTAGGGTAATGTTTAAGGTTTTTGGAGTTAGGGTTAAAATCAATGTCCAAAACCTTTGTAGGAACTCTTTTCCAACCTTTTGGAGTTAGTTAGACCACAAAAAATGAAAAATAAAAAAATATATTTGGGGTGTTCGGGCTTCCTGAAGGTAATACCCGGGTATTAGGTTTTGGGGCTAGGGTAACTTTTAAGGTTTTTGGCGTGAGGGTTAAAATCACTGTCCAAAACCTTTGTAGGAACTCTTTAACATCCTTTTGGAGTTAGTTAGACCAAAAAAAAAACGAAAAATGAAAAAACAATATTTGGGGTTTTCGGGCTTCCTGAAGGTAATACCCGGGTATTAGGTTATGGGGCTAGGGTAAGGTTTAAGGTTATTGGCGCGAGGGTTAAAATCACTGTCCAAAACCTTTGTAGGAACTCTTTTCCAACCTTTTGGAGTTAGTTAGACCACAAAAAATGAAAAATAAAAAAAAAAATATTTGGGGTGTTCGGGCTTCCTGAAGGTAATACCCGGGTATTAGGTTTGGGGCTAGGGTAAGGTTTAAGGTTTTTGGCGTAGGGTTAAAATCACTGTCCAAAACCTTTGTAGGAACTCTTTTCCAACCTTTTGGAGTTAGTTAGACCACAAAAAATGAAAAATAAAAAAAAAATATTTGGGGTGTTCGGGCTTCCTGAAGGTAATACCCGGGTATTAGGTTTTGGGGCTAGGGTAACTTTTAAGGTTTTTGGCGATAGGGTTAAAATCACTGTCCAAAACCTTTGTAGGAACTCTTTTCCAACCTTTTGGAGTTAGTTAGACCACAAAAAATGAAAAAAAAAAAAAATTTGGGGTGTTCAGGCTTCCTGAAGGTAATACCCGGGTATTAGGTTATGGGGCTAGGGTAAGGTTTAAGGTTTTTGGCGTAAGGGTTAAAATCACTGTCCAAAACCTTTGTAGGAACTCTTTTCCAACCTTTTGGAGTTAGTTAGACCAAAAAAAAAAAAAGATAAATTAAAAAAAAATATTTGGGGTGTTCGGGCTTCCTGAAGGTAATACCCGGGTATTAGGTTATGGGGCTAGGGTAAGGTTTAAGGTTTTTGGCGTAAGGGTTAAAATCACTGTCCAAAACCTTTTTAGGAACATGTTTCAGACCTTTTGGAGATGGTTACACCAAAAAAAAATGTAAAATGAAAAAAAATATATTTGGGGTGTTCGGGCTTCCTGAAGGTAATACCCGGGTATTAGGTTATGGGGCTAGGGTAAGGTTTAAGGTTTTTGGCGATAGGGTTAAAATCACTGTCCAAAACCTTTGTAGGAACTCTTTTCCAACCTTTTGGAGTTAGTTAGACAAAAAAAAAAGATAAATGAAAAAAAAATATTTGGGGTGTTCGGGCTTCCTGAAGGTAATACCCGGGTATTAGGTTTTGGGGCTAGAGTTAGGTTTAAGGTTTTTGGCGTTAGGGTTAAAATCACTGTCCAATACCTTTTTAAGGAACATGTTTCAGACCTTTTGGAGTTAGTTAGACAAAAAAAAAGAAAAAAAAAAAAATATTTGGGGTGTTCGGGCTTCCTGAAGGTAATACCCGGGTATTAGGTTAGGGGCTAAGGTAAGGTTTAAGGTTTTTGGCGTGAGGGTTAAAATCACTGTCCAAAACCTTTGTGGGAACTCTTTTCCAACCTTTTGGAGTTAGTTAGACCACAAAAAATGAAAAATAAAAAAAAAAAATATTTGGGGTGTTCGGGCTTCCTGAAGGTAATACCCGGGTATTAGGTTATGGGGCTAGGGTAAGGTTTAAGGTTTTTGGCGATAGGGTTAAAATCACTGTCCAAAACCTTTGTAGGAACTCTTTTCCAACCTTTTGGAGTTAGTTAGACAAAAAAAAAAAAAGATAAATTAAAAAAAAATATTTGGGGTGTTCGGGCTTCCTGAAGGTAATACCCGGGTATTAGGTTATGGGGCTAGGGTAAGGTTTAAGGTTTTTGGCGTAAGGGTTAAAGTAACTGTCCAATATTTTTTAAGGAACATGTTTCAGACCTTTGGGAGTGAGTTAGACAAAAAAAAAAGAAAAAGAAAAAAAAATATTTGGGGTGTTCGGGTTTCCTGAAGGTAATACCCGGGTATTAGGTTAGGGGCTAAGGTAAGGTTTAAGGTTTTTGGCGTGAGGGTTAAAATCACTGTCCAAAACCTTTGTAGGAACTCTTTTCCAACCTTTTGGAGTTAGTTAGACCACAAAAAATGAAAAATAAAAAAAATATATATTTGGGGTGTTCGGGCTTCCTGAAGGTAATACCCGGGTATTAGGTTTTGGGGCTAGGGTAACTTTTAAGGTTTTTGGCGATAGGGTTAAAATCACTGTCCAAAACCTTTGTAGGAAGTCTTTTCCTACCTTTTGGAGTTAGTTAGACAAAAAAAAAAAATAAATGAAAAAAAAATATTTGGGGTGTTCGGGCTTCCTGAAGGTAATACCCGGGTATTAGGTTATGGGGCTAGGTTAAGGTTTAAGGTTTTTGGCGTGAGGGTTAAAATCACTTTCCAAAACCTTTGTAGGAAGTCTTTTCCAACCTTTTGGAGTTAGTTAGACAAAAAAAAAAGATAAATGAAAAAAAAATATTTGGGGTGTTCGGGCTTCCTGAAGGTAATACCCGGGTATTAGGTTTTGGGGCTAGAGTTAGGTTTAAGGTTTTTGGCGTTAGGGTTAAAGTAACTGTCCAATATTTTTTAAGGAACATGTTTCAGACCTTTGGGAGTTAGTTAGACAAAAAAAAAAAGAAAAAGAAAAAAAAATATTTGGGGTGTTCGGGTTTCCTGAAGGTAATACCCGGGTATTAGGTTAGGGGCTAAGGTAAGGTTTAAGGTTTTTGGCGTGAGGGTTAAAATCACTGTCCAAAACCTTTGTAGGAACTCTTTTCCAACCTTTTGGAGTTAGTTAGACCACAAAAAATGAATAATAAAAAAAATATATATTTGGGGTGTTCGGGCTTCCTGAAGGTAATACCCGGGTATTAGGTTTTGGGGCTAGGGTAACTTTTAAGGTTTTTGGCGATAGGGTTAAAATCACTGTCCAAAACCTTTGTAGGAACTCTTTTCCAACCTTTTGGAGTTAGTTAGACCACAAAAAATGAAAAAAAAAAAAATATATATTTGGGGTGTTCAGGCTTCCTGAAGGTAATACCCGGGTATTAGGTTTTGGGGCTAGGGTAACTTTTAAGGTTTTTGGCGATAGGGTTAAAATCACTGTCCAAAACCTTTGTAGGAACTCTTTTCCAACCTTTTGGAGTTAGTTAGACAAAAAAAAAAAAAAGATAAATTAAAAAAAAATATTTGGGGTGTTCGGGCTTTCTGAATGTAATACCCGGGTATTAGGTTATGGGGCTAGGGTAAGGTTTAAGGTTTTTGGCGTAAGGGTTAAAATCACTGTCCAAAACCTTTTTAGGAACATGTTTCAGACCTTTTGGAGATGGTTACACCAAAAAAAAATGTAAAATGAAAAAAAAAATATTTGGGGTGTTCGGGCTTCCTGAAGGTAATACCCGGGTATTAGGTTATGGGGCTAGGGTAAGGTTTAAGGTTTTTGGCGTAAGGGTTAAAGTAACTGTCCAATATTTTTTAAGGAACATGTTTCAGACCTTTTGGAGCTAGTTTGACCAAAAAAAAAAAGAAAAAGAAAAAATACATATTTGGGGTGTTCGGGCTTCCTGAAGGTAATACCTGGGTATTAGGTTATGGGGCTAGGTTAAGGTTTAAGGTTTTTGGCGTGAGGGTTAAAATCACTGTCCAAAACCTTTGTAGGAACTCTTTTCCAACCTTTTGGAGTTAGTTAGACAAAAAAAAAAAGATAAATGAAAAAAAAATATTTGGGGTGTTCGGGCTTCCTGAAGGTAAAACCCGGGTATTAGGTTATGGGGCTAGGGAAAGGTTTAAGGTTTTTGGCGTAAGGGTTAAAATCACTGTCCAAAACCTTTTTAGGAACATGTTTCAGACCTTTTGGAGTTGGTTACACCAAAAAAAATGTAAAATGAAAAAAAAATTTTTTTGGGTGTTCGGGCTTCCTGAAGGTAATACTAGGTTTCTGGGCTAGGGTAATGTTTAAGGTTTTTGGAGTTAGGGTTAAAATCAATGTCCAAAACCTTTGTAGGAACTCTTTTCCAACCTTTGAGAGCAAGTTAGACCAAAAAAAAAAGAAAAATAAAAAATATATATTTGGGGTGTTCGGGCTTCCTGAAGGTAATACCCGGGTATTAGGTTAGGGGCTAAGGTAAGGTTTAAGGTTTTTGGCGTGAGGGTTAAAATCACTGTCCAAAACCTTTGTAGGAACTCTTTTCCAACCTTTTGGAGTTAGTTAGACCAAAAAAAAAAAGAAAAATGAAAAAACAATATTTGGGGTGTTCGGGCTTCCTGAAGGTAATACCCGGGTATTAGGTTATGGGGCTAGGGTAAGGTTTAAGGTTTTTGGCGTGAGGGTTAAAATCACTGTCCAAAACCTTTGTAGGAACTCTTTTCCAACCTTTTGGAGTTAGTTAGACCACAAAAAATGAAAAATAAAAAAAAAATATTTGGGGTGTTCGGGCTTCCTGAAGGTAATACCCGGGTATTAGGTTTTGGGGCTAGGGTAACTTTTAAGGTTTTTGGCGATAGGGTTAAAATCACTGTCCAAAACCTTTGTAGGAACTCTTTTCCAACCTTTTGGAGTTAGTTAGACCACAAAAAATGAAAAATAAAAAAAAATTATTTGGGGTGTTCGGGCTTCCTGAAGGTAATACCCGGGTATTAGGTTTTGGGGCTAGGGTAAGGTTTAAGGTTTTTGGCGTGAGGGTTAAAATCACTGTCCAAAACCTTTGTAGGAACTCTTTTCCAACCTTTTGGAGTTAGTTAGACCACAAAAAATGAAAAAAAAAAAATATATATTTGGGGTGTTCAGGCTTCCTGAAGGTAATACCCAGGTATTAGGTTTTGGGGCTAGGGTAACTTTTAAGGTTTTTGGCGATAGGGTTAAAATCACTGTCCAAAACCTTTGTAGGAACTCTTTTCCAACCTTTTGGAGTTAGTTAGACAAAAAAAAAAAGATAAATTAAAAAAAAATATTTGGGGTGTTCGGGCTTCCTGAAGGTAATACCCGGGTATTAGGTTATGGGGCTAGGGTAAGGTTTAAGGTTTTTGGCGTAAGGGTTAAAATCACTGTCCAAAACCTTTTTAGGAACATGTTTCCGACCTTTTGGAGATGGTTACACCAAAAAAAAATGTAAAATGAAAAAAAAAATATTTGGGGTGTTCGGGCTTCCTGAAGGTAATACCCGGGTATTAGGTTATGGGGCTAGGGTAAGGTTTAAGGTTTTTGGTGATAGGGTTAAAATCACTGTCCAAAACCTTTGTAGGAACTCTTTTCCAACCTTTGGGAGTTAGTTAGACAAAAAAAAAAGATAAATGAAAAAAAAAATATTTGGGGTGTTCGGGCTTCCTGAAGGTAATACCCGGGTATTAGGTTATGGGGCTAGGGTAAGGTTTAAGGTTTTTGGCGTAAGGGTTAAAGTAACTGTCCAATATTTTTTAAGGAACATGTTTCAGACCTTTTGGAGTTGGTTACACCAAAAAAAATGTAAAATGAAAAAAAAATTTTTTTGGGTGTTCGGGCTTCCTGAAGGTAATACCCGGGTATTAGGTTATGGGGCTAGGGTAAGGTTTAAGGTTTTTGGCGTTAGGGTTAAAATCACTGTCCAAAACCTTTGTAGGAACTCTTTTCCAACCTTTTGGAGTTAGTTAGACCAAAAAAAATGAAAAATAAAAAAAAATATTTGGGGTGTTCGGGCTTCCTGAAGGTAATACCCGGGTATTAGGTTATGGGGCTAGGTTAAGGTTTAAGGTTTTTGGCGTGAGGGTTAAAATCACTGTCCAAAACCTTTGTAGGAACTCTTTTCCAACCTTTTGGAGTTAGTTAGACAAAAAAAAATGAAAAAAAAAAAAAAAAATTTGGGGTGTTCAGGCTTCCTGAAGGTAATACCCGGGTATTAGGTTTTGGGGCTAGGGTAACTTTTAGTGTTTTTGGTGATATGGTTAAAATCACTGTCCAAAACCTTTGTAGGAACTCTTTTCCAACCTTTTGGAGTTAGTTAGACAAAAAAAAAAGATAAATTAAAAAAAAATATTTGGGGTGTTCGGGCTTCCTGAAGGTAATACCCGGGTATTAGGTTATGGGGCTAGGGTAAGGTTTAAGGTTTTTGGCGTAAGGGTTAAAATCACTGTCCAAAACCTTTTTAGGAACATGTTTCAGACCTTTTGGAGATGGTTACACCAAAAAAAATGTAAAATGAAAAAAAATATATTTGGGGTGTTCGGGCTTCCTGAAGGTAATACCCGGGTATTAGGTTATGGGGCTAGGGTAAGGTTTAAGGTTTTTGGTGATAGGGTTAAAATCACTGTCCAAAACCTTTGTAGGAACTCTTTTCCAACCTTTTGGAGTTAGTTAGACAAAAAAAAAAAGATAAATGAAAAAAAAAATATTTGGGGTGTTCGGGCTTCCTGAAGGTAATACCCGGGTATTAGGTTATGGGGCTAGGGAAAGGTTTAAGGTTTTGGGCGTAAGGGTTAAAATCAGTGTACAAAACCTTTTTAGGAACATGTTTCAGACCTTTTGGAGTTGGTTACACCAAAAAAAATGTAAAATGAAAAAAAAATTTTGGGGTGTTCGGGCTTCCTGAAGGTTATACCAGGTTTCTGGGCTAGGGTAATGTTTAAGGTTTTTGGAGTTAGGGTTAAAATCAATGTCCAAAACCTTTGTAGGAACTCTTTTCCAACCTTTGAGAGCAAGTTAGACCAAAACAAAAAGAAAAATAAAAAATATATATTTGGGGTGTTCGGGCATCCTGAAGGTAATACCCGGGTATTAGGTTATGGGGCTAGGGTAAGGTTTAAGGTTTTTGGCGTGAGGGTTAAAATCACTGTCCAAAACCTTTGTAGGAACTCTTTTCCAACCTTTTGGAGTTAGTTAGACCACAAAAAATGAAAAATAAAAAAAAAAAAAATTTGGGGTGTTCGGGCTTCCTGAAGGTAATACCCGGGTATTAGGTTTTGGGGCTAGGGTAACTTTTAAGGTTTTTGGCGATAGGGTTAAAATCACTGTCCAAAACCTTTGTAGGAACTCTTTTCCAACCTTTTGGAGTTAGTTAGACCACAAAAAATGAAAAATAAAAAAAAATATTTGGGGTGTTCAGGCTTCCTGAAGGTAATACCCGGGTATTAGGTTTTGGGGCTAGGGTAACTTTTAAGGTTTTTGGCGATAGGGTTAAAATCACTGTCCAAAACCTTTGTAGGAACTCTTTTCCAACCTTTTGGAGTTAGTTAGACAAAAAAAAAAAAGATAAATTAAAAAAAAATATTTGGGGTGTTCGGGCTTCCTGAAGGTAATACCCGGGTATTAGGTTTAGGGGCTAAGGTAAGGTTTAAGGTTTTTGGCGTGAGGGTTAAAATCACTGTCCAAAACCTTTGTAGGAACTCTTTTCCAACCTTTTGGAGTTAGTTAGACCAAAAAATGAATAATAAAAAAAATATATATTTGGGGTGTTCGGGCTTCCTGAAGGTAATACCCGGGTATTAGGTTTTGGGGCTAGGGTAAGGTTTAAGGTTTTTGGCGTTAGGGTTAAAGTAACTGTCCAATATTTTTTAAGGAACATGTTTCAGACCTTTTGGGAGTTAGATAGACAAAAAAAAAAAAGAAAAAGAAAAAAAAATATTTGGGGTGTTCGGGTTTCCTGAAGGTAATACCCGGGTATTAGGTTATGGGGCTAGGTAAGGTTTAAGGTTTTTGGCGTGAGGGTTAAAATCACTGTCCAAAACCTTTGTAGGAACTCTTTTCCAACCTTTTGGAGTTAGTTAGACCAAAAAAAAAATGAAAAATGAAAAAACAATATTTGGGGTGTTCAAGCTTCCTGAAGGTAATACCCGGGTATTAGGTTATGGGGCTAGGGAAAGGTTTAAGGTTTTTGGCGTAAGGGTTAAAATCACTGTCCAAAACCTTTGTGGGAACTCTTTTCCAACCTTTTGGAGTTAGTTAGACCACAAAAAATGAAAATAAAAAAAAAAATATTTGGGGTGTTCAGGCTTCCTGAAGGTAATACCCGGGTATTAGGTTTTGGGGCTAGGGTAAGGTTTAAGGTTTTTGGCGATAGGGTTAAAATCACTGTCCAAAACCTTTGTAGGAACTCTTTTCCAACCTTTTGGAGTTAGTTAGACAAAAAAAAAAAAAGATAAATTAAAAAAAAATATTTGGGGTGTTCGGGCTTCCTGAAGGTAATACCCGGGTATTAGGTTATGGGGCTAGGGTAAGGTTTAAGGTTTTTGGCGTAAGGGTTAAAATCACTGTCCAAAACCTTTTTTAAGGAACATGTTTCCAGACCTTTGGGAGTTAGTTAGACAAAAAAAAAAGAAAAAGAAAAAAAAATATTTGGGGTGTTCGGGTTTCCTGAAGGTAATACCCGGGTATTAGGTTAGGGGCTAAGGTAAGGTTTAAGGTTTTTGGCGTGAGGGTTAAAATCACTGTCCAAAACCTTTGTAGGAACTCTTTTCCTACCTTTTGGAGTTAGTTAGACAAAAAAAATAAATAAATGAAAAAAAAATATTTGGGGTGTTCGGGCTTCCTGAAGGTAATACCCGGGTATTAGGTTATGGGGCTAGGTTAAGGTTTAAGGTTTTTGGCGTGAGGGTTAAAATCACTTTCCAAAACCTTTGTAGGAAGTCTTTTCCAACCTTTTGGAGTTAGTTAGACAAAAAAAAAAAAGATAAATGAAAAAAAAATATTTGGGGTGTTCGGGCTTCCTGAAGGTAATACCCGGGTATTACGTTTTGGGGCTAGGGTAACTTTTAAGGTTTTTGGCGATAGGGTTAAAATCACTGTCCAAAACCTTTGTAGGAACTCTTTTCCAACCTTTTGGAGTTAGTTAGACAAAAAAAAAAAGATAAATTAAAAAAAAATATTTGGGGTGTTCGGGCTTCCTGAAGGTAATACCCGGGTATTAGGTTATGGGGCTAGGGTAAGGTTTAAGGTTTTTGGCGTAAGGGTTAAAATCACTGTCCAAAACCTTTTTAGGAACATGTTTCAGACCTTTTGGAGATGGTTACACCAAAAAAAATGTAAAATGAAAAAAAAAAATATTTGGGGTGTTCGGGCTTCCTGAAGGTAATACCCGGGTATTAGGTTATGGGGCTAGGGTAAGGTTTAAGGTTTTTGGCGATAGGGTTAAAATCACTGTCCAAAACCTTTGTAGGAACTCTTTTCCAACCTTTTGGAATTAGTTAGACAAAAAAAAAGATAAATGAAAAAAAAATATTTGGGGTGTTCGGGCTTCCTGAAGGTAATACCCGGGTATTAGGTTATGGGGCTAGGGTTAGGTTTAAGGTTTTTGGCGTTAGGGTTAAAGTAACTGTCCAATATTTTTTAAGGAACATGTTTCAGACCTTTGGGAGTTAGTTAGACAAAAAAAAAAGAAAAAGAAAAAAAAATTATTTGGGGTGTTCGGGTTTCCTGAAGGTAATACCCGGGTATTAGGTTTTGGGGCTAGGGTAACTTTTAAGGTTTTTGGCGATAGGGTTAAAATCACTGTCCAAAACCTTTGTAGGAACTCTTTTCCAACCTTTTGGAGTGAGTTAGACCACAAAAAATGAAAAATAAAAAAAAAATATTTGGGGTGTTCAGGCTTCCTGAAGGTAATACCCGGGTATTAGGTTTTGGGGCTAGGGTAACTTTTAAGGTTTTTGGCGATATGGTTAAAATCACTGTCCAAAACCTTTGTAGGAACTCTTTTCCAACCTTTTGGAGTTAGTTAGACCACAAAAAATGAAAAAAAAAAATATATATTTGGGGTGTTCAGGCTTCCTGAAGGTAATACCCAGGTATTAGGTTTTGGGGCTAGGGTAACTTTTAAGGTTTTTGGCGATAGGGTTAAAATCACTGTCCAAAACCTTTGTAGGAACTCTTTTCCAACCTTTTGGAGTTAGTTAGACAAAAAAAAAAAAGATAAATTAAAAAAAAATATTTGGGGTGTTCGGGCTTCCTGAAGGTAATACCCGGGTATTAGGTTATGGGGCTAGGGTAAGGTTTAAGGTTTTTGGCGTAAGGGTTAAAATCACTGTCCAAAACCTTTTTAGGAACATGTTTCAGACCTTTTGGAGATGGTTACACCAAAAAAAAATGTAAAATGAAAAAAAAAATATTTGGGGTGTTCGGGCTTCCTGAAGGTAATACCCGGGTATTAGGTTATGGGGCTAGGGTAAGGTTTAAGGTTTTTGGTGATAGGGTTAAAATCACTGTCCAAAACCTTTGTAGGAACTCTTTTCCAACCTTTTGGAGTTAGTTAGACAAAAAAAAAAGATAAATGAAAAAAAAAATATTTGGGGTGTTCGGGCTTCCTGAAGGTAATACCCGGGTATTAGGTTATGGGGCTAGGGTAAGGTTTAAGGTTTTTGGCGTAAGGGTTAAAGTAACTGTCCAATATTTTTTAAGGAACATGTTTCAGACCTTTTGGAGTTGGTTACACCAAAAAAAATGTAAAATGAAAAAAAAAATTTTTTGGGGTGTTCGGGCTTCCTGAAGGTAATACCCGGGTATTAGGTTTTGGGGCTAGAGTTAGGTTTAAGGTTTTTGGCGTTAGGGTTAAAGTAACTGTCCAAAACCTTTGTAGGAACTCTTTTCCAACCTTTTGGAGTTAGTTAGACCACAAAAAATGAAAAATAAAAAAAAAATATTTGGGGTGTTCGGGCTTCCTGAAGGTAATACCCGGGTATTAGGTTATGGGCTAGGGTAAGGTTTAAGGTTTTTGGCGTGAGGGTTAAAATCACTGTCCAAAACCTTTGTAGGAAGTCTTTTCCAACCTTTTGGAGTTAGTTAGACAAAAAAAAAAAAAAGAAAAAAAAATATTTGGGGTGTTCAGGCTTCCTGAAGGTAATACCCGGGTATTAGGTTTTGGGGCTAGGGTAAGGTTTAAGGTTTTTGGCGATATGGTTAAAATCACTGTCCAAAACCTTTGTAGGAACTCTTTTCCAACCTTTTGGAGTTAGTTAGACAAAAAAAAAGATAAATTAAAAAAAAATATTTGGGGTGTTCGGGCTTCCTGAAGGTAATACCCGGGTATTAGGTTATGGGGCTAGGGTAAGGTTTAAGGTTTTTGGAGTAAGGGTTAAAATCACTGTCCAAAACCTTTTTAGGAACATGTTTCCAGACCTTTTGGAGATGGTTACACCAAAAAAAAAAATTGTAAAATGAAAAAAAATATATTTGGGGTGTTCGGGCTTCCTGAAGGTAATACCCGGGTATTAGGTTATGGGGCTAGGGTAAGGTTTAAGGTTTTTGGTGATAGGGTTAAAATCACTGTCCAAAACCTTTGTAGGAACTCTTTTCCAACCTTTTGGAGTTAGTTAGACAAAAAAAAAAGATAAATGAAAAAAAAAATATTTGGGGTGTTCGGGCTTCCTGAAGGTAATACCCGGGTATTAGGTTATGGGGCTAGGGAAAGGTTTAAGGTTTTTGGCGTAAGGGTTAAAATCACTGTCCAAAACCTTTTTAGGAACATGTTTCAGACCTTTTGGAGTTGGTTACACCAAAAAAAATGTAAAATGAAAAAAAAATTTTGGGGTGTTCGGGCTTCCTGAAGGTTATACTAGGTTTCTGGGCTAGGGTAATGTTTAAGGTTTTTGGAGTTAGGGTTAAAATCAATGTCCAAAACCTTTGTAGGAACTCTTTTCCAACCTTTGAGAGCAAGTTAGACCAAAACAAAAAGAAAAATAAAAAATATATATTTGGGGTGTTCGGGCATCCTGAAGGTAATACCCGGGTATTAGGTTATGGGGCTAGGGTAAGGTTTAAGGTTTAAGGTTTTTCGGCGTGAGGGTTAAAATCACTGTCCAAAACCTTTGTAGGAACTCTTTTCCAACCTTTTGGAGTTAGTTAGACCACAAAAAATGAAAAATAAAAAAAAAATATTTGGGGTGTTCGGGCTTCCTGAAGGTAATACCCGGGTATTAGGTTTTGGGGCTAGGGTAAGGTTTAAGGTTTTTGGCGATAGGGTTAAAATCACTGTCCAAAACCTTTGTAGGAACTCTTTTCCAACCTTTTGGAGTTAGTTAGACCAAAAAAAATGAATAAATAAAAAAATATATATTTGGGGTGTTCGGGCTTCCTGAAGGTAATACCCGGGTATTAGGTTTTGGGGCTAGGGTAAGGTTTAAGGTTTTTGGCGTAAGGGTTAAAATCACTGTCCAAAACCTTTTTAGGAACATGTTTCAGACCTTTTGGAGATGGTTACACCAAAAAAATGTAAAATGAAAAAAAAAATATTTGGGGTGTTCGGGCTTCCTGAAGGTAATACCCGGGTATTAGGTTATGGGGCTAGGGTAAGGTTTAAGGTTTTTGGCGATAGGGTTAAAATCACTGTCCAAAACCTTTGTAGGAACTCTTTTCAAACCTTTTGGAGTTAGTTAGACAAAAAAAAAAGATAAATGAAAAAAAAAATATTTGGGGTGTTCGGGCTTCCTGAAGGTAATAACCGGGTATTAGGTTATGGGGCTAGGGTAAGTTTTAAGGTTTTTGGCGTAAGGGTTAAATAACTGTCCAATATTTTTTAAGGAACATGTTTCAGACCTTTTGGAGATGGTTACACCAAAAAAAATGTAAAATGAAAAAAAATTTTTTTGGGGTGTTCGGGCTTCCTGAAGGTAATACCCGGGTATTAGGTTTTGGGGCTAGGGTAAGGTTTAAGGTTTTTGGCGTTAGGGTTAAAATCACTGTCCAAAACCTTTTTAGGAACATGTTTCAGACCTTTTGGAGTTAGTTAGACAAAAAAAAAAGAAAAAGAAAAAAAATATTTGGGGTGTTCGGGCTTCCTGAAGGTAATACCCGGGTATTAGGTTAGGGGCTAGGTAAGGTTTAAGGTTTTTGGCGTGAGGGTTAAAATCACTGTCCAAAACCTTTGTAGGAACTCTTTTCCAACCTTTTGGAGTTAGTTAGACCACAAAAAATGAAAAAAAAAAAAAAAAATATTTGGGGTGTTCGGGCTTCCTGAAGGTAATACCCGGGTATTAGGTTTTGGGGCTAGGGTAAGGTTTAAGGTTTTTGGCGATAGGGTTAAAATCACTGTCCAAAACCTTTGTAGGAAGTCTTTTCCTACCTTTTGGAGTTAGTTAGACAAAAAAAAAAAAATAAATGACAAAAAAATATTTGGGGTGTTCGGGCTTCCTGAAGGTAATACCCGGGTATTAGGTTATGGGGCTAGGTTAAGGTTTAAGGTTTTTGGCGTGAGGGTTAAAATCACTGTCCAAAACCTTTGTAGGAAGTCTTTTCCAACCTTTTGGAGTTAGTTAGACAAAAAAAAAAAGATAAATGAAAAAAAATATTTGGGGTGTTCGGGCTTCCTGAAGGTAATACCCGGGTATTAGGTTTTGGGGCTAGGGTAACTTTTAAGGTTTTTGGCGATAGGGTTAAAATCACTGTCCAAAACCTTTGTAGGAACTCTTTTCCAACCTTTTGGAGTTAGTTAGACAAAAAAAAAAAGATAAATTAAAAAAAAATATTTGGGGTGTTCGGGCTTCCTGAAGGTAATACCCGGGTATTAGGTTATGGGGCTAGGGTAAGGTTTAAGGTTTTTGGCGTAAGGGTTAAAATCACTGTCCAAAACCTTTTTAGGAACATGTTTCCAACCTTTTGGAGTTAGTTAGACCAAAAAAAAAGAAAAAAGAAAAAAAAATATTTGGGGTGTTCGGGCTTCCTGAAGGTAATACCCGGGTATTAGGTTATGGGGCTAGGGTAAGGTTTAAGGTTTTTGGCGATAGGGTTAAAATCACTGTCCAAAACCTTTGTAGGAACTCTTTTCCAACCTTTTGGAGTTAGTTAGACCAAAAAAAAAAGATAAATGAAAAAAAATATTTGGGGTGTTCGGGCTTCCTGAAGGTAATACCCGGGTATTAGGTTATGGGGCTAGGGTAAGGTTTAAGGTTTAAGGTTTTTGGCGTGAGGGTTAAAATCACTGTCCAAAACCTTTGTAGGAACTCTTTTCCAACCTTTTGGAGTTAGTTAGACAAAAAAAAAAAGATAAATGAAAAAAAAATATTTGGGGTGTTCGGGCTTCCTGAAGGTAATACCCGGGTATTAGGTTTTGGGGCTAGGGTTAGGTTTAAGGTTTTTGGCGTTAGGGTTAAAGTAACTGTCCAATATTTTTTAAGGAACATGTTTCAGACCTTTGGGAGTTAGTTAGACAAAAAAAAAAGAAAAAGAAAAAAAAATATTTGGGGTGTTCGGGTTTCCTGAAGGTAATACCCGGGTATTAGGTTAGGGGCTAAGGTAAGGTTTAAGGTTTTTGGCGTGAGGGTTAAAATCACTGTCCAAAACCTTTGTAGGAACTCTTTAACATCCTTTTGGAGTTAGTTAGACCAAAAAAAAAAACGAAAAATGAAAAAACAATATTTGGGGTTTTCGGGCTTCCTGAAGGTAATACCCGGGTATTAGGTTATGGGGCTAGGGTAAGGTTTAAGGTTATTGGCGCGAGGGTTAAAATCACTGTCCAAAACCTTTGTAGGAACTCTTTTCCAACCTTTTGGAGTTAGTTAGACCACAAAAAATGAAAAATAAAAAAAAATATTTGGGGTGTTCGGGCTTCCTGAAGGTAATACCCGGGTATTAGGTTTTGGGGCTAGGGTAACTTTTAAGGTTTTTGGCGATAGGGTTAAAATCACTGTCCAAAACCTTTGTAGGAACTCTTTTCCAACCTTTTGGAGTTAGTTAGACCACAAAAAATGAAAAATAAAAAAAAAAATATTTGGGGTGTTCAGGCTTCCTGAAGGTAATACCCGGGTATTAGGTTTTGGGGCTAGGGTAACTTTTAAGGTTTTTGGCGATAGGGTTAAAATCACTGTCCAAAACCTTTGTAGGAACTCTTTTCCAACCTTTTGGAGTTAGTTAGACAAAAAAAAAAAGATAAATTAAAAAAAAATATTTGGGGTGTTCGGGCTTCCTGAAGGTAATACCCGGGTATTAGGTTAGGGGCTAAGGTAAGGTTTAAGGTTTTTGGCGTGAGGGTTAAAATCACTGTCCAAAACCTTTGTAGGAACTCTTTTCCAACCTTTTGGAGTTAGTTAGACAAAAAAAAAAAGATAAATGAAAAAAAAAAATATTTGGGGTGTTCGGGCTTCCTGAAGGTAATACCCGGGTATTAGGTTATGGGGCTAGGGTAAGGTTTAAGGTTTTTGGCGTAAGGGTTAAAGTAACTGTCCAATATTTTTTAAGGAACATGTTTCAGACCTTTGGGAGTTAGTTAGACAAAAAAAAAAAGAAAAAGAAAAAAAAATATTTGGGGTGTTCGGGTTTCCTGAAGGTAATACCCGGGTATTAGGTTAGGGGCTAAGGTAAGGTTTAAGGTTTTTGGCGTGAGGGTTAAAATCACTGTCCAAAACCTTTGTAGGAACTCTTTTCCAACCTTTTGGAGTTAGTTAGACCACAAAAAATGAAAAATAAAAAAAAAAATATTTGGGGTGTTCGGGCTTCCTGAAGGTAATACCCGGGTATTAGGTTTTGGGGCTAGGGTAAGTTTAAGGTTTTTGGCGATAGGGTTAAAATCACTGTCCAAAACCTTTGTAGGAACTCTTTTCCAACCTTTTGGAGTTAGTTAGACAAAAAAAATAAATAAATGAAAAAAAAATATTTGGGGTGTTCGGGCTTCCTGAAGGTAATACCCGGGTATTAGGTTATGGGGCTAGGTTAAGGTTTAAGGTTTTTGGCGTGAGGGTTAAAATCACTGTCCAAAACCTTTGTAGGAACTCTTTTCCAACCTTTTGGAGTTAGTTAGACAAAAAAAAAAAGATAAATGAAAAAAAAATATTTGGGGTGTTCGGGCTTCCTGAAGGTAATACCCGGGTATTAGGTTTTGGGGCTAGGGTAACTTTTAAGGTTTTTGGCGATAGGGTTAAAATCACTGTCCAAAACCTTTGTAGGAACTCTTTTCCAACCTTTTGGAGTTAGTTAGACAAAAAAAAAAGATAAATGAAAAAAAAATATTTGGGGTGTTCGGGCTTCCTGAAGGTAATACCCGGGTATTAGGTTATGGGGCTAGGGTAAGGTTTAAGGTTTTTGGCGTAAGGGTTAAAATCACTGTCCAAAACCTTTTTAGGAACATGTTTCAGACCTTTTGGAGATGGTTACACCAAAAAAAATGTAAAATGAAAAAAAAAATATTTGGGGTGTTCGGGCTTCCTGAAGGTAATACCCGGGTATTAGGTTATGGGGCTAGGGTAAGGTTTAAGGTTTTTGGCGATAGGGTTAAAATCACTGTCCAAAACCTTTGTAGGAACTCTTTTCCAACCTTTTGGAGTTAGTTAGACAAAAAAAAAAAAGATAAATGAAAAAAAAATATTTGGGGTGTTCGGGCTTCCTGAAGGTAATACCCGGGTATTAGGTTTTGGGGCTAGGGTTAGGTTTAAGGTTTTTGGCGTTAGGGTTAAAGTAACTGTCCAATATTTTTTAAGGAACATGTTTCAGACCTTTGGGAGTTAGTTAGACAAAAAAAAAAGAAAAAGAAAAAAAAATATTTGGGGTGTTCGGGTTTCCTGAAGGTAATACCCGGGTATTAGGTTAGGGGCTAAGGTAAGGTTTAAGGTTTTTGGCGTGAGGGTTAAAATCACTGTCCAAAACCTTTGTAGGAACTCTTTAACATCCTTTTGGAGTTAGTTAGACCAAAAAAAAAACGAAAAATGAAAAAACAATATTTGGGGTTTTCGGGCTTCCTGAAGGTAATACCCGGGTATTAGGTTATGGGGCTAGGGTAAGGTTTAAGGTTTTTGGCGATAGGGTTAAAATCACTGTCCAAAACCTTTGTAGGAACTCTTTTCCAACCTTTTGGAGTTAGTTAGACCACAAAAAATGAAAAATAAAAAAATATATTTGGGGTGTTCAGGCTTCCTGAAGGTAATACCCGGGTATTAGGTTATGGGGCTAGGGTAACTTTTAAGGTTTTTGGCGATAGGGTTAAAATCACTGTCCAAAACCTTTGTAGGAACTCTTTTCCAACCTTTTGGAGTTAGTTAGACAAAAAAAAAAGATAAATTAAAAAAAAATATTTGGGGTGTTCGGGCTTCCTGAAGGTAATACCCGGGTATTAGGTTAGGGGCTAAGGTAAGGTTTAAGGTTTTTGGCGTGAGGGTTAAAATCACTGTCCAAAACCTTTGTAGGAACTCTTTTCCAACCTTTTGGAGTTAGTTAGACCACAAAAAATGAATAATAAAAAAAATATATATTTGGGGTGTTCGGGCTTCCTGAAGGTAATACCCGGGTATTAGGTTTTGGGGCTAGGGTTAGGTTTAAGGTTTTTGGCGTTAGGGTTAAAGTAACTGTCCAATATTTTTAAGGAACATGTTTCAGACCTTTGGGAGTTAGTTAGACAAAAAAAAAAAGAAAAAGAAAAAAAAAATATTTGGGGTGTTCGGGTTTCCTGAAGGTAATACCCGGGTATTAGGTTAGGGGCTAAGGTAAGGTTTAAGGTTTTTGGCGTGAGGGTTAAAATCACTGTCCAAAACCTTTGTAGGAACTCTTTAACATCCTTTTTGAGTTAGTTAGACCAAAAAAAAAGCGAAAAATGAAAAAAAAATATTTGGGGTTTTCGGGCTTCCTGAAGGTAATACCCGGGTATTAGGTTATGGGGCTAGGGTAAGGTTTAAGGTTATTGGCGCGAGGGTTAAAATCACTGTCCAAAACCTTTGTAGGAACTCTTTTCCAACCTTTTGGAGTTAGTTAGACCACAAAAAATGAAAAATAAAAAAAAAAATATTTAGGGTGTTCAGGCTTCCTGAAGGTAATAACCGAGTATTAGGTTTTGGGGCTAGGGTAACTTTTAAGGTTTTTGGCGATAGGGTTAAAATCACTGTCCAAAACCTTTGTAGGAACTCTTTTCCAACCTTTTGGAGTTAGTTAGACAACAAAAAATGAAAAAAAAAAAAAAAAATATTTGGGGTGTTCAGGCTTCCTGAAGGTAATACCCGGGTATTAGGTTTTGGGGCTAGGGTAACTTTTAAGGTTTTTGGCGATAGGGTTAAAATCACTGTCCAAAACCTTTGTAGGAACTCTTTTCCAACCTTTTGGAGTTAGTTAGACCACAAAAAATGAAAAAAATATATATATATATTTGGGGTGTTCAGGCTTCCTGAAGGTAATATCCGGGTATTAGGTTTTGGGGCTAGGGTAACTTTTAAGGTTTTTGGCGATAGGGTTAAAATCACTGTCCAAAACCTTTGTAGGAACTCTTTTCCAACCTTTTGGAGTTAGTTAGACAAAAAAAAAAAAAAGATAAATTAAAAAAAAATATTTGGGGTGTTCGGGCTTCCTGAAGGTAATACCCGGGTATTAGGTTATGGGGCTAGGGTTAGGTTTAAGGTTTTTGGCGTTAGGGTTAAAATCACTGTCCAAAACCTTTTTAGGAACATGTTTCAGACCTTTTGGAGATGGTTACACCAAAAAAAAATGTAAAATGAAAAAAAAAATATTTGGGGTGTTCGGGTTTCCTGAAGGTAATACCCGGGTATTAGGTTAGGGGCTAAGGTAAGGTTTAAGGTTTTTGGCGTGAGGGTTAAAATCACTGTCCAAAACCTTTGTAGGAACTCTTTAACATCCTTTTGGAGTTAGTTAGACCAAAAAAAAAACGAAAAATGAAAAAACAATATTTGGGGTTTTCGGGCTTCCTGAAGGTAATACCCGGGTATTAGGTTATGGGGCTAGGGTAAGGTTTAAGGTTATTGGCGCGAGGGTTAAAATCACTGTCCAAAACCTTTGTAGGAACTCTTTTCCAACCTTTTGGAGTTAGTTAGACCACAAAAAATGAAAAATAAAAAAAAAAATATTTAGGGTGTTCAGGCTTCCTGAAGGTAATACCAGGGTATTAGGTTTTGGGGCTAGGGTAACTTTTAAGGTTTTTGGCGATAGGGTTAAAATCACTGTCCAAAACCTTTGTAGGAACTCTTTTCCAACCTTTTGGAGTTAGTTAGACCACAAAAAATGAAAAAAAAAAATATATATATTTGGGGTGTTCAGGCTTCCTGAAGGTAATACCCGGGTATTAGGTTATGGGGCTAGGGTAACTTTTAAGGTTTTTGGCGTGAGGGTTAAAATCACTTTCCAAAACCTTTGTAGGAACTCTTTTCCAACCTTTTGGAGTTAGTTAGACAAAAAAAAAAAGATAAATGAAAAAAAAAATATTTGGGGTGTTCGGGCTTCCTGAAGGTAATACCCGGGTATTAGGTTTTGGGGCTAGAGTTAGGTTGAAGGTTTTTGGCGTTAGGGTTAAAATCAATGTCCAAAACCTTTTTAAAGAAACATGTTTCAGACCTTTTGGAGATGGTTACACCAAAAAAAACGAAAAATGAAAAAACAATATTTGGGGTGTTCGGGCTTCCTGAAGGTAATACCCGGGTATTAGGTTATGGGGCTAGGGTAAGGTTTAAGGTTTTTGGCGTGAGGGTTAAAATCACTTTCCAAAACCTTTGTAGGAAGTCTTTTCCAACCTTTTGGAGTTAGTTAGACAAAAAAAAAAGATAAATGAAAAAAAAATATTTGGGGTGTTCGGGCTTCCTGAAGGTAATACCCGGGTATTACGTTTTGGGGCTAGGGTAACTTTTAAGGTTTTTGGCGATAGGGTTAAAATCACTGTCCAAAACCTTTGTAGGAACTCTTTTCCAACCTTTTGGAGTTAGTTAGACAAAAAAAAAAGATAAATTAAAAAAAAATATTTGGGGTGTTCGGGCTTCCTGAAGGTAATACCCGGGTATTAGGTTATGGGGCTAGGGTAAGGTTTAAGGTTTTTGGCGTAAGGGTTAAAATCACTGTCCAAAACCTTTTTAGGAACATGTTTCAGACCTTTTGGAGATGGTTACACCAAAAAAAATGTAAAATGAAAAAAAAAAATATTTGGGGTGTTCGGGCTTCCTGAAGGTAATACCCGGGTATTAGGTTATGGGGCTAGGGTAAGGTTTAAGGTTTTTGGCGATAGGGTTAAAATCACTGTCCAAAACCTTTGTAGGAACTCTTTTCCAACCTTTTGGAGTTAGTTAGACAAAAAAAAAAAGATAAATGAAAAAAAAAATATTTGGGGTGTTCGGGCTTCCTGAAGGTAATACCCGGGTATTAGGTTATGGGGCTAGGGAAAGGTTTAAGGTTTTGGGCGTAAGGGTTAAAATCAGTGTACAAAACCTTTTTAGGAACATGTTTCAGACCTTTTGGAGTTGGTTACACCAAAAAAAATGTAAAATGAAAAAAAAATTTTTTTGGGTGTTCGGGCTTCCTGAAGGTTATACTAGGTTTCTGGGCTAGGGTAATGTTTAAGGTTTTTGGAGTTAGGGTTAAAATCAATGTCCAAAACCTTTGTAGGAACTCTTTTCCAACCTTTTGGAGTTAGTTAGACCACAAAAAATGAAAAATAAAAAAAAATATATTTGGGGTGTTCGGGCTTCCTGAAGGTAATACCCGGGTATTAGGTTTTGGGGCTAGGGTAACTTTTAAGGTTTTTGGCGTGAGGGTTAAAATCACTGTCCAAAACCTTTGTAGGAACTCTTTAACATCCTTTTGGAGTTAGTTAGACCAAAAAAAAAACGAAAAATGAAAAAACAATATTTGGGGTTTTCGGGCTTCCTGAAGGTAATACCCGGGTATTAGGTTATGGGGCTAGGGTAAGGTTTAAGGTTTTTGGCGCGAGGGTTAAAATCACTGTCCAAAACCTTTGTAGGAACTCTTTTCCAACCTTTTGGAGTTAGTTAGACCACAAAAAATGAAAAATAAAAAAAAATATATTTAGGGTGTTCAGGCTTCCTGAAGGTAATACCCGGGTATTAGGTTTTGGGGCTAGGGTAACTTTTAAGGTTTTTGGCGATAGGGTTAAAATCACTGTCCAAAACCTTTGTAGGAACTCTTTTCCAACCTTTTGGAGTGAGTTAGACCACAAAAAATGAAAAATAAAAAAAAAATATTTGGGGTGTTCAGGCTTCCTGAAGGTAATACCCGGGTATTAGGTTTTGGGGCTAGGGTAACTTTTAAGGTTTTTGGTGATAGGGTTAAAATCACTGTCCAAAACCTTTGTAGGAACTCTTTTCCAACCTTTTGGAGTTAGTTAGACCACAAAAAATGAAAAAAAAAATATATATATATTTGGGGTGTTCAGGCTTCCTGAAGGTAATACCCGGGTATTAGGTTTTGGGGCTAGGGTAACTTTTAAGGTTTTTGGCGATAGGGTTAAAATCACTGTCCAAAACCTTTGTAGGAACTCTTTTCCAACCTTTTGGAGTTAGTTAGACAAAAAAAAAAAGATAAATTAAAAAAAAATATTTGGGGTGTTCGGGCTTCCTGAAGGTAATACCCGGGTATTAGGTTATGGGGCTAGGGTAAGGTTTAAGGTTTTTGGCGTAAGGGTTAAAATCACTGTCCAAAACCTTTTTAGGAACATGTTTCAGACCTTTTGGAGATGGTTACACCAAAAAAAAATGTAAAATGAAAAAAAAAATATTTGGGGTGTTCGGGCTTCCTGAAGGTAATACCCGGGTATTAGGTTATGGGGCTAGGGTAAGGTTTAAGGTTTTTGGCGATAGGGTTAAAATCACTGTCCAAAACCTTTGTAGGAACTCTTTTCCAACCTTTTGGAGTTAGTTAGACAAAAAAAAAAGATAAATGAAAAAAAAAATATTTGGGGTGTTCGGGCTTCCTGAAGGTAATACCCGGGTATTAGGTTTTGGGGCTAGAGTTAGGTTTAAGGTTTTTGGCGTTAGGGTTAAAGTAACTGTCCAATATTTTTTAAGGAACATGTTTCAGACCTTTGGGAGTTAGTTAGACAAAAAAAAAAGAAAAAGAAAAAAAAATATTTGGGGTGTTCGGGCTTCCTGAAGGTAATACCCGGGTATTAGGTTAGGGGCTAAGGTAAGGTTTAAGGTTTTTGGCGTGAGGGTTAAAATCACTGTCCAAAACCTTTGTAGGAACTCTTTTCCAACCTTTTGGAGTTAGTTAGACCACAAAAAATGAAAAATAAAAAAAAAAATATTTGGGGTGTTCGGGCTTCCTGAAGGTAATACCCGGGTATTAGGTTTTGGGGCTAGGGTAACTTTTAAGGTTTTTGGCGATAGGGTTAAAATCACTGTCCAAAACCTTTGTAGGAACTCTTTTCCAACCTTTTGGAGTTAGTTAGACAAAAAAAAAAAAGATAAATTAAAAAAAAATATTTGGGGTGTTCGGGCTTCCTGAAGGTAATACCCGGGTATTAGGTTATGGGGCTAGGGTAAGGTTTAAGGTTTTTGGCGTAAGGGTTAAAATCACTGTCCAAAACCTTTTTTAAGGAACATGTTTCAGACCTTTGGGAGTGAGTTACAAAAAAAAAAAAGAAAAAGAAAAAAAAATATTTGGGGTGTTCGGGTTTCCTGAAGGTAATACCCGGGTATTAGGTTAGGGGCTAAGGTAAGGTTTAAGGTTTTTGGCGTGAGGGTTAAAATCACTGTCCAAAACCTTTGTAGGAACTCTTTTCCAACCTTTTGGAGTTAGTTAGACCACAAAAAATGAAAAATAAAAAAATATATATTTGGGGTGTTCGGGCTTCCTGAAGGTAATACCCGGGTATTAGGTTTTGGGGCTAGGGTAACTTTTAAGGTTTTTGGCGATAGGGTTAAAATCACTGTCCAAAACCTTTGTAGGAACTCTTTTCCAACCTTTTGGAGTTAGTTAGACAAAAAAAAAAAGATAAATGAAAAAAAAAATATTTGGGGTGTTCGGGCTTCCTGAAGGTAATACCCGGGTATTAGGTTATGGGGCTAGTTTAAGGTTTAAGGTTTTTGGCGTGAGGGTTAAAATCACTGTCCAAAACCTTTGTAGGAACTCTTTTCCAACCTTTTGGAGTTAGTTAGACAAAAAAAAAAGATAAATGAAAAAAAAATATTTGGGGTGTTCGGGCTTCCTGAAGGTAATACCCGGGTATTAGGTTTTGGGGCTAGAGTTAGGTTTAAGGTTTTTGGCGTTAGGGTTAAAGTAACTGTCCAATATTTTTTAAGGAACATGTTTCAGACCTTTGGGAGTTAGTTAGACAAAAAAAAAAGAAAAAGAAAAAAAAATATTTGGGGTGTTCGGGTTTCCTGAAGGTAATACCCGGGTATTAGGTTAGGGGCTAAGGTAAGGTTTAAGGTTTTTGGCGTGAGGGTTAAAATCACTGTCCAAAACCTTTGTAGGAACTCTTTTCCAACCTTTTGGAGTTAGTTAGACCACAAAAAATGAATAATAAAAAAAATATATATTTGGGGTGTTCGGGCTTCCTGAAGGTAATACCCGGGTATTAGGTTTTGGGGCTAGGGTAACTTTTAAGGTTTTTGGCGATAGGGTTAAAATCACTGTCCAAAACCTTTGTAGGAACTCTTTTCCAACCTTTTGGAGTTAGTTAGACCACAAAAAATGAAAAATAAAAAAAAAAATATTTGGGGTGTTCAGGCTTCCTGAAGGTAATACCCGGGTATTAGGTTTTGGGGCTAGGGTAACTTTTAAGGTTTTTGGCGATAGGGTTAAAATCACTGTCCAAAACCTTTGTAGGAACTCTTTTCCAACCTTTTGGAGTTAGTTAGACAAAAAAAAAAAAGATAAATTAAAAAAAAATATTTGGGGTGTTCGGGCTTCCTGAAGGTAATACCCGGGTATTAGGTTAGGGGCTAAGGTAAGGTTTAAGGTTTTTGGCGTGAGGGTTAAAATCACTGTCCAAAACCTTTGTAGGAACTCTTTTCCAACCTTTTGGAGTTAGTTAGACCACAAAAAATGAATAATAAAAAAAATATATATTTGGGGTGTTCGGGCTTCCTGAAGGTAATACCCGGGTATTAGGTTTTGGGGCTAGGGTTAGGTTTAAGGTTTTTGGCGTTAGGGTTAAAGTAACTGTCCAAAATTTTTTAAGGAACATGTTTCAGACCTTTGGGAGTTAGTTAGACAAAAAAAAAGAAAAAAGAAAAAAAAATATTTGGGGTGTTCGGGTTTCCTGAAGGTAATACCCGGGTATTAGGTTAGGGGCTAAGGTAAGGTTTAAGGTTTTTGGCGTGAGGGTTAAAATCACTGTCCAAAACCTTTGTAGGAACTCTTTAACATCCTTTTTGAGTTAGTTAGACCAAAAAAAAAACGAAAAATGAAAAAACAATATTTGGGGTGTTCAGGCTTCCTGAAGGTAATACCCGGGTATTAGGTTATGGGGCTAGGGTAAGGTTTAAGGTTATTGGCGCGAGGGTTAAAATCACTGTCCAAAACCTTTGTAGGAACTCTTTTCCAACCTTTTGGAGTTAGTTAGACCACAAAAAATGAAAAATAAAAAAAAAAATATTTAGGGTGTTCAGGCTTCCTGAAGGTAATACCCGGGTATTAGGTTTTGGGGCTAGGGTAACTTTTAAGGTTTTTGGCGATAGGGTTAAAATCACTGTCCAAAACCTTTGTAGGAACTCTTTTCCAACCTTTTGGAGTTAGTTAGACAAAAAAAAAAAAAGATAAATTAAAAAAAAATATTTGGGGTGTTCGGGCTTCCTGAAGGTAATACCCGGGTATTAGGTTATGGGGCTAGGGTAAGGTTTAAGGTTTTTGGCGTAAGGGTTAAAGTAACTGTCCAATATTTTTTAAGGAACATGTTTCAGACCTTTGGGAGTGAGTTAGACAAAAAAAAAGAAAAAGAAAAAAAAATATTTGGGGTGTTCGGGTTTCCTGAAGGCAATACCCGGGTATTAGGTTAGGGGCTAAGGTAAGGTTTAAGGTTTTTGGCGTGAGGGTTAAAATCACTGTCCAAAACCTTTGTAGGAACTCTTTTCCTACCTTTTGGAGTTAGTTAGACAAAAAAAATAAATAAATGAAAAAAAAATATTTGGGGTGTTCAGGCTTCCTGAAGGTAATACCCGGGTATTAGGTTATGGGGCTAGGTTAAGGTTTAAGGTTTTTGGCGTGAGGGTTAAAATCACTTTCCAAAACCTTTGTAAGAAGTCTTTTCCAACCTTTTGGAGTTAGTTAGACAAAAAAAAAAAGATAAATGAAAAAAAAATATTTGGGGTGTTCGGGCTTCCTGAAGGTAATACCCGGGTATTACGTTTTGGGGCTAGGGTAACTTTTAAGGTTTTTGACGATAGGGTTAAAATCACTGTCCAAAACCTTTGTAGGAACTCTTTTCCAACCTTTTGGAGTTAGTTAGACAAAAAAAAAAAGATAAATTAAAAAAAAATATTTGGGGTGTTCGGGCTTCCTGAAGGTAATACCCGGGTATTAGGTTATGGGGCTAGGGTAAGGTTTAAGGTTTTTGGCGTAAGGGTTAAAATCACTGTCCAAAACCTTTTTAGGAACAAAAAAATATTTGGGGTGTTCGGGCTTCCTGAAGGTAATACCCGGGTATTAGGTTATGGGGCTAGGGTAAGGTTTAAGGTTTTTGGCGATAGGGTTAAAATCACTGTCCAAAACCTTTGTAGGAACTCTTTTCCAACCTTTGGGAATTAGTTAGACAAAAAAAAAGATAAATGAAAAAAAAATATTTGGGGTGTTCGGGCTTCCTGAAGGTAATACCCGGGTATTAGGTTTTGGGGCTAGGGTTAGGTTTAAGGTTTTTGGCGTTAGGGTTAAAGTAACTGTCCAATATTTTTAAGGAACATGTTTCAGACCTTTGGGAGTTAGTTAGACAAAAAAAAAAGAAAAAGAAAAAAAAATATTTGGGGTGTTCGGGTTTCCTGAAGGTAATACCCGGGTATTAGGTTTTGGGGCTAGGGTAACTTTTAAGGTTTTTGGCGATAGGGTTAAAATCACTGTCCAAAACCTTTGTAGGAACTCTTTTCCAACCTTTTGGAGTGAGTTAGACCACAAAAAATGAAAAATAAAAAAAAAAATATTTGGGGTGTTCAGGCTTCCTGAAGGTAATACCCGGGTATTAGGTTTTGGGGCTAGGGTAACTTTTAAGGTTTTTGGCGATATGGTTAAAATCACTGTCCAAAACCTTTGTAGGAACTCTTTTCCAACCTTTTGGAGTTAGTTAGACCACAAAAAATGAAAAAAAAAAAATATATATATTTGGGGTGTTCAGGCTTCCTGAAGGTAATACCCAGGTATTAGGTTTTGGGGCTAGGGTAACTTTTAAGGTTTTTGGCGATAGGGTTAAAATCACTGTCCAAAACCTTTGTAGGAACTCTTTTCCAACCTTTTGGAGTTAGTTAGACAAAAAAAAAAAAGATAAATTAAAAAAAAATATTTGGGGTGTTCGGGCTTCCTGAAGGTAATACCCGGGTATTAGGTTATGGGGCTAGGGTAAGGTTTAAGGTTTTTGGCGTAAGGGTTAAAATCACTGTCCAAAACCTTTTTAGGAACATGTTTCCGACCTTTTGGAGTTATGGTTACACAAAAAAAAATGTAAAATGAAAAAAAAAATATTTGGGGTGTTCGGGCTTCCTGAAGGTAATACCCGGGTATTAGGTTATGGGGCTAGGGTAAGGTTTAAGGTTTTTGGTGATAGGGTTAAAATCACTGTCCAAAACCTTTGTAGGAACTCTTTTCCAACCTTTGGGAGTTAGTTAGACAAAAAAAAAAGATAAATGAAAAAAAAAATATTTGGGGTGTTCGGGCTTCCTGAAGGTAATACCCGGGTATTAGGTTATGGGGCTAGGGTAAGGTTTAAGGTTTTTGGCGTAAGGGTTAAAGTAACTGTCCAATATTTTTTAAGGAACATGTTTCAGACCTTTTGGAGTTGGTTACACCAAAAAAAATGTAAAATGAAAAAAAAATTTTTTTGGGTGTTCGGGCTTCCTGAAGGTAATACCCGGGTATTAGGTTTTGGGGCTAGAGTTAGGTTTAAGGTTTTTGGCGTTAGGGTTAAAGTAACTGTCCAAAACCTTTGTAGGAACTCTTTTCCAACCTTTTGGAGTTAGTTAGACCACAAAAAATGAAAAATAAAAAAAAAATATTTGGGGTGTTCGGGCTTCCTGAAGGTAATACCCGGGTATTAGGTTATGGGACTAGGTTTAAGGTTTAAGGTTTTTGGCGTGAGGGTTAAAATCACTTTCCAAAACCTTTGTAGGAAGTCTTTTCCAACCTTTTGGAGTTAGTTAGACAAAAAAAAATGAAAAAAAAAAAAATATTTGGGGTGTTCAGGCTTCCTGAAGGTAATACCCGGGTATTAGGTTTTGGGGCTAGGGTAACTTTTAGTGTTTTTGGTGATATGGTTAAAATCACTGTCCAAAACCTTTGTAGGAACTCTTTTCCAACCTTTTGGAGTTAGTTAGACAGAAAAAAAAAGATAAATTAAAAAAAAATATTTGGGGTGTTCGGGCTTCCTGAAGGTAATACCCGGGTATTAGGTTATGGGGCTAGGGTAAGGTTTAAGGTTTTTGGCGTAAGGGTTAAAATCACTGTCCAAAACCTTTTTAGGAACATGTTTCAGACCTTTTGGAGATGGTTACACCAAAAAAATTGTAAAATGAAAAAAAATATATTTGGGGTGTTCGGGCTTCCTGAAGGTAATACCCGGGTATTAGGTTATGGGGCTAGGGTAAGGTTTAAGGTTTTTGGTGATAGGGTTAAAATCACTGTCCAAAACCTTTGTAGGAACTCTTTTCCAACCTTTTGGAGTTAGTTAGACAAAAAAAAAAAGATAAATGAAAAAAAAAATATTTGGGGTGTTCGGGCTTCCTGAAGGTAATACCCGGGTATTAGGTTATGGGGCTAGGGAAAGGTTTAAGGTTTTGGGCGTAAGGGTTAAAATCAGTGTACAAAACCTTTTTAGGAACATGTTTCAGACCTTTTGGAGTTGGTTACACCAAAAAAAATGTAAAATGAAAAAAAAATTTTTTGGGGTGTTCGGGCTTCCTGAAGGTTATACCAGGTTTCTGGGCTAGGGTAATGTTTAAGGTTTTTGGAGTTAGGGTTAAAATCAATGTCCAAAACCTTTGTAGGAACTCTTTTCCAACCTTTGAGAGCAAGTTAGACCAAAACAAAAAGAAAAATAAAAAATATATATTTGGGGTGTTCGGGCATCCTGAAGGTAATACCCGGGTATTAGGTTATGGGGCTAGGGTAAGGTTTAAGGTTTAAGGTTTTTCGGCGTGAGGGTAAACAATCACTGTCCAAAACCTTTGTAGGAACTCTTTTCCAACCTTTTGGAGTTAGTTAGACCACAAAAAATGAAAAATAAAAAAAAAAAATATTTGGGGTGTTCGGGCTTCCTGAAGGTAATACCCGGGTATTAGGTTTTGGGGCTAGGGTAACTTTTAAGGTTTTTGGCGATAGGGTTAAAATCACTGTCCAAAACCTTTGTAGGAACTCTTTTCACACCTTTTGGAGTTAGTTAGACCACAAAAAATGAATAATAAAAAAAATATATATTTGGGGTGTTCGGGCTTCCTGAAGGTAATACCCGGGTATTAGGTTTTGGGGCTAGGGTTAGGTTTAAGGTTTTTGGCGTAAGGGTTAAAATCACTGTCCAAAACCTTTTTAGGAACATGTTTCAGACCTTTTGGAGATGGTTACACCAAAAAAAAATGTAAAATGAAAAAAAAAATATTTGGGGTGTTCGGGCTTCCTGAAGGTAATACCCGGGTATTAGGTTATGGGGCTAGGGTAAGGTTTAAGGTTTTTGGCGATAGGGTTAAAATCACTGTCCAAAACCTTTGTAGGAACTCTTTTCAAACCTTTTGGAGTTAGTTAGACAAAAAAAAAAGATAAATGAAAAAAAAAATATTTGGGGTGTTCGGGCTTCCTGAAGGTAATAACCGGGTATTAGGTTATGGGGCTAGGGTAAGTTTTAAGGTTTTTGGCGTAAGGGTTAAAGTAACTGTCCAATATTTTTTAAGGAACATGTTTCAGACCTTTTGGAGATGGTTACACCAAAAAAAATGTAAAATGAAAAAAAAATTTTTTTGGGTGTTCGGGCTTCCTGAAGGTAATACCCGGGTATTAGGTTTTGGGGCTAGAGTTAGGTTTAAGGTTTTTGGCGTTAGGGTTAAAGTAACTGTCCAATATTTTTTAAGGAACATGTTTCAGACCTTTGGGAGTTAGTTAGACAAAAAAAAAAGAAAAAGAAAAAAAAATATTTGGGGTGTTCGGTTTTCCTGAAGGTAATACCCGGGTATTAGGTTAGGGGCTAAGGTAAGGTTTAAGGTTTTTGGCGTGAGGGTTAAAATCACTGTCCAAAACCTTTGTGGGAACTCTTTTCCAACCTTTTGGAGTTAGTTAGACCACAAAAAATGAAAAAAAAAAAAATATATATTTGGGGTGTTCGGGCTTCCTGAAGGTAATACCCGGGTATTAGGTTTTGGGGCTAGGGTAACTTTTAAGGTTTTTGGCGATAGGGTTAAAATCACTGTCCAAAACCTTTGTAGGAAGTCTTTTCCTACCTTTTGGAGTTAGTTAGACAAAAAAAAAAAAATAAATGAAAAAAAAATATTTGGGGTGTTCGGGCTTCCTGAAGGTAATACCCGGGTATTAGGTTATGGGGCTAGGTTAAGGTTTAAGGTTTTTGGCGTGAGGGTTAAAATCACTTTCCAAAACCTTTGTAGGAAGTCTTTTCCAACCTTTTGGAGTTAGTTAGACAAAAAAAAAAAGATAAATGAAAAAAAAATATTTGGGGTGTTCGGGCTTCCTGAAGGTAATACCCGGGTATTAGGTTTTGGGGCTAGGGTAACTTTTAAGGTTTTTGGCGATAGGGTTAAAATCACTGTCCAAAACCTTTGTAGGAACTCTTTTCCAACCTTTTGGAGTTAGTTAGACAAAAAAAAAAAGATAAATTAAAAAAAAATATTTGGGGTGTTCGGGCTTCCTGAAGGTAATACCCGGGTATTAGGTTATGGGGCTAGGGTAAGGTTTAAGGTTTTTGGCGTAAGGGTTAAAATCACTGTCCAAAACCTTTTTAGGAACATGTTTCAGACCTTTTGGAGATGGTTACACCAAAAAAAATGTAAAATGAAAAAAAAATATTTGGGGTGTTCGGGCTTCCTGAAGGTAATACCCGGGTATTAGGTTATGGGGCTAGGGTAAGGTTTAAGGTTTTTGGCGATAGGGTTAAAATCACTGTCCAAAACCTTTGTAGGAACTCTTTTCCAACCTTTTGGAGTTAGTTAGAAAAAAAAAAAAAGATAAATGAAAAAAAAAATATTTGGGGTGTTCGGGCTTCCTGAAGGTAATACCCGGGTATTAGGTTATGGGGCTAGGGTAAGGTTTAAGGTTTAAGGTTTTTCGGCGTGAGGGTAAACAATCACTGTCCAAAACCTTTGTAGGAACTCTTTTCCAACCTTTGGGAATTAGTTAGACAAAAAAAAAAGATAAATGAAAAAAAAATATTTGGGGTGTTCGGGCTTCCTGAAGGTAATACCCGGGTATTAGGTTTTGGGGCTAGGGTTAGGTTTAAGGTTTTTGGCATTAGGGTTAAAGTAACTGTCCAATATTTTTTAAGGAACATGTTTCAGACCTTTGGGAGTTAGTTAGACAAAAAAAAAAGAAAAAGAAAAAAAATATTTGGGGTGTTCGGGTTTCCTGAAGGTAATACCCGGGTATTAGGTTAGGGGCTAAGGTAAGGTTTAAGGTTTTTGGCGTGAGGGTTAAAATCACTGTCCAAAACCTTTGTAGGAACTCTTTACCATCCTTTTGGAGTTAGTTAGACCAAAAAAAAAACGAAAAATGAAAAAACAATATTTGGGGTTTTCGGGCTTCCTGAAGGTAATACCCGGGTATTAGGTTATGGGGCTAGGGTAAGGTTTAAGGTTTTTGGCGCGAGGGTTAAAATCACTGTCCAAAACCTTTGTAGGAACTCTTTTCCAACCTTTTGGAGTTAGTTAGACCACAAAAAATGAAAAATAAAAAAAAAATATTTGGGGTGTTCAGGCTTCCTGAAGGTAATACCCGGGTATTAGGTTTTGGGGCTAGGGTAACTTTTAAGGTTTTTGGTGATAGGGTTAAAATCACTGTCCAAAACCTTTGTAGGAACTCTTTTCCAACCTTTTGGAGTTAGTTAGACCACAAAAAATGAAAAATAAAAAAAATATATTTGGGGTGTTCGGGCTTCCTGAAGGTAATACCCGGGTATTAGGTTTTGGGGCTAGGGTAACTTTTAAGGTTTTTGGCGATAGGGTTAAAATCACTGTCCAAAACCTTTGTAGGAACTCTTTTCCAACCTTTTGGAGTTAGTTAGACAAAAAAAAAAAAGATAAATTAAAAAAAAATATTTGGGGTGTTCGGGCTTCCTGAAGGTAATACCCGGGTATTAGGTTAGGGGCTAAGGTAAGGTTTAAGGTTTTTGGCGTGAGGGTTAAAATCACTGTCCAAAACCTTTGTAGGAACTCTTTTCCAACCTTTTGGAGTTAGTTAGACAAAAAAAAAAAACGAAAAATGAAAAAACAATATTTGGGGTGTTCGGGCTTCCTGAAGGTAATACCCGGGTATTAGGTTATGGGGCTAGGGTAAGGTTTAAGGTTTTTGGCGTAAGGGTTAAAGTAACTGTCCAATATTTTTTAAGGAACATGTTTCAGACCTTTGGGAGTGAGTTAGACAAAAAAAAAAGAAAAAGAAAAAAAAATATTTGGGGTGTTCGGGTTTCCTGAAGGCAATACCCGGGTATTAGGTTAGGGGCTAAGGTAAGGTTTAAGGTTTTTGGCGTGAGGGTTAAAATCACTGTCCAAAACCTTTGTAGGAACTCTTTTCCAACCTTTTGGAGTTAGTTAGACCACAAAAAATGAAAAATAAAAAAAAAAATATTTGGGGTGTTCGGGCTTCCTGAAGGTAATACCCGGGTATTAGGTTTTGGGGCTAGGGTAACTTTTAAGGTTTTTGGCGATAGGGTTAAAATCACTGTCCAAAACCTTTGTAGGAAGTCTTTTCCTACCTTTTGGAGTTAGTTAGACAAAAAAAATAAATAAATGAAAAAAAAATATTTGGGGTGTTCAGGCTTCCTGAAGGTAATACCCGGGTATTAGGTTATGGGGCTAGGTTAAGGTTTAAGGTTTTTGGCGTGAGGGTTAAAATCACTTTCCAAAACCTTTGTAAGAAGTCTTTTCCAACCTTTTGGAGTTAGTTAGACAAAAAAAAAAGATAAATGAAAAAAAAATATTTGGGGTGTTCGGGCTTCCTGAAGGTAATACCCGGGTATTAGGTTTTGGGGCTAGGGTAACTTTTAAGGTTTTTGGCGATAGGGTTAAAATCACTGTCCAAAACCTTTGTAGGAACTCTTTTCCAACCTTTTGGAGTTAGTTAGACAAAAAAAAAAGATAAATGAAAAAAAAATATTTGGGGTGTTCGGGCTTCCTGAAGGTAATACCCGGGTATTAGGTTATGGGGCTAGGGTAAGGTTTAAGGTTTTTGGCGTAAGGGTTAAAATCACTGTCCAAAACCTTTTTAGGAACATGTTTCAGACCTTTTGGAGATGGTTACACCAAAAAAAATGTAAAATGAAAAAAAAAAATATTTGGGGTGTTCGGGCTTCCTGAAGGTAATACCCGGGTATTAGGTTATGGGGCTAGGGTAAGGTTTAAGGTTTTTGGCGATAGGGTTAAAATCACTGTCCAAAACCTTTGTAGGAACTCTTTTCCAACCTTTGGGAATTAGTTAGACAAAAAAAAAAGATAAATGAAAAAAAAATATTTGGGGTGTTCGGGCTTCCTGAAGGTAATACCCGGGTATTAGGGTTTTGGGGCTAGGGTTAGGTTTAAGGTTTTTGGCGTTAGGGTTAAAGTAACTGTCCAATATTTATTAAGGAACATGTTTCAGACCTTTGGGAGTTAGTTAGACAAAAAAAAAAAGAAAAAGAAAAAAAAAATATTTGGGGTGTTCGGGTTTCCTGAAGGTATTAGGTTAGGGGCTAAGGTAAGGTTTAAGGTTTTTGGCGTGAGGGTTAAAATCACTGTCCAAAACCTTTGTAGGAACTCTTTAACATCCTTTTGGAGTTAGTTAGACCAAAAAAAAAACGAAAAATGAAAAAACAATATTTGGGGTTTTCGGGCTTCCTGAAGGTAATACCCGGGTATTAGGTTATGGGGCTAGGGTAAGGTTTAAGGTTTTTGGCGATAGGGTTAAAATCACTGTCCAAAACCTTTGTAGGAACTCTTTTCCAACCTTTTGGAGTTAGTTAGACCACAAAAAATGAAAAATAAAAAAAAATATATTTGGGGTGTTCAGGCTTCCTGAAGGTAATACCCGGGTATTAGGTTATGGGGCTAGGGTAACTTTTAAGGTTTTTGGCGATAGGGTTAAAATCACTGTCCAAAACCTTTGTAGGAACTCTTTTCCAACCTTTTGGAGTTAGTTAGACAAAAAAAAAAGATAAATTAAAAAAAAATATTTGGGGTGTTCGGGCTTCCTGAAGGTAATACCCGGGTATTAGGTTAGGGGCTAAGGTAAGGTTTAAGGTTTTTGGCGTGAGGGTTAAAATCACTGTCCAAAACCTTTGTAGGAACTCTTTTCCAACCTTTTGGAGTTAGTTAGACCAAAAAAAAAGTAAAAAAAAAAAATATATTTGGGGTGTTCGGGCTTCCTGAAGGTAATACCCGGGTATTAGGTTTTGGGGCTAGGGTAAGGTTTAAGGTTTTTGGCGTTAGGGTTAAAATCACTGTCCAAAACCTTTTTAAGGAACATGTTTCAGACCTTTGGGAGTTAGTTAGACAAAAAAAAAAAAAATAAAAAAAAATATTTGGGGTGTTCGGGTTTCCTGAAGGTAATACCCGGGTATTAGGTTATGGGGCTAGGGTAAGGTTTAAGGTTTTTGGCGTGAGGGTTAAAATCACTGTCCAAAACCTTTGTAGGAACTCTTTAACATCCTTTTGGAGTTAGTTAGACCAAAAAAAAAACGAAAAATGAAAAAACAATATTTGGGGGTTCGGGCTTCCTGAAGGTAATACCCGGGTATTAGGTTATGGGGCTAGGGTAAGGTTTAAGGTTATTGGCGCGAGGGTTAAAATCACTGTCCAAAACCTTTGTAGGAACTCTTTTCCAACCTTTTGGAGTTAGTTAGACCACAAAAAATGAAAAATAAAAAAAAAAATATTTGGGGTGTTCAGGCTTCCTGAAGGTAATACCCGGGTATTAGGTTTTGGGGCTAGGGTAACTTTTAAGGTTTTTGGCGATAGGGTTAAAATCACTGTCCAAAACCTTTGTAGGAACTCTTTTCCAACCTTTTGGAGTTAGTTAGACAACAAAAAATGAAAAAAAAAAAATATATATTTGGGGTGTTCAGGCTTCCTGAAGGTAATACCCGGGTATTAGGTTTTGGGGCTAGGGTAACTTTTAAGGTTTTTGGCGATAGGGTTAAAATCACTGTCCAAAACCTTTGTAGGAACTCTTTTCCAACCTTTTGGAGTTAGTTAGACCACAAAAAATGAAAAAAAAAAATATATTTGGGGTGTTCAGGCTTCCTGAAGGTAATACCCGGGTATTAGGTTTTGGGGCTAGGGTAACTTTTAAGGTTTTTGGCGATAGGGTTAAAATCACTGTCCAAAACCTTTGTAGGAACTCTTTTCCAACCTTTTGGAGTTAGTTAGACAAAAAAAAAAAAGATAAATTAAAAAAAAATATTTGGGGTGTTCGGGCTTCCTGAAGGTAATACCCGGGTATTAGGTTTTGGGGCTAGGGTAACTTTTAAGGTTTTTGGCGATAGGGTTAAAATCACTGTCCAAAACCTTTGTAGGAACTCTTTTCCAACCTTTTGGAGTTAGTTAGACAAAAAAAAAAGATAAATTAAAAAAAAATATTTGGGGTGTTCGGGCTTCCTGAAGGTAATACCCGGGTATTAGGTTAGGGGCTAAGGTAAGGTTTAAGGTTTTTGGCGTGAGGGTTAAAATCACTGTCCAAAACCTTTGTAGGAACTCTTTTCCAACCTTTTGGAGTTAGTTAGACAAAAAAAAAAAGATAAATGAAAAAAAAAAATATTTGGGGTGTTCGGGCTTCCTGAAGGTAATACCCGGGTATTAGGTTATGGGGCTAGGGTAAGGTTTAAGGTTTTTGGCGTAAGGGTTAAAGTAACTGTCCAATATTTTTTAAGGAACATGTTTCAGACCTTTTGGAGTTAGTTAGACAAAAAAAAAAGAAAAAGAAAAAAAAATATTTGGGGTGTTCGGGTTTCCTGAAGGTAATACCCGGGTATTAGGTTAGGGGCTAAGGTAAGGTTTAAGGTTTTTGGCGTGAGGGTTAAAATTACTGTCCAAAACCTTTGTAGGAACTCTTTTCCAACCTTTTGGAGTTAGTTAGACCACAAAAAATGAAAAATAAAAAAAAAAATATTTGGGGTGTTCGGGCTTCCTGAAGGTAATACCCGGGTATTAGGTTTTGGGGCTAGGGTAACTTTTAAGGTTTTTGGCGATAGGGTTAAAATCACTGTCCAAAACCTTTGTAGGAAGTCTTTTCCTACCTTTTGGAGTTAGTTAGACAAAAAAAATAAATAAATGAAAAAAAAATATTTGGGGTGTTCGGGCTTCCTGAAGGTAATACCCGGGTATTAGGTTATGGGGCTAGGGTAAGGTTTAAGGTTTTTGGCGTGAGGGTTAAAATCACTTTCCAAAACCTTTGTAGGAAGTCTTTTCCAACCTTTTGGAGTTAGTTAGACAAAAAAAAAAAGATAAATGAAAAAAAAATATTTGGGGTGTTCGGGCTTCCTGAAGGTAATACCCGGGTATTACGTTTTGGGGCTAGGGTAACTTTTAAGGTTTTTGGACGATAGGGTTAAAATCACTGTCCAAAACCTTTGTAGGAACTCTTTTCCAACCTTTTGGAGTTAGTTAGACAAAAAAAAAGATAAATGAAAAAAAAATATTTGGGGTGTTCGGGCTTCCTGAAGGTAATACCCGGGTATTAGGTTATGGGGCTAGGGTAAGGTTTAAGGTTTTTGGCGTAAGGGTTAAAATCACTGTCCAAAACCTTTTTAGGAACATGTTTCAGACCTTTTGGAGATGGTTACACCAAAAAAAATGTAAAATGAAAAAAAAAAATATTTGGGGTGTTCGGGCTTCCTGAAGGTAATACCCGGGTATTAGGTTATGGGGCTAGGGTAAGGTTTAAGGTTTTTGGCGATAGGGTTAAAATCACTGTCCAAAACCTTTGTAGGAACTCTTTTCCAACCTTTGGGAATTAGTTAGACAAAAAAAAAAGATAAATGAAAAAAAAATATTTGGGGTGTTCGGGCTTCCTGAAGGTAATACCCGGGTATTAGGGTTTTGGGGCTAGGGTTAGGTTTAAGGTTTTTGGCGTTAGGGTTAAAGTAACTGTCCAAAATTTTTTAAGGAACATGTTTCAGACCTTTGGGAGTTAGTTAGACAAAAAAAAAAGAAAAAGAAAAAAAATATTTGGGGTGTTCGGGTTTCCTGAAGGTAATACCCGGGTATTAGGTTAGGGGCTAAGGTAAGGTTTAAGGTTTTTGGCGTGAGGGTTAAAATCACTGTCCAAAACCTTTGTAGGAACTCTTTAACATCCTTTTGGAGTTAGTTAGACCAAAAAAAAAACGAAAAATGAAAAAACAATATTTGGGGTTTTCGGGCTTCCTGAAGGTAATACCCGGGTATTAGGTTATGGGGCTAGGGTAAGGTTTAAGGTTTTTGGCGTTAGGGTTAAAATCACTGTCCAAAACCTTTGTAGGAACTCTTTTCCAACCTTTTGGAGTTAGTTAGACCACAAAAAATGAAAAATAAAAAAAATATATTTGGGGTGTTCAGGCTTCCTGAAGGTAATACCCGGGTATTAGGTTATGGGGCTAGGGTAACTTTTAAGGTTTTTGGCGATAGGGTTAAAATCACTGTCCAAAACCTTTGTAGGAACTCTTTTCCAACCTTTTGGAGTTAGTTAGACAAAAAAAAAAAGATAAATTAAAAAAAAATATTTGGGGTGTTCGGGCTTCCTGAAGGTAATACCCGGGTATTAGGTTAGGGGCTAAGGTAAGGTTTAAGGTTTTTGGCGTGAGGGTTAAAATCACTGTCCAAAACCTTTGTAGGAACTCTTTTCCAACCTTTTGGAGTTAGTTAGACCACAAAAAATGAATAATAAAAAAAATATATATTTGGGGTGTTCGGGCTTCCTGAAGGTAATACCCGGGTATTAGGTTTTGGGGCTAGGGTTAGGTTTAAGGTTTTTGGCGTTAGGGTTAAAGTAACTGTCCAATATTTTTTAAGGAACATGTTTCAGACCTTTGGGAGTTAGTTAGACAAAAAAAAAAGAAAAAGAAAAAAAAAATATTTGGGGTGTTCGGGTTTCCTGAAGGTAATACCCGGGTATTAGGTTAGGGGCTAAGGTAAGGTTTAAGGTTTTTGGCGTGAGGGTTAAAATCACTGTCCAAAACCTTTGTAGGAACTCTTTAACATCCTTTTTGAGTTAGTTAGACCAAAAAAAAAGCGAAAAATGAAAAAACAATATTTGGGGTTTTCGGGCTTCCTGAAGGTAATACCCGGGTATTAGGTTATGGGGCTAGGGTAAGGTTTAAGGTTATTGGCGCGAGGGTTAAAATCACTGTCCAAAACCTTTGTAGGAACTCTTTTCCAACCTTTTGGAGTTAGTTAGACCACAAAAAATGAAAAATAAAAAAAAAAATATTTAGGGTGTTCAGGCTTCCTGAAGGTAATAACCGAGTATTAGGTTTTGGGGCTAGGGTAACTTTTAAGGTTTTTGGCGATAGGGTTAAAATCACTGTCCAAAACCTTTGTAGGAACTCTTTTCCAACCTTTTGGAGTTAGTTAGACAACAAAAAATGAAAAAAAAAAAAAAAAATATTTGGGGTGTTCAGGCTTCCTGAAGGTAATACCCGGGTATTAGGTTTTGGGGCTAGGGTAACTTTTAAGGTTTTTGGCGATAGGGTTAAAATCACTGTCCAAAACCTTTGTAGGAACTCTTTTCCAACCTTTTGGAGTTAGTTAGACCACAAAAAATGAAAAAAATATATATATATATTTGGGGTGTTCAGGCTTCCTGAAGGTAATATCCGGGTATTAGGTTTTGGGGCTAGGGTAACTTTTAAGGTTTTTGGCGATAGGGTTAAAATCACTGTCCAAAACCTTTGTAGGAACTCTTTTCCAACCTTTTGGAGTTAGTTAGACAAAAAAAAAAAAAGATAAATTAAAAAAAAATATTTGGGGTGTTCGGGCTTCCTGAAGGTAATACCCGGGTATTAGGTTATGGGGCTAGGGTTAGGTTTAAGGTTTTTGGCGTTAGGGTTAAAATCACTGTCCAAAACCTTTTTAGGAACATGTTTCAGACCTTTTGGAGATGGTTACACCAAAAAAAAATGTAAAATGAAAAAAAAAATATTTGGGGTGTTCGGGCTTCCTGAAGGTAATACCCGGGTATTAGGTTTGGGGCTAAGGTAAGGTTTAAGGTTTTTGGCGTGAGGGTTAAAATCACTGTCCAAAACCTTTGTAGGAACTCTTTTCCAACCTTTTGGAGTTAGTTAGACCACAAAAAATGAAAAATAAAAAAATATATATTTGGGGTGTTCGGGCTTCCTGAAGGTAATACCCTTCAGGTTTAAGTATTAGGTTATGGGGCTAGGATTAGGTTTAATGTTTTTGGCGTTAAGGTTAAAATCACTGTCCAATATTTTTAAGGAACATGTTTCAGACCTTTTGGAGCTAGTTTGACCAAAAAAAAAAAGAAAAAAAAAATATATATATTTGGGGTGTTCGGGCTTCCTGAAGGTAATACCCGGGTATTAGGTTATGGGGCTAGGGTAAGGTTTAAGGTTATTGGCGCGAGGGTTAAAATCACTGTCCAAAACCTTTGTAGGAACTCTTTTCCAACCTTTTGGAGTTAGTTAGACCACAAAAAATGAAAAATAAAAAAATATATATTTGGGGTGTTCAGGCTTCCTGAAGGTAATACCCGGGTATTAGGTTTTGGGGCTAGGGTAACTTTTAAGGTTTTTGGCGATAGGGTTAATATCACTGTCCAAAACCTTTGTAGGAACTCTTTTCCAACCTTTTGGAGTTAGTTAGACAAAAAAAAAAAGATAAATTAAAAAAAAATATTTGGGGTGTTCGGGCTTCCTGAAGGTAATACCCGGGTATTAGGTTATGGGGCTAGGGTAAGGTTTAAGGTTTTTGGCGTAAGGGTTAAAATCACTGTCCAAAACCTTTTTAGGAACATGTTTCAGACCTTTTGGAGATGGTTACACCAAAAAAAATGTAAAATGAAAAAAAAAATATTTGGGGTGTTCGGGCTTCCTGAAGGTAATACCCGGGTATTAGGTTATGGGGCTAGGGTAAGGTTTAAGGTTTTTGGCGATAGGGTTAAAATCACTGTCCAAAACCTTTGTAGGAACTCTTTTCCAACCTTTTGGAGTTAGTTAGACAAAAAAAAAAGATAAATGAAAAAAAAAATATTTGGGGTGTTCGGGCTTCCTGAAGGTAATACCCGGGTATTAGGTTATGGGGCTAGGGTAAGGTTTAAGGTTTTTGGCGTAAGGGTTAAAGTAACTGTCCAATATTTTTTAAGGAACATGTTTCAGACCTTTTGGAGCTAGTTTGACCAAAAAAAAAAAGAAAAAGAAAAAATACATATTTGGGGTGTTCGGGCTTCCTGAAGGTAATACCCGGGTATTAGGTTATGGGGCTAGGGTAAGATTTTAAGGTTTTTGGCGTAAGGGTTAAAGTAACTGTCCAATATTTTTTAAGGAACATGTTTCAGACCTTTTGGAGCTAGTTTGACCAAAAAAAAAAAAGAAAAAGAAAAAATACATATTTGGGGTGTTCGGGCTTCCTGAAGGTAATACCTGGGTATTAGGTTATGGGGCTAGGTTAAGGTTTAAGGTTTTTGGCGTGAGGGTTAAAATCACTGTCCAAAACCTTTGTAGGAACATGTTTCAGACCTTTTGGAGTTGGTTACACCAAAAAAAATGTAAAATGAAAAAAAAATTTTTTTGGGTGTTCGGGCTTCCTGAAGGTAATACTAGGTTTCTGGGCTAGGGTAATGTTTAAGGTTTTTGGAGTTAGGGTTAAAATCAATGTCCAAAACCTTTGTAGGAACTCTTTTCCAACCTTTGAGAGCAAGTTAGACCAAAACAAAAAGAAAAATAAAAAATATATATTTGGGGTTTTCGGGCTTCCTGAAGGTAATACTTTGTATTACCTTTGTAGGAAGTCTTTTCCAACCTTTTGGAGTTAGTCTTTTGTAGGAAGTCTTTTCCAACCTTTTGGAGTTAGTTAGACAAAAAAAAAAAGATAAATGAAAAAAAAATATTTGGGGTGTTCGGGCTTCCTGAAGGTAATACCCGGGTATTAGGTTATGGGGCTAGGGTAAGGTTTAAGGTTTTTGGCGTAAGGGTTAAAATCAGTGTCCAAAACCTTTTTAGGAACATGTTTCAGACCTTTTGGAGTTGGTTACACCAAAAAAAATGTAAAATGAAAAAAAATTTTTTTGGGGTGTTCGGGCTTCCTGAAGGTAATACCCTTCAGGTTTAAGCATTAGGTTATGGGGCTAGGATTAAGTTTAAGGTTTTTGGCGTAAGGGTTAAAATCACTGTCCAATATTTTTTAAGGAACATGTTTCAGACCTTTTGGAGCTAGTTTGACCAAAAAAAAAAAGAAAAAGAAAAAATATATATTTGGGGTGTTCGGGCTTCCTGAAGGTAATACCCGTGTATTAGGTTATGGGGCTAGGTTTAGGTTTAAGGTTTTTGGCGTGAGGGTTAAAATCACTGTCCAAAACCTTTGTAGGAAGTCTTTTCCAACCTTTTGGAGTTAGTTAGACAAAAAAAAAAGATAAATGAAAAAAAATTATTTGGGGTGTTTGGGCTTCCTGAAGGTAATACTAGGTTTCTGGGCTAGGGTAATGTTTAAGGTTTTTGGCGTGAGGGTTAAAATCAATGTCCAAAATCTTTGTAGGAACTCTTTTCCAACCTTTGAGAGAAAGTTAGACCAAAAAAAACTAGGGCCCCGTTGGGGCACTGGCGGGGCCGAGCCGCGTCGCGTCGCCCTCAGCGTGACCGCCTCCCCCTCGCGATTGCATCACACTCAAGGTCCAAAGATGGTGTGCGCACCTGTCTTTGGTCTTTTACCATTATAATGAATGGGAGGCGCAGTTTCTACCAAAACACTCGCTGCAGACAAACTCCATGTCCTATATGAAAAAAGTCTGGACCATGAGTGAGGGCACAAACACAGCTAGGATATATCCAAATGGCAAGTTGCTCCTCCTTCCGGTGTTGCCGGGAGAGCGATGCGTTTCAGCCATTGAGCAACACGCAAGAAAAATAAAATTTCTCCTGCCATGGGGGGTAAGGAAAATGACCAATTCTTTTTTATCAAACATAATAAAAACTGGTTATCTCTTGCAGGGCATCAAAGTCTTGAATATGTGAGAGATAAGTAATATGATTGACTTTGATGCCTTTTAACTTTTTCTGTAGCATCAGATTTAATAGACAACTCCCTTTGGCGCCCCTCCGTGGCCATAACTACTTTGTCTGCTGTTAATAGACCGCTCCCTTTGGCGCCACTCAGTGGCCAAAATTACTTTGTCTGCTGTAAAATCATATTGGATTAATATTTTTTCCAGATTTTTTTTTGTACATCTCTTATTTTACTTCTGCCCTGTTCAAAACTAGCAAATGTTTCATTGAAAATAATTTTTTGTAACCCTTTAAGAGCCCATTTAAGACATAAAGTCACTAATATAGCAAAAATGTGAGCCTTTTAACTTTTTCTGTAGCATCAGATTTAATAGACAACTCCCTTTGGCGCCCCTCAGTGGCCATATCTACTTTGTCTGCTGTTAATAGACAACTCCCTTTGGCGCCACTCAGTGGCCAAAACGACTTTTAAGAATGTGGATTTTTGGGTCATCTTTGGCGCCCCCTAGAACGTAAACCGTGGGATGCAGCGTCATGATTTTTACAACTTTGAATGGCCATGGGGTGTAGATTGGCCTGAGCAAATTTGGTGTTGGTGGGACGAAAGCCTTAGGAGGAGTTAGTCACATTCCAATGTGTGCGAATCCGCAAAAAATGCGAAATAGCCCTTTAACTGTACATTTTACAGACACGTGCCCATTGACTTTTTCGTAGATCTTATTGAGATACACGTGTTTGTCAAATTTTGTGTCAATTTGACAAAGCGTATAGGCGTGACACTCAACAATGTGTATTTTCACCTTAGGGGACAAGAAAAAATTGAATTTTTTCTCCTGCCATGGGGGGGCGCTCTTTTGGGGAGTAAAAATTCCTTCACAAATGTGTTGATGGCTGGACATTGCATCATCCTAGAAAATTCAAAGATCACAAAACAGCACAATCTCCAGTTCAAACACGACACAAACTCAGGTTCAACAAACACACAAACTCAAGTTTAACCAATACCCAATTCTCACGTTTAACAATTTCCACAACCTCAAGTTCAAACACGACACAAACTCAAGTTCAAACACGACACAAACTCAAGTTCAAACACGACACAAACTCAAGTTCAAACAACACCCAAATATCAAGTTTAACATCTGCCAAAACCTCAAGTTCAAAAACACCACAAACTCAAGTTCTAAATGACAAAAACTCAAGTTCAACAAACACACGAACTCAAGTTCAACCAATGCCCACTTCGCAAGTTTAACAATTTCCACAACCTCAAGTTAAAAAAAAACAAAAACTCAAGTTCAGACACACCACAAACTCAAGTTAGAAAAACACACAGACTCAAGTTCAACCAACACCTAAGTCACAAGTTTAACAATTGCCACAAACTTAAGTTCAAAAAACACAAAAGCTCAAGATCAAAAACACCACAAACTCAAGTTCTAAATGACAAAAACTCAAGTTCAACAAACACACGAACTCAAGTTCAACCAATGCCCACTTCGCAAGTTTAACAATTTCCACAACCTCAAGTTAAAAAAAAAACAAAAACTCAAGTTCAGACACACCACAAACTCAAGTTAGAAAAACACACAGACTCAAGTTCAACCAACACCTAAGTCACAAGTTTAACAATTGCCACAAACTTCAGTTCAAAAAACACAAAAGCTCAAGATCAAAAACACCACAAACTCAAGTTCAAACACGATTCACAAACTCAAGTTCAACCAAATCCCAAATCTCAAGTTTAACAATTTCCACAACCTCAAGTTCAAAACCAACAGAAACTCAAGTTCAAACACGCCACAAACTCAAGTACAACAAACGCCACAAACTCAAGTTCAACAATTGCCACCAAGTAAGGTTCAGAGAAAAATACAGACTCAAGGTTAACAATTGCCACAAACTCAAGTTCATCAAACACCACAAGCTTAAGTTCAAAAAATGACAAAATTTCAAATTCAACAAATGACCTATATTCACATTAAACAATTGCCAAAAACTCAAGTTCAACAAACTCAAGTTCAAAAATTGCAACAAACTCAGGTTCAAAAAATACACAAATTCAAGTTCAAAAACACCACAAACTCAAGTTCAAAAATGCCGAAACTTAATTTCAACCAACACCCAAATCTCAAGTTTAACAATTGCCACAACCTCATGTTCAAAAACAACAGAAACTCAAATTTAAAAACACCAAAAACTCAAGTTAAAAAAAACCCACACAAATTCAAGATCACAAAACAGCACAATCTCAAGTTCAAACAAGACACAAACTCAGGTTCAACAAACACACAAACTCAAGTTTAACCAATACCCAATTCTCACGTTTAACAATTTCCACAACCTCAAGTTCAAATACAACACAAACTCAGGTTCAAACTCGACACAAACTCAAGTGCAAAAACACCACAAACTCAAGTTCAACAATTGCCACCAACTAAAGTTCAGAGAAAATACAGACTCAAGTTCAACAATTGCCAAAAAACTCAAGTTCAACAAACACCACAATCTTAAGTTCAACAAATTCCAAAATTTCAAGTTCAACAAATGACCTAAACTCACACTTAACAATTGCCAAAAACTAAAGTTCAACAAACTCAAGTTAAAAAAGTGCCACAAAATGAAGTTCAAAAACACCACAAACTCAAGTTCAAAAAACACACAAACTCAAGTTCAAAAACACCACAAACTCAATTTCAAACACGATACAAACTCAAGTTCAACAAACACCACAAACTCAAGTTCAACAAATGTCACAGTTTCAAGTTCAACCAATACCCGATTCTCAGGTTTAACAATTTCCACAACCTCAAGTTCAAAAAACACCACAAACAAGTTCAAACACGCCACAAACTCAAGTTCAACAAACGCCACAAACTCAACTTCAAAAACACCACACAAACTGAAGTTCTAAAACGACACAAACTCAAGTTCAACAAACACAACAAGTCAAGTTCAAGCAACACCCGATTCTCAAGTTTAACAATTTCCACAACCTCAAATTCAAAAAACACACAAACTCAAGTTCAAAAACACCAGAACCTCAAGTTCAAAAAACATAATAAACTCAAGTTCAAATATTCCACAAACTCAAGTTCAATGAACACCACAAACTCAAGTTAAACCAACACCCGATTCTCAAGTTTAACAATTGCCACAACCTCAAGTTAAAAAAACCACAAACTCAAGTTCAAACACTTCACAAACTCAAGTTCAAACACTTCACAAACTCAAGTTCAACAAACGCCACAAGCTCAAGTTCAACAAACGCCACAAGCTCAAGTTCAACAAACGCCACAAACTCAAGTTCAACAATTGCCACCAACTAAAGTTCACTAAAAACCAAAGACTCAAGTTCAACAATTGCCAAAAAATCAAGCGAAACAAACTCAAGTTCATAAGTTGTCACAAACTTCAAACACGACACAAACTCAAGTTCAAAAACACCACAAACTCAAGTTCAAAAAGACACAAACTCAAGTTCAACAAACAAAACTAACTATTTAGAGTAATTTTGAGGTGTTTGAGAGGTTTTTTGTAGACTTACCCTAGTGGTCCTATGTTGTTGTTGATGTGAGGCGTTTCTTTTCCAGTAGTCTAAAATCTGTTGGAGGGGGGAAAAGGTTCCAGCTGTCCAGCCGCGGCGGCAGCGGTGTGTCTGAAGTCCGGGGTCCTCGGCGGGGGAAAGAAGATAGGCGCTCCGCGGCAAGGTTTGCTGGGACTCGGTGCCGTCGGCGGGTCGAAGCTCGGTGGTGGGCGGCTTGGAGTGATGGAGGTGTCTTCTTTCAGGTGGCGGCGCGGCGTCTTTCTCGAGGCGGTGGTCGGTCTTCTAGGTCCAGTGGTCAGTGCTTTGTCTCAATAACAGAAACAGGAATTGCTCTTTAGTGCACAGCACTTAAATGTGCTTTTGACAGGAGAAGACATCCCCAGAGTTGGGCTCGAGTCATGGTTTGTGCTGTTCCTCTCAGACATGGTTGTGTTCTCTTCTCGATGTTTGTATTCCAGAATGGATGTCTCTTGGTTGTATTTTAAACTTTCAAGTTGTTTTAAGTTAATTTTAATGTAGTTTATTTGTTTTAAATTTAGTTTTGCTACATTAAATTTGTATGCAATCGTAAGGGATTGTGGGTATTTTAGTTCTGAGGGATGAGAGCCTAAGGAATCAATCTTCCTGTTACAGCAAAGGATTGTGGGTAAAACCGTGAGTGAGTGAGGTACTTCCTTTCTGCCATGAGAGCCTTGGGAATCAATCTCCCTGTTGCAGCAAAGGATTGTGGGTAAAACCGTGAGTGAGGGAGGTACATATTTCCTGGCATGAGAACCTCAGGAGTCAGTCCTTCCTAAGAAAAAAGAGGGGAGGGGGGAAGACAAACAAAAGCACAGGAACCCTAAAATGAAATAAAATAAAATAAAATAAAATAATATAAAACAATGAAAAAATAAAAAATAAAAAAGAAGAACAAAAGTGGATTGCAAAAGGGAAAGGAGAAGAAAAAAGGAAAAAAAGAAGTGTCAAGAGCAAATAGCAAAAAACAGAAGTGAGCTTAAAAACAGAGAACAGTTCCCTAAAAGACAGACAGAAATGTAAATTTGATCAATGTCCTAAGGGAAAATCTGCACGTGTATGTGTTGTCTTTTTTACTAGCTTAGTCTGGTGTCACTGATGGTCAGTTATCAATAAGTATTTATTATTTAAATTTTTGATGAAGTTGTTTGTAGTGGGGTTAGCTGGCTAATTTTAGTGTGTTAAAAAAGATGTTAGAGGGGGAGGATTTAGGTGGCATGGCGGTTCCCCTTCAGGTCTCTCTTAATCCTCAATATAGGTGACCCAACAGGGGTTACCCCCCGGCCGGGGTAGGCTGAGGCTGAAGATCACCTATTTGTCCTCTGTGAAGGTGAAAATAAAGGGGCAGGGGAGGGAATAAGAAAGAGGGGGGGTGTTAGAGAGAGGGGGAGAGATGAGGGAGAGAGATGAGGGAGAGAGAGAGAGAGGGGGGGGGGGTGAGAGAGAGAGAGAGAGAAGGGAAGAGGGAGAGGGGGGTTTAAGGGAGAGGTGGAGATGGTGGAAAATAAAGATTGGTGAGGGGGATTTGGTGGCGGATGAAACATCCCATAGCTCCCCAGCTCTCACCATCCATGTGAGGAGAGTGAGCAAGGGACATAGTCACCCGACCCGACTAGGTCTAGGCTCTGCTCTCCTCACGGTCCTCACAAGATACAAAGAGATATGTAAACATGGAAGTGAGAGTTCTCTAGGCAGAGTTTTGGGTTTGGTTTGAGCTGAGTTGGTCAGTTGATTATTGATTACTATTTTAAGTTCTAAAAGTGGATAGAGTCAAAAAGTCACAGAGGATTGTGGTGGGAGCAGGTGGTCCATCTGGCACCATTCTGCTCATGCAGGGATTCGAGTGATAGAAAGAGAATAGATCTTGCCACCGTGACTCGCCATTGAGACTCTCCTCACCTGCTGGTTTTCATCCTCTGATAGGAGAGAGAGGTACAGATCAGGAGAGAGGGAGAAAAGGAGGGAGGCAGGGTGGGGTCAGGAGTTAATTTGTCTTGAAAAGTATTTATCTTTTCGTCATTGCTGTTAGGGTTTAGATGTTTTTTGTTTAGTTTTCTGAGGAATGTAGTGTTAGTATAGGTTCCAAGGTGGAGGATTCTTTGGAATTCACTCTCACCCTTGAAACTGGAAGATCTTAGATTCTATAAAGGGGGGGGGGGGTGAGAGGTTGTGTGCACAGAAGGAGCATGGGCTCAGACTATTCTTGGAATGATATTGTGACAAGTCTGTCCGAAGGTAAGTGGCTGGTTAGGTGTGGGAAAGAGATAGAGTGATAGCCCCCGCTTTCGTCAGTTGAATTGGCGGTTTGAGGTAGGCTGATCAAGGGCTTGCACTGGCCGGCGCATGTCGACCTGTCACATGTTCCAGTCGAGTCTCCGAGCTCAATCTGTGTGTAAAAATTATGTGTTGGTAGAAAGTTTAATGACTCAGCTCAGTTGGTATGCTATGCTGTCTATCTTTTAGACTATGTGTTTGTAGAGCAATATTATGTATATATTATGTTACAGGGCTAGGAAAAGGTTAAAGGTTTTTGACGTTAGGGTTAAAATCACTGTCCAAAACCTTTGTAGGAACTCTTTTCCAACCTTTTGGAGGGAGCTAGACTAGAAAAAAAAGAAAAAAGAAAAAAGAAAAAAAAAAATTTGGGGTGTTCGGGCTTCCTGAAGGTAATAGGGGTTAGGGGCTAAGGTAAGGTTTAAGGTGTTTGGCGTGAGGGTTAAAATCACTGTCCAAAACCTTTGTAGGAACTCTTTACCATCCTTTTGGAGTTAGTTAGACCAAAAAAAAAACGAAAAATGAAAAAACAATATTTGGGGTTTTCGGGCTTCCTGAAGGTAATACCCGGGTATTAGGTTATGGGGCTAGGGTAAGGTTTAAGGTTTTTGGCGCGAGGGTTAAAATCACTGTCCAAAACCTTTGTAGGAACTCTTTTCCAACCTTTTGGAGTTAGTTAGACCACAAAAAATGAAAAATAAAAAAAAAATATTTGGGGTGTTCGGGCTTCCTCAAGGTAATACCCGGTATTAGGTTTTGGGGCTAGGGTAAGGTTTAAGGTTTTTGGCGTTAGAGTTAAAATCAGTGTCCAAAACCTTTTTAGGAACATGTTTCAGACCTTTTGGAGATGGTTACACCAAAAAAAATGTAAAATGAAAAAAAAAATATTTGGGGTGTTTGGGCTTCCTGAAGGTAATACTTTGTATTACCTTTGTAGGAAGTCTTTTCCAACCTTTTGGAGTTAGTCTTTTGTAGGAAGTCTTTTCCAACCTTTTGGAGTTAGTTGGACAAAAAAAAAAGATAAATGAAAAAAAAATATTTGGGGTGTTATGGCTTCCAGAAGGTAATACCCCAGTATTAGGTTATGGGGCTAGGGTAAGGTTTAAGGTTTTTGGCGTTAGAGTTAAAATCACTGTCCAAAACCTTTTTAGGAACATGTTTAACACCTTTTGGAGTTGGTTACACCAAAAAAAAATGTAAAATGAAAAAAAAAATATTTGGGGTGTTCGGGCTTCCTGAAGGTAATACCCGGGTATTAGGTTTTGGGGCTAGGGTAAGGTTTAAGGTTTTTGGTGTTAGGGTTAAAATCACTGTCCAAAACCTTTTAAGGAACATGTTTCAGACCTTTTGGAGTTGGTTACACCAAAAAAAAATGTAAAATGAAAAAAAATATATTTGGGGTGTTCGGGCTTCCTGAAGGTAATACCCTTCAGGTTTAAGTATTAGGTTATGGGGCTAGGATTAGGTTTAAGGTTTTTGGTGTAAGGGTTAAAATCACTGTCCAATATTTTTTAAGGAACATGTTTCAGACCTTTTGGAGCTAGTTTGACCAAAAAAAAAAAGAAAAAGAAAAAATATATATTTGGGGTGTTCGGGCTTCCTGAAGGTAATACCCGGGTATTAGGTTATGGGGCTAGGGTAAGGTTTAAGGTTTTTGGCGTTAGGGTTAAAATCACTGTCCAATATTTCTTAAGGAACATGTTTCAGACCTTTTGGAGTTAGTTAGACCAAAAAAAAAGAAAAAAGAAAAAAAAATATTGGGGGTCTTCGGGCTTCCTGAAGGTATTAAGTTTTGGGGCTAGGGTAAGGTTTAAGGTTTTTGGCGTTAGGGTTAAAATCACTGTCCAATATTTTTAAGGAACAAGATTCAGACCATTTGGACTTGGTTACACCAAAAAAAATTTTAAATGAAAAAAAAAATATTTGGGGTGTTCGGGCTTCCTGAAGGTAATACCCTTTAGGTTTAAGTATTAGGTTATGGGGCTAGGATTAGGTTTAAGGTTTTTGGTGTTAGGGTTAAAATCACTGTCCAAAACCTTTTAAGGAACAAGATTCAGACCTTTTGGAGTTGGTTACACCAAAGAAAAATGTAAAATGAAAAAAAATATATTTGGGGTGTTCGGGCTTCCTGAAGGTAATACCCTTCAGGTTTAAGTATTAGGTTATGGGGCTAGGATTAGGTTTAAGGTTTTTGGCGTAAGGGTTAAAATCACTGTCCAATATTTTTTAAGGAACATGTTTCAGACCTTTTGGAGCTAGTTTGACCAAAAAAAAAAAGAAAAAGAAAAAATATATATTTGGGGTGTTCGGGCTTCCTGAAGGTAATACCCGGGTATTAGGTTATGGGGCTAGGATTAGGTTTAAGGTTTTTGGCGTGAGGGTTAAAATCACTGTCCAAAACCTTTGTAGGAAGTCTTTTCCAACCTTTTGGAGTTAGTTAGACAAAAAAAAAAGATAAATGAAAAAAAATATTTGGGGTGTTCGGGCTTCCTGAAGGTAATACCCGGGTATTAGGTTATGGGGCTAGGGTAAGGTTTAAGGTTTTTGGCGTAAGGGTTAAAATCAGTGTCCAAAACCTTTTTAGGAACATGTTTCAGACCTTTTGGAGTTGGTTACACCAAAAAAAATGTAAAATGAAAAAAAATTTTTTTTGGGTGTTCGGGCTTCCTGAAGGTAATACTAGGTTTCTGGGCTAGGGTAATGTTTAAGGTTTTTGGCGTTAGGGTTAAAATCAATGTCCAAAACCTTTGTAGGAACTCTTTTCCAACCTTTGAGAGCAAGTTAGACCAAAACAAAAAGAAAAATAAAAAATATATATTTGGGGTGTTCGGGCTTCCTGAAGGTAATACCCGGGTATTAGGTTATGGGGCTAGGGTAAGGTTTAAGGTTTTTCGGCGTGAGGGTAAAAATCACTGTCCAAAACCTTTGTAGGAACTCTTTTCCAACCTTTGGGAATTAGTTAGACAAAAAAAAAAAGATAAATGAAAAAAAAATATTTGGGGTGTTCGGGCTTCCTGAAGGTAATACCCGGGTATTAGGTTTTGGGGCTAGGATTAGGTTTAAGGTTTTTGGCGTTAGGGTTAAAATCACTGTCCAATATTTTTTAAGGAACATGTTTCAGACCTTTGGGAGTAAGTTAGACAAAAAAAAAAGAAAAAGAAAAAAAAATGTTTGGGGTGTTCGGGTTTCCTGAAGGTAATACCCGGGTATTAGGTTAGGGGCTAAGGTAAGGTTTAAGGTTTTTGGCGTGAGGGTTAAAATCACTATCCAAAACCTTTGTAGGAACTCTTTACCATCCTTTTGGAGTTAGTTAGACCACAAAAAATGAAAAATGAAAAAACAACATTTGGGGTTTTCGGGCTTCCTGAAGGTAATACCCGGGTATTAGGTTATGGGGCTAGGGTAAGGTTTAAGGTTTTTGGCACGAGGGTTAAAATCACTGTCCAAAACCTTTGTAGGAACTCTTTTCCAACCTTTTGGAGTTAGTTAGACCACAAAAAATGAAAAATAGAAAAAAAATATTTGGGGTGTTCGGGCTTCCTGAAGGTAATACCCTTCAGGTTTAGGTATTAGGTTATGGGGCTAGGATTAGGTTTAATGTTTTTGGCGTTAGGGTTAAAATCACTGTCCAATATTTTTAAGGAACATGTTTCAGACAATTTTGGAGCTAGTTTGACCGAAAAAAAAAAGAGAAAGAAAAAAAATATTTGGGGTGTTCGGGCTTCCTGAAGGTAATACCCAGGTATTAGGTTATGGGGCTAGGGTAAGGTTTAAGTTTTTTGGCGTTAGAGTTGAAATCAGTGTCCAAAACCTTTTAAGGAACATGTTTCAGACCTTTTGGAGTTGGTTACACCAAAAAAAAATGTAAAATGAAAAAAAAATATTTGGGGTGTTCAAGCTTCCTGAAGGTAATACCCTGGAATTAGGTTATGTGGCTATAGTAAGGTTTAAGTTTTTTGGCGTTAGGGTTAAAATCACTGTCCAAAACCTTTGTAGGAACTATTTTCCAACCTTTTGGAGTTAGTTAGACCAAAAAAAAACGAAAAATGAAAAAAAATATTTGGGGTCTTCGGGCTTCCTGAAAGAAATACCCATATATTAGGTTATTGGGCTAGGGTAAGGTTTAAGGTTTTTGGCGTTAGGGTTAAAATCACTGTCCAAAAACTTTGTAGGACCTCTTTTCCAAAGTTTTGGAGTTAATTAGACTAAAAAAAATGAAAAATGAAAAAAAAAAATGTTTGGGGTGTTAAGGCTTCCTGAAGGGAATACGGGAATGAGGTTATGGGGCTAGGGAAGGTTTAAGGCTTTTGGCGTTAGGGTTAAAATCATTGTCCAAAACCTTTGTAGGAACTCTTTTCCAAGCTTTTGGAGTTAGTAAGACCAAAAAAAATGAAAAATGAAAAAAAATATTTGGGGTTTTCGGGCTTCCTGAAGGTAATACCCGGGTATTAGGTTAGAATCACTGTCCAAAAATTTTTTAGGAACATGTTTCAGACCTTTTGGAGTTGGTTACACCGAAAAAAAATGTAAAATGAAAAAAATATATTTGGGGTTTTCCGGCTTCCTGAACGTAATCCTACTAGGTATCACCCTAACGCCAAAAACCTTAAACCTTACCCTAGCCCTAAAACCTAATACTATTAGGTAATGGGGCTTTGGTTAGGTTTAAGGTTTTTTGCGTGAGGGTTAAAATTACTGTCCAAAACCTTTGTAGGAACTCTTTTCCAACCTTTTGGAGTTAGACCAAAGAATAATGAAAAATGAAAAAAACATTATATGGGTTTTTTGGGCTTTCTGAAGGTAAGACCCAGGTATTAGGTTATGGGGCTAGGGTAAGGTTTTTGGTGTTAGGGTTAAAATCACTGTTCAAAACCTTTGTAGGAACTCTTTTCCAACCTTTTGGAGTTAGTTAGACCAAAAAAAAAAAGAAAAAAAAAAAAAAATTGGGGGTTTTCGGGCTTCCTGGAGGTAATACCCGGGTATTAGGTTTTGGGGCTAGGTTAAGGTTTGAGGTTTTTGGTGTTAGGGTTAAAATCCGTGTCCAAAACCTTTTTAGGAACATGTTTCAGACCTTTTGGAGTTAGTTAGACCAAAAAAAAGAAAAATAAAAAAAATATATTTGGGGTGTTCGGTCTTCCTGAAGGTAATACCAGGGTATTAAGATTTTTGGGCTAGGGCAAGGTTTAAGGTTTTTGGCGTTAGGGTTAAAATCACTGTCCAAAACCTTTTTAGGAACTCTTTTCCAGCCTTTTGGAGTTATTTCGACCAAAAAAAAATGAAAAATGAAAAAAATATATTTGGGGTGTTCGGGCTTCCTGAAGGTTATACCTGGTTATAAGGGTATGGGGCTTTGGAAAGGTTTAAGGTTTTTGGCGTTAGAGTTAAAATCCGTGTCCAAAACCTTTTTAGGAACATGTTTCAGACCTTTTGGAGTTAGTTCCACCAAAAAATAATGAAAAATGAAAAAAAAATATTTGGGGTTTTCGAGCTTCCTGAACGTAATCCTACTAGGTATTACCCTGACGCCAAAAACCTTAAACCTTACCCTAGCCCTAAAACCTAATACTATTAGGTAATGGGGCTTTGGTTAGGTTTAAGGTTTTTTGCGTGAGGGTTAAAATCACTGTCCAAAACCTTTGTAGGAACCCTTTTCCAACCTTTTGGAGTTAGTTAGACCAAAAAATAATGAAAAATGAAAAAAGCATTATATGGGTTTTTTGGGCTTTCTGAAGGTAAGACCCGGGTATTAAGTTATGGGGCTAGGGTAAGGTTTTTGGTGTTAGTGTTAAAATCACTGTTCAAAACCTTTGTAGGAACTCTTTTCCAACCTATTGGAGTTAGTTAGACCAAAAAAAAAAAAGAAAAATAAAAAAAAATATTTGGGGTTTTCGGGCTTCCTGGAGGTAATAGCCGGGTATTAGGTTTTGGGGCTAGGTTAAGGTTTGAGGTTTTTGGTGTAAGGGTTAAAATCCGTGTCCAAAACCTTTTTAGGAACATGTTTCAGACCTTTTGGAGTTAGTTAGACCAAAAAAAAAGAAAAATAAAAAAAATATATTTGGGGTGTTCGAGATTCCTGAAGGTAATACCCGGGTATTAAGATTTTTGGGCTAGGGCAAGGTTTAAGGTTTTTGGCGTTAGGGTTAAAATCACTGTCCAAAACCTTTTTAGGAACTCTTTTCCAACCTTTTGGAGTTATTTCGACCAAAAAAAAATGAAAAATGAAAAAAAAATATTTGGGGTGTTCAGGCTTCCTGAAGGTTATACCTGGTTATTAGGGTATGGGGCATTGGAAAGGTTTAAGGTTTTTGGCGTTAGAGTTAAAATCCGTGTCCAAAACCTTTTTAGGAACATGTTTCAGACCTTTTGGAGTTAGTTCCACCAAAAAATAATGAAAAATGAAAAAAAAATATTTTGGGTTTTCGGGCTTACTGAAGGTAATACTTGGTTATTAGGTTTTGGGGCTAGGGTAAGGTTTAAGGTTTTTGGCGTAAGGGTGGAAATCCGTGTCCAAAACCTTTTTAGGAACATGTTTTAGACCTTTTGGAGCTAGTTACACCAAAAAAAAAATGAAAAATGAAAAAAAAAATATTTGGGGTGTTCGGGCCTCCTGAAGGTAATACCCGGGTATTAGGTTATGGGGCTATGGTAAGGTTTAAGGTTTTTGGTGTTAGGGTTAAAATCACTGTCCAAAACCTTTTTAGGAACACTTTTCCAAACTTTTGGAGTTAGTTAGACCAAAAAAGAAATGAAAAATGAAAAAAATATATATTTGGGGTGTTTGGGCTTCCTGAAGGAAATACCCGGGTATTAGGTTATGGGGCTAGGTTAAGGTTTAAGGCTTTTGGCATTAGGGTTAAAATCAGTGTTCAAAACATTTGTAGGAACTCTTTTCCAACCTTTTGGAGTTAGTTACACCAAAAAAAAAAAAGTAAAATGAAAAAAAAATATTTGGGGTGTTCGGGCTTCCTGAAGGTAATACCCGGGTATTATGTTTTCGGGCTAGGGCAAGGTTTAAGGTTTTTGGCGTTAGGTTTGAAATCACTGTCCAAACCTTTGTGGGAACACGTTTCAGACCTTTTGGAGTTAGTTACACCAAAAAAATGTAAAATAAAAAATATATATTTGGGGTGTTCGGGCTTCCTGAAGGTAATACCCGGGTATTAGGTTATGGGGCTAGGGTAAGGTTTAAGGTTTTTGGCGTTAGGGTTAAAATCACCTTCCAAAACCTCGGTGGGAATAAGTTTCAGACCTTTTGGAGTTAGTTAGATCAAAAAATAACGAAAAATAAAAAAAATATATTTGGGGTGTCCGGGCTCCTGAATGTAAAACCCGGGTATTTGGTTATGGGGCTTGGGTTAGGTTTAAGGCTTTTGGTGTTAGGGTTAAAATCACTGTCCAAAACCTTTGTGGGAACAAGTTTCAGACCTTTTCGAGTTACACAAAACAAACACAACACAAACTCAAGTTCAAACACAACACAAACTCATGTTAAAAAAACCCCACAAACTTAAGTTCAACCAACACCTGATTCTCAAGTTTAACAATTTCCACAACCTCAAGTTCAAAAACAACAGAAACTCAAGTTCAAAAAACACACAATCTCAAGTTCACCAAACACACAAACTCAATTTCAAAAACACCACAAACTGAAGTTCAAACACGACACAAACTCAAGTTCAAACATGACAAAAACTGAAGTTCAAAAACACCATAAAATCAAGTACAAAAACTACAAACTCAAGTTAAAACATGACAAAAATCAAGTTAACAAAAACTACAAACTCGAGTTCAACAAACAACTGATTTTCAAGTTTAAAAATTTTCACAACCTCAAGTTCAAAAAACACAACCAACACCCAAATCTCAAGTTTAACAATTGCCACAAGCTCAAGTTCAACAAACACACAAACTCAAGTTCAAACACAGCACAAACTCAAGTTCATTAAACACACAAACTCAAGTTCAAAAACACCACAAACTCAAATTCAAACACTACACAAACTAAAGTTCAACAAACGCCAAAAACTCAAGTTAAAAATAGCCAGAGATTAAAGTTCAGTAAAAACCACAGACGCAAGTTCAACAATTGCCACAAACTCAAGTTCAAAAAACACAAAAACTCAAGTTCAAATACACCACAAACTCAAGTTCAACAAACAAACTAACTCAAGTTCAACCGACACCTGATTCCCAGGTTTAACAATTTCCACAACCTCAAGTTCAAAAACAACGGAAACTCAAGTTCAAAAAACACACAAACTCAAGTTCACCAAACACGCAAATTCAAGTTCAAAAACACAAAAAACTCAAGTTCAAAAACGACACAAACTCAAGTTCAACCAACACACAAACTCAAGTTCAAACACACCACAAACTCAAGTTCAACAAACTAACTCAAGTTCAACCAACACCTGATTCCCGGGTTTAACAATTTTCAAAACCTGAAGTTCAAAAACAACAGAAACTCAAGTTCAAAAACACAACAAACGCAAGTTCAAACACGACACAAACTCAAGTTCAACAAAAACCACAAACTCAAGTTCAACTAACAGCTAATACTCAAGTTTAAAAAAAACACAAACTCAAGTTAAAAAAAAAACAAACTCAAATTCAAACACAGCACAAACTCAAGTTTAAACATGACACAAACTCAAGTTCAAAAACAAAAAAAACTCAAGTTCAACCAATACCCAATTCTTATGTTTAACGATTTCCACAACCTCAAGTTCAAAAACACCACAAACTCAAGTTCAAACAAAACACAAAATCAAGTTCATCAAACACACAAACTCAAGTTCAAAAACACCACAAACTCAAGTTCAAACACAACAAAAACTCAAGTTCAAACACGACACAAACTCAAGTTCAACAAACACACTAACTCAAGTTCAACCAACACCTGATTCTCAGGTTTAACAATTTCCACAACCTCAAGTTCAAACACAACAGAAACTCAAGTTCAAAAACGACACAAACTCAAGTTCAACCAACACACAAACTCAAGTTCAAACACACCACAAACTCAAGTTCAACAAACAAACTAACTCGGGCTTCCTGAAGATAATACCCGGGTATTATGTTTTCGGGCTAGGGCAAGGTTTTAGGTTTTTGGCGTTAGGTTTGAAATCACTGTCCAAACCTTTGTGGGAACACGTTTCAGACCTTTTGGAGTTAGTTACACCAAAAAAATGTAAAATAAAAAATATATATTTGGGGTGTTCGGGCTTCCTGAAGGTAATACCCGGGTATTAGGTTATGGGGCTAGGGTAAGGTTTAAGGTTTTTGGCGTGAGGGTTAAAATCACCTTCCAAAACCTCGGTGGGAATAAGTTTCAGACCTTTTGGAGTTAGTTTGTTAAAAAAATAACGAAAAATAAAAAAAATATATTTGGGGTGTCCGGGCTCCTGAATGTAAAACCCGGGTATTTGGTTATGGGGCTTGGGTTAGGTTTAAGGCTTTTGGTGTTAGGGTTAAAATCACTGTCCAAAACCTTTGTGGGAACAAGTTTCAGACCTTTTCGAGTTACACAAAACAAACACAACACAAACTCAAGTTCAAACACAACACAAACTCATGTTAAAAAAACCCCACAAACTTAAGTTCAACCAACACCTGATTCTCAAGTTTAACAATTTCCACAACCTCAAGTTCAAAAACAACAGAAACTCAAGTTCAAAAAACACACAATCTCAAGTTCACCAAACACACAAACTCAATTTCAAAAACACCACAAACTGAAGTTCAAACACGACACAAACTCAAGTTCAAACATGACAAAAACTGAAGTTCAAAAACACCATAAAATCAAGTACAAAAACTACAAACTCAAGTTAAAACATGACAAAAATCAAGTTAACAAAAACTACAAACTCGAGTTCAACAAACAACTGATTTTCAAGTTTAAAAATTTTCACAACCTCAAGTTCAAAAAACACAACCAACACCCAAATCTCAAGTTTAACAATTGCCACAAGCTCAAGTTCAACAAACACACAAACTCAAGTTCAAACACAGCACAAACTCAAGTTCATTAAACACACAAACTCAAGTTCAAAAACACCACAAACTCAAATTCAAACACTACACAAACTAAAGTTCAACAAACGCCAAAAACTCAAGTTAAAAATAGCCAGAGATTAAAGTTCAGTAAAAACCACAGACGCAAGTTCAACAATTGCCACAAACTCAAGTTCAAAAAACACAAAAAAATCAAGTTCAAACACGATACAAACTCAAGTTCAACCAACACACAAACTCAAGTTTAAACACACTTCAAACTCAAGTTCAACCAACACACAAACTCAAGTTCAAACACACCACAAACTCAAGTTCAACCAACACACAAACTCGAGTTCAAAAATTGACACCAATTAAAGTTCATTAAAAACCACTGTAGCGATTTGAAATGAGCCTTACACAGCCGCACCAAAATAATAAGGTTTGAAATTAGCCTCACACGGTCGCACCAAAATAATACTGTAGCGATTTGAATTTATAAGAAATGTCTGAAGATTAATAATCTCAAGTTATGACATTTATGCACTCATTGAAAGGGGCACCACCCACCCTTAATGGTGGGAAAATAAAGAAAACTAAAGTTTAATTCAGAAATCAAACATCAAGTCAATCATTAATTAATCAATCTCATATCTTAAGCCGAAATTCTCATTTCAGGGACTCCACTTCTGGAAGAACACTAACAGACAAGAACTTAGAAAAATAATGATCTGTTTATTACAGCATAAATGATGGTACAACACACATGCAATAAATGATGATAAGATAATGAGGATATATAACAATAGGTGAATAAATAAAGATTCTGAGTCAGGCTAGGAGCACTAAAGTTAATGATAGTGAGTGAATATGCTCTAACATATTAACCTACACTAACTTTGGTGTCAAGATAAACTCGGATGTGGATTTGGAGGGATCTGAGATTACCAGAATAAGTGGATATCTGAGTTATGAACGCATGAGACAGCATCAGCCCTGTTTGGAGCTCTGGAGGTTTGCATACTTAAGTGAGACTGGTCCTTGGAGAAGATGGAGCAGGTTCCGAAGGTCCGGGGCTAACGGCGATTCGAGCGGTTCAGCTCAGAAGACGACTGAAGTCAGCCGAAGAATGGGCCAGGAGTTGTAGCACTCGGACCTGAAGTAAAGCCGGCGCCTGTGGATCCTGTGGATGCTCGTTTGGATGCTTCTTTGGTCTCACTCAAAAACTCTGGCACAGAGGATGACCTGGGCCTGCTGGGTTGCGTTCAGAGGTGACTTTGAAATCACACAGATAACTCAGAAAAACGAGGTTCGATGAGCAGAGATAACTTTCAAAAATGGCCTCACGAAATTAAAGAAAAATCAATCAAAAGCTTAATCTTGAATTGCTATGCGCACAAAAAGTTGAAGTTTCAAAACTTGAACTAAGACGATGTTAAAGAAAAATCAACGTGAATCAACACGTGGTGTAAAACTTAGAAGAGTAAGAAAAAGTTCTAAGAGAAAACAAAGAAGAGGACCACAGAAGGGTGTGGACAGAAGACCCAAAAGGGGAGAAGAGTAAGGGGCATAAGAGAGAGCAGACAAGAGAGTGAGCAACCCCACTTCACTGGTTTTATCTTCTCACACTGGGAGTGGCTCTGGCGTGTGTGTGTGAGGAGAAAGAGGAGGGTTCATGGGGTCTCTGATTATTTGATCTACCTTATTCTTTTGGCTGGTAAAAGAGTCAGATCTGATACTCACTCACTATGATTAATATCATTGAATGCTTGGTTTCATGATAAATAATTCAATACTAAACATATATGAATGAAGTGTAGGATCACATCAAACATTCATAGTCAATAAATTTAACTCTTAAAAGTTCATGAAACAGTCTGAAAAGCTGTTGGTCTAAAGAAACTTAAGAATAAAGGATTTATTCTGTCCGAGTAATAATTCTGCTTCTGGAGCACATAGAAAAACGGGAAACATCTCATTTTAACACTTATTTCATGATTAGACAGATTAGTACATTGCTGAATGCATAAGATGTCAGGATCAGTCATTTGTATTCTTTCACCAAAGGAATGCAGTCTTTATCAGTGAATGGTCGAGCAGGGTTTTACGACCGAGGTCTGGAGGTCAGTGTCCCCCCTTCTCCTGGGGTCCGTATGTTCACACACTTAAAGAAGGTAAATCTCAAATGGGAGATCTAGGTTGAGACGTTAATGTTTATTTAGATGGTCAGCAATGGAGTCAGTTTGAAAGGTAATAAAAAATCTGTCTCTGTTCTCCGAATCGACCAATCGTGAAGAGTCAGAGGTTTAGTCAACCTCCGGTCGGGTCATTTAGGTAACCTGAAAGTGCAAACAAGTCTGGAAAGATTTATATCCTGTGTCCTGGGACCAGATAAGGAAACTTTCCTGTGAGAAATGTGTGAGTTTCACACCCAGGGTTGTCTTGATTGCTACACCACAGACGCAAGTTCAGCAATTGCCACAAACTCAAGTTCAACGAATTTTAGTTCAACAAACGCACAAACTCAAGTTCAACCAACACCTGATTCAAAGGTTTAACAATATCCACGACCTCAAGTTCAAATACAACAGAAACTCAAGTTCAAAAAACACAAACTCAAGTTCACCAAACACGCAAATTCAAGGTCAAAAACACCTAAAACTCAAGTTCAAACACGACACAAACTCAAGTTCAAAAACACCAAAAACTCAAGTTCAACCAGGACCCAATTCTCAAGTTTAACAATTTCCACAACCTCAAATTCAAGAACAACACAGACTCAAGTTCAAAATCACCACAAACTCAAGTGAAAAAACGGCACAAAATCAAGTTCAAACACAACACAAACTCAAGTTCAACCAACACCTGATTGTCATGTTTAAAAATTTTCACAACCTCAAGTTTAAATAACACACAATCTCAAGTTCAAACACACCACAAACTCAAGTTCAACAAAAACCACAAACTCAAGTTCAACCAACACCTGATTCTCAAGTATAAAAATTTTAACAACCTCAAGTTCAAATAACACACAATCTCAAGTTCAAACACACCACAAACACAAGTTCAAAAACAATATAAACTCAAGTTCAACCAATACCCACTTTCTCAAGTTGAACAATTTCCACCACCTCAAGTTCAAAAACAACACAGACTGAAGTTCAAATACACAACATACTCAAGTTCAAACACGACACAAACTCAAGTTAAAAAAAAAACATAAATTCAAGTTCAACCAACACCTGATTCTCAAGTTTAACAATTCCACAAGCTCAAGTTCAAAAAGAACACAGACTCAAGTTCAAACACGACACAAACTCAAGGTCAACCAACATCCAAGTCTCAAGTTTAAAAATTGCCACAACCTCAAGTGCAACAAACACACAAACTCAAGTTCAAACACACCACAAACTCAAGGTCAAACACGCCAAAAACTCAAGTTCAAACATGACACATACTCAAGTTCGAAAAAAAACACAAACTCAAGTTCAAACACGACACAAACTCAAGTTCAACAAACACACAAACTCAAGTTCAAACACACCTCAAACTCATGTTCAACGAACACAAAAACTCAAGTTCAAAACACCACAACATACTCAAGTTTGAACACAACACAAACTCAAGTTCAACAAAAACCACAAACTCAAGTTCAACCAACACCTGATTCTCAAGTTTAAAAATTTTGACAACCTCAAGTTCAAATAACACACAATCTCAAGTTCAAACACACCACAAACACAAGTTCAAAAACAATATAAACTCAAGTTCAACCAACACCTGATTCTCAAGTTTAACAATTTCCACAACTTCAAGTTCAAAAACAACAGAAACTCAAGTTCAAAAAACACACAAACTCAAGTTCACCAAACACGCAAATTCAAGGTCAAAAACACCTAAAACTCAAGTTCAAACACGACACAAACTCAAGTTCAAAAACACCAAAAACTCAAGTTCAACCAGGACCCAATTCTCAAGTTTAATAATTTCCACAACCTCAAATTCAAGAACAACACAGACTCAAGTTCAAAATCACCACAAACTCAAGTTAAAAAACGGCACAAAATCAAGTTCAAACACAACACAAACTCAAGTTCAACCAACACCTGATTGTCATGTTTAAAAATTTTCACAACCTCAAGTTTAAATAACACACAATCTCAAGTTCAAACACACCACAAACTCAAGTTCAACAAAAACCACAAACTCAAGTTCAACCAACACCTGATTCTCAAGTTTAAAAATTTTGACAACCTCAAGTTCAAATAACACACAATCTCAAGTTCAAACACACCACAAACACAAGTTCAAAAACAATATAAACTCAAGTTCAACCAATACCCACTTTCTCAAGTTGAACAATTTCCACCACCTCAAGTTCAAAAACAACACAGACTGAAGTTCAAATACACAACATACTCAAGTTCAAACACGACACAAACTCAAGTTAAAAAAAAAACACAAATTCAAGTTCAACCAACACCTGATTCTCAAGTTTAACAATTCCAAAAGCTCAAGTTCAAACATGACACAAACTCAAGGTCAACCAACATCCAAGTCTCAAGTTTAAAAATTGCCACAACCTCAAGTGCAACAAACACACAAACTCTAGTTCACCAAACACGCAAATTCAAGGTCAAAAACACCACAAACTCAAGTTCGAACACGACACAAACTCAAGTTCAAAAACACCAATGACTCAAGTTCAACCAATACCAGATTCTCAAGTTTAACAATTTCCACAACCTCAAGTTAAAAAAAAACCACAAACTCAAGTTAAAACACGACACAAACTCAAGTAAAAAAAAACCACAAACTCAAGTTCAACAAACACCTGATTCTCAAGTTTAAAAATTTTCAAAACCTCAAGTTCAAAAAACACACAAAATAAAGTTAAACAAACATGAACTCAAGTTCAGACATGACACAAACTCAAATTCAACCAACACCCAAATCTTAAGTTTAGCCATTGCCACATCCTCAAGTTCAACAAACACACAAACTCAAGTTAAAACACACCAAAACCTAAGTTTAAACACGTCACAAACTCAAGTTAAAAAGCAACAAAAACTCAAGTTCGACCAATACCCAATTCTCAAGATAAAAAATCTCCACAACCTCAAGTTCAAAAACATCACAAACTCAAGTTCAAACACGACACAAACTCAAGTTTAACAAACACACAAACTAAAGATCAAACAATACACAATTCTCAAGTTTAAAGATTTCCACAACCTTAAGTTCAAAAACAACAGAAACTCAAGTTCAAAAAACACACAAACTCAAGTTCAAAAAACACAAACTCAAGTTCACCAAACACGCAAATTCAAGGTCAAAAACACCTAAAACTCAAGTTCAAACACGACACAAACTCAAGTTCAAAAACACCAAAAACTCAAGTTCAACCAGGACCCAATTCTCAAGTTTAACAATTTCCACAACCTCAAATTCAAGAACAACACAGACTCAAGTTCAAAATCACCACAAACTCAAGTGAAAAAACGGCACAAAATCAAGTTCAAACACAACACAAACTCAAGTTCAACCAACACCTGATTGTCATGTTTAAAAATTTTCACAACCTCAAGTTTAAATAACACACAATCTCAAGTTCAAACACACCACAAACTCAAGTTCAACAAAAACCACAAACTCAAGTTCAACCAACACCTGATTCTCAAGTATAAAAATTTTAACAACCTCAAGTTCAAATAACACACAATCTCAAGTTCAAACACACCACAAACACAAGTTCAAAAACAATATAAACTCAAGTTCAACCAATACCCACTTTCTCAAGTTGAACAATTTCCACCACCTCAAGTTCAAAAACAACACAGACTGAAGTTCAAATACACAACATACTCAAGTTCAAACACGACACAAACTCAAGTTAAAAAAAAAACATAAATTCAAGTTCAACCAACACCTGATTCTCAAGTTTAACAATTCCACAAGCTCAAGTTCAAAAAGAACACAGACTCAAGTTCAAACACGACACAAACTCAAGGTCAACCAACATCCAAGTCTCAAGTTTAAAAATTGCCACAACCTCAAGTGCAACAAACACACAAACTCAAGTTCAAACACACCACAAACTCAAGGTCAAACACGCCAAAAACTCAAGTTCAAACATGACACATACTCAAGTTCGAAAAAAACACAAACTCAAGTTCAAACACGACACAAACTCAAGTTCAACAAACACACAAACTCAAGTTCAAACACACCTCAAACTCATGTTCAACGAACACAAAAACTCAAGTTCAAAACACCACAACATACTCAAGTTTGAACACAACACAAACTCAAGTTCAACAAAAACCACAAACTCAAGTTCAACCAACACCTGATTCTCAAGTTTAAAAATTTTGACAACCTCAAGTTCAAATAACACACAATCTCAAGTTCAAACACACCACAAACACAAGTTCAAAAACAATATAAACTCAAGTTCAACCAACACCTGATTCTCAAGTTTAACAATTTCCACAACTTCAAGTTCAAAAACAACAGAAACTCAAGTTCAAAAAACACACAAACTCAAGTTCACCAAACACGCAAATTCAAGGTCAAAAACACCTAAAACTCAAGTTCAAACACGACACAAACTCAAGTTCAAAAACACCAAAAACTCAAGTTCAACCAGGACCCAATTCTCAAGTTTAATAATTTCCACAACCTCAAATTCAAGAACAACACAGACTCAAGTTCAAAATCACCACAAACTCAAGTTAAAAAACGGCACAAAATCAAGTTCAAACACAACACAAACTCAAGTTCAACCAACACCTGATTGTCATGTTTAAAAATTTTCACAACCTCAAGTTTAAATAACACACAATCTCAAGTTCAAACACACCACAAACTCAAGTTCAACAAAAACCACAAACTCAAGTTCAACCAACACCTGATTCTCAAGTTTAAAAATTTTGACAACCTCAAGTTCAAATAACACACAATCTCAAGTTCAAACACACCACAAACACAAGTTCAAAAACAATATAAACTCAAGTTCAACCAATACCCACTTTCTCAAGTTGAACAATTTCCACCACCTCAAGTTCAAAAACAACACAGACTGAAGTTCAAATACACAACATACTCAAGTTCAAACACGACACAAACTCAAGTTAAAAAAAAAACACAAATTCAAGTTCAACCAACACCTGATTCTCAAGTTTAACAATTCCAAAAGCTCAAGTTCAAACATGACACAAACTCAAGGTCAACCAACATCCAAGTCTCAAGTTTAAAAATTGCCACAACCTCAAGTGCAACAAACACACAAACTCTAGTTCACCAAACACGCAAATTCAAGGTCAAAAACACCACAAACTCAAGTTCGAACACGACACAAACTCAAGTTCAAAAACACCAATGACTCAAGTTCAACCAATACCAGATTCTCAAGTTTAACAATTTCCACAACCTCAAGTTAAAAAAAAACCACAAACTCAAGTTAAAACACGACACAAACTCAAGTAAAAAAAAACCACAAACTCAAGTTCAACAAACACCTGATTCTCAAGTTTAAAAATTTTCAAAACCTCAAGTTCAAAAAACACACAAAATAAAGTTAAACAAACATGAACTCAAGTTCAGACATGACACAAACTCAAATTCAACCAACACCCAAATCTTAAGTTTAGCCATTGCCACATCCTCAAGTTCAACAAACACACAAACTCAAGTTAAAACACACCAAAACCTAAGTTTAAACACGTCACAAACTCAAGTTAAAAAGCAACAAAAACTCAAGTTCGACCAATACCCAATTCTCAAGATAAAAAATCTCCACAACCTCAAGTTCAAAAACATCACAAACTCAAGTTCAAACACGACACAAACTCAAGTTTAACAAACACACAAACTAAAGATCAAACAATACACAATTCTCAAGTTTAAAGATTTCCACAACCTTAAGTTCAAAAACAACAGAAACTCAAGTTCAAAAAACACACAAACTCAAGTTCAACAAAAACCACAAACTCAAGTTCAAACACGACACAAACTAGAGTTCAACCAACAACCAAATCTCAAGCTTAACAACTGCCACAACCTCAAGTTAAACAACCACACAAACTCAAGTTTAACAAACGCCACAAAGTCAAGTTCAAACATGAAACAAACTCATGTTCAAAAACAACACAAACTTAAGTTCAACAAACACAAAAACTCAAGTTCAAACACGACACAAACTCAAGTTCAACTTAAACACAAACTCAAGTTAAACAAATCCCACAACATCAAGTTCAACAAATTCCACACCCTCAACTTCAAAAAACCAGAAACTCAAGTTCAAACACGACACAAACTCAAGTTCAACAAAAACCAAAAACTCAAGTTCAAACACGAAACTCAAGTTCAACAAACTCAAAAAATAGAGTTCAACAAACACCACAAACTCAAGTTCGAACACGAAACTCAAGTTCAACAAACTCAAAAAATAGAGTTCAACAAACACCACAAACTCAAGTTCGAACACGGCACAAACTAGAGTTCAAATAACACACAAACTCAAGTTTAACAATTTCCACAACCTCAAGTTTAAAAAATTCCACACCCTCAACTTCAGAAATACCACAAACTCAAGTTCAAAATCACCACCAACTCAAGTTCAAAAAGACCAAAAACACAAGTTCAACAAACACAGCAAATCAAGTTCAAAAACACCACAAACTCAAGTGCAAATACGACACAAACTCAAGTTCAAAAACACCACAAACTCAAGTTCAAACACGACACAAACTCAAGTTAAACAAAAACCACAAACTCAAGTTCAAACACGAAACTCAAGTTCAAAATCACCACCAACTCAAGTTCAAAAAGACTACAAACTCAAGTTCAACAAACACACCAAATCAAGTTCAAAAACACCAGAAACTCAAGTGCAAACACGACACAAACTCAAGTTCAAAAACACCACTAACTAAAGTTCAGACACAACACAAACTCAAGTTCAGCAAACACACAAAGTCAATTTCAAATACAACAAAAACTCAAGTTCAAACATAACAAACTAAAGTTCAACAAACACAAAAACTTAAGTTCAAACATGACACAAACTCAAGTTCAACTAAAACACAAACTCAAGTTAAACAATCGCCACAACCTCAAATTCAACAAATTCCACACCCTTAACTTCAAAAAACCACAAACTCCAGTACAAAAACAACAAAAAATCAAGTTCAACCAACCCCCAAATCTAAAATTTAACAATTGCCACACCCTCAAGTTCAACAAACACACAAACTCAAGTTCAACAAACGCCACAATCTCAAGTTCAAACATGAAACAAACTCATGTTCAAAAACAACACAAACTTAAGTTCAACAAACACAAAAACTCAAGTTCAAACACGACACAAACTCAAGTTCAACTAAAACACAAACTCAAGTTTAACAATTGCCACAACCTCAAGTTCAAAAAATTCCACACTCTCAACTTCAAAAAAACCACAAACTCAAGTTAAAAAACACCACAAACTAAAGTTCACACCGACACAAACTCAAGTTCAACAAAAACCACAAAATCAAGTTCAAACATGAAACTCAAGTTCAAAAACACCACCAACTCAAGTTCAGAAACGCCACAAACTCAAGTTCAAAAACAACACAAACTCAAGTTCAACCAACACCCAAATCTCAAGTTTAACAATTGCCACAACCTCAAGTTCAACAAATTCTACCCCCTCAAATTCAGAAATACCACAAAGTCATGTTTAAAAACACCACAAACTCAAGTTCAAACACGAAACAAACTCAGGTTCAACTAAAACACAAACTCAAGTTTAACAATTGCCACAACCTGAAGTTCAAAAAATTCCACACTCTCAACTTCAAAAAAAACACAAACTCAAGTTAAAAAACACCACAAACTGAAGTTCAAACACGACACAAACTCAAGTTCAACAAAAACCACAAAATCAAGTTCAAACATGGAACTCAAGTTCAAAAACACCACCAACTCAAGTTCAGAAACGCCACAAACTCAAGTTCAAAAACAACACAAACTCAAGTTCAACCAACACCCAAATCTCAAATTAAACAATTGCCACAACCTCAAGTTCAACAATCACACAAACTCAAGTTCAAACACGACACAAACTAGAGTTCAAAAACACCAATGACTCAAGTTCAACCAATACCAGATTCTCAAGTTTAACAATTTCCACAACCTCAAGTTCAAAAAAACCACAAACTCAAGTTAAAACACGACACAAACTCAAGTTAAAAAAACCACAAACTCAAGTTCAACCAACACCCAATTCTCAAGTTAAAAAATCTCCACAACCTCAAGTTCAAAAACATCACAAACTCAAGTTCAAAAACATCACAAACTCAAGTTAAAACACGACACAAACTCAAGTTTAACAAACTCACAAACTAAAGTTCAAACATTACACAATTCTCAAGTTTAAAAATTTCCACAACCTTAAGTTCAAAAACAACAGAAACTCAAGTTCAAAAAACACACAAACTCAAGTTCAAACATGACACATACTCAAGTTAAAAAAAACACCAAAAACTCAAGTTCAACCAACACCTGATTCTCAAGTTTAAAAATTTTCAAAAACTCAAGTTCAACAAACAAAACGAACTAATGTTCAAACAGGACACAAACTCAAGTTCAACCAACACCCAAGTCTCAAGTTAAAAAATTGCCACAACCTCAAGTGCAACAAACACACAAACTCAAGTTCAAACATACCACAAACTCAAGGTCAAACACGCCAAAAACTCAAGTTCAAACATGACTCTCAAGTTCAAAAACACCAATGACTCAAGTTCAACCAATACCAGATTCTCAAGTTTAAAAATTTTCAAAAACTCAAGTTCAACAAACAAAACGAACTCAAGTTCAAACAGGACACAAACTCAAGTTCAACCAACACCCAAGTCTCAAGTTAAAAAATTGCCACAACCTCAAGTGCAACAAACACACAAACTCAAGTTCAAACATACCACAAACTCAAGGTCAAACACGCCAAAAACTCAAGTTCAAACATGACACTCAAGTTCAACAAACACCACAAACTCAAGTTCAAACACACCTCAAACTCATGTTCAACGAACACAAAAACTTAAGTTCAAACACCACAACATACTCAAGTTCAAACACGACACAAACTCAAGTTCAACAAAATCACAAACTCAAGTTCAACCAACACCTGATTCTCAAGTTTAACAATTTCCACAACTTCAAGTTCAAAAACAACAGAAACTCAAGTTCAATAAACACACAAACTCAAGTTTACCAAACACGACACAAACTCAAGTTCAAAAACACCAATGACTCAAGTTCAACCAATACCAGATTCTCAAGTTTAACAATTGCCACAACCTGAAGTTCAAAAAATTCCACACTCTCAACTTAAAAAAAAACACAAACTCAAGTTAAAAAACACCACAAACTGAAGTTCAAACACGACACGAACTCAAGTTCAACAAAAACCACAAAATCAAGTTCAAACATGAAACTCAAGTTCAAAAACACCACCAACTCAAGTTCAGAAACGCCACAAACTCAAGTTCAAAAACAACACAAACTCAAGTTCAACCAACACCCAAATCTCAAGTTAAACAATTGCCACAACCTCAAGTTCAACAATCACACAAACTCAAGTTCAAACACGACACAAACTAGAGTTCAAAAACACCAATGACTCAAGTTCAACCAATACCAGATTCTCAAGTTTAACAATTTCCACAACCTCAAGTTCAAAAAAACCACAAACTCAAGTTAAAACACGACACAAACTCAAGTAAAAAAAAAACACAAACTCAAGTTCAACCAACACCCAATTCTCAAGTTAAAAAATCTCCACAACCTCAAGTTCAAAAACATCAAAAACTCAAGTTAAAACATGACACAAACTCAAGTTTAACAAACTCACAAACTAAAGTTCAAACAATACACAATTCTCAAGTTTAAAAATTTCCACAACCTCAAGTTCAAAAACATCACAAACTCAAGTTCAAACACGACACAAACTCAAGTTTAACAAACACACAAACTAAAGATCAAACAATACACAATTCTCAAGTTTAAAGATTTCCACAACCTTAAGTTCAAAAACAACAGAAACTCAAGTTCAAAAAACACACAAACTCAAGTTCAACAAAAACCACAAACTCAAGTTCAACAAAAACCACAAACTCAAGTTCAAACACGACACAAACTAGAGTTCAACCAACAACCAAATCTCAAGCTTAACAACTGCCACAACCTCAAGTTAAAAAACCACACAAACTCAAGTTAAACAAACGCCACAAAGTCAAGTTCAAACATGAAACAAACTCATGTTCAAAAACAACACAAACTTAAGTTCAACAAACACAAAAACTCAAGTTCAAACACGACACAAACTCAAGTTCAACTTAAACAAAAACTCAAGTTAAACAAATCCCACAACATCAAGTTCAACAAATTCCACACCCTGAACTTCAAAAAACCAGAAACTCAAGTTCAAACACGACACAAACTCAAGTTCAACAAAAACCAAAAACTCAAGTTCAAACACGAAACTCAAGTTCAACAAACTCAAAAAATAGAGTTCAACAAACACCACAAACTCAAGTTCGAACACGAAACTCAAGTTCAACAAACTCAAAAAATAGAGTTCAACAAACACCACAAACTCAAGTTCGAACACGGCACAAACTAGAGTTCAAATAACACACAAACTCAAGTTTCACAATTTTCACAACCTCAAGTTTAAAAAATTCCACACCCTCAACTTCAGAAATACCACAAACTCAAGTTCAAAATCACCACCAACTCAAGTTCAAAAAGACCAAAAACACAAGTTCAACAAACACAGCAAATCAAGTTCAAAAACACCACAAACTCAAGTGCAAACACGACACAAACTCAAGTTCAAAAACACCACAAACTCAAGTTCAAACACGACACAAACTCAAGTTAAACAAAAACCACAAACTCAAGTTCAAACACGAAACTCAAGTTCAAAATCACCACCAACTCAAGTTCAAAAAGACCACAAACTCAAGTTCAACAAACACACCAAATCAAGTTCAAAAACACCACAAACTAAAGTGCAAACACGACACAAACTCAAGTTCAAAAACACCACTAACTAAAGTTCAGACACAACACAAACTCAAGTTCAGCAAACACACAAAGTCAATTTCAAATACAACAAAAACTCAAGTTCAAACATAACATAAACTAAAGTTCAACAAACACAAAAACTTAAGTTCAAACATGACACAAACTCAAGTTCAACTAAAACACAAACTCAAGTTAACCCTTTCATGCATGAATTATGATATATTGAGTTAAAAAATTCTTACTATGTGTTTTTATTCAATATAAGGCATATAAATAATATTGCAGTTGGAATTTTTTTTTTACCTGTTTCTGCTAAGTTTTTAGTGACATGTCCACTACAGCGGACAACATGCATTTGGTCGACATTACAGAAAATGAATTGTATTAATACAAATAATAGAACCCCACCCCAAAAAGGAGTCAAAACAATTAGATTCACATTTTAAAACATTTAAATTCTGTTTAAATGCACATTACAAAACATGGCTTGTGTCAAACAACAGCAACAACAACTGTCATCTGTGTCAAACGAACTGAAACCATGAGCCTAATTAGGCTTCAGGCCAGGTGCTACAACTTCAGCCAGCACACTCAAAGCAAAAACAAATGCCATAGATTGGATCATTCATGAAAATAATAATTACGATAATAAACAAAAGAAATAGTGACTTAGTGACTATCCAAACACATTCAGTTGTCGATGCCCTGTACTACATTAGTTCACATTTGAAAAGAAGGCACACAGTGATATTGCATCGCTGGACGATGGCAGTTCCTCTACATTTCTGTACTTCCTCTGGTCCCTCTCTGTGTGTGAACCCTGCATATAATAAATAACATAATGTGAAAAATATTGCACAACCAATCAATCTTTCTTTCTATTTATCTTATATATGTATATATATTTTTTCCATTGTTTTTATAATATTTTGTGCATGCACTGTTTGTAGTGTGTGTGTGTGTGTATGTGTGTGTGTGTGTGTGTGTGTGTGTGTGTGTGTGTGTTACAATGCGTGCACAAAATATATTTTTGCAAAAAATGTTTTACAAACATTGCAAAACTTGCACAAAGGCTGCACAAAATACAATATATACTATGCATGCACAAAATATAAAATACATGCACAACATTAATTTTTTGATACATACAATACAGGTTACCTTTTAATAACATAAAATGGTTGGTTTTAACTGAAAAGGTAAGCTTGAAATCAAGCATTTTGCAGAGATAAGGAGTTACACCATTTGCATGTATTGTAGTAGAAATAGTATAAGTCATGCATGCTGTCCACCGTAGTGGACAAATGGAAAATTCCAATTTCCTCAGAACATAAAAGCAATGCATGGAATTTTTTGCAACTATAGTAATTATTAGATGTTACTTTATCCCAAAATATTTTTTTTACCTGCAGGGCTCTGCTTTTATAAAAGGAAGCAGTGGAAATCCCAGAGGTGGAGGGTCTGTTCTCAGCAGAGGCAGCCATCTTGAATGTTGACGTGTTTTTTCTGCAGTTGCAACACATGGCCAGATGGCACCAGTGTTGGACTCATTTTCCAGGGTCTACTGTAGTGGCTAACATGCATTTGTAACATCAAACCTCTATTTTTATAATAGAAAATGACCTTTGAAGATTTGTCCACTGTAGTGACCGTTATACGTGAAAGGGTTAAACAATCACCACAACCTCAAATTCAACAAATTCCACACCCTTAACTTCAAAAAAACCACAAACTCCAGTACAAAAACAACAAAAAATCAAGTTCAACCAACCCCCAAATCTAAAATTTAACAATTGCCACACCCTCAAGTTCAACAAACGCCACAATCTCAAGTTCAAACATGAAACAAACTCATGTTCAAAAACAACACAAACTTAAGTTCAACAAACACAAAAACTCAAGTTCAAACACGACACAAACTCAAGTTCAACTAAAACACAAACTCAAGTTTAACAATTGCCACAACCTCAAGTTCAAAAAATTCCACACTCTCAACTTCAAAAAAACCACAAACTCAAGTTAAAAAACACCACAAACTAAAGTTCACACCGACACAAACTCAAGTTCAACAAAAACCACAAAATCAAGTTCAAACATGAAACTCAAGTTCAAAAACACCACCAACTCAAATTCAGAAACTCCACAAACTCAAGTTCAAAAACAACACAAACTCAAGTTCAACCAACACCCAAATCTCAAGTTTAACAATTGCCACAACCTCAAGTTCAACAAATTCTACCCCCTCAAATTCAAAAATACCACAAAGTCATGTTTAAAAACACCACAAACTCAAGTTCAAACACGACACAAACTCAAGTTCAACTAAAACACAAACTCAAGTTTAACAATTGCCACAACCTGAAGTTCAAAAAATTCCACACTCTCAACTTAAAAAAAAACACAAACTCAAGTTAAAAAACACCACAAACTGAAGTTCAAACACGACACAAACTCAAGTTCAACAAAAACCACAAAATCAAGTTCAAACATGGAACTCAAGTTCAAAAACACCACCAACTCAAGTTCAGAAACGCCACAAACTCAAGTTCAAAAACAACACAAACTCAAGTTCAACCAACACCCAAATCTCAAATTAAACAATTGCCACAACCTCAAGTTCAACAATCACACAAACTCAAGTTCAAACACGACACAAACTAGAGTTCAAAAACACCAATGACTCAAGTTCAACCAATACCAGATTCTCAAGTTTAACAATTTCCACAACCTCAAGTTCAAAAAAACCACAAACTCAAGTTAAAACACGACACAAACTCAAGTAAAAAAAAACCACAAACTCAAGTTCAACCAACACCCAATTCTCAAGTTAAAAAATCTCCACAACCTCAAGTTCAAAAACATCACAAACTCAAGTTCAAAAACATCACAAACTCAAGTTAAAACACGACACAAACTCAAGTTTAACAAACTCACAAACTAAAGTTCAAACATTACACAATTCTCAAGTTTAAAAATTTCCACAACCTTAAGTTCAAAAACAACAGAAACTCAAGTTCAAAAAACACACAAACTCAAGTTCAAACATGACACATACTCAAGTTAAAAAAAACACCAAAAACTCAAGTTCAACCAACACCTGATTCTCAAGTTTAAAAATTTTCAAAAACTCAAGTTCAACAAACAAAACGAACTAATGTTCAAACAGGACACAAACTCAAGTTCAACCAACACCCAAGTCTCAAGTTAAAAAATTGCCACAACCTCAAGTGCAACAAACACACAAACTCAAGTTCAAACATACCACAAACTCAAGGTCAAACACGCCAAAAACTCAAGTTCAAACATGACTCTCAAGTTCAAAAACACCAATGACTCAAGTTCAACCAATACCAGATTCTCAAGTTTAAAAATTTTCAAAAACTCAAGTTCAACAAACAAAACGAACTCAAGTTCAAACAGGACACAAACTCAAGTTCAACCAACACCCAAGTCTCAAGTTAAAAAATTGCCACAACCTCAAGTGCAACAAACACACAAACTCAAGTTCAAACATACCACAAACTCAAGGTCAAACACGCCAAAAACTCAAGTTCAAACATGACACTCAAGTTCAACAAACACCACAAACTCAAGTTCAAACACACCTCAAACTCATGTTCAACGAACACAAAAACTTAAGTTCAAACACCACAACATACTCAAGTTCAAACACGACACAAACTCAAGTTCAACAAAATCACAAACTCAAGTTCAACCAACACCTGATTCTCAAGTTTAACAATTTCCACAACTTCAAGTTCAAAAACAACAGAAACTCAAGTTCAATAAACACACAAACTCAAGTTTACCAAACATGCAAATTCAAGGTCAAAAACACCACAAACTCAAGTTCAAACACGACACAAACTCAAGTTCAAAAACACCAATGACTCAAGTTCAACCAATACCAGATTCTCAAGTTTAACAATTGCCACAACCTGAAGTTCAAAAAATTCCACACTCTCAACTTAAAAAAAAACACAAACTCAAGTTAAAAAACACCACAAACTGAAGTTCAAACACGACACGAACTCAAGTTCAACAAAAACCACAAAATCAAGTTCAAACATGAAACTCAAGTTCAAAAACACCACCAACTCAAGTTCAGAAACGCCACAAACTCAAGTTCAAAAACAACACAAACTCAAGTTCAACCAACACCCAAATCTCAAGTTAAACAATTGCCACAACCTCAAGTTCAACAATCACACAAACTCAAGTTCAAACACGACACAAACTAGAGTTCAAAAACACCAATGACTCAAGTTCAACCAATACCAGATTCTCAAGTTTAACAATTTCCACAACCTCAAGTTCAAAAAAACCACAAACTCAAGTTAAAACACGACACAAACTCAAGTAAAAAAAAAACACAAACTCAAGTTCAACCAACACCCAATTCTCAAGTTAAAAAATCTCCACAACCTCAAGTTCAAAAACATCAAAAACTCAAGTTAAAACACGACACAAACTCAAGTTTAACAAACTCACAAACTAAAGTTCAAACAATACACAATTCTCAAGTTTAAAAATTTCCACAACCTCAAGTTCAAAAACATCACAATCTCAAGTTCAAACACGACACAAACTCAAGTTTAACAAACACACAAACTAAAGATCAAACAATACACAATTCTCAAGTTTAAAGATTTCCACAACCTTAAGTTCAAAAACAACAGAAACTCAAGTTCAAAAAACACACAAACTCAAGTTCAACAAAAACCACAAACTCAAGTTCAACAAAAACCACAAACTCAAGTTCAAACACGACACAAACTAGAGTTCAACCAACAACCAAATCTCAAGCTTAACAACTGCCACAACCTCAAGTTAAAAAACCACACAAACTCAAGTTAAACAAACGCCACAAAGTCAAGTTCAAACATGAAACAAACTCATGTTCAAAAACAACACAAACTTAAGTTCAACAAACACAAAAACTCAAGTTCAAACACGACACAAACTCAAGTTCAACTTAAACAAAAACTCAAGTTAAACAAATCCCACAACATCAAGTTCAACAAATTCCACACCCTGAACTTCAAAAAACCAGAAACTCAAGTTCAAACACGACACAAACTCAAGTTCAACAAAAACCAAAAACTCAAGTTCAAACACGAAACTCAAGTTCAACAAACTCAAAAAATAGAGTTCAACAAACACCACAAACTCAAGTTCGAACACGAAACTCAAGTTCAACAAACTCAAAAAATAGAGTTCAACAAACACCACAAACTCAAGTTCGAACACGGCACAAACTAGAGTTCAAATAACACACAAACTCAAGTTTCACAATTTTCACAACCTCAAGTTTAAAAAATTCCACACCCTCAACTTCAGAAATACCACAAACTCAAGTTCAAAATCACCACCAACTCAAGTTCAAAAAGACCAAAAACACAAGTTCAACAAACACAGCAAATCAAGTTCAAAAACACCACAAACTCAAGTGCAAACACGACACAAACTCAAGTTCAAAAACACCACAAACTCAAGTTCAAACACGACACAAACTCAAGTTAAACAAAAACCACAAACTCAAGTTCAAACACGAAACTCAAGTTCAAAATCACCACCAACTCAAGTTCAAAAAGACCACAAACTCAAGTTCAACAAACACACCAAATCAAGTTCAAAAACACCACAAACTAAAGTGCAAACACGACACAAACTCAAGTTCAAAAACACCACTAACTAAAGTTCAGACACAACACAAACTCAAGTTCAGCAAACACACAAAGTCAATTTCAAATACAACAAAAACTCAAGTTCAAACATAACATAAACTAAAGTTCAACAAACACAAAAACTTAAGTTCAAACATGACACAAACTCAAGTTCAACTAAAACACAAACTCAAGTTAAACAATCGCCACAACCTCAAATTCAACAAATTCCACACCCTTAACTTCAAAAAAACCACAAACTCCAGTACAAAAACAACAAAAAATCAAGTTCAACCAACCCCCAAATCTAAAATTTAACAATTGCCACACCCTCAAGTTCAACAAACGCCACAATCTCAAGTTCAAACATGAAACAAACTCATGTTCAAAAACAACACAAACTCAAGTTCAAACACGACATAAACTCAAGTTCAACAAACACAAAAACTCAAGTTCAAACACGACATAAACTCAAGTTCAACTAAAACACAAACTCAAGTTTAACAATTGCCACAACCTCAAGTTCAAAAAATTCCACACTCTCAACTTCAAAAAAACCACAAACTCAAGTTAAAAAACACCACAAACTAAAGTTCACACCGACACAAACTCAAGTTCAACAAAAACCACAAAATCAAGTTCAAACATGAAACTCAAGTTCAAAAACACCACCAACTCAAATTCAGAAACGCCACAAACTCAAGTTCAAAAACAACACAAACTCAAGTTCAACCAACACCCAAATCTCAAGTTTAACAATTGCCACAACCTCAAGTTCAACAAATTCTACCCCCTCAAATTCAAAAATACCACAAAGTCATGTTTAAAAACACCACAAACTCAAGTTCAAACACGACACAAACTCAAGTTCAACTAAAACACAAACTCAAGTTTAACAATTGCCACAACCTGAAGTTCAAAAAATTCCACACTCTCAACTTAAAAAAAAACACAAACTCAAGTTAAAAAACACCACAAACTGAAGTTCAAACACGACACAAACTCAAGTTCAACAAAAACCACAAAATCAAGTTCAAACATGAAACTCAAGTTCAAAAACACCACCAACTCAAGTTCAGAAACGCCACAAACTCAAGTTCAAAAACAACACAAACTCAAGTTCAACCAACACCCAAATCTCAAGTTAAACAATTGCCACAACCTCAAGTTCAACAATCACACAAACTCAAGTTCAAACACGACACAAACTAGAGTTCAAAAACACCAATGACTCAAGTTCAACCAATACCAGATTCTCAAGTTTAACAATTTCCACAACCTCAAGTTCAAAAAAACCACAAACTCAAGTTAAAACACGACACAAACTCAAGTAAAAAAAACCCACAAACTCAAGTCCAACCAACACCCAATTCTCAAGTTAAAAAATCTCCACAACCTCAAGTTCAAAAACATCACAAACTCAAGTTCAAAAACATCACAAACTCAAGTTAAAACACGACACAAACTCAAGTTTAACAAACTCACAAACTAAAGTTCAAACAATACACAATTCTCAAGTTTAAAAATTTCCACAACCTTAAGTTCAAAAACAACAGAAACTCAAGTTCAAAAAACACACAAACTCAAGTTCAAACATGACACATACTCAAGTTAAAAAAAAACACCAAAAACTCAAGTTCAACCAACACCTGATTCTCAAGTTTAAAAATTTTCAAAAACTCAAGTTCAACAAACAAAACGAACTCAAGTTCAAACAGGACACAAACTCAAGTTCAACCAACACCCAAGTCTCAAGTTAAAAAATTGCCACAACCTCAAGTGCAACAAACACACAAACTCAAGTTCAAACACACCACAAACTCAAGGTCAAACACGCCAAAAACTCAAGTTCAAACATGACACTCAAGTTCAACAAACACCACAAACTCAAGTTCAAACACACCTCAAACTCATGTTCAACGAACACAAAAACTTAAGTTCAAACACCACAACATACTCAAGTTCAAACACGACACAAACTCAAGTTCAACAAAATCACAAACTCAAGTTCAACCAATACCTGATTCTCAAGTTTAACAATTTCCACAACTTCAAGTTCAAAAACAACAGAAACTCAAGTTCAATAAACACACAAACTCAAGTTTACCAAACACGCAAATTCAAGGTCAAAAACACCACAAACTCAAGTTCAAACACGACACAAACTCAAGTTCAAAAACACCAATGACTCAAGTTCAACCAATACACAATTCTCAAGTTTAAAAATTTCCACAACCTCAAGTTCAAAAACATCACAAACTCAAGTTCAAACACGACACAAACTCAAGTTTAACAAACACACAAACTAAAGATCAAACAATACACAATTCTCAAGTTTAAAGATTTCCACAACCTTAAGTTCAAAAACAACAGAAACTCAAGTTCAAAAAACACACAAACTTAAGTTCAACAAAAACCACAAACTCAAGTTCAACAAAAACCACAAACTCAAGTTCAAACACGACACAAACTAGAGTTCAACCAACAACCAAATCTCAAGCTTAACAACTGCCACAACCTCAAGTTAAAAAACCACACAAACTCAAGTTAAACAAACGCCACAAAGTCAAGTTCAAACATGAAACAAACTCATGTTCAAAAACAACACAAACTTAAGTTCAACAAACACAAAAACTCAAGTTCAAACACGACACAAACTCAAGTTCAACTTAAACAAAAACTCAAGTTAAACAAATCCCACAACATCAAGTTCAACAAATTCCACACCCTCAACTTCAAAAAACCAGAAACTCAAGTTCAAACACGACACAAACTCAAGTTCAACAAAAACCAAAAACTCAAGTTCAAACACGAAACTCAAGTTCAACAAACTCAAAAAATAGAGTTCAACAAACACCACAAACTCAAGTTCGAACACGAAACTCAAGTTCAACAAACTCAAAAAATAGAGTTCAACAAACACCACAAACTCAAGTTCGAACACGGCACAAACTAGAGTTCAAATAACACACAAACTCAAGTTTCACAATTTTCACAACCTCAAGTTTAAAAAATTCCACACCCTCAACTTCAGAAATACCACAAACTCAAGTTCAAAATCACCACCAACTCAAGTTCAAAAAGACCAAAAACACAAGTTCAACAAACACAGCAAATCAAGTTCAAAAACACCACAAACTCAAGTGCAAACACGACACAAACTCAAGTTCAAAAACACCACAAACTCAAGTTCAAACACGACACAAACTCAAGTTAAACAAAAACCACAAACTCAAGTTCAAACACGAAACTCAAGTTCAAAATCACCACCAACTCAAGTTCAAAAAGACCACAAACTCAAGTTCAACAAACACACCAAATCAAGTTCAAAAACACCACAAACTAAAGTGCAAACACGACACAAACTCAAGTTCAAAAACACCACTAACTAAAGTTCAGACACAACACAAACTCAAGTTCAGCAAACACACAAAGTCAATTTCAAATACAACAAAAACTCAAGTTCAAACATAACATAAACTAAAGTTCAACAAACACAAAAACTTAAGTTCAAACATGACACAAACTCAAGTTCAACTAAAACACAAACTCAAGTTAAACAATCGCCACAACCTCAAATTCAACAAATTCCACACCCTTAACTTCAAAAAAACCACAAACTCCAGTACAAAAACAACAAAAAATCAAGTTCAACCAACCCCCAAATCTAAAATTTAACAATTGCCACACCCTCAAGTTCAACAAACGCCACAATCTCAAGTTCAAACATGAAACAAACTCATGTTCAAAAACAACACAAACTTAAGTTCAACAAACACAAAAACTCAAGTTCAAACACGACACAAACTCAAGTTCAACTAAAACACAAACTCAAGTTTAACAATTGCCACAACCTCAAGTTCAAAAAATTCCACACTCTCAACTTCAAAAAAACCACAAACTCAAGTTAAAAAACACCACAAACTAAAGTTCACACCGACACAAACTCAAGTTCAACAAAAACCACAAAATCAAGTTCAAACATGAAACTCAAGTTCAAAAACACCACCAACTCAAATTCAGAAACGCCACAAACTCAAGTTCAAAAACAACACAAACTCAAGTTCAACCAACACCCAAATCTCAAGTTTAACAATTGCCACAACCTCAAGTTCAACAAATTCTACCCCCTCAAATTCAAAAATACCACAAAGTCATGTTTAAAAACACCACAAACTCAAGTTCAAACACGACACAAACTCAAGTTCAACTAAAACACAAACTCAAGTTTAACAATTGCCACAACCTGAAGTTCAAAAAATTCCACACTCTCAACTTAAAAAAAAACACAAACTCAAGTTAAAAAACACCACAAACTGAAGTTCAAACACGACACAAACTCAAGTTCAACAAAAACCACAAAATCAAGTTCAAACATGGAACTCAAGTTCAAAAACACCACCAACTCAAGTTCAGAAACGCCACAAACTCAAGTTCAAAAACAACACAAACTCAAGTTCAACCAACACCCAAATCTCAAGTTAAACACTTGCCACAACCTCAAGTTCAACAATCACACAAACTCAAGTTCAAACACGACACAAACTAGAGTTCAAAAACACCAATGACTCAAGTTCAACCAATACCAGATTCTCAAGTTTAACAATTTCCACAACCTCAAGTTCAAAAAAACCACAAACTCAAGTTAAAACACGACACAAACTCAAGTAAAAAAAACCCACAAACTCAAGTCCAACCAACACCCAATTCTCAAGTTAAAAAATCTCCACAACCTCAAGTTCAAAAACATCACAAACTCAAGTTCAAAAACATCACAAACTCAAGTTAAAACACGACACAAACTCAAGTTTAACAAACTCACAAACTAAAGTTCAAACAATACACAATTCTCAAGTTTAAAAATTTCCACAACCTTAAGTTCAAAAACAACAGAAACTCAAGTTCAAAAAACACACAAACTCAAGTTCAAACATGACACATACTCAAGTTAAAAAAAAAAACACCAAAAACTAAAGTTCAACCAACACCTGATTCTCAAGTTTAAAAATTTTCAAAAACTCAAGTTCAACAAACAAAACGAACTCAAGTTCAAACAGGACACAAACTCAAGTTCAACCAACACCCAAGTCTCAAGTTAAAAAATTGCCACAACCTCAAGTGCAACAAACACACAAACTCAAGTTCAAACACACCACAAACTCAAGGTCAAACACGCCAAAAACTCAAGTTCAAACATGACACTCAAGTTCAACAAACACCACAAACTCAAGTTCAAACACACCTCAAACTCATGTTCAACGAACACAAAAACTTAAGTTCAAACACCACAACATACTCAAGTTCAAACACGACACAAACTCAAGTTCAACAAAATCACAAACTCAAGTTCAACCAACACCTGATTCTCAAGTTTAACAATTTCCACAACTTCAAGTTCAAAAACAACAGAAACTCAAGTTCAATAAACACACAAACTCAAGTTTACCAAACACGCAAATTCAAGGTCAAAAACACCAAAAACTCAAGTTCAAACACGACACAAACTCAAGTTCAAAAACACCAATGACTCAAGTTCAACCAATACCAGATTCTCAAGTTTAACAATTTCCACAACCTCAAGTTCAAAAACACCACATACTCAAGTTCAAGCACGACACAAACTCCAGTTAAAAAAACGACACAAACTCAAGTTCAACCAACACCTGATTCTCAAGTTTAACAATTTCCACAACTTCAAGTTCAAAAACAACAGAAACTCAAGTTCAATAAACACACAAACTCAAGTTTACCAAACACGCAAATTCAAGGTCAAAAACACCACAAACTAAAGTTCAAACACGACACAAACTCAAGTTCAAAAACACCAAGTTCAAGTTCAACCAATACCAGATTCTCAAGTTTAACAATTTCCACAACCTCATGTTCAAAAACACCACATACTCAAGTTCAAGCACGACACAAACTCCAGTTAAAAAAACGACACAAACTCAAGTTCAACCAACACCTGATTCTCAAGTTTAAAAATTTTCAAAACCTCAAGTTCAAAAAACACTCAAAATAAAGTTAAACAAACATCATGAACAGAAGTTCAGACATGACACAAACTCAAATTCAACCAACACCCAAATCTTAAGTTTAACAATTGCCACCTGCTCAAGTTCAAAAAACGAACAAACTCAAGTTAAAACATTCCAAAACCAAAGTTTATACACGACACAAACTCAAGTTAAAAAGCAACAAAAACTCAAGTTCAACCAATACCCAATTCTCAATTTAAATAATCTCCACAACCTTATGTTCAAAAACATCACAAACTCAAGTTCAAAAACACCACAAACTCAAGTTCAAACATGACACAAACTCAAGTTCAAAAACACCACAAACTTAAGTTCAAACATGACACAAACTCAAGTTCAAAAACACCACAAACATAAGTTCAAACACGACACAAACTCAAGTTGACCAAACACCACAAACTCAAGTTCAAACACGACACAAACTCAAGTTCAAAAACACCAAAAACTCAAGTTCAACCAATACCCAATTCTCAAGTTAAACAATTTCCACAACCTCAAGTTCAAACGACACAAACTCAAACGCTAACAAAAAACAAACTCAAGTTCAAAAACACCACAAACTCAAGTTCAAACACGACACAAACTCAAGTTCAAAAACACCAAAAACTCAAGTTCAACCAATACCCAATTCTCAAGTTAAACAATTTCCACAACCTCAAGTTCAAACGACACAAACTCAAACGCTAACAAAAAACAAACTCAAGTTCAAAAACACCACAAACTCAAGTTCAAACACAACACAAACTCAAGTTCAACAAACACACAAACTCAAGTTAAACCAACATCCTATTCTCAAGTTTAACAATTTCCACAACCCCAAGTTCAAGAACAACAGAAACTCAAGTTTAAAAAACACACAAACTCAAGTTCACCATACAAGCAACTCAAGTTCAAACACGACACAAACTCAAGTAAAAAAAACACATACTGAAGTTCAACAAACACACAAAGTCAAGTTCAAAAACACCAAAAAATCAAGTTCAAAAAACACACAAACTCAAGTTCAACAAAAACCACAAACTCAAGTTCAAACACGAATCAAACTCAAGTTCAAACACAACACAAATTACAGTTCAACCAACAACCAAATCTGAAGCTTAACAATTACCACAACCTCAAGTTAAACAACCACACAAACTCAAGTTCAACAAACGCCACAAAGTCAAGTTCAAACATGAAACAAACTCATGTTCAAAAACAACACAAACTTAAGTTCAACAAACACAAAAACTCAAGTTCAAACACGACACAAACTCAAGTTCAACTTAAACACAAACTCAAGTTTAACAATTCCCACAACATCAAGTTCAACAAATTCCACACCCTCAACTTCAAAAAACCAGAAACTCAAGTTCAAACACAACATAAACTAAAGTTCAACAAACAAGAAAATTCAAGTTCAAACACGACACAAACTCAAGTTCAACTTAAACACAAACTCAAGTTTAACAATTCCCACAACATCAAGTTCAACAAATTCCACACCCTCAACTTCAAAAAAACAGAAACTCAAGTTCAAACACGACACAAACTCAAGTTCAACAAAAACCAAAAACTCAAGTTCAAACACGAAACTCAAGTTCAACAAACACACAAAATAGAGTTAAAAAACACCACAAACTCAAGTACAAACAAGACACAAACTCAAGTTCAACAAACACCACAAACTCAAGTTCAAACACAACACAATCTCAAGTTCAAAAACACCACAAACTCAATTGCAATCACAACACAAACTCAAGTTCAACAAACACCACAAACTCAAGTTCAAACACGGCACAAACTAGAGTTCAAATAACACACAAACTCAAGTTTAACAATTTCCACAACCTCAATTTAAAAAAATTCCACACCCTCAACTTCAAAAATACCACAAACTCAAGTTCAAAATCACCACCAACTCAAGTTCAAAAAGACCAAAAACTCAAGTTCAACAAACACAGCAAATCAAGTTCAAAAACACCACAAACTCAAGTGCAAACACGACACAAACTCATGTTCAAAAACACCACAAACTCAAGTTCAAACATGACACAAACTCAAGTTCAACAAAAACCACAAACTCAAGTTCAAACACAACACAAATTACAGTTCAACCAACAACCAAATCTGAAGCTTAACAATTACCACAACCTCAAGTTAAACAACCACACAAACTCAAGTTCAACAAACGCCACAAAGTCAAGTTCAAACATGAAACAAACTCATGTTCAAAAACAACACAAACTTAAGTTCAACAAACACAAAAACTCAAGTTCAAACACGACACAAACTCAAGTTCAACTTAAACACAAACTCAAGTTTAACAATTCCCACAACATCAAGTTCAACAAATTCCACACCCTCAACTTCAAAAAACCAGAAACTCAAGTTCAAACACAACATAAACTAAAGTTCAACAAACAAGAAAATTCAAGTTCAAACACGACACAAACTCAAGTTCAACTTAAACACAAACTCAAGTTTAACAATTCCCACAACATCAAGTTCAACAAATTCCACACCCTCAACTTCAAAAAAACAGAAACTCAAGTTCAAACACGACACAAACTCAAGTTCAACAAAAACCAAAAACTCAAGTTCAAACACGAAACTCAAGTTCAACAAACACACAAAATAGAGTTAAAAAACACCACAAACTCAAGTACAAACAAGACACAAACTCAAGTTCAACAAACACCACAAACTCAAGTTCAAACACAACACAATCTCAAGTTCAAAAACACCACAAACTCAATTGCAATCACAACACAAACTCAAGTTCAACAAACACCACAAACTCAAGTTCAAACACGGCACAAACTAGAGTTCAAATAACACACAAACTCAAGTTTAACAATTTCCACAACCTCAATTTAAAAAAATTCCACACCCTCAACTTCAAAAATACCACAAACTCAAGTTCAAAATCACCACCAACTCAAGTTCAAAAAGACCAAAAACTCAAGTTCAACAAACACAGCAAATCAAGTTCAAAAACACCACAAACTCAAGTGCAAACACGACACAAACTCATGTTCAAAAACACCACAAACTCAAGTTCAAACATGACACAAACTCAAGTTCAACAAACACACAAAGTCAATTTCAAATACAACAAAAACTCAAGTTCAAACACAACATAAACTAAAGTTCAACAAACACAAAAACTGAAGTTCAAACATGACACAAACTCAAGTTCAACTAAAACACAAACTCAAGTATAACAATTGCCACAACCTTAAATTCAACAAATTCCACACCCTCAACTTCAAAAAAACCACAAACTCCAGTACAAAAACAACAAAAAATCAAGTTCAACCAACCCCCAAATCTAAAATTTAACAATTGCCACACCCTCAAGTTCAACAAACACACAAACTCAAGTTCAACAAACGCCACAATCTCAAGTTCAAACATGAAACAAACTCATGTTCCAAAACAACACAAACTTAAGTTCAACAAACACAAAAACTCAAGTTCAAACACGACACAAACTCAAGTTCAACTAAAACACAAACTCAAGTTTAACAATTGCCACAACCTCAAATTCAACAAATTCCACACCCTCAACTTAAAGAAAACCACAAACTCAAGTTAAAAAACACCTCAAACTGAAGTTCAAACACGACACAAACTCAAGTTCAACAAAAACCACAAAATCAAGTTCAAGCATGGAACTCAAGTTCAAAAACACCACCAACTCAAATTCAGAAACGCCACAAACTCAAGTTCAAAAACAACACAAACTCATGTCTAACCAACACCCAAATCTCAAGTTTAACAATTGCCACAACCTCAAGTTTCACAAATTCTATCCCCTCAACTTCAAAAATACTACAAAGTCATGTTTAAAAAAACCACAAACTCAAGTTCAAACACGAAACAAACTCAGGTTCAACTAAAACACAAACTCAAGTTTAACAATTGCCACAACCTCAAGTTCAAAAAATTCCACACTCTCAACTTCAAAAAAAACCACAAACTCAAGTTCAAAATCACCACCAACTCAGGTTCAAAAAGACCAAAAACTCAGGTTCAACAAACACAGCAAATCAAGTTCAAAAACACCACAAACTCAAGTGCAAACACGACACAAACTCAAGTTCAAACATGACACAAACTCAAGTTCAACAAAAACCACAAACTCAAGTTCAAACACGAAACTCAAGTTCAAAATCACCACCAACTCAAGTTCAAAAAGACCACAAACTCAAGTTCAACAAACACACCAAATCAAGTTCAAAAACACCACAAACTCAAGTGCAAACACGACACAAACTCAAGTTCAAAAACACCACTAACCCAAGTTCAGACACAACACAAACTCAAGTTCAACAAACACACAAAGTCAATTTCAAATACAACAAAAACTCAAGTTCAAACACAACATAAACTAAAGTTCAACAAACACAAAAACTGAAGTTCAAACATGACACAAACTCAAGTTCAACTAAAACACAAACTCAAGTATAACAATTGCCACAACCTCAAGTTCAACAAATTCCACACCCTCAACTTCAAAAATCCACAAACTCCAGTTCAAAAACAACAAAAACTCAAGTTCAACCAACACCCAAATCTAAAGTTTAACAATTGCCACACCCTCAAGTTCAACAAACACACAAACTCAAGTTCAACAGACGCCACAATCTCAAGTTCAAACATGAAACAAACTCATGTTCCAAAACAACACAAACTTAAGTTCAACAAACACAAAAACTCAAGTTCAAACACGACACAAACTCAAGTTCAACTAAAACACAAACTCAAGTTTAACAATTGCCACAACCTCAAATTCAACAAATTCCACACCCTCAACTTAAAGAAAACCACAAACTCAAGTTAAAAAACACCTCAAACTGAAGTTCAAACACGACACAAACTCAAGTTCAACAAAAACCACAAAATCAAGTTCAAGCATGGAACTCAAGTTCAAAAACACCACCAACTCAAGTTCAGAAACGCCACAAACTCAAGTTCAAAAACAACACAAACTCATGTCTAACCAACACCCAAATCTCAAGTTTAACAATTGCCACAACCTCAAGTTTCACAAATTCTATCCCCTCAACTTCAAAAATACTACAAAGTCATGTTTAAAAAAACCACAAACTCAAGTTCAAACACGAAACAAACTCAGGTTCAACTAAAACACAAACTCAAGTTTAACAATTGCCACAACCTCAAGTTCAAAAAATTCCACACTCTCAACTTCAAAAAAAACCACAAACTCAAGTTCAAAATCACCACCAACTCAAGTTCAAAAAGACCAAAAACTCAGGTTCAACAAACACAGCAAATCAAGTTCAAAAACACCACAAACTCAAGTGCAAACACGACACAAACTCAAGTTCAAAAACACCACAAATTCAAGTTCAACCAACACCTGATTCTCAAGTTTAACAATTTCCACAACTTCAAGTTCAAAAACAACAGAAACTCAAGTTCAATAAACACAGAAACTCAAGTTTACCAAACACGCAAATTCAAGGTCAAAAACACCACAAACTCAAGTTCAAACACGACACAAACTCAAGTTCAAAAACACCAATGACTCAAGTTCAGTCAATACCAGATTCTCAAGTTTAACAATTTCCACAACCTCAAGTTCAAAAACACCACATACTCAAGTTCAAAAACTACACAAACTCCAGTTAAAAAAACGACACAATCTCAAGTTCAACCAACACCTGATTCTCAAGTTTAAAAATTTTCAAAACCTCAAGTTAAAAAAACACACAAAATAAAGTTAAACAAACATCATGAACACAAGTTCAGAAATGACACAAACTCAAATTCAACCAACACCCAAATCTTAAGTTTAACAATTGCCACCTGCTCAAGTTCAACAAACACACAAACTCAAGCTAAAACACACCAAAACCAAAGTTTATACACGACACAAACTCAAGTGAAAAAACAACAAAAACTCAAGTTCAACCAATACCCAATTCTCAATTTAAAAAATCTCCACAACCTTATGTTCAAAAACATCACAAACTCAAGTTCAAAAACACCAAAAACTCAAGTTCAACCAATACCCAATTCTCAAGTTAAACAATTTCCACAACCTCAAGTTCAAACGACACAAACTCAAACTCTAACAAAAAACAAACTCAAGTTCAAAAACACCAAAAACTCAAGTTCAAACACAACACAAACTCAAGTTCAACAAACACACAAACTCAAGTTAAACCAACATCTTATTCTCAAGTTTAACAATTTCCACAACCCCAAGTTCAAGAACAACAGAAACTCAAGTTTAAAAAAAACACAAACTCAAGTTCACCATACAAGCAACTCAAGTTCAAACACGACACAAACTCAAGTTAAAAAAAACCACATACTCAAGTTCAACAAACACACAAAGTCAAGTTCAAAAACACCAAAAAATCAAGTTCAAATACGACACAAACTAAAGTTCAACCAACAACCAAATCTCAAGCTTAACAATTGCCACAACCTCAAGTTAAACAACCACACAAACTCAAGTTCAACAAACGCCACAAAGTCAAGTTCAAACATGAAACAAAACCATGTTCAAAAACAACACAAACTTAAGTTCAAAAAACACAAAAACTCAAGTTCAAACACGACACAAACTCAAGTTCAACTTAAACACAAACTCAAGTTTAACAATTCCCACAACATCAAGTTCAACAAATTCCACACCCTCAACTTAAAAAAAACCAGAAACTCAACAAATGTCACAGTTTCAAGTTCTACCGACACCCAAATCTCAATTTTAAGAATTGCAAAAACCTCAAATTCAAACACGCCACAAACTCAAGTTCAACAAATACTCAAACTCAAGTTCAAACACGACACAAACTCAAGTTCAAACACCCCACAAACTCAAGTTCAAAAACACCACGACCTCAAGTTCAAAAAACACACAAAGTCAAGTTCAAAAACACCACAAACTTAAGTTCAAACACGACTCAAACTCAAGTTCAACAAACACACAAACTCAAGTTCAAACACGACACAAACTCAAGTTAAACGAACACCACAAACTCAAGTTCAATAAATGTGAAAATTTTAAGTTCAACCAACACCCAAATCTCAATTTTAAAAATTGCAACAACTTCAAATTCAAACATGCTACAAACCCAAGTTCAACTTACACACAAACTAAAGTTCAAACACCCCACAAACTCAAGTTCAAAAAACACACAAACTCAAGTTCAAAAACACCACAAACTAAAGTTCAAACACGATAGAAACTCAAGTTCAAAAAACAGCACAAACTCAGGTTCAAACACGCCACAAAATCAAGTTCAAACACGCCACAAAATCAAGTTCAAACATGCCACAAACTCAAGTTCAATAAATGTGAAAATTTTAAGTTCAACCAACACCCAAATCTCAAGTTCAACAAACACACAACCTCAAGTTCAAAAACCCCACAAACTCAAGTTCAAAAACACCACAAACTCAAGTTCAAACACGACACAAACTCAAGTTCAAAAAACACCATAAACTCAAGTTCAACAAACACCCATTTCTAAAGTTTAAAAATTTCCACTACCTTCAGTTCACAAAAAACCACAAACTCATGTTCAAACACGCAACAAACTCAAGTTAAAAAAAACTCAAACTCAAGTTCAAACACGCCACAAATTCAAGTTGAAACACGACACAAACTCAAGTTCAAAAAACACACAAACTCAAGTTCAACGAACACCACAAACTCAAGTTCAATAAATGTGAAAATTTTAAGTTCAACCAACACCCAAATCTCAAGTTTAACAAATGCCACAACCTCAAGTTCAAAAACACCATAAAAGATGCCAAAAACTCAAGTTCAAAAACACCATAAAATCAAGTTCAAAGATGCAAAAAACTCAAGTTCAACAAACACACAACCTCAAGTTCAAAAACACCATAAACCCAAGTTAAAAGATGCCAAAAACTCAAGTTCAAAAACACCATAAAATCAAGTTCAAAGATGTCAAAAACTCAAGTTCAACAAACACACAAACTCAAGTTCAAAAACCCCACAAACTCAAGTTCAAACACGACACAACCTCAAGTTCAAAAACCACCACAAACTCAAGTTCAAAAACACCACAAACTCAAGTTCAAAAACACCACAAACTCAAGTTCAAACACGACACAAACTCAAGTTCAAAAAACACCATAAACTCAAGTTCAACAAATACCCATTTCTAAAGTTTAAAAATTTCCACTACCTTCAGTTCACAAAAAAACACAAACTCATGTTCAAACACGCAACAAACTTAAGTTCAAACACGCCACAAACTCAAGTTAAAAAAAACACAAACTCAAGTTCAAACACGCCACAAATTCAAGTTGAAACACGACACAAACTCAAGTTCAAAAAACACACAAACTCAAGTTCAACGAACACCACAAACTCAAGTTCAATAAATGTGAAAATTTTAAGTTCAACCAACACCCAAATCTCAATTTTAAAAATTTGCTACAACCTCAAATTCAAACACGCTACAAACCCAAGTTCAACTTACACACAAACTAAAGTTCAAACACCCCACAAACTCAAGTTCAAAAAACACACAAACTCAAGTTCAAAAACACCACAAACTAAAGCTCAAACACGATAGAAACTCAAGTTCAAAAAACAGCACAAACTCAGGTTCAAACACGCCACAAAATCAAGTTCAAACACGCCACAAACACAAGTTCAAACATGCCACAAACTCAAGTTCAATAAATGTGAAAATTTTAAGATCAACCAACACCCAAATCTCAAGTTTAACAAATGCCACAACATCAGGTTCAAAAACACCATAAAATCAAGTTCAAAGATGCCAAAAACTCAAGTTCAACAAACAGACAAACTCAAGTTCAAAAACACCATAAACCCAAGTTAAAAGATGCCAAAAACTCAAATTCAAAAACACCATAAAATCAAGTTCAAAGATGCCAAAAACTCAAGTTCAACAAACACACAAACTCAAGTTCAAAAACCCCACAAACTCAAGTTCAAACACGCCACAAATTCAAGTTGAAACACGACACAAACTCAAGTTCAAAAAACACACAAACTCAAGTTCAACGAACACCACAAACTCAAGTTCAATAAATGTGAAAATTTTAAGTTCAACCAACACCCAAATCTCAATTTTAAAAATTTGCAACAACCTCAAATTCAAACACGCTACAAACCCAAGTTCAACTTACACACAAACTAAAGTTCAAACACCCCACAAACTCAAGTTAAAAAAACACACAAACTCAAGTTCAAAAACACCACAAACTAAAGCTCAAACACGATAGAAACTCAAGTTCAAAAAACAGCACAAACTCAGGTTCAAACACGCCACAAAATCAAGTTCAAACACGCCACAAACACAAGTTCAAACATGCCACAAACTCAAGTTCAATAAATGTGAAAATTTTAAGATCAACCAACACCCAAATCTCAAGTTTAACAAATGCCACAACATCAGGTTCAAAAACACCATAAAATCAAGTTCAAAGATGCCAAAAACTCAAGTTCAACAAACAGACAAACTCAAGTTCAAAAACACCATAAACCCAAGTTAAAAGATGCCAAAAACTCAAATTCAAAAACACCATAAAATCAAGTTCAAAGATGCCAAAAACTCAAGTTCAACAAACACACAAACTCAAGTTCAAAAACCCCACAAACTCAAGTTCAAACACGACACAACCTCAAGTTCAAAAACCACCACAAACTCAAGTTCAAAAACACCACAAACTCAAGTTCAAAAACACCACAAACTCAAGTTCAAACACGACACAAACTCAAGTTCAAAAAACACCATAAACTCAAGTTAAACAAACACCCAATTCTAAAGTTTAAAAATTTCCACTACCTTCAGTTCACAAAAAACCACAAACTCATGTTCAAACACGCAACAAACTCAAGTTCAAACATGCCACAAACTCAAGTTAAAAAAGAACACAAACTCAAGTTCAAACACGCCACAAATTCAAGTTGAAACACGACACAAACTCAAGTTCAAAAAACACACAAACTCAAGTTCAAACATGACACAAACTCAAGTTCAAAAAACACACAAACTCAAGTTCAAACATGACACAAACTCAAGTTCAACGAACACCACAAACTCAAGTTTAATAAATGTGAAAATTTTAAGTTCAACCAACAACCAAATCTCAAGTTTAAAAACAGCAACAACCTCAAATTCAAACACGCAACAAACTCAAATTCAACTAACACATCAACTCAAGTTCAAAATCACCACAAACTCAAGTTCAAACATGACACAAACTCAAGTAAAAAAAAAAACAAACTCAAAATCAAAAAATGTCTAACTCTTAAGTTCAACCAACACGCAAATCTCAAGTTTAACAATTGCAAACACCTCAAATTCAAAAAAGCCACAAACTCAAGATCAAAAACACCACAAACTCAAGTTCAACGAACACCAATAACTCAAGTTCAAAGACGCCATAAACTCAAGTTCAACAAACACACAAACTCTAGTTAAAAACAACCACAAACTCAAGTTCAAACACGACACAAACTCAAGTTCAAAAACACCACAAACCCAAGTTCAAACATGACACAAACTCAAGTTCAACAAAAACCAAAAACTCTAAATCAACAAATGTCTAACTTTTATGTTCAACCAACACCCAAATCTCAAGTTTAACAATTGCCACAACCTCAAGTTCAAAAAAACTATAAACTCAAGTTCAAACACGCCACAAATTCAATTTCAAAAATGACACAAACTCAAGTTAAAAAAAAACACCTGATTCCCAAGTTTAACAATTTCCACCTCAAGTTCAAAAAACACCACAAACTCAAGTTCAATAAAAGTGAAAAATTTAAGTTCAACCAACACCCAAATCTCAAGTTTAACAGGTGCAACAACCTCAAGTACAAATACGACACAAACTCAAGTTCAAACACCCCACAAACTCAAGATCAAAAACACCACGACCTCAAGTTCAAAAAACACACAGTCAAGTTCAAAAACACCACAAACTGAAGTTCAAACACGACACAAAGTCAAGTTTAACAAACACCACAAACTCAAGTTCAGACATGACACAAACTCAAGTTCAACAAAAACCAAAAACTCAAAATCAACAAATGTCTAACTTTTATGTTCAACCAACACCCAAATCTCAAGTTTATCAATTGCCACAACCTCAAGTTCAAAAACAACACAAACTCAAGTTCAAACACGCCACAAACTCAAATTCAAACACGACACAAACTCAAGTTCAAAAAACACACAAATTCAAGTTCAACCAATACCCAATTCTCAATTTTAACAATTTCCAAAACCTTAAGTTCAAAAAACAATACAAATTCAAGTTCAACAAACACCCGATCCTCAAGTTCAACAATTTCCACAAATTCAAATTCAAAAACACCACATCCTCAAGTTCAAAATACATCACAAGCTCAAGTTTAAACGCGCCAAAAACTCAAGTTCAAACACGCCACAAACTCAAGTTCAAAAACACCACAAACTCAAGTTCAAACACGACAAAAACTCAAGTTCAAACACGACACAAAGTGTTTTAAGGCAGCTTATCAAGTTAACCATTCAATTATTTTCGTAACTTTTGTACATTGAGTTTAAACTTTAAATGATATGTTTAAGCATTTTAAATTGTCTTTAGATTAAACTAAACTTTTAAATTGTAAAAGGTAAGTAAATTCCAAGGTAAGTAAATTTTAAAATTTTAGCTTAGACCTTCTTCTTAAGCAAATAAGCAAGATAAATTAGGGCCTTTTCAAATAAAGTTCAACCAACAAATAAGTACATAAACTTAAAGCAAATGTTGCTGCAATGCAATACTGCCTTTTCCCTCAATACATTTTAACAGTAGCACTTAACAAGCAGCATCTCTAACATATTTCAAACACACAAGGTGTGTTGTCTTCCTTATTTTATAATAATCAGACGAGGCGTGATTACTCAGTTTGCATGTTTACTTAACAACACCTGCATACCAACAGTACAGAGCTACGTTCATCGCTTGCTCTTGAACACTGCTGCATGCTGGGTAATGGAGTTTTAGAGCTACCATGCTCATAACATCACATCCTTCTCCCTATAAAGAAACGATATTTACCCCTTAAAACATAGCCATCTTAAAGTGCCTTTTGTCAACAACTTTTCACTTTAAACACAATTTTTTTTTAAATAAATTATAAAGTGTCTCTAAGCATCAAAACACCAACTTAGAATCATATCAACATTTTTTTTTTTTTACACCAACATTTCTCTCTTTTTTTTTTTTTTTTCACTTTTTGTGCATAAACATGAACTGAAAGGTCCTGGGTGTTCGGCAACTTGCAATACTAAAGCAACTCCTTAGCAACTCTCAATCAACCTCTTAGGTGGCTGAACATGCCTCTTAGGTCTAGTTAGTTTTTCGACACTTGGCAATGTCGACAGTTTGGAAGGTGTTGCAGCAGCCGGTGATGCAGACGCTGCTGTCAGACCACTGTTAGTTAACTCTTTAGATTCAGCCGTGTCCTGCTGAACCATCTCCTGAGCTGTAGTGTCTTTTCCAGTCGGCTGTAGTTGAAGATCCGTGCGATTCCTCCTCAGAGACGTTCCATTCTCCATTTGGATCCTGAAGGAGCGTGGAGCAACTTCCTCCTCCACCTGTCCCTCTTGTCTCCATGTGCCTGTAGAGATGTCCCTGAGACGCACCATATCTCCAGGCTTCAGCATTGGCAGGTGTTTTGCCGTCCGATCATACAGCTGTTTTTGTTTTGCTTTTTGTTCCTCCTTTACTTTTCTGACTTTGTGTGCGCTTTTGGGCGTCAGCAAGTCCTCATTCACTGGTAGGTTGGAGCGAATACGTTGACCCATCAGCATTTGGGCTGGTGACAGTCCATTCTGTAGAGGCACACTCCTGTAGACCAGTAAGCTTTTCTGAAAGTCATCTCTGTCCTGTGCTTTTTTCATCATGTTTTTTACTATTTTCACAGAACTCTCTGCCAAGCCGTTGGACTTTGGATAGGTTGGACTTGACGTAGAGTGTTGAAACCCCCATTCTTTGGCAAAGGCCTCAAACTCAGAGCTGGCAAACTGGGGCCCGTTGTCCTAAAACAGTTCACATGGGACACCATGTCTGGCGAAGACAGTCTTGAGGTAGCTGATGACTGCCTTGCTTGATGTGGACTGCAGCACTCCGACTTCTGGATAGTTAGAAAAGTAGTCGGTGACCACTATGTAACTCTTTCCGTCACAGTCAAATAGATCAGTACCAACCTTGTAGTAAGGTCTGTGGGGCACTGGATGAGTCATCAGCGGCTCAGCTTGTTGTTTTGGCCTGTGTGTGCGGCAAAGTTCACATGACGCTGTTGTCTGGCTGATATCTTGGTTGATTCTTTGCCAGTACATTACTTCTCTCGCTCGGCGTTTACATTTGACTTCTCCCAGGTGACCTTCATGTATCTTTTGGAGCATTTGTTTACGTAGGGAGGATGGAATAACTAATTTGCTCCCCTTCATCACTATGTCATCCACCACAGTGAGCTCTGCTCTGCAGTTCCAGTAGTCTTGTATTTTCGTGGGACAATCCTTTTTGTTTTCTGGCCATCCTTTCTGTATTACGCTCTTGAGTTCTTTCATTGTTTCATCTGCATTTGTCTCCCTCTGTATTTGTTCTGTTCTGTCTGCTGTTACTGGCAGAGACTTCACCATCATGTCCACATATGCTTGTATTTCTGCACTTTTCTCGCTGTCTGCACGTTTCTCCTTATCCACTGCTCTAGACAAGGTGTCGGCGGTATATATGTATTTCCCTTGTGTGTATATCATGTGCACGTCGTATTTTTGCAACCTGATTACCATGCGCTGTATCCGTATAGGACAGTTGTTCAGAGGTTTGGACATGATGGACACCACAGGTTTATGATCAGTTTCAACTTCAAAAGCTTGACCATAAACGTATTGGTGGAAACGCTCACATGCATACAAGCTCGCTAACAGTTCCTTTTCAATTTGAGCGTACCTGGATTCTGCACCTGTCAAGGCTCGAGATGCATAGGCGACAGGAAGCCACTGCTCATCATGTTGCTGCAACAGCACTGCTCCCAGGCCGAACTGTGACGCATCCGCTGAGATCCTTGTACTTCTCTCTGGGTCATAGAATTTTAACACGGGTTCCTGTGTCAGAATCTCTTTCAGTTTCACAAAGCATTGTTCCTGTTCATGGGACCAGTTCCATTCATTCTTTTGTTCAAGAAGACTCCTGAGAGGTGCTGACTGCGCTGACAGTTGTGGGACAAACTTGGCGAGATAGGTGACCATCCCTAGAAATCGTCTGACTTCATCTTTGTTTTTTGGTCTTTCTATATTGTTGATTGCTGACGTTTTTCTCGGGTCTGGCTTCGCTCCCTCTTCACCGACAATGTCTCCCACAAAGGTAAGTGTTTTCACTTCGAACTCACATTTGTCTTTGTTAAGCTTCAGATTCACTTCCCTTGTCTTGTCTAGCACTTGTCTCAGTCTTTCATCGTGTTCTTCTCGAGTAGACCCCCAGACTATGACGTCATCCATCATTGTCTCTACTCCTGGTATGTGCTCAAAAATCATGTGAAAAGTCTTATGGTAGACTTCAAGCGCTGTCAAGATACCGTATGGCAGACGAAGAAACCTGTACCTGCCCTCGGGTGTGTTGAACGTGCACAGCCTCGAACTCTCCTCATCTAGCCTCAGCTGCCAGAAACCTGACGAAGAGTCTAGTTTACTGAACCATTTAGCTCCAGCAAACTGTGCCATGATTTCTTCTCTGGTTGGTAACTTGAAATGTTCTCTTTTTATTGCTCTGTTTAAGTCCCTTGGGTCCAAGCACATTCTCAGAGCACCTGCATTCTTTGGCACAACAACCAGTGAGTGTAGGGGAATGTCTTCATACATTTAGGTTAAGAAATATAGAGTAATTATCTTTTAGTAAGAAGCTACAAATAATCTAGGTTGGCCTGCTCCTGCTGCCCCACGACCATGAGATTGTAAGCAAGGCTGTCTTGCAGGAGCCCAAACTATCTACTACTACAACGCCACAAACTCAAGTTCAAACAACACCCGATTCTCAAGTTTAACAATTTCCACAACCTCAAGTTCAAAAAACAAACAAACTCAAGTTCAAATACCCCACAAACTCAAGTTCAACCATCACCCAAATCTTAAGTTTAACAATTGCCACAACCTCAAGTTCAAAAACAACACAAACTCAAGTTCAAACACGAAACAAACTCAAGTTCAAAAAACACCACAAACTCAAGTTCAAACAACACCCGATTCTCAAGTTTAACAATTTCCACAACCTCAAGTTCAAATACCCCACAAACTCAAGTTCAACCATCACCCAAATCTTAAGTTTAACAATTGCCACAACCTCAAGTTCAACAAACACCACAAACTCAAATTCAACAATTGCCACCAAGTAAAGTTCACTAAAAACCACAGACTCAAGTTCAACAATTGCCAAAAAATCAAGCCAAACAAACTCATGTTCAAAGTCGCAATTCAAGTTCAACAAACACACAAACTCAAGATCAAAAACACCACAATCTCAAGTTCAAACACGACACAAACTCAAATTCAAACACGCCACAAACTCAAGTTCAACAAACACACAAACTCAAGTTCAATCAACCCTCGATTCTCAAGTTTAACAATTTCCAAAACCTCAAGTTCAAAAAATACCACAAACTCAAGTTCAAACACACCACAAACTCAAATATAAACACGTCACAAACTCAAGTTAAAAAAAAACACAATCTCAAGTTCACACACGACACAAACTCAAGTTCAACAAAGACCACAAACTCAACTTCAACAAAAGTCAAAGTTTCAAGTTCAACCAACACCCAAACCTCAAGTTTAACAAATGCCACAACCTCAAGTTCAAACACGCCACAAACTAAAGTTCAAACACGCCACAAACTCAAGTTCAAACACGCCACAAACAAGTTCAAAAACACCACAAACTCAAGTTCAAAGACGCCACAAACTCAAGTTCAAAAAACACACACTCAAGTTCAAAAACACCACAAGCTCAAGTTCAAAAAACACCACAAACTCAAGTTCAAACACGCCACAAACTCAAGTTCAAACATGCCACAAACCCAAGTTCAAAAACCACACAAACTCAAGTTAAAAAAAACACAATCTCAAGTTCAAACACGACACAAACTCAAGTTGAACAAAGACCACAAACTCAAATTCAACAAATGTCAAAGTTTCAAGTTCAACCAACACCCAAACCTCAAGTATAACAAATTCCACAACCTCAAGTTCAAACACGCCACAAACTCAAGTTCAAACACGCCACAAACTCAAGTTCAAAAACACCACAAACTCAAGTTCAAACACGACACAAACTCAAATTCAAACATGCCACAAACTCAAGTTCAACAAACACACAAACTCAAGTTCAATCAACCCTCGATTCTCAAGTTTAACAATTTCCAAAACCTCAAGTTCAAAAAATACCACAAACTCAAGTTCAAACACACCACAAACTCAAATACAAACACGTCACAAACTCAAGTTAAAAAAAAAACACAATCTCAAGTTCACACACGACACAAACTCAAGTTCAACAAAGACCACAAACTCAACTTCAACAAAAGTCAAAGTTTCAAGTTCAACCAACACCCAAACCTCAAGTTTAACAAATGCCACAACCTCAAGTTCAAACACGCCACAAACTAAAGTTCAAACACGCCACAAACAAGTTCAAACACGCCACAAAAACACCACAAACTCAAGTTCAAAGACGCCACAAACTCAAGTTCAAAAAACACACACTCAAGTTCAAAAACACCACAAGCTCAAGTTCAAAAAACACCACAAACTCAAGTTCAAACACGCCACAAACTCAAGTTCAAACATGCCACAAACCCAAGTTCAAAAACCACACAAACTCAAGTTAAAAAAAATACAATCTCAAGTTCAAACACGACACAAACTCAAGTTGAACAAAGACCACAAACTCAAATTCAACAAATGTCAAAGTTTCAAGTTCAACCAACACCCAAACCTCAAGTATAACAAATTCCACAACCTCAAGTTCAAACACGCCACAAACTCAAGTTCAAACACGCCACAAACTCAAGTTCAAAAACACCACAAACTCAAGTTCAAACACGACACAAACTCAAGTTCAAACACACCACAAACTCAAGTTAAAAAAAACACAATCTCAAGTTCAAACACGACACAAACTCAAGTTCAACAAACACCACAAACTCAAGTTCAACAATTGTCAAAGTTTCAAGTTCAACCAACACCGAAATCTCAAGTTTAACAAATGCAACAACCTCAAATTCAACCACGCCACAAACTCAACTTCAACAAACACACAAACTCAGGTTCAAAAACACCACAACCTCAAGTTCAAAAAACACGACAAACTCAAGTTCAAACATAACACAAACTAAAGTTCAATGAACACCACAAACTCGAGTTCAACAATTGTGAAAATTTTTAAGTTCAACCAACACCCAAAACTCAAGTTTAACAATTGCCACAAGCTCAAGTCCAAAAACAACACAAATTCAAGTTCAAACACACCACAAACTGAAGTTTAACAAATGCCACAAACTCAAGTTCAACCAACACCCAATTCTTAAGTTTAACAATTTCCACAACCTCAAGTTCAAAAACACCACAAACTCAAGTTGAGAGACGCCAAAAACTCAAGTTTAACAAACACACAAACTCAAGTTCAAAAACACCACAAACTCAAGTTCAAACACGACAAAAACTCAAGTTCAAAAAACACCACAAACTCAAGTTCAACCAACCCCTGATTCTCAAGTTTAACAATTTCCAAAACCTCAAGTTCAAAAAATACCACAAACTCAAGTTCAAACACACCACAAACTCAAGTTCAAACACGCCACAAACTCAAGTTCAAAAACCACACAAACTCAAGTAAAAAAAACACAATCTCAAGTTCAAACACGACACAAACTCAAGTTCAACAAACACCACAAATTTAAGTTCAACAAATGTCAGTTTCAAGTTCAACCAACACCCAAACCTCAAGTTTAACAATTGCAAAAACCTCAAATTCAAACACACCACAAACTCAAATACAAACACGTCACAAACTCAAGTAAAAAAAAAACACAATCTCAAGTTCACACACGACACAAACTCAAGTTCAACAAAGACCACAAACTCAACTTCAACAAAAGTCAAAGTTTCAAGTTCAACCAACACCCAAACCTCAAGTTTAACAAATGCCACAACCTCAAGTTCAAACACGCCACAAACTAAAGTTCAAACACGCCACAAACTCAAGTTCAAACACGCCACAAACAAGTTCAAAAACACCACAAACTCAAGTTCAAAGACGCCACAAACTCAAGTTCAAAAAACACACACTCAAGTTCAAAAACACCACAAGCTCAAGTTCAAAAAACACCACAAACTCAAGTTCAAACACGCCACAAACTCAAGTTCAAACATGCCACAAACCCAAGTTCAAAAACCACACAATCTCAAGTTCAAACACGACACAATCTCAAGTTCAAACACGACACAAACTCAAGCTGAACAAAGACCACAAACTCAAATTCAACAAATGTCAGTTTCAAGTTCAACCAACACCCAAACCTCAAGTATAACAAATTCCACAACCTCAAGTTCAAACACGCCACAAACTCAAGTTCAAACACGCCACAAACTCAAGTTCAAAAACACCACAAACTCAAGTTCAAACATGACACAAACTCAAGTTCAAACACACCACAAACTCAAGTTAAAAAAAACACAATCTCAAGTTCAAACACGACACAAACTCAAGTTCAACAAACACCACAAACTCAAGTTCAACAATTGTCAAAGTTTCAAGTTCAACCAACACCGAAATCTCAAGTTTAACAAACACACAAACTCAAGTTCAAAAACACCACAAACTCAAGTTCAAACACGACAAAAACTCAAGTTCAAAAAACACCACAAACTCAAGTTCAACCAACCCCTGATTCTCAAGTTTAACAATTTCCAAAACCTCAAGTTCAAAAAATACCACAAACTCAAGTTCAAACACACCACAAACTCAAGTTCAAACACGCCACAAACTCAAGTTCAAAAACCACACAAACTCAAGTAAAAAAAACACAATCTCAAGTTCAAACACGACACAAACTCAAGTTCAACAAACACCACAAATTTAAGTTCAACAAATGTCAGTTTCAAGTTCAACCAACACCCAAACCTCAAGTTTAACAATTGCAAAAACCTCAAATTCAAACACACCACAAACTCAAATACAAACACGTCACAAACTCAAGTAAAAAAAAAACACAATCTCAAGTTCACACACGACACAAACTCAAGTTCAACAAAGACCACAAACTCAACTTCAACAAAAGTCAAAGTTTCAAGTTCAACCAACACCCAAACCTCAAGTTTAACAAATGCCACAACCTCAAGTTCAAACACGCCACAAACTAAAGTTCAAACACGCCACAAACTCAAGTTCAAACACGCCACAAACAAGTTCAAAAACACCACAAACTCAAGTTCAAAGACGCCACAAACTCAAGTTCAAAAAACACACACTCAAGTTCAAAAACACCACAAGCTCAAGTTCAAAAAACACCACAAACTCAAGTTCAAACACGCCACAAACTCAAGTTCAAACATGCCACAAACCCAAGTTCAAAAACCACACAATCTCAAGTTCAAACACGACACAATCTCAAGTTCAAACACGACACAAACTCAAGCTGAACAAAGACCACAAACTCAAATTCAACAAATGTCAGTTTCAAGTTCAACCAACACCCAAACCTCAAGTATAACAAATTCCACAACCTCAAGTTCAAACACGCCACAAACTCAAGTTCAAACACGCCACAAACTCAAGTTCAAAAACACCACAAACTCAAGTTCAAACATGACACAAACTCAAGTTCAAACACACCACAAACTCAAGTTAAAAAAAACACAATCTCAAGTTCAAACACGACACAAACTCAAGTTCAACAAACACCACAAACTCAAGTTCAACAATTGTCAAAGTTTCAAGTTCAACCAACACCGAAATCTCAAGTTTAACAAATGCAACAACCTCAAATTCAACCACGCCACAAACTCAACTTCAACAAACACACAAACTCAGGTTCAAAAACACCACAACCTCAAGTTCAAAAAACACGACAAACTCAAGTTCAAACATAACACAAACTAAAGTTCAATGAACACCACAAACTCGAGTTCAACAATTGTGAAAATTTTTAAGTTCAACCAACACCCAAAACTCAAGTTTAACAATTGCCACAAGCTCAAGTCCAAAAACAACACAAATTCAAGTTCAAACACACCACAAACTGAAGTTTAACAAATGCCACAAACTCAAGTTCAACCAACACCCAATTCTTAAGTTTAACAATTTCCACAACCTCAAGTTCAAAAACACCACAAACTCAAGTTGAGAGACGCCAAAAACTCAAGTTTAACAAACACACAAACTCAAGTTCAAAAACACCACAAACTCAAGTTCAAACACGACAAAAACTCAAGTTCAAAAAACACCACAAACTCAAGTTCAACCAACCCCTGATTCTCAAGTTTAACAATTTCCAAAACCTCAAGTTCAAAAAATACCACAAACTCAAGTTCAAACACACCACAAACTCAAGTTCAAACACGCCACAAACTCAAGTTCAAAAACCACACAAACTCAAGTAAAAAAAACACAATCTCAAGTTCAAACACGACACAAACTCAAGTTCAACAAACACCACAAATTTAAGTTCAACAAATGTCAGTTTCAAGTTCAACCAACACCCAAACCTCAAGTTTAACAATTGCAAAAACCTCAAATTCAAACACGCCACAAACTCTAGTTCAAACATGCCACAAACTCAAGTTCAAAAAACACACAAACTCAAGTTCAAAAACACGACAAACTCAAGTTCAACAAACACCACAAATTCAAGTTCAACAAATGTCAAAGTTTTAAGTTCAATATGTAAATGTTCACAGCTACTGGAGACAGACAAGTGCAAGGTTCTTCCTGCATGCATATCCTCTGCATTTGATGCACTGGCTCCTCACTCTTTTAGGATTTGGGCACAATAAACATGCCTTCCGCTTTCTGGAGAGTCCTGGCTGTGGCTTCTCCTCCTTTTCCTCCTCTTCTCCCTGTTTTTCGTGGCCTTCCTCTTGATGGACCTGGCCCTGGGCTTGGAGAACCAGGCTGGCTGCAAATGGTCCTCTGGGAAAATGGCTCCTGTTTGCAGTGGCTGGGGCTATGAGAGCTCTGCCAAGCTGCTGAAGGAAGAGACGGCACTTGAAGTTCTTGCCACTGTTCCAGCTGGGGTCAACAGAGGTGAAAAGGATGTATGCATTGAAGCACAACACATCAACCAAGTGATAGAACAGACACATGGGCCAGCAGCGTGTTTGCCTACGGCAGGAGTAGGTGCCACAAGCCTGCGAAAAAAGAAAAAAAACAACAACTAATGATCAGTTGACATGAATACGTTTATAGCTTACACATCCCTCTGGATGAATTGAAAAAATGAAAAAGTAAATAGTCTACTACTTTATCACACAACAATATGTAATGAGCAACTGTAAATAAATACCAGTAAGTAAAATAAATATGTGATGTGTAATTACCTGGTCTAGGTGGTCGACAGCCCCTTTGCATCTATTGTAGTCCAGAATGATCTGAGGTTTTTTCTTCCTAGATTCCTGGACCTCCGGCTCCCGATGTCTTGTGCTCAAAAGCAGGACATTTTTCCTTTTTTCGGGACATAGGACACAGTGGTCTTGTTGTGCATTGAGGCAAACACAGAGGAAAGCACTTCTCTGAGTTTGGTGTTGAGCAGCTGGTGGGGGAGCTCAGGTTTGTTTGACTTCAGTGTCCCGACCAGGGCCATCCTCCTCTTCTGCAGCTCCTCAGCAAGAGGAAAAGATGTAAAAAAGTTATCTTTTGTTACAGTGTGGCCCTCGAGCTCATCTGTGAGCTCCAGTACAACACGCATGCCCTGGTTGCGCTCAACTGGTGCTGAGGCAGACTTTCCCAAGTAAACTTGGAGCCTCCATGCATAGGAGGTCTGAGCATCGCAGAGTGCCCAAATCTTCAGGCCATACTTCCCAGGTTTGGAGGGCATGTATTGCCTAAATGAACAGCGTCCCCTAAAAGGGACCAGCTGTTCGTCGATACAGATGTCCCTTCCCGGGTTAAACATCTTAGGGAGTCGGCTGCTCCATCTGTCCCACAGGTCTCTGATCGGGGCCATCTTATCCCTCCTGTGGCGGTCTGGCCGCAACAGTTTATCATCAAACCGCAGGGCTAGGTTGATATTCAAGAATCTTTTTGATGACATAGTTGCAGCAAAAATGGGTCGTCCCACATCCTTGTCCCACAGGCTTTTGACAGATTCATGCTGTGACTTGAACAAGCCAGCTAAAATCACCAGCCCCAGGTAGGCACGCAGCTCCTGCTAACTCGGGTCTCTCCAGCCATTCAGTGACCTCCTCCCCTGCAGGTTGGTGAAATGGAGGATAAGCTGCAGGATTTCGTCGGGAAAAAAAAAATCAAATGCACTTCCAGGGCTCCTGATTCTGGCAAGTAAAGAAACCCAGGCCTTTGCTGAAATTTCCCCGAAACTTTCTGTAATGGCCACTGGTTGTTAAAGGGGGGTCATTACACCCAAAACATATTTTCCCTAAATTTTGAAGGTAAAAGCTTAGATCTATTAGGTATATATAGAAAAAGCATTATAATATGTTAGGATTATAGCGTATGACAAATATGTGGTTATAATGGGAGTCAATTGTCCAAATTTGGACACGAGGGTGACAGGTGTCGGTGTGATGCAAATCTCCTATTCTAAACACTTCCAGTACACAGGCTTTTGGATTTAAGGTAATGAAAATGAAAAAAAATAGTGCCAAAATTTCTGACTTAAACTGACTGGGTTACTGAGAGAAGAACAAAAAAAAAAAAAAAAAAATGGCAATTTTTGTCCCCAAGATGCCCCGAGGGTTAAGGGAATACCCGGGTATTAGGTTACAGGACTAGGGTAAGGTGTAAAGTTTTTAGTGTTAGGGTAAAAATCACTGTCCAATATTGTTTTAGGAACATGTTTCAGACCTTTTGAAGTAATTAGACGGAAAAAAAATGAAAAATGAAAAAAAAAATTTGGGGTGGTAGGGCTTCCTTTAGGTAATACCCGGGTATTAGGTGAAAGAGCTAAGTAAAGGTTAAAGGTTTTTGGCATGAGGGTTAAAATCACTGTCCAAAACCTTTTTAGGAACATGTTTCCTGGAAAAAAAAAATGTTTGGTGTGGTAGGGCTTCCTGAAGGTAATACCTGGGTATTAGGTTACAGGGCTAGGGTAAGGTTTAAGGTTTTTGGTGTTAGGGTTAAAATCATTGTCCAAAACCTTTTTAGGAACATGTATCAGACCTTTTGGAGTCAGTAAGACCAAAAAAAATGTAAAATGAAAAAATTTTTTTGGGGTGTTAAGGCTTCCTGAAGGTAATTCCCTGGTATTAGGTTTCAGGGCTTGGTAAAGGTTAAAGGTTTTTGGCATTAGTTTAAAGGGCAAGGGTAAGGTTTAAGGTTTTTAGCGTTAGGGTTAAAATCACTTTTTAGGAACATGTTTAAGAATCACTATCCAAATCACTGTCCAAAACCTTTTTAGGAACTCTTTTCCAACCTTTTGGAATTAGTAAGACAAAAAACGTAAGATGAAAAAAAAAATGTTTGGTGTTTTAGGGCTTCCTTTTGTTAATACCCGGGTATTAGGTTAAGGTGCTAGGTAAAGGTTAAAGGTTTTTGGCGTTAGGGTTAAAATCACTGTCCAAAACCTTTTTAGGAACAAGTTTCAGACCTTTTGGAGTTAGTTAGACCAAAAAAAATGTAAAATGAAAAAAAAATATTTGGGGTGTTCGGGCTTCCTTAAGGTAATACCCGGGTATTAGGTTACGGGGCTAGGGTAAGGTTTAAGGTTTTTTATATTGAGAGTTAAAATCACTGTCCAAAACCTTTTTAGGAACTCTTTTCCAACCTTTTGGAATTAGTAAGACAAAAAACGTAAGATGAAAAAAAAAATGTTTGGTGTTTTAGGGCTTCCTTTTGTTAATACCCGGGTATTAGGTTAAGGTGCTAGGTAAAGGTTAAAGGTTTTTGGCGTTAGGGTTAAAATCACTGTCCAAAACCTTTTTAGGAACATGTTTCAGACCTTTTGGAGTTAGTTAGACCAAAAAAAATGTAAAATGAAAAAAAAAATATTTGGGGTGTTCGGGCTTCCTGAAGGTAATACCCATGTATTAGGTTATGGGGCTAGGGTAAGGTTAAGGTTTTTGGCGTTTGGGTTAAAATCACTGTCCAAAACCTTTGAAGGAACTCTTTTCCAACCTTTTGGAGTTAGTTAGACCAAAAAAAAAATTGAAAAATGAAAAAAAAAATTTGGGGGGTGTTAAGGCTTCCTTAAGGTAATACCCGGGTATTCGGTTACGGGGTTAGGGTAAGGTGTAAGGTTTTTGGCGTTATGGTTAAGATCACTGTCCAAAACCTTTTTAGGAACCGTTTTCCAACCTTTTGGAGTTAGCTGGACCAAAAAAAAAACGAAAAATGAAAAAAAAATGTTTGGGGTGTGAAGGCTTCCTTAAGGTCATACCCGGGTATTAGGTTACGGGGCTAGGGTAAGGTTTAAGGTTTTTAGCGTTAGGGTTAATATCACTGTCCAATATTTTTTTAGGAACATGTTTCAGACGTTTTGGAGTTTGACCAGAAAAAAAACGAAAAATAAAAATAAAAAACTTTTGGTGTGTTAGGGCATCCCTTAGGTAATACCCGGGTATTAGGTTACAGGGCTAGGTAAAGCTTAAAGGTTTTTGGCGTTAGGGTTAAAATCACTGTCCAATATTTTTAAGGAACATGTTTCAGACCTTTTGGAGTTAGTTAGACCAAAAAAAATTGAATAATGAAAAAAAAATGTTTGGGGTGTAAAGACTTCCTTAAGGTAATACCCGGGTATTAGGTTAAGGGGCTAGGGTAAGGTTAAAGGTTTTTGGCGTTAGGGTTAAAATCACTGTCCAAAACCTTTGTAGGAACTCTTTTCCAAGCTTTTGGAGTGAGTTAGTGAAAAAAAAAAAAAAAAAAAAATGAAATAAGTTTTTTTTGGGGTGTTAAGGCTTCCTGAAGGTAATACCCGGGTATTAGGTTAAGAGGCTAGGGTACGGTTTAAGGTTTTTGTCGTTAGGGTTAAAATCACTGTCCAAACCTTTGTAGGACCTCTTTTCCAACCTTTTGGAGTTAGCTTGACCAAAACAAAAAAAAAAAGAAAAATGAAAATAAAAGTTTTTTGGGGTGGTAGGGCTTCCTTTAGGTAATAACCGGGTATTAGTTTACAGGGCTAGGTAAAGGTTAAAGGTTTTTGGCGTTAGGGTTAAAATCACTGTCCAAAACCTTTTTAAGGAACATGTTTCCAAACTTTTGGAGTTAGTTAGACCAAAAAAAAACGAAAAATGAAAAAAAAATGTTTGGGGTGTGAAGGCTTTTCTTAAGGTAATACCCGGGTATTAGGTTACGGAGCTAGGCTAAGGTTAAAGGTTTTTGGCATGAGGGTTAAAATCACTGTCCAAAACCTTTTTAGGAACATGTTTCCTGGAAAAAAAAAATGTTTGGTGTGGTAGGGCTTCCTGAAGGTAATACCTGGGTATTAGGTTACAGGGCTAGGGTAAGGTTTAAGGTTTTTGGTGTTAGGGTTAAAATCATTGTCCAAAACCTTTTTAGGAACATGTATCAGACCTTTTGGAGTCAGTAAGACCAAAAAAAATGTAAAATGAAAAAATTTTTTTGGGGTGTTAAGGCTTCCTGAAGGTAATTCCCTGGTATTAGGTTTCAGGGCTTGGTAAAGGTTAAAGGTTTTTGGCATTAGTTTAAAGGGCAAGGGTAAGGTTTAAGGTTTTTAGCGTTAGGGTTAAAATCACTTTTTAGGAACATGTTTAAGAATCACTATCCAAATCACTGTCCAAAACCTTTTTAGGAACTCTTTTCCAACCTTTTGGAATTAGTAAGACAAAAAACGTAAGATGAAAAAAAAAATGTTTGGTGTTTTAGGGCTTCCTTTTGTTAATACCCGGGTATTAGGTTAAGGTGCTAGGTAAAGGTTAAAGGTTTTTGGCGTTAGGGTTAAAATCACTGTCCAAAACCTTTTTAGGAACAAGTTTCAGACCTTTTGGAGTTAGTTAGACCAAAAAAAATGTAAAATGAAAAAAAAATATTTGGGGTGTTCGGGCTTCCTTAAGGTAATACCCGGGTATTAGGTTACGGGGCTAGGGTAAGGTTTAAGGTTTTTTATATTGAGGGTTAAAATCACTGTCCAAAACCTTTTTAGGAACTCTTTTCCAACCTTTTGGAATTAGTAAGACAAAAAACGTAAGATGAAAAAAAAAATGTTTGGTGTTTTAGGGCTTCCTTTTGTTAATACCCGGGTATTAGGTTAAGGTGCTAGGTAAAGGTTAAAGGTTTTTGGCGTTAGGGTTAAAATCACTGTCCAAAACCTTTTTAGGAACATGTTTCAGACCTTTTGGAGTTAGTTAGACCAAAAAAAATGTAAAATGAAAAAAAAATATTTGGGGTGTTCGGGCTTCCTGAAGGTAATACCCATGTATTAGGTTATGGGGCTAGGGTAAGGTTAAGGTTTTTGGCGTTTGGGTTAAAATCACTGTCCAAAACCTTTGAAGGAACTCTTTTCCAACCTTTTGGAGTTAGTTAGACCAAAAAAAAAATTGAAAAATGAAAAAAAAAATTTGGGGGGTGTTAAGGCTTCCTTAAGGTAATACCCGGGTATTCGGTTACGGGGTTAGGGTAAGGTGTAAGGTTTTTGGCGTTATGGTTAAGATCACTGTCCAAAACCTTTTTAGGAACCGTTTTCCAACCTTTTGGAGTTAGCTGGACCAAAAAAAAAATGAAAAATGAAAAAAAAATGTTTGGGGTGTGAAGGCTTCCTTAAGGTCTTAGGTTACGGGGCTAGGGTAAGGTTTAAGGTTTTTAGCGTTAGGGTTAATATCACTGTCCAATATTTTTTTAGGAACATGTTTCAGACGTTTTGGAGTTTGACCAGAAAAAAAACGAAAAATAAAAATAAAAAACTTTTGGTGTGTTAGGGCATCCCTTAGGTAATACCCGGGTATTAGGTTACAGGGCTAGGTAAAGCTTAAAGGTTTTTGGCGTTAGGGTTAAAATCACTGTCCAATATTTTTAAGGAACATGTTTCAGACCTTTTGGAGTTAGTTAGACCAAAAAAAATTGAATAATGAAAAAAAAATGTTTGGGGTGTAAAGACTTCCTTAAGGTAATACCCGGGTATTAGGTTAAGGGGCTAGGGTAAGGTTAAAGGTTTTTGGCGTTAGGGTTAAAATCACTGTCCAAAACCTTTGTAGGAACTCTTTTCCAAGCTTTTGGAGTGAGTTAGTGAAAAAAAAAAAAAAAAAAATGAAATAAGTTTTTTTTGGGGTGTTAAGGCTTCCTGAAGGTAATACCCGGGTATTAGGTTAAGGGGCTAGGGTACGGTTTAAGGTTTTTGTCGTTAGGGTTAAAATCACTGTCCAAACCTTTGTAGGACCTCTTTTCCAACCTTTTGGAGTTAGCTTGACCAAAACAAAAAAAAAAGAAAAATGAAAATAAAAGTTTTTTGGGGTGGTAGGGCTTCCTTTAGGTAATAACCGGGTATTAGTTTACAGGGCTAGGTAAAGGTTAAAGGTTTTTGGCGTTAGGGTTAAAATCACTGTCCAAAACCTTTTTAAGGAACATGTTTCCAAACTTTTGGAGTTAGTTAGACCAAAAAAAAACGAAAAATGAAAAAAAAATGTTTGGGGTGTGAAGGCTTTTCTTAAGGTAATACCCGGGTATTAGGTTACGGAGCTAGGCTAAGGTTAAAGGTTTTTAGCGTTAGGGTTAAAATCACTGTCAAATATTTTTTTAGGAACATGTTTAAGACCTTTTGGAGTAAGTTAGACCAAAAAAAAACGAAAAATGAAAAAAAAAATTTTGGGGGTTGTAGGGCTTCCTTTTGTTTATAACCGGGTATTAGGTTATGGGGCTAGGTAAAGGTTCAAGGTTTTTGGCGTTAGGGTTAAAATCACTGTCCAAAACCTTTGTAGGAACAAGTTTCAGACCTTATGGAGTTAGTTAGACCAAAAAAAATGTAAAATGAAAAAATGTATATTCGGGGTGTTCAGGCTTCCTGAAGGTATTACCCGGATATTGGGTTATGGGGCTAGGTAAAGGTTAAAGGTTTTTTGTGTTAGGGTTAAAATCACTGTCCAAAATCTTTGTAGGAACTCTTTTCCAACCTTTTGGAGTTAGTTAGTCAAAAAAAAAAACGAAAAATTAAATACATTTTTTTGGGGTGTTTAGGCTTCCTAAAGGCAATACCTGGGTATTAGGTTTTGGGGATAGGGTTAAAATCACTGTCCAAAACCTTTTTAGGAACATGTTTCAGACCTTTTGAAGTTAGTTAGTTAGACCAAAAAAAACGAAAAATAAAAAAGAAACTTTGGGGGATGTAGGGCTTCCTTTAGGTAATACTCCGGTATTAGGTTACAGGTATAGGTAAAGTTTTAAGGTTTTTGGCATTAGGGTTAAAATCACTGTCCAAAACCTTTGTAGGATCTCTTTTCCAACCTTTTTGAGTTAGTTAGACAAAAAAAAAAACGAAAAATGAAATAAAACATTTTTGGGGTGTGGGTAAGAGATGCAGTGATAGCCCCCGCTTTCGTCAGCTGACTTTGCGGTTTGGGGTAGGCTGATCAAGGGCTTGCACTGGCCGGCACATGTCGACCTGTCACATGTTCCCAGTCGAGTCTCCTAGCTCAATCTGTGTGTAAAAATTATGTGTTGGTAGGAAGTTCAATGACTCAGCTCAATTGGTATGCTATGCTGTCTATCTTTTAGACTATGTGTTTGTAGAGCAATTATTTTTGGAGGTTCAGTTAGGGATTAGAGTTGGTATGGTTAAGTGTTAAAATAATAATAATAATAATAATAATAATAATAATAATAATAATAATATTAATAATAATTTTGCTTATTGAGAAGGACTAGGTGGTATTAGTAGGGAGGGAATAGGGTGAATTTTATGTATAGGAGTAGGGTTAGGGTGCATTAGTGCAAAGTCTCAGAGGATGGGGGAGAGAGAAACAGGTTGTTGGGACTGCAACCATTCTGCTTCTACAGGGATTCTAGTGATAGAGAGAGAATAGAACTTGCCACAGTGACTAGCCAGAGAAACTCTCCTCACCTGTTGGTTTTCATCCTCTGATATGAAAAAAAAGGGTGGGGGTGACTAAGCTAAGATAGAGGTTAGTAAGGTTAGGGTTAGGGTTAGGCTAGGGTTAGGGGTAGGGGTTAGGGTTAGATTTAGGTTCTAGAGGGATAGGGTGAGGGTGAGGTTAAGGGTAAGGGTTAGTGTCTGTAGGGAGCTAACCGTGGCTATTTGGAAGAATTGAAATTCATTAAGGAATACGACACTTCAGATTGTCTAGACTCTGGACTCTGTTAAAGGTAGCAAAGCTATGGTTGGAAGTAATGAAATTGAAGTATAAAATATATAAGGTTAGTTATAAATTGTTTTTGATAAAGTATTATTTCAGAGTCAAAAGTCGACAGTTCCGTCTAGAACTCCCTCCACCCAGGCCTGTCTAGGCCATAGACTCTGCTAAACTCCCTAACGCTGTGACCTAAAAATTATTTAGATTAAATTGGAAATATTCATGAATTATTATTTAGAAATTATTAATTCAGAGTTAAAAGTGGACGGTTCTGTCTGGAACCCCTTCCACTCAGGCCTGTTTAGGCCATAGACTCTGCTAAGCTCCCTCAAGACTGTGATTAAAAATTATTTTAGATTAAATTGTAAATATTTATAAATTATTATTTCAAAATTATTATTCAGAGTCAATAGTGGACGGTTCTGTCTGGAACCCCTTCCACTCAGGCCTGTCTAGGCCAAAGACTCTGCTTAACTCCCTAACGCTGTGACCTAAAATTAATTTAGATTAAATTGTAAATATTTATAAATTATTATTTATAAATTATTATTATTCAGAGTCAATAGTGGACGGTTCTGTCTGGAACCCCTTCCACTCAGGCCTGTCTAGGCCAAAGACTCTGCTTAACTCCCTAACGCTGTGACCTAAAATTAATTTAGATTAAATCGGAAATATTTATGAATTATTATTTAGAAATTATTAATTCAGAGTCAAAAGCGGACGTTCTGTCTGGAACCCCTTCCACTCAGGCCTGTCTAGGCCATAAACTCTGCTAAGCTCCCTCAAGACTGTGATTAAAAATTATCTTAGATTAAATTGTAAATATTTATAAATTATTATTTCAAAATTTATTATTTCTTATTTCAGAGTCAAAAGTGGACAGTTCTGTCTGGAACCCCTTCCATTCAGGCCTGTCTAGGCCATAGACTCTGCTTAACTCCTTAAAGCTGTGACCTAAAATGATTTTAGATTTTATAGGAAATATTTATGAATTATTATTTATAAAGTATTATTCAGAGTCAAAAGTGGATGGTTCTGTCTGGAACCCCTTACACTCAGGCCTTTCTAGGCCATAGACTCTGCTGAACTCCCCAACGCTGTGATCTAAAATAAATCTTAAAGGTTAGTTATAAATTATTATTTGGAAATTATTATTTCAGAGTCAAAAGTGTCAATTTCATTAATAATTGCATAATTTAATTTTGTTATATTATTTTTAGATCAATAAATAGAATTATTGGTCCAGAGTATCGACTTTTCAGAAGGTTGCATTGTTTTAGATGGATAAGTTTGGAGTTAAGTGGAGATTTTTTATATAGATTATATAGGACCTAGGGTTCACTGTAAATTATTATTTCAGAGTTAGAAAGTGAGTAGGAATTGTAGTTTATTTAGGTATTGGACTATTCTAAAGTTGTAATCCATGAGTTAAACAATTTTGAGTTTAATAAGTAAGGTTAGCTCCCAAATTGTTGCTTACAGGTGTAAATTAGAATGTTGTATAAAATTATGTCATCACTTTCTACACTGTTTATTTTGTTAAAAAGTACAAACAGGAACTGTTAAAGTTATACCCAACATTGAATTGATATTACAGTAAAACTGAGAGAAAATTGTGTTGACTTCTGTATAACAAAGGAAAACTGTAATTTTGATTGCACTGGAACCAAATGTATTATATTTAAATCGCAAATTTAATTAATAATAAAAAAAATGGTGATATAAATACATAAAACTGAATTATAAAGTAAATTAGAATGAGAAAAAAAGGTGGAATAAAAATTGAGTGTATAGGTGTTCCAAAACATTTTTTATTTGTTCAAAAAAGGTACAATATACAGGTAGGGGGAAATTAATAGGAAAATAAAAATAGAACTAAAAATAAAAAATAAAAACTGGGATAAAACATGGAATGTACAATGTTTACCAAATTAGAAAGTGGGAAATACGAGAGTGGCAAAAACGAAAAGGTGAAAAAAGGAAACTGTAAAAAACTGGACCCAGGGATCAAGAGGTGGGAAATACGAGTTTGGTAAATGGACAAATGCTGAAATGCTATGTTAGAGTAGAAATTAAAGTAAACCATAAAAGGTGCGGGTTTTATGGACCTTTATTCATGCACCAGGATAAACCAACACTCAAAATAGAAGACCAGAGGACCAGATTGTGTTGAGGTAAGTGCTTAATTAATTATTTTGGAATATCTTATTTGTTTGACAAATTCTTCAAATAAACCATTACATTGACCCAGCGCTGGTATTGGACATTAAATTTCAGGACACGTCCTCAGTAGTGAACCTCGAAATCATCGGATGTTTTGGCCATTTTAACACTAGACATCCTCATTCAAGGACGGCCCCACGGAGTCGATCAACTTCCGTGTTGTGCCCTGTAGCCAATTGGAGCTATTTTAGTCCTATTTAGTTTTGGTGCTAAGAAGTTTTAGTTGTATGCTAGTTTGGTAGTTGCAATTCAGTAACTATTTAGAGTAATTTTGAGGTGTTTGAGAGGTTTTTTGTAGACTTACCCTTGTGGTCCTATGTTGTTGTTGATGTGAGGCGTTTCTTTTCCAGTAGTCTAGTATCTGTTGGAGGAAGGAAAAGGTTCCAGCTGTCCAACCGCGGCGGCGGCGGCGGTGTGTCTGAAGTCCGGGGTCCTCGGCGGGGGGAAGAAAATAGGCGGTCCGCGGGAAGGTTTGCTGGGACTCGGCGCCGTCGGCGGGTCGAAGCTCGGTGGTGGGCGGCTTGGAGTGAAGGAGGTGCAGCGTCTTCTTTCAGGTGGCGGCGCGGCGTCTTCCTCGAGGTGGTGGTCCGTCTTCTACATCCAGTGGTCAGGGCTTTGTCTCAATTACAGGAACAGGATTTGCTCTTTAGTGCACATCATTTGAAAGTGCTTTTAACAGGGAAAGACATCCCCGAAGTGGGGCTCATGTCATGGTTTGTGCTGTTCCCCTCAGACATGGTTGTGTTCTCTTCTCGATGTTTGTTCTCCAGAATGGATGTCTCTTGGTTGTATTTTAAACTTTCAAGTTGTTTTAAGTTAATTTTAAAGTAGTTTATTTGTTTTAATTTGAGTTTTGCTACATTAAATTTGTATGCAATCGCAAGGGATTGTGGGTATTTTAGTTCTGAGGGATGAGAGCCTAAGGAATCAATCTTCCTGTTACAGCAAAGGATTGTGGGTAAAACCGTGAGTGAGTGAGGTACTTCCTTTCTGCCATGAGAGCCTTGGGAATCAATCTCCTTGTTGCAGCAAAGGATTGTGGGTAAAACCGTGAGTGAGGGAGGTACATTTTTCCTAGCATGAGAACCTCAGGAGTCAGTCCTTCCTAAGAAAAAAGAGGGGAGGGGGGAAGAGAAACGAAAGCACAGGAACCCTAAAATAAAATAAAATAATATGATATAAAACAATGAAAAAATAAAAAATAAAATTCTCTCTGCCCCCAGTCACTTCCTATCAGACATCTCATTATATTCATTACTTCATCATTCAAATGATCTGCTTGAACCAAGAGGTTAGTGCAAGTCTGGTCTCTCTGATTGATCTGTAATTTTTGTAATTTTTGCTAGATTTTTTTTCATATTTTTGTTGTAATTTTGTTGGCTGCTGATGGATACTTCTGCTGGGCGAAGAGTTTACTCAAGAGAAGAGCTCCTTTCATTGAGGAAAAGCAAATCTGGACAACAACATACAATTCCAGAGGACATCAGGAGATGTTGTCGTCGTTGCTGTGCTGCTGCAAAGGTGAAGGCAAAGCTGAATGCTAGGAGTTGGTGATATAAACCATTTCTTCCGTTAATCATCATGGGAAACGTCAACTCTCTGCCCAACAAAAGCGATGAGCTGGAGATATTGGTGAAGACTGAAAAACCATACCATGAGTGCAGTCTCCTGTGTTTTACTGAAACCTGGTTGAATCAAAACAACTCAGACTCCAGTGTGGATCTACCTGGCTTCACTCTCATAAGGTCAGACAGAGATGCTCAAGCTAGTGGCAAGAAGAAAGGAGGAGGTCTGGCTTTATTTGTCAACCAGAGATGGTGCAACCCTTCACACATAACTATCAAGGAGAAGTTGTGTTGTCCAGAAATTGAACTGTTGGCAGTTGCTCTTCGGCCATATTAAGTTCCAATAGAATTTAGTCATATCATAACAATAATTGTTTACATTCCACCCAAATCAACTGAAGAAATTCCATGCAATGTTTTGCAAAATAGTGTTGCCAGGCAACAGACTCAACACCCTTTGGCACTAACAATAATATCGGGAGACTTCAACCATGTCACCCCCTCCTCTCACCTGACTGGATTCACACAGTTTGTGAACTGACCCTGGATCTGCTGTATGCCAACGTCAAAGAAGCCTACAGAGCCACTGCCTTACCACCACTGGGCAAGTCAGATCATAACTTGGTTTATCTGCAAATCTGTTACACATCTTGTGTACTGAGGCAGTCTGTGACCAAAGTCAAAAGCAGAAGATGGACACCTCAAGCTAGTGAAGCTCTAAGGGACTGTTTTAAATCAAAAGATTGGAATGTGCTGCTGGAAACAGATGTGGATAGAATGAACATTGATAAACAGGTTGACTGCTTTACTGATTATGTCAACTTCTGTAGAGACACAGTTACACCCACAAAAACTGTTCGCTGTTTCCCCAACAACAAACCTTGGATCACCAGAAACATGAAAGCAATCCTTAACCAGAAAAAGAAAGCTTTAAAGATGGTGACAAGGGAACGACGCAAACAAGTGCAACAAGAGTTGAAGAGGAGACTGAAGATAGCAAAGCTTGAGTACAAAAGAAGATAGAGAAGAATTTACAACACAGCAACATCCGTGAAGCGTGGAGAGGAATCAGTACCAACTCCTGACAGAGCAATAAAAAGAAAAGACCGCCAGTGGTGGGTGATGTGGAAAGAGTTGATGAACTCAACCTGTTCTTCAACAGATTTGACACTGCTGTCATACCCACTTCCACTGCTAATCCACCTTCCTCTCTGCAACAAATCTCCACTGCAACTTCTCCTGTTCTTCATCTATCTTGTTCAAATGTCTCAACCACTTTAACTGCCTCCCTCCTAGAACACCAGTCCTTGTCTGTCACCAAAACAGGGATGAGGATGGAGCTTGGAAGACTTTGTCCTGGGAAGGCAGCTGGTCCAGATGCTGTGTGTCCAAGGCTGCTTAGAGACTGTGCTGCAGAACTGTGTCAACCTCTCCACAGGATCTTTAACCTGAGTCTGCAGCTGAGGCGGGTACCTTCCCTGTGGAAAACATCCTGTATTGTGCCAGTACCAAAAACAAAATGTCCTGCTGAACTCAATGACTACAAACCAGTGGCCCTCACTTCACACATCATGAAACCCTTGGAGCGGCTGATTCTACGCCTTCTGAGGTCTGAGGTCAAAGATAACCTGGATTCCCTGTAGTTTGCATACAAAGAACACATTGGAGTGGATGATGCTGTCCTCTACATGCTTCACCGTGCCCTGTCTCATCTGGAGGAACCTGTGAGGATCACGTTCTTCGACTTTTCAAGTGCATTCAACACCATCCAAACTACCATACTCAAAGACAAGCTTACAGAGATCGGAGTGGATCATTCCTGTGTTTCCTGGATCACAGATTACCTGACAGGAAGGCCGCAGTTTGTCAGGCTGGGGAACTGTGTTTCTGGGACATTAATGAGCAGTACAGGGGCTCCACAAGGGACAGTTCTACGCTGCAGTCTGCTGGGGAGGAAGCATCAAACACAAAGATGCAAGACATCTTAACAAACTAGTGAAAAAGGCTGGCTCTGTAGTTGGACTCGGTGGAGGATGTGGTGGAGAGATCTACAATGAGGAAGGTGGAGACTATTCTCAAGAACATGGATCACCCAATTCACAACACCTTGATGGACCAAAGGGCCAATGGTGGTGGTCGGCTCCTCTCTCTTTTCTGCAGGACAGAAAGATTCAGAGGATCTTTTGTACCAACAGCCATGAGACTTCATAACTCTTGTGTTAATAGTAGATAACTTTATTGAAGACACATTATGTGAGACAACAGACAACTGAATTTCCCTTTGGGGAATAATAGTTATTCTTATTCCTATTCTAATTTATACTGGTCTTTTAGAATGATCCCAAATATGTGTAAAAGGATGGTAGTTTTAAGGGTTCCAAGATGGTATAGCCTCAGCAAAAAAAACTAGACTTCACCACTGAATTAGTTTATTCTAATACTAGTAGATCTGTTTCTGTGTGTGAAGGCCTTCTTGGGTGCTTCATTTACACACACATATTTTACTAGATTATTTTAAGATATTAAAAGTATTGTTTTATTGACAAGATGTTAAAAATTCTAAAAGATGTAAAAAAAAAATTACTTCCCTTGTTTTATTTCATATTTTCATTTATTATTGTTTCTAATCAAAATTATTTTCTTATTAAAAACTATTTGGTTTATCAAAGGTCTTGTAAATGTACCTGTTCAAGGACTTACTTCTTTTTTAATGAGCGTCTCATAGAATAAACAACAACAACAACAGAGTCATGTTACAGTTTATTCAGCAAGGCAACTGTATCACTACACAAGGTTACACAAATGGTAAGTAAACAGCAGGAACACATACATTTTACTATGATAAAAACAGGTTTATCCGACAGGACTGTGTGCTGAGTACAGACACATGTTGGTTCTGTCTTAAACAGCTGGCGGTAAGAGAAATGGTAACAACTCTTTGCAGTTTAAGGATGAGTTACTATTTTACTGTCTAACAACGAGACAAAACCTCAGCAGCTAAAATGATTTTACAAACAGACAAAAGATTTTTCTGTGTCCTGTTGGGATGACAAAATGAGTATAAAGTCCACTTTGACAGAGACCTCATGGTGTGGCAGCAGGAATTTAAAACTCCAGTGACAATGGGACTTCAAACTGAAACCTGTATATCTGCAGCTCCTTGTAAAACATGGTGCTTGAATAATGTAAACAGCTGTGGGACAGTTAGCAGAGATGTACAGCAGGTTACACACGACATCTCCACAAACCACTTAAACACACACATGCATAATAGCTAGTTTTTACCCACTACAACACAACTAACTGACACATTATGAAGTATATCACAAGGCTCGCAGGGACAAGGAAAGGAATTTAATGACAGGTGTGTAAAGGCTTCAGGTGGAGACTGGAGAAAAGATACATTTGTGGGAAAGGCCTTTAAAAAAGTCTGAAAAAAATTACATTAACATTGATGCTACCTTATGATTTGAGGGCTACAAAGTGACTTCAAACATACCCAGGCTAAATGGTTTTCTTTGTTAACTTCCTGCTTTAGCCATTTGGCATGTTATGATCCTCCAGCACAAAAAGGACATGACCAACTGTTTGCTTTTGACAGCAAGATATATTATTTTGAAAAAGTTCAAGTGATACAGTTAAAGGGATAAAAATCATCTTCTCTTTTCGTTTCAGGAAGGCTCTAGTCAGACATTTCATGTTTATGCTAAAAAACATTCAGGAGCACAATATTATTTTTGTCTGGCTTTTTGGCTGCTACCTCAGTCCTCCCATATTTATCTCTTTTTCCATTTTTTTCTTTTTGTGAGCAGCACTTAAGTGGAGGCATTGGCAAGAAGAAAGAGACCAGAAATTTTTCATCTTATATAAAATACCAACATGAGAGGGTGGGTGTTTCATGTGATTTTGAGAGTGACACCTTAAGAATGAAATCCATGCTGCTTGGGTTGACAGCCTGAACCTGAAGTGGCTCACAAGCTTCACTCCTTTTGTGTAAAAATGGGCTTGGCAGAATTATAAAACTAATAATGAAACAGTTTTCTAGTCAGACAGCCAGCTTGGGGGGCAGAAAACTCTGAGTTTGGGCTCAACAGACCTAGTTTACCCTCTCCTTTTACTTCATGGCAGACCCCTCAGGTAACCTAAGGGCCAGTAGGATTAATGGATTCAAGGTGTAAGGCTGGCTTTGGGTCGAAGAGCTTTTGTCTGTGATCATTAGAGGGGACAAATACACTTCAGACTACCATCATTTTCATACGAGAATTTTCCTGTGATCTTTGAATGTGATTTGATTTAATTTTACAACTCTAAACTTCATCACAACAATTTCAAATAAAGTCTGACTTTTAGCTTCAAAAAGATATGAAACCTGCCTGATCTCTTTTGTTTAAATTGTTCAAGAAAAGAAGCAACAATCAAAAAACATGCAAAATTATCAATTTGACAGACTTGTTTGAATTAGACACTGAGAAACACTGACTCAGCTTAAAGGGATATTCACGCGTAAAATTAACTTAGGGTCAAACACACCGTAACACCGAGTTAGACACCCCATCAAGAGATAAATGTTGACCAAACACAACTCACGCACTCTCCTTCAGCAGCCACTTGTTTGTGAGGGGAGCCCTGATGAGGCAATCACCAAGTGCAGCAGAGTTTTGCAGATCAAGGAAACATTTATAATTATTACTTAAGGGAAATGCAATCAGACATCTTGTGTATCTTGTACGTCAGTTTTTAACTGTTATTATTGAGTGCTGGCAGGGAAATGAGTGCAGATGAGTATTTTTAACTTTACGTATTTGCCGCTTGTTTGTGGGGGGAGCCTTGATGAGTCCATCACAGAGTGCAGCGGATCATTTCCTTGAAGTAATGATCATAATAATCATTTTGCACTGCAGACACGGTAGTTCTCCTGCCTTAGCGTCTTGGTTGGCGTGTTAAAATCTATGTTCAAAACAACAAGCCACCGGTTAACTATAGTCCGGCAGTATCTAATCAGCAATCTGTGTCACGAGTGTGAGTTATACCTCTTTTGTTTCTTTCCGCAACCTGGATAATTACATACATTGACCATTTTGTCTCAGGTATTCAGTCGTGACTGATTTCTCCTGGCCTTTATGTTGTCTCATCATTCCTCAAGAGATAAACAATCGGGTTTGAGTTCACATAAAATCTTGCGTTTGTTTACATGAGTTTCCCCTGCAAATACGTAAAGTTAAAAATGCTCATCTGTGCTCATTTCCCGGCCAGCACTTGATAATAACAGTTATAAACTGACATACAAGATACATAAGAACTCTGATTTCATTAAATGCAATAATCATAAATGTTCTTCTTTGAGCTGCAAAATTCCGCTGCGCTTGGTGATTGCCTCATCAGGGCTCCCCCTACAAACAAGCGGCTTCTGGAGGAGAGTGGGTTAGTTGTGTTTGGTCTCTTTGCTAAAGAAACCAGGCAAAGCTAAAAAGATGTTTGATGGCTAGTATGACTGGGACCCTATATGTACTGTTGATGAAGTTGGTGCTGTTCTGAGCATTATTTGTGGCTATAGAGTGGCTTTTTGGTTAAGGTGTGCGCATGGAGCCATAGACCGTTGTGTATTGCTGGTGCAGTGGTTACTAAAGTTGGTATAACTAGAGAAGCTAGCAGTCGGCAACATTCATCTCTTGAGGGGTTGTCTAACTCAGTGTTACAATGTGTTTGACCTTAAGTTAATTTTACGTCAGAATATCCCTTTAAAAGATGTGACTAGTTTGAATTAACAGCTGAGATTGTTATAGGTTTCTTAATGAGCGGACATGAGTCCAAACACAAACTTAAGCTGAAGGTTATAGCTTCAGGAAGGAAGACAGCATCACATGAAGGAGTTGAGAGGGTTCTAGAGGTCATGGAGGACTTCCAGCATGGTAGCCAGAGACCAGGCTTGAGTCTCACAGCTGAAGGGACAGAACTGTCCGTTCTCATTGGTCAGCTCGGGGAGACCCTTCCATGGAGACCTGAGAAAGATCAAACAGATGGGAAAGGTGTTGAAAATGAAAAAAGATGGGGCTTGAACAATTTCATTTATACATTATTTTTATTGTCTTTGATTTCTTCTTGAAAAAAAATCACTGTCATATAATAAAGACTGTAAAGTAAGAAATAATACCAGATAATATTACATTTAGTGCAGCATGGGATTTTTTCACACATGACAGATAATGGCAGGCTGAACAAAAGATGATGATCATGGGACTTTTGTACCTCTCCAGGTGGGTGTAATGTTTAGACAAGACATTTTTCACCAGTGACATTGTTCTGCTGTACTTCTCCTCTCCCAGCTTTTTTGCAAAGTAGAGTTTAGCACGTAGAAAGTAACCTACAGGCCACAGCCACTCCTGCATGCACACATGTGGGTGCACACACACACACACACACGCACGCACGCACGCACGCACGCACGCACACACACACACACACACACACACACACACACACACACACACACACACACACACACACACACACAGACACACAGATATGACAGATAGTTACCCATATGCATTAGAAAAAAAACAGTTCTGTATAACCTGCAAAAAAGATCATATCAGAAATATGTGTTTACTCTGCACTTCTATAAATCACTCAGTAATTTTTAATTGTTTATTTTTTTCAAGGTTGTATGAACCTTGATTTAAATAGCTCTGTGTATTTTTTTAAATAATTATTTTTGTTATTGTTTTCCACCATTTTCCTCATATCATCTTTTCATTTAGTTATCAATCACGTACCATTTTCTTCATAACTGTATATCCACATTGTAACAATGAATTATGCCAAATTTCATGTGTTTCTGCACTAATCATCTTAAAATGCAATAGAACAATACATTAATCATTAACAACTGAAACTAAAATCCCTTTAAACTTTTGTCAGTGATTTATTTGTAATGTTGACAAAATTGACAACTGAGAACTGAAAATGTACTGCAAAGTGTGAATGAGATGTGCAGTTAAAATTCTTTTAGTTCTTTAACCAACTACAAAGATAAATGTCTGAACCGCTTCAAACAGTAACACTAACTGCTTTTACCCAGTGTCACACTTTTTATGTCCTGCATCCTCATAAATTTCATGTTGTGATTTGTCAAATAACAGATCAATTGTTGTTATGGTAATTAATTCTAATATGAAATATTTTCTCATATTCTTTAATGAAATAATGGCTAATGTAAAAAAATTCACTAGCTTAAACATCGAGGTCGCTGTTTGTCTCTTCACCCTGCCAACATGTTTTGGTCCAAGAAGCTGAATCTGAAGTAAACTGGTGCTAAAACTAGTGTCTAGATGATATGTTCAAATTGGAATGCAAGCCGCTAATTCAGACTGTTTTAGGACATTTATCGATGATGCCTCAGTTTCAACAAACTTCTGTTTATGACTAACTTTTATCAACATGTATACATGTGCCACACTCACTGGTCCTTGGTGGTAGTTGAAGCCCTTGGCGAGGTTGTAGTTCTCGTTGTCCAAAGCATTGTTATAGAAACCACAGTACATCATGTCACTATGACAACACAAACACATTATCAGTATGAAATGAGCAGGGTAATTATTACAGACTATAATCGGGAATTAATAAAAGGAGTCATGTTTGTTACTCTGGGTCCAGGGTCTTCATCCCCAGTGGTCCCAGCAGTTTCTGCTCAGCCATCTCCAGAGCTCTCCATGCCTTTTCCACTGTGAACAGTTCTGGAGCCTGAGGACACAATGAACCAATCACAGCTCAGAAACAACTAAAAGAGAGAAATGCAAATCGAGTAAATCACAGCAGTCTGTCTGCTTACCACCACCATGGCAATGGGGAAGTTGGGTCTGAGCTGGTAGTCACACCAGGGGCTGGAGGCTCCATAGCTGTCTTTATAGATGCCTCTCTTATGTACCAAGTCAGGATGCTTCTCTTTGGGGTCATGAGGATCAAGGGAGACCCAGAAACCAGCTTCAAAAGCCTGTTGGATCTGCTGGTTCCACTGGGAGTATGACACAAACACCTCCTTACCTGCAAAAAAGAGGAAACATTCAAAAATCAGGAGGGATGGGGACAAAACCTCAACTCCATGTTTGTCTGTGAGTGTGAGTGTGAGTGTGTGTGTGTTTGTGTGTGCGTGCGTGCGTGCGTGTGTGTGCGTGTCTGGTATGTTATGTATTACCATCTCTGTGAACTTTAGCCCCATCATAGGGGAACAGTCCTTTAGTTCGGAGCTCCTCCACCCAGCGAACAGTTGACTTGCTGAGGCCCACAATCTCCACTGCTGCCCCATCTCTACATACAGAAACAGGTCAGTAAGTCTCTAAAGGACTTTCTGATATATTTGTTATGGAGACCATTGCTGTTTTATCATTTTTGATTTTACTGGGTACTTGTAGCTTTTAAACATAATTCAAATGTAAAAAAAGGTCAAGGTCAACCAATGCTAAAAAAATACAACTCCCAATTCCAAACAAGTTAGGACACTGTATTAGAGGTCAATAAAAAACAGAATGTGATGGCTTTCCAAATTAGATGAAGCCTGTATTCAATTAAGCACTGAATACAGACAACATGTCAAATGTTGACACTAAAGATATTATTTCTTAAAAAAAAAAAAAAAAGTTACTTGTTTCCAGTCACACATTTAAAAAATGTGGTTCATTTGTGACAAGTTAGAAATATAACTGGAATAAATTGGGCATTGTTCAGAAACTTAATCTCCCAAAGGTGTAAAGGGAAGAAATTCACCACTTTGTGAGCAGTGTTGGGAGTAACGCAATACAAAAGTAATGTAATTACTGTATTGCATTACTTTTTGGTGTAATGTGGTAATGTAAGGCATTACAAACAAAAATTGGAAATAATTTACTCAGTATAAATTTCTGTAATGTGCATTACAATGCATTTTAAACCCAAAATTAAGTGGTGTGTTGGTTTTATACCGATTCGCCAACACCGCAAGAAAATTCCACGCAAATGTTTATTTTCTGTTTGTGCTGGAGAACTACTGAGGAGAAGAAGACGACAGCAGCAGCAAACAAGTTGAGCTCTATATTTGCAAGATGGATATGCTCATTATTTTCAGTTTGTTAGAGACAAGGATGTGAGGAACATCATTGCTAAGTGCAGTTTGTATGCAAACCAAAACATCTCTCTACTTCTAGGAAGTGGTGAGTCAGCCAGTGTTTATGTGCGTGTGTGTGTGTGTGTGTGTGTGGAGGGTCCGGGAGTTAATAGTTATCTGCTCGGGGCATGCACAGGTGGGTAGTAACGTGCTACCTTTACTCTGTTATATTGAGTTACATGCCACTTGCTTCTTTTTTTCATCCATCTGTTATTCAGGATGATCCATTTGTTTTGGTTTGTCAGAGACATTTCAGCCCAGGGCACTGTCACATGCCTCAGTTTGACCAATCAAATGCATCCACTGGCAACATTTTACTCCTGTTTCACTTATCAAATGGAGCCGAGCAGTCACAAGTGCACAAGGTCAACTTAAAAGTAAGGCCATAGTAGTGTAATGCCATACCATTCAAAGGCAATTTTATAATGTAACAAATTACTTTGAAATGACAGTAACAAGTAATAAATAATGCAACAGGTTTTTAAAGTAACTAGCACAACACTTTTTGTGAGAGACTTTGTGGGCAATAGTTCAACAAATATGTTCCTCAGGATGAAATTCTAAAGAAACTCCATTTACAGAATCTCCTAAGAGATTCAGAAAGTGTGGGCAAGGACAGTAAAGCAATACTGGATGGAAATGTGGGCTTAGGGCCCTCACCAGCACTTTTTCAGGGAAGACCATAAATATTAAATGTGGTTGGCAAAGGTAGAAGTGCCCCTGTCCCAAATGGCTTGAAATGTGTTGCTGGTAGCATATTTCAAGTGTACATATATTTTTCTAAATTTGTCAAAAATTGATAAAATCTTTCATTCTTTTATTTGATTTCCTTTTCACTCTTTTCAATTAACTAAAGGCTATAAATGTAAAACCATCAAGTTCTTTTTTCTCTAACTTTTGAATTGGGGTTGTAAAAATATAGAAAAAGCTAATACAGAAGCAAAGTGTGGTGATCTTATTCACTGTCATTCAAACTTGTGTGTATAACAGAGTTTTTGTGCAACCAGTCCATGTGTATACGTGTGTGTGTAACCTGGGAGTTGCAGGTATGCCTTTGTTCCTGGCTACCTCACTCTCCCCCATCTTGTCCATCCAGGTCCCGCAGTTAAAGCGGTTTCCTCCAGTCAAAAAACCTGTGTCTGGATCCACTTTAGCTGACACATTAAACCCTGAAGAGAAGCGAGATCAAACTCTGTGTCAGGCATAAATTATAAGTTGTCTTTTTATTTGAGTATATAAAAATAAAAAGGCAACTTATAATTTATGCCTGACACAGATTCAGATTTTAAGTATAAATCTGAATCTGGAGTGAACTAAGGACAGACCTTGAGTTATATGAGTTCAATGAAAAAGTACAAAACTAAGGTTAGCTAAGTGAAAGACGATTATAATAACGTTGTTGAACACTCACCTTCTTCCCTCATGTTCATGTCTATTTTGGGTCCAGCATTTCTCTCTCTGAAGGAAATCCCCTCCAAGTGGCGCTGCAAAGCCTCCTGGATCACATCATAGAGAGGTTGCTCCTACACACCCACAAACACACACATAATGTACCAAAATATTAAGCTGACCATTTAGCAAGGTTGACTGTAGGACTTACAGAAACATTATATGAAGATTTTTCATTTGTTTCAAGCATGATGCCCTGATTGTTTACCTTGTGAAGACCATGTTGAGTAAAATCCAACATTCTACAGTGCTATGAGCCCATAATAAACAGACTCTACACTGTAACTGTAACAACATTTTTAAGGGTTGCAGGAACACTCCCACTGTGTTTCATTGTGTGATGTAGTTTACGTTGGGAAAGATTCAGAAATAGTTTTCAAGTCATTGTTTAGGATTTAATAATGCAAAGTGTCATGACTGCCTGTGATAGCATCAACTGTTAGAGTAAGTGTGTAAGTTTGTGTGTTTGTGTGTTTGTGTGCTTGCGTGCGTGCGTGCGTATACACACCACTTCTCCAGGTTCGCAGGGCTCACAATCATCAGTCGGGTACAAACGTGTGACAGGACAGCAAAGGATTTCTACTCCATTAGGAACATGGGAAGTGTAGTCCTAAAGTAAATTACAAAAAAGTATAACATTAACATAAGTACCCTGTAAAAACTTGAAATATCTTCGGTAATTTCAGTACAGTGATGAAACTATGGGCTGAGATTTGTGCCACTAAACTGAGGTTAAATAACTATATTGAATCTGAAAAGAAGGTTTTGAAATTGAAATAAATGTTTTGAAACTGAATTTATCTGCTCTGAAATTGTATTTAACCTCCTTGAAAATTCAACTTTCTATTTCTTCAATTAAAAAATAAAACATTTAATTTCAGTTCAGCTTGGCACAACCATTAGGTAATCTATGTCCATGGAGAAAAGTAATCGAGCATGGATTTGCACAGCTTCTATTAACGTCTGCCAAAACTCCTTCAGGGTCTGTGGCTTCACAGATACGTATCCCCCATATTTCTTATCCATTACCCACAGACTGTATTTAGTGGCCAATTTTAGTGAATGAACATTGAAAGCACTCATTTCAAACCCAAAATACCTCACTCTGCCTGAAAATCTTTTCCTTTTTAATTTAAGGAAAAGATGAGTTGAATTTTCAAGAAGGTTATATTTAATTTCAAATCAGATAAATTCAGCCTCAAAACATTAATTACAATTTTAAATCATGCTTTTTAAATTCGATATAATTGTCTAATTTCAACTTCTTGAGTTGATTTGACTAACATTGATTGTTGATGGGCAATGGCATGGATTTATCAACAATATAAAAAAATTATGCCACAACTTAAGTCTCTTATACTTCGTAGCCCAATGCAAGCTCATCAATGATAAGTTCACCTCATTTAAATAAACAAGGTTTGAAACCAGTGTCATTTTGCTTTTATTTGCACTTCTTTTTGCATCTGTGCTCAGTATCATGCAAGGAGTCTTAAGCAATTCAAAAGACATCCAAGGGAGATCTTCCCTATTGGTTCTGTATACAGTACATAAGGAAAATATTCACAGCGCTACCCTTTTCCCCATTTTCTTATGTAACAGCCTTATTGCAAAATGGAATAAATTCACTTTTTACCTCAAAATTCAACACACAATTACTGATTATGACAAAATGAAAAAAGTTTCAACACTTTAAATTGAGCTTAAGTGCATGCTGTTCCCTGCTTCAGATTTTCGTACAACTTGATTTGAGTCCACCTATGGTAAATTCGGTCGTTTGGACATGATTTGGAAAGAAACACACCTGACTTTATAAGGTCTGATAGTTGACAGTGCATGTCAGAGCACAAACCAAGTGATAAGTCCAAGAAATGTCTGTAGACCTCCAAGACAGAATTGTATGGAGGCACAGATCTAGGGAAGCGTACGAAAAAAAGTCTGCAGCATTGATAGTCCCAATGAGTACAGTGGCCTCCATCATCTGCTGTGAGCTGGCTGTCTAGTGAATCTGACTGATTGCAGTAGAAGGACCGAAGTAGGGGGGTGACCAAGAACCAGATGGCCACTTTGATAGAGTTCCAGCGTTGCTGTGTGTAGAAAGGGAAACCTTCCAGGACAACCATTCTTGCAGCACTCTACTACTCAGGCCTGTCAGGTAGCGGGGCCAGACGGAAGCCACTTCTCAGTTAAAGGCACATGACAGCCCACCCATAGTTACCAAAAGGCACATAAAGGACCCTCAGACCACAAGAAACAAAACTGTCTGATCTGATGAAACAAAGATTGAACTCTTTGGCCTAAAGGTCAAGTGTCATGTCTGAAGGAAACCATGCACTGCTCATCACCTTTTCAATACCATCCCTACAGTGAATCATGGTGGTGGCAGCATCATGCTGTGGTGATGTTTTTCAGCTGCGAGAACTGGGAGACTAGTGAAGGGAAAGGTTAGTGCAGCAATGTATAGAGACATCCTTGTTGATAATCTGCTCCAGAGCACACTGAATATTGGACTGGGGTGAAGATTAATTTTTTAACCAAGAAAACAAAGCAGGAGCTTCGAGACAACTCTGTGAATATCTTTGAGTGGCCCGGCCAGAGCCTAGACTTCAACCCAACTGAACATCTCTGAAGAGATCTGAAAATGGCTGTGCACCAAAGCTCCTATCCAACTTGATGGAGCTCCAGAGGTTTTGAGAAGCAAAGGAGGATGGGAGAACCTGCCAAAAAATATGTGTGCCAAGCCTGTGGCATCATACTCAAAAGGACTTGGGGTCGCAATGGGCTCTATGCACAGCTCCACTACCTCCTGAACTTGAGGCAGCTCTTTTATTTCCTGTCTTACATTATTGGAAAAACTGATTAATCCAGGTGTGACTGATCATTGTGACTGCTCGGTGCATAGAGCCCATTGCAACCAAAGGTGCATCTCCAAAAACAAACGCTGTGAATACTTATGTTCATGTTTTTGTTTTTCATTTTTAATGAATTTGCAACAGTTTCAATTTTTTTTATTTTGTCATTATGGGTAACTGTGAGTAGAGTTTTGGAGTAAAAAGTGAATTTAATTCATTTTGGAATAAGGCTGTGACACAGAAAATGTGATAAAAGTGTATTGCTGTAAATAATTTGTGTGAGTGAAAACCTGGTTTAATGGCAACAGCTTCTAACATTACAAAGCAAGACAAAGAGAGGAAGGGACTTGTCAGAAAGTAAGTGTAATAGAACATGCAACAAACTAGATAAGTCACTATCAGAGAAATAGCAGCAGAAAACTTTCGTCATCTCTGCTATCAGCTGAATACCCCTCTCATTATATCACATGACTCAGTTTAGGAAAAGTTTAAGGTTCCTCCTACCTGGATGCACTGCAGCCACCACCACACGGCATCACGGCAGTTGTAACGAGCACAACGCCCTTCCCCCAGCAGATTGGGAATCAAACCATGACGCAGCGTCCCCGCAAAAGCCAAGATGATGTTGCTATGAAAACCACCAGACAGAGGTGAATTACTGAGAGCCTTTTCTTCAATAATTAACAACATATTTAAGTACCAAAGTGATTAAAATTCAGAGCGTACCGAGCCTCGATATGTCTCCCCGTGAGGAGCATGAGTCCCCTGAGAGCAATGAAGGTGTCTCTGCCCCAACAACGGAAGATCCCAGACGAGAAATGGGGAAGACCTGAAGAACATTATTACAGTAATATGTGCCAAACAGGGCTGTTAGGGCAATAGTCGCAATGCAATCAGTATCACATTAATTTAGGTTTTTATTGGTACTTTACCTGCAGCCAGTGAGACACAGCACTGCTCCTTTTGTCCTGTGATTGGACTGATGCGGTAGGGTATGTCCTCCAGCTTGACAGAGAGAGGTGGCAAGGCAGGGAAACGTCCGACCCCACACATCTGAATTGACCCCAGTGCCAGGTGACGCACAAAGGTGGAGCCATTCTGGACAAAACTGATTAGAAGAGACAGGAAGAATCCTTTTTAATCCTCAAACTTAAAAGCATTCAAGCCAGTAATAAAGACCTCAGACTCCTCTGTACCTTGACATGAGCTTGTAGGTGGTGTCCAGGGCTGTGGTGTAAGTGGACACCAGGATGGCATCAAAGTAACAGGGGATGAGATATCGAGGGATGTGCTTCAAGTAGTTAAACATTGCTGCTAACCACTGACCCACCTGTACACACACACACACACACACACACACACACACACACACACACACACACACACACACACACACACACACAAAAGAGAAGAAGTTAGTGTAAAGTGTTATGGCTAACCTGCAGACCATACTCATTTTTAAATATCTGCTGCATTGAAGATCCCAAAAAGCACAGTGGTCTCCATCATTAAGAGATGGAAGACGTTTGGAACATAGACTGTATATAAGATGGACAGAGTCTGCCTCCTCGCTGGGTGAAGCCACTCCGAGAACAGCACCCTCTGATGGTGGGCTGCAGTACAGGTATAAATCCCGCCTCCGCCAGCAAAGCTTATGGGACTGTGGACAAACTTTTGAAATTTATTACACAGAACATAAATTTTTCTCCCCCCTGCTTGTGATGTTGACATGTAGTTATTGTAAGACTGGTTTGTGCCCAAGTCCTTTTTTTTCTGTACAGCTCTGATTTTAAAAGTTATTAGGGGGTTCATGTTTTCTATGATTGACACCTGGTACAGCCTATGGGCGTTCAGGGATTGCGTAGCTCACCCGGGGGGATACGCTGTTTGAGCCGAGCGTGAAAATGAGCAAGTGGGGGAGAAGGGCCTTGGTCAGGGAGGTGACCAAGAACCCGATGGTCACTCTGACAGAGCTCCAGCGTTCCTCTGAGGAGATGGGAGAACCCTACAGAAGGACCACCATCTCTGTAGCACTCCACCAGTCAGGCATTTATGGTAGAGTGGCCAGACAGAAGCCACTCCTCAGTAAAAAGCACGACAGCCCGCTCGGACTTTGCTAGAAGGCACCTGAAGGACTCACAGACCAGGAGAAACAAAATTCTCTGTATATAGCCTATACAGATTTTTTTCTCTGAAAACTAGATTTTCATTTTTTCAAATTTCTGGGTAAAAAAATAAAAACAAACCAATTAAGTGAACCATTCATCTTCTACCACTTATCCTGTTGGGGCTGTAGCCTATCCCAGCATCTTGAGGCAAAGGAAGGTGACACTGTGGACAAGTTGCCAGTTCATCGCAGACATATAGAGACGAACAACCATCCACACTCACATTCACACATTTGGGCAATTTTAAAGTGACCAGCTGACCTTAACCCACTTCTGCGTGTTTTTGGGATATGGGAGGAAACTGGAGTATCCGGGGTAAACCCACACAGACGCGGGGAGGACATGCAAATGCCACACAGAAATGCCCTGACCCAGATTCAAACCCTGGACCTTCTTGCTGTGAGGCGACAGTGCTAACCACTACACCACTGTGCGCCCCAGAATAAGTGATCCAGAATAAGTGATTTTATTTTAGAAAATAGCAAGCAAATTTCCCTGTAGGGAATAAAGATAAACCCCCTTGGGTTTGGTAAAGTGGCAACCTTTACAATCTCCTTAACCAAACAAAGATGAATCTCATAGTATCCCAAACATAAACTAAATTTGAAAACAAACAAACAAAAATGAAGTCCCATTTTTTGGAAATAAAGGACCATGTGGCCATTACCCTGGTGTGTCTGCTGTAAAGTTTAAAGCATATCTATTGTATCGGAGCCTCTGTCCCTTCTTTAAATTAAATGAGACATAAGGTTCGGTGGAGTACTCATCTTTGATTTGAACATAATTTCTTAGTTTTGCTTTTTTTCATAAATCCATCCTCCTTTGTTGTTGATGTACCAGTGACAGTTTCTGTTTAACCTCTTTTAGATTACACTGTAAATTATTCATAACATTGTACATTTGTACATGACACACAAACCCTTCCACCACAGGTCGAAGGGTTTGTATGTAAAGGAAAAATAGGAAAAGGAAAGGTATCTTGCATTACCCCCTGATATAATAGAGTCTCCTCAGTCAATGATAGCAGAGTACATTTACCCATACATTTGCCCTCTCCTGGAGAGAGTTCTGATGGAAAAATGTGATGCGTGTCTTTAAAGCGCCTGCACAAAATAATTCTGTTAACAAAAACACATCTTGTTAGAGTTCTTGTGTGGAAAGTACAGCAACCCATTACCACATATTCTGGCAATAGCCTTTACTCCAAAATTACTGGACTCAAGTTAAAAATTTTATGGAAAAGGTAATCAAAGTGCAGATGCCTTTCAATTTTGTAATTGAGCTAGGCCTGCAGCCAGACATTGAGAGCTTTTCCAATAAAAAAAAACATGTTAAATACTCTTCTGATATTTAGCAAGAAAGCACTTACTAGAAAATGGAAGACAACACACACACCCTTGATTGAGAACTGGTTTGACGTAATTCACAATATTTTCGTGATGAAGGAACTCACGTTTATTTTAAGACTTGAACAACAGAGGTTTCAAAGTTGTTGGACACCTTGGACCACTTGTGCATCCTCATTAAAACCTACCACACCCAATCTCAAAATATGGACCTAATACGCCTCTTCCCCTCAAGTGTTATATAAAACATTTCTAACTTTGACTAGTTGCAAATCATGTTACAATTTTGTTCTTGTTAAAAAAAAATCTGACCATGTGGAGCCTACTCATTCATCTCTCTTATTGGTCATCTAAAAGAGGATGTTTAGAACAAGTCTGACCTGAGCCAACGGCCCCCCTCTGTGGATCAGTCTGTTGGACATATAGTCTATCAGCCAGTCTCCTTGTCTGAGGTTCGTGCACACAGGATGGCCCAGGTCATTGTTTGGACGGATATCAGCTAATACTGACATCAGACCTGCATACAAAAAACAACAACCAGAGCGTTAGTTTAGGTAGGCCACAGCCCACCTCCACCCAAGCTCCACCTTTTTATGCTGTGTCTGTACCAGTGGTATATGTATTGTTACTGATGCCTGCTCCGTTCTGCATCTCAGTGGTATTTGCTGCTGTTCTACCTGGCTTTTTGTGTATGCACATGAGAAAATTATATATTATAAATATAATATCAATAATACATGTTTTTCCACAACAGAAAATGCAGAAAACAATAACTGAAGTTATTCATCATGTTTCAGCAAAATGCTTTATGAAAGGGACAGTTTTGAGTTTTTGCTAAGTGTGCTTGTACTTTTCAAAAGTAAATGTATTAGCCACATGGGGATGCAAAAGTAGTCAGCTCCCCATCATTATGTAGCTCATTTTCACAAAGTCCAACCCAAACAATATTCTCTGTTAAGGTGACCCCGCATTTAGAAAAATTTCAGCAATTTGCTTTGCTGTTAGAAGAAGTAATTTGTTTTGTAATTAATCCTGGGTACAGAACATATAGGACCAAAACACAACAAAGCATAGTCAGAGATATTTAACATTTACATGCACATTTGGCGTTAAGAGTTTCTGTTTCTGACAGCTCCATGCCCTTGATGTGCATAACTGAAATGCCAAGGCTTGAGGTTGGGAAAGTACACTTCCCTGCCTTTCATTTCCCCACATGAAAGAAGACAGGTTGTAAAGTATTTTGCAGAGAAAGCAGGAGAAATAGGCAGACCACAACAGTTTGAATAAAGGCCCTACTTCCCGACATTGTTAATTGGCTTAGATGTAAGCTGTTATGAGCTGGCATCAAAATCACTTCACAAACTTTGGGCTGAGTCAGACTTTGTGTACTGCCTGAACTAACACTAAGCCCAACAAAGAGGCTGAGGTGGCTGGAATTCCAGCCAACTCAGCCCCTAACATGGTTTACTAACTATTGAAGGACCATATAAACCCAACTCAGTGACACTCACCACTTTCTTTAGACAAAAATGTGTTTTGTTTGTGTGTGCATAAGGGTGTCTATATGTACCTGAAGAACTCCCGCAATTGTACTGAGACCAGCATTCAAAGTAGGCCTGGGCAATTTGGCAAAAATGATTACAATATATTTTGGCAAATCGTCCGATCTCGATTATTATCACGATTTTTTTAAACTGCCAGTTTAAAGCATCTGTACTGAAAACTAGAGAAACAACAGATTACTTCAACCTTTTATTTACATACAAAGTAAATAACAAAGCAAATTAAATTAGATGAACTTCAAAAATATCAAAACCATTTTAACTCAACAGTACAAATGTAGATAAATAGGTAATAATACAGTGAACTAGTTTACAGTCCTGGGTGTTTTTACAGGTATGCAAGACCCCAAATAAACAAATTGCTCCCTCAGGGATAATAAAGACGCCCTAAAATGTAAACATTAGATGATGTAAACGTAGATGATAGGATTGATTGCTGCTTTTGTCATGTGGCTGCACCGCTAGTTGTGGCTAAACTGCTAAAGCTACTTGTGCCATTAGCAGTGACAGGCTGTGCAGACTCCGCTCACAATTTAATGCTTTCCGCATAATCACTCGGGAAGTACTTCTTCAAATAATTAAACAGATCTGTTGTGTTGCCAGTTTTTGAGGGCACCAACCGCTGACATACCTTACACATGGGCGTAATTGCTCACTTTGGAGATACCCGAACCACCACCACACAACCAAAGAGGAATAACTTTTCTTCTCAACTATGGCATCTTCGGTGGATGACTCGAAGTCATGGCTTTGAGTCATCTATCTATTTTGCTGCCCTCAGCACCGCGTTTAGCACCATGTTCGGTCATTCTGTTTACTTCTCCTGTTTACTTCTCTGGCAACTTACAGAAGTGAGCAGGAAAAGCTTGACTCTGATTGTTGTCATGCACATTTCTGCTATGTTTGATCAAGTAAATATGCTCACAGCTGATCACTGTGATCAAACTGAAATTTATCACAATCATTAATCACGATCATATATTCCCGACCCAATTCAAAGTACACTTAATTCAGAACACTCTGCATGCATGTTGACAACAGTGTAATTACCTTGTAGTCCTGCATATTTAAAGCTTTCCCAGCCTGGGATGCTGTAACATCCTCCATCATCTTCTTGTTCTTCAGAGTCACAGCGGAAAAGCAGCACATTCATGTCTGCTAATGTTAGTTTAGACATCAGCCTGTGGATCACACATACATTTACAAATTAAGTACTCCACACATGTGCATCCTAAAGCATCTGTTTTATGGCTGGTAGGTAACATTGGATTAAGATAGTCTTTAAGCTTTATTTGTTGCATATTTCAGCAAAATTACCTGAAAACTGTTCATACATTGTCCATAATCACATGTCATTAATAGTTCAGAAGAATTCTGCACAGATTTATCACTGCACTTCCAATGCTAATTATAAGAGTCACAAAACATAATTTGTCTAAGTCTAAATTTTGTTAGTGTGCAAACACCAATTCCAATAGGGTTGGGATGCTTTTATTTTCCACCTACGTTCAATTGAATACACAACAAGGACAAGATTCAATGTTGAAACTAATAAACTTGATTGTTTTTTTGCAATTTTTCTCTTATTTTGAGTTTGATGCAGCAACACATTCCAAAAAAGTCAGGACAGGTTCAACAAAAGTCTGGGAAAAAAAAAATTGAGGACTGCTCCAAAACCGCCTGTTTGGATTATTCCACAGGCTCAGTTGTTCACAAGCAAAGATGGGGCCTGATTCACTGCTTTGTGAACATCTGCAAAAGAAAATAGTCCAACAGTAATTGCAGAAAATTATTGACTTCATCACCTGCAATCCATAAAATCATCAAAAGACTCAGAGAATCCAGTAAAATCTCTGCACATGGGGCCGAAAACAAGCATTGAATGTCCATGACCTTTGACCCCTCAGGCAGCACTGAATCAAAATGCACATCTGTTAAAGATATTACCATGTGGGCTCAGGAGGACTTCAGAAAATCATTGTCAGTTAATACAGTTTGTCTCTACATCTGCAAGTTCAAAATCTACCATGCAAAGCCAAAGCCAGATATCAACAACAGCCAGAAACTGTCAGCTTCTCTTGGCCCGAGCTCATCATTGATGCAAAATGGAAAAGTGTGCTGTGGTCTTATGAGTCAACATTTTTAACTGTTTTTGGAAATCATGAATGTGGTGTCCTCCAGGGTAAGGAGAAAAAGGACCATCCAAATTGTTATCAGGTCAAAGGCCTGCCAGCAGTCCAGTCTCCCAGTGAAAAAGTGTGGAGCATTCCAAGTCACAAAATACTACCATAGAGACCCTGGACTGTTAAGCAACTGAAGTGGTCCATCAATCAAGAATTGGAAAGAATTCACCTCCAAAGTTTCCAGCGTTCTACAGGCTTTTTTAGTGGTTCTCATGAAAAAGGTGATGAAACACAGTAACCCACAGTACCCACACAGGAGCCCACCTGATGTAACATAGTAATCCCCATAGTAATCCACATGAAGTAACACAGTAACTCACAGTAACTCACACAGTTACCTACATGATGTACCACAGTAACCCCCACAGTAACCCACAGGATGTAATATAGGAACCCACAGTAACCCACATGTAGTCCTGTCCATGTTTTTTAGGAATGTGTTGCAGCATCAAATTAAAAAATATATTTTTAAAAGTACAATCAAGATTATCAGTTTGAACATTAAATATCTTTGTAGTTTTCTTAATTGAATACAGGTGGAATAGGATTTGAAGATCATTGTATTCTGTTTTTATTGACATTTAATGCAGTGAGCATGGACTGGTGTTTCGTTCTTTTTATTATTGGAGTCTGTTTGCTGTGTGGGTTCTTCAGTCTAGTTGCCTGCTTAGAGGCTGCTCCCTTCCCCTCACAGCGCTGAGGCTGATTGCATGCACCTGCCTTCACTCAACAAGCTATGTGTTGTCAATCAAAGATGATTCTCCCACTCTAGTGACGATGTCACCCGCTCTAGCTGCCAACATTCCATGCAATACACACTAATGTTAAAACGTGAAGAGGTCAGAAAATCTCATGACTTTTCAACCGTCACTGTGAGAAAAGTATGAATGTGATGTGGATTGTGAATGAATGTGTGAATGTCTAAAGGTTTGTTAATGTTTTAAAATTTGAATGAAGTTTTTAGGTGAAAGTATGAAGGAATGAGAAGAGGTTAAAACTGAGTTGGCTTGAAGCCATTTCCTTATTGAATCCCATTATAAGAAGGTCTGAAGCATATCTAAATAGTTTTAAAAGTATAAATGGGATGAAAAATGTGGACCACTGCTGAAATTTTTGTGAATATTTTGTTTTTTGAATAAAGTTTTTATGTAGAAGTATGGGGGACTTGAAGGCTTTTGGAGTTGTGTGATAAATGTGAGAAAAGGGGTCATTTTGAACATTCCGTGATGCATTTCTAATGGGAAAAAAATCAGTCGGAAAACCTGGAATAACACAGAAAGTATAAATGGTAGAAAGAGTCTTAATACAAGCTGGAATGTTCTAAATTGGATAATATATTTGTGCAGTTTGAATGGGTTGAATATATTGAAGTCTGTAGAAGAAGAATAGGGCCAAAAAGGGTGGAAGTTGCCATAATAACTAGAAAATTCCATTTCCTTTCAGAAAATGTGTAGAAATGCTCACTGCTGAAACAGCCATGCACAACTGCTAGAAAAGGAGAAAACTATGGATGGATAAAAATTTCAAGAGGTGGAGTTGAAGAAGAAAAGAAGAAATTATATCACTGTAGAAATTGAAGTACAGCTTAAGTTTAAGAAGTTGTTCTAGTGTTAAAGTTGTAGACTAGCAGTAGTTAAAGAAATTGTATGATTTATGAAAAATTATAGAACACCTAAAGTTAAAAAAAAGGTGGATAACTTATGTGAAAAAACAGAAATGATTAACAGTATAAGTGATTTGAAAAAACAATCGCCTAAACATTAATGTGTACAAATACTGAAAAATGTTTGCAGTCTGCAGCATCTAACCATAGCAACTTGTGATGGCATTACTGCACCATCTAGCGGCATGCCTTAGTTACTACCATACATAGGAGTGTAGAAAGTATAATAGAGCTAATAGGCTGTATTGGAACAGAGGAAAAAGTGCCTAGAAAGTGAATCTCATTCCACTTCAGTGGGGCAACATAAACTGTGATTCATAAAATAGCTCTATTGATAGTAAGTACTAAAAAAAATATCTACTCATGCCATCCAGTTGATTTTTAGTAATCAGTGTTTCGGTGTCAAACTATTTCCTTTCTGCAGCGTAGTGCTACTTGCACACGTGCAATCGAATATGCAAAGGGATGAAGCAATTTTGGTCACGTGGACCAATAGGAGCAGAGTCTCTTTGCCATAGTATATACAGGGTGAGACAAAGGACCTTGCAGAAACTTGTAAACATTGCGTTGATATCGACTTTGACAATCTTCCTGATGATGCTGGGTTTCAAATGACATGATACTAGTGATTTATTTGCAAAAGGCGTTTGATAAACAAGGACGTGATGCAGCCGCGGGTCAGTCAAACCCTCAGCCAGCATCGCTGATGCATCCACGTCCACGGCATCTGAAACTCTGCAAAAGAAACTTCGCTTGAGGTCATTGGCTGTATAGGGACAAAGAAAAAAGTGCCTAAAAAGTGAATTTCGTTCAACTACGCTGGTAATACTTGTTCAATGCATTTTTGCATAGACAATACCATTCTGGACTTTGGGTTAAAATAACTACTCAGACTATCTGTAAGACTTTTGTCACCAGCCAGAAATGTACATATATGTGAGTAACCCAAAAAACAATTATATGGTGCTGCTGTTTTTGCTTGTAGAAACTGCTATGCTGATTCTGGCAAGACAAAATCTTTCTCAAATGTCATAAATACATCTACCTAACATCTGAAACAGTCATTGGTGCATTAGTATACGCGTAAGTGAATTCACTTCATTTCATTCGTGATACATAATTAATACGATACATTGCACTCATCCTTTTTGACTTTCAGCCATTTATGGCCATGATGTGCTGTTTATATTTTATTGCTTTTATTACACAGTAGGTTGCGTCATTTTTATGTATGAAACATAAGCTTTTAGCTAAATTTACTGTATATATTTCATTGTGCTGGGTGCAAATCACTTGAGTTGAGACGTTTTCTTCAAGAAATCTGCTACATTTCATAATCTGAATTCACTTTTGCGTATACTAATGCACCAATGACTGTTTCAGATGTTAGGTAGATGTATTTATAACATTTGAGAAAGATTTTGTCTTGCCAGAATCAACATTTCAGTTTCTACAAGCAAAAACAGCAGCACCATATAATTGTTTTTTGGGTTACTCACATATATGTACATTTCTGGCTGGTGAAAAAGTCTGACAGATAGTCATTATCTTGAGTGTTAATGGGCAGAATTTCTGCACACCTTGGAAATCTACTCACCTCCTGGCTAAGCGATACAATTTTATGTCTTGAGACCTGCTTTCAGAGAAGCAGGACTGACTTACCTACAGTTTGATGTATTTTTTTGGAGTCTGTGGAGTGAAAATTGTCAGCATGGGAGTAAAATATTCAGGCTTGGTTTAGTCAATCAAAAACGATCTCTCCGCTTCAGTGAGTTCAGTGAGTAAAGTGTGCAAAAGCAGTAGGAGATAGTTCAAAGAAGTAAATATAACATTTGTAGCAGAAATACTTGGCAATCCCTCTCAATGATTGAGTTCATGTTGATAGTTCTTTTTAAATTTTGAACTTAGTTCACGATCTAAAAAATAAAGTAGTTCACGTTCATTCTTTAGCTGCAAGTTCTCTTTTTTAGTTGCGCCATCTATGCTTTAATCTCTATCCCCATAAAACTCCAGTAAATGTTTAAAGCAACTGGTCTCACATGCACTGCATTTTTTGTACAATGCCGTAGATCTGATTTCTGCTGCAGTAAAACACATTGCTCTGCACTGTTGAGCACCACCCATCGTCTCTCTGAATGTGAGCAGTTGTTCACTGCCCCAGGAGTAAACTACGTACATATTCCTATTCATGATCATAAACTGAGCAGTTAAATTCTCAGTCAATGAAAATATGAGCATGTTCAATGAAGGCCCGCAGCTTTACTTGTTGACGCACAACACAGTTTATGAATATAAATTTCCACTTCTACCAAGTCTGTTTTCCTGAGTAAAGCTACATACTGCACACTTCACTTGTTATGAATCCAAGAGTTTTGCCCATAGTATGAGATAAAAGTTTGTTTAGTTAGGTTTACCTCACTAAATCTATCCACACCGTGTATGCAACATCTACTCACTGTGAGAGGGGTTTCTGCAGAGCCTCAGGTGGGTTGTCCTCTGCCACGCTGCCTCTCTTGTATTTGGGGCTGAACTGGGACAGATAATACCTCAGGATCCCCACCACCCTCTGGGCCTTTGGGTCCAAACTCACCCTGGGAGTATGACACATATGGGTATAAAAAACTGGGGGACTAATAACTCATCAAAATATACCATAATAATCAATATATGTAAGATAAACAATGTGAGAATAAAATTTCTGCAATCTCCTATGCAAAAAGGTAGGATACTGTGTAAAATGCTGATGAAATAAGAAATGGTTTCCAAATCATAAACACTATATTTAATTAAATTTGTGCAAAGACATCACCCGATGGTGCTTTCATATATTATTTATTTATTTATTTATGTAAGCATGCATTCATTTCGAATTTGATGCCAACAACACTTCAAAAATGTTGGGACAGGGACAACAAAACAACAAAAAGTCATGTAATGCTAAAATAACACTTTGATTACTCATCAGTGGAAGTCACTGCATTAATTCTAAACCGCTTCTAAAAACTGTTGTCTGAATATGATTCTAGCTACATTTACATATTACCATACAAAAAAGAAACCATTCATTTTGGATCATGCACCTAATTCAGAGATTTCTCAAGACCTGAGTTCATTAAAGGATGGACTGGAAGCGAAAAACTGTCCTGTGGTCTGACAAATCAAAATTTGACATTCTTTTTGGAAATCATGGACAGTGAATCCTCAGGTACACAGAGTAAAGGGAAAACCAGCACTCAGTTAGCAATCAGTTTATAAGCTGGCCACTCTTATGCTGCCATCCAGACAATGACTTTCCAAGGTGTGACCTTCAAATTTCAGCAAGAAAGTCCAAACTAGTTTTTGCAGTTTTTTTTATATGTTGTCTTTGCACTAGTATTGCTTAAATGTTGTACTTATATCATTTCATTTTTTTAACAGTTTACAAAGCTTTTTTGGAGTTGAGGTTATCAGTTTTACGTGCGTATGTGCGTGTTTGTGTGTTACCTGAAGACAATGACACTGCCAGGTGTCAGCTTCTGAAAGGTGATTTCCTGAACAAACTCTGAACGACCTTTGGATGTAACGCCAACCTTCTCCACAACTGCACTCTGCTCCAACTAAAATCATTATTATTAAATTGTTATTAACCTGTTGTTATTTCAGTAATACATATGATAAAGATGAAGATACAAGCTATATTTACTGATATATGCTCCCTGATTTCCACTGTGTATTCTGGCATGCCGTTGATATATTTGTCATCCTTCTGATAACTCCCAGCAAGCCTTTCAACTGTTCTTGCCTCCAGCACTACTTCCTCGATCTTTCCTAGAGAGACAAATATTTCCAGAGTTAAAGAATTAGACTGCAGTGATAAAAACACAAACGTTAAAAGATGGTTCCGCAGAAGTTACATAAATACCAGGTATAAACATGGGAGGGGTGCTGGGGCTGTATTTGTGGGTTTTGGGGTTCAAGAAAGCTGTCCTGCACACTGACACCACAGACTGGTGTGTGCTGGGACAGTGACGAGTGATGGCAACAATATCTGCATCCACCTGATCAACAAACACCTGCAGAGAAAGAGGAAGACAATTCACACCTAGATAAGAAAATCACCAAAAAGATTTTCAGCAAATGCAAAACAAAGATAAAGATTTCCAGACATTCAGGAAAGACTGCTCTTTTTCACAGAGCAAGCTGACACTTCCTTTTTGTAAAACACATGCACACAGTCTGTTTTGTCACCTGTATGAAACCCTGTACAGCCAACTCCTGGTGCAGCCTGTTTAGAGCTTGTTTCCCAGCTATGATGCCTGTCTGCAGTCCAACCTCCGAGATGGATGTGGCAGGCGCTGAAGGGTTCCACTTGGGGTAAAAACGTTCTTCCTTAACCACTGAGATCTGCTTACACGGGGGTAAAGATATACATATACACACACATGCATGTGCACACACACACACACACACACACACACACACACACACACACACACACACACACACACACACACACACACACACTGATGTAATATGTTAATAAAGTATTGTTTTTTTGTAGGAACAAACTGAAGCTGTTCAATTCAGCTGGTGCCAGGTGAGTAAATAAATTTAGATAATGAATACAGCATTGCATAGTGTGCACAGCATGTACTTAAAACTGGGCTTTGGACAACCCGAATTCCCCCAAAGTATTTTGATAGTTTGCAAATCATTTGAAGCCCATATTTGATTCAAATTGTGCAAAAACTAAATCTAATTTATTGGTGCAAAAGCAACACATCAGTGTCAAAAAGACCCAGGCTACTTTTAGCAGGGCTCTTTTACTACAGAGCCATGCTGTTGTAATCCCTGCAGAATATGGTTTGTCTTTGTTTTCCCTGGAGAATATGAAGGTCTTCTTGAAAAAGTCAAAGTCATATGTTACTCCTAGACCTGTACCTATCGTTTAGCATTAATGGCGCCGTTACTTATGTTGAAGCTACCGATACCATGGACACTTATACTTCTACAATCAGGGATGCTGGCTTTGAAATGCCAGCTGAGAACAAGCCAGGTCAGCCATGGTTACCCAAAAGACTGTCAAAATTTGATTTGCCAGACTGAAGGAAACTTTTTTCACCTCCCTTCGGTTTATCTTGGGTTCAGAGATCTCTCCTACAGAACCAATTTTAGGAAGTGATTCTGAGCCCACATAGTGGTGAATTGACATCTAGATATTTGAGCGTAAATTTATTATAATGATTGTCTGTGTGAATATGTAGAATTTACAAATACTTCAAAAACAGACAACATAGACAGTGGCTTTTGTACTAACCATATTTGTGGTATTTGTGGTACAAGTATAAGACACACATGTGAGTCAGAGTTTTTTTTATGTATGTGTATATATGTATATGTATATGTAAAACCTGGTGTGGCACAAGCTCATCATATCCTCTGGTAGAGCCAGTGGCACAACTAGCCATGGAGACTATGGCAGAGCTGGGAAGGGAGTCCAGAGCCGAACGCAGCTGTGTGACAACAACAACAGTGACTATGTACACCAGACATGTGAACAGTTCATCCTGCTTCATTTCAACACAGCAACATTATAACAATCACCTTTGGAGACGGGAAGAAAACAGAAAAAGGACTAAATCTGGTTTTATAAATCTGCTGTGATGTCATATTAAAGAGCTTATACACCAAAATTAAGAGCATCTACATCAATTTCACCACCTCACCCTTACACAAACTCACCTGTATGGGACACTCATTGTCATGAGTTACATCCAGGAACATGGCGTGTGCGATGGATGGCATCAGCGGGCGAAGACTGGGCTGAACAAACGCTCCGACTGGCTCCCCTCCATATCGATACACCAACCGTCCTTCCTCATGGCTGTCACTGGCTGACATGGCCTCTGTGTACAGGATTGGGGGTGTAAAGAAAAGGTCAGTGGTTAAAAGCAGTGTGTGCTGCTGCAGGGCTGTCAGAGGGGGCATACAGTCATGCTACTTGTGCAGGTGAAAGCTGACAGACAAAAGCACAAGCTTAATTTAGTAAAAAATGTAGTGCAATAAGTTCACAGGTATGGCAGACCTAGGATCAAACACATTTTTATTGACGTGACATTCAGCTGAAATTTCCGCCTAAGGTTCAAATAATCATCACTGCTGTGAAGCTCTGTGTTAGTATTTTAAAAATACAAAAAGAGACAGACAAAAACAAGTGTGAGTCAAGCAGACTTCAGCATTAACATGAAGCACTGAATAAAACTTGACTAACTCACTTGTCGGCACAACTACTGTTCTATTTTTTGATTTTAAAACACATCACTTCTTTACATCCTACAACCTGCAATAAAGACTTTTTGAAATGCTGCTCATCCCCTTCAAGTCACATAAACCCTGTTTTCCCCTGTATTTATATGATGCTAAAACAATTGGTATCTAACCTGAAAATGTTGTAAGAAAAACAACTTTGCAATATCTCCTTTTATTCACATTTTACTTTACTACTTAGCAAAAGCAACACCAGAGACAATGTGATCCAGAATCTTATATTAAATCAATCACTGAAAAGAGCCTGGCACATGTCTTGTCTTCCTGTTGATACTGTGGTAAAATCGTAAAAGAGTTCATCCCAGGCTGGTCTTAGAGTGTGGAAATATTATCAGTTTTTAGGTGAAATGTCAAAGCAGCCTCAAGGGGGTTCTGGACCCCACCATCTCTGATGGGGAAAAGTGGAGCAAAATCCTCTCCTGCAATTCATGCTCTTGCAGCAGAGCTCGTAAGAGCAGACAATACTCAGGCAGGTTTCCCCCCTAATGTCCAGTTTGTTTGACCTGTGTGAGTGTTGTGTACTACACACAGGCAAGGTACACTTCCTTTGACAAGCCAAAGGAGGTAGACCTTGCCACAATATGGTTGCACATTTTTTAATTTCACCTAATTGCCACACACTATCCCCACACAATAGTAAAGATAAAGCGGCAGAATTTGAACGCTGTCAAGTTTTCTAAATAAAAGCAGCAGAAAAACACTTCTTCTTTAGTTAATTAAGAAATGAGAGAGAAGATGATTAAAAGGTGAGTCCCACCCAAAAAGGGAGGGAGTCAACAATCAAATGGAGAATAACGTGTACGAGTGAATCAGCACAGAAGACTCTGCTGAGGGTGCTAGCTACATAGATGGATATTAACACTGAAAGTAATAAACAGACCTTTTCTCTGCCTCTTTTTATATTTTAAGAATAAGAAAAAGAATAAGAATAACTTTATTTCATCCCTGAAGGGAAATTCAATTGTCTTGAGTCTCACTTGCTATGTCTCAAAACGTCATCTACTATTTATGGATAGCTGTTACTATTATTATTATTAGTAGTATTACTATGACTATTTAAGGTATAAAATAAACAGTTAAAGGAAAAATAAAACATACAACATCATACTTATACAACATAAACATGGTAACACCCCCCTCTCTCAGTGCATGATCCTCTTCATTTACTGATTAATTAAAAGCTTTAAATCTAATTTGTGGGATTGCAGTGTTGGTGTTCCTGTGTTTTTTTGCTGGTAAATGTCCTGTCTGAACTTTGTTCTCCATCGTCAGAAATGTTGAGTATAACCTGTAGCTGGCATACATCAGCCACAAACTCTCCCACTAAGTCAATAAGGTCATAGTTATGTTTTCTGTGTTGTTATCTACTGTTTTGACTCTGACTGCACCTGTTGTTAACTTAGGATATTACAGAATGGCAGAGGCCATGCACAGGTAGCTAAATGTGCCCAGGCTTGTTTGAGTCTGCAGCACAATGAGTGCAGGCCAAAGGGGATTGGAGAGGGGGTACAGTGGGACTTTGACATAGTAGGGGACAACTGGGCCTGTATGAGTGCACACAAAGTTAGTGATCTCTACAGAGTCACTTAAATCATTAGCAGTGGTTTTAATGATAATCCTTGGAGAGAAACCATTAATTTCTAAGAGGCCTTTTTTAAATGTTAACACATGTGGATGCAGCATTAGCCGCTGTGTTGCATTGGGGTTTCACCCCCACACACTCTGTACCTTAAATATTACATACAACCAATGTTCTGCGATGCAGCCCTTACTTTTTTGAAAATAATTTTTATTAAACACAGTAATATTCTCTCATCATTTGCCTATTTGTGCTGCACAAACCATAAAAACATACATGTGGATCCAACACTGTCCACTTTATCAGAACTAAAGAGTAAACTGTAGATACAGGTGAGTGTTTGTTTATTAGTTACTATACCTCTGATGAGTGATGAGATGCCTAGCTTGGTAACGAAGATGTTATCCAGCTCCTCGCTGCCAGTGAAGAGCTCAGCCACCACATACAGGTTAGGACGAACTGTTCTGGCCACGTCCAGCATGAACTGATCAGCCATAGCAAGGCAGCACACAGACACCAGAGCAGACAGGATGGTGGTGTGTGTGTGTGTGTGTGTGTGTGTGTGTGTGTGTGTGTGTTGGGGGGGACAAAAACACAGAGTCAGTTCATGCCTCAGGTATGTACCTCGTATCAGGCTGCTTATTCCCAGCCGGTTCACAAACACATTGTCAAGTAGCTCACTGCCTGTGAACAGTTCAGCAATCACATACAGATTTGGTCTGACCCGCCTCGCTGCATCTAGCATGAACTGGACCAAACACATAGCAGCACACACACAGGGAGAGAGGAGTAGTCACTTGCATGTCTTTAATCATACACTTAACACTTTTCACTGATGTTCACATCTTTGACTTAATATAAATCTGTAAATATCATGTCAAAGTATACTTTGGAACATGATTTGGCATGAACTATAGTTAAGGACTTCAGGAGACCTGTTTGCAGAAACATACAGTGAAGTAGACAGACCCTGTGAAATCAAATGAATACACAAATGAAACTACACACTTGGCTTTGGCAACATCTGGAGACACAGAATTACTTGACTGTTGATTAGCTTTTCTAGACACACTACTTAAATGTTAATTTTCATCATTTCATCCATAATTAATCAAATTGAAAATAAAATCCGAGAACAACAATATCAATATTAATATCAATCAAGGTCTTATTAATCTTCATCTTACATTAACCAGGGCTCACTATCTGTTCAGGTCAAACATCCGTGTTGAGCACTCAGAGCATCTTGACTTTTTTTTGCTACTTTTATCCCATTTAAATAGAACCTTGTCCTGCCTAACTGTGTTGTGTTCGGCCAAGATGTCAGATAGAGGGCCTTTTCAAAGCAAAGAAAGACTGCTTTGACTCACACAGTTATCCCTTTCTAAACTCAAAGATAAGACATAACTGTCTTTAATTTAAACTAAAAAATAATCATTTAGTACTTGAAATGAGCACACAGTAATACCATGTTATCAGTTGGTTCATAGCAGGGTCAGTGGTGGTTCTAAACACTTGTTGCCATCTACCACGAAATGGAGGGAAGACAAGGAAGAAGCAGAGGCTGTAAGCTCTCTGGTTGTGTCAAGAAATGGCAAAAGATGGTTAGACACTTGGTAAAGACAAAGTTATGAGATTTATAAACGAAATGTTAAACTTGTGATTTTTATTGGCACTTCTTTAACTATCAATTTAGTTATGCATCTAAAAAAGTGGGGTCCTAAACAGCACCAAGAGTTTCTGAAAAGTAAGAAAGGAAAAACAGAAGGGCTGGCTTCAAAGGCTGGCTACATTTGTCTTGTTTTAGGCCTGTTTCTAAAATATCTAACAGAGATTCGAGGTCAATACCAGCGGGAGAGAGACTTGGTGTTCTTCACAAGGAAGAGAAAGGCATATGTAGGTTAGTTTCTGTACTGGTCAAGATGGCTTTGAAATAATCATTTGAAAAAAACAACAACAACAAAAAATCCAATCATGTTCAATAAAACCTATTCTGTGACTGTTTTTGCACAATTTGCAAAATGATTACGACAATTGACTTGACTGACTTCACAATAACACAGCAGACCTCTACAGTGTATAAATGTGTGACATGCTTACTCTGCACAGGGGTTTATTTATTCAGTTATTTAATGTTGTAGAAAAAAAGCAAGTCACAAACATGATGCAAAACTAAAGTCATTTATAATAGAAACATTCTAGCTTTAAGAAACACTAAATGAAATCAAGAGAAAAGTTGTGGTAGTCAGTAACAGTTCCGTTATGCAGAGGGAAAAAATGTGGAATTACTCGATTCTGAGGAAAAAATGATGAACTCACACTGTCAAATTTCATTTCCAAAACTAACAAATGCATCAGATTAAATCTGCTCATTAGTTTTCAATGAAAAGGGAGTGCTCACACCTTGGACAGCTGTGGCACCAAGTTGACTGACATGAGTCATTACTCCAACATGAGAGATTTTAAATTTATACAAAGGAGAGGATTTTCAAACTCCTTAAAGAGGGTAAATCATTGTGCAATGTTGCAAAAGATGTTGGTTGTTCACAGTCAGCTGTGTCTAAACTCTGGACCACGTACAAACAATATGGGAAGGTTGTAAAAGGCAAGCATACTAGTAGACGAAGCAAGACATCAAAGCCAAGACAGAAAGCTTAAACAATATGTCTTGAAAACAGAAAATGCAAGCAAAACAAATGAGGAAAAAATGGCCAGAAACTGGAGTCAACGTGAACGTCTGCATTGGGCAAGGTGATGATGCTGGAACTTTTGTTTGGTGCTGTTCCAGTGAGATTTATGAAGATGACTGCCTGAAGAAAACATGCAAATTTCTACAGTCATTGATGATATGGGGCTGCATGTCAGGTAAAGGCACTGGGGAGATGGCTGTCAGTGCATCTTTGATAAATGCACAAGTTTACGTCAGCATTTTGGACACTTTTCTTATTCCATCAATTAAAAGGATGTTTGGGGACGAGGAAATCATTTTTCAAAGCGATGATGTATCTTGCCATAGAGGAAAACCTGTTAAAACTTTCTTTGAAGAAAGACACATAGGGTCAGTGGTGAACTGCAAGAGGTAAATAAAAAAAGGTAAGGTTAACCAAAACAGAAAAATAATGTACATTTCAGGATTTTTCAGGGTACAAGAAATGGGTTAACTACTTAAGGCAGTTCTGCAGCAAAGGATGTTGATCAAGCCTTGAAAGTTGGTGCTACCTATTCCTACCGGTGTCCCAACTTTTCATGATCACTTATGTTACGAATATATGAGTGTGAGTGTGTGAGTATCTGTGTGGATGGGTCTGCATGTGAAAGTGAGCACGTACCTGTGTGGATGTACCTGTATGGGAGTGTCTGTGTGAGAGTGTCTCTCTAATTGCAAAGGAAGCAGTGGACATGCGGCTCACTCTCTCTTTCTCAGCCCATAGCGACATTCTGCAGTGGAGCAGCAACAGCCTTAGTGTGATTTGTTTCAAATAGTGATTGGAAAAGTGATTTCTCGTTGTTTAGACCGGGTGGTGTCTCTTCTATTTCCTTTTGGTGAGTTTTGTAGCTGTCACCCGTTCTTAGTTGTCCTGTTTAGAGAGGATCGCTTTTTGTTGTTACAATTATTATCATTCTTAGTTTTGTGAGGATTGTTTTACTTTTGTTGTAGTGCTGACCTGAGTTTCGTTATTAAAATACTTGAGTTATTGCATATCCTTTGCCCTCTCGTTTTATTTCCATCCTTGCCTGTTTTTTTTTATTGCTACTTTGTGAAGTCCTAAATACCCCTAGCCTATCAGGATGTAACAACTTACAACCCCCTCTGTCTGCATTAAAGTGGTGTTGGAACACATTGTGGTACCATACCGTTGTGAGCATTGTTTGAACAGTAGTGTACTGCAGAAAGTAGTGTGTTACTATAAAAATGGCAAGGAAAAGGCAATTAACGATAGAAGTGAGACAGACCATCATAACATTTCAAAATGAAGGTCTTCCTACAAATAAACTGCCAAGAAAGTCAAGGTGTCAGTGAGTACAGTTTCCTTTACAATCAAAAGGCACTCAGAAACTGGAGGAAATGCTGACAGGCAGATTTCTGGCAGCCCCAAAGCCACGACAGCATCAGAAGACAAGTTTCTGAGAGTCAACAGCTTGCATGATAGGTGGCTCACAGGACAACAGCTTCAAGCACAGCTTAATAGTGGTCGCAGGAAGCAAGTCTCAGTTTCAACTGTGAAGAGAAGACTTCGAGTTGCAGGTTTGATGGCTCGTGTTGCAGCAAGAAAGCCATTGCTGTACTTTGGAATAAGAAAAAGAGGTTTGCCTGGGCCATGAAACCCCACCAATTGACTACTGAAGACTGGGAGAAGGTGTCATGGACTGATGAATCAAAATTTGAAATCTTCGGTGCATCACACAGAATTTTTGCTGTCAAGTAGGTAAAAGAATGGTTCCTCAGTGTGTGACGTCAACTGTCAAACATGGAGGAGGAAGTGTGATTGTCTGGGGCTGTTTTGCTGGATCCAGGGTTGGTGACTTGTACAGAGTGAAAGGCATCCTGAACCAAAAGGGCTACCACAGTATTCTGCAGCGCCATGCAGTATTGTCTGGGATGTGCCTAGTTGGTCAGGGGTTCATCCTAGAACAAGATAATGGCCCAAAACACAAGTCCAAGCTATGCCAGAACTACCTTGAGAAAAAAGAACAAGATGGTAAGCTTGAAAACATGGAATGGCTAGCACGGTCTCCAGACTGAAACCCCATCGAGCTGGTTTGGGATGAACTGGACAGGAGAGTGAAAGCAAAGCAACCTACAAGTGCTTAACATTTATGGACACTTCTGCAATAGAGTTGAGAAGAACTTTCTGAAGAATTTTGATTTCCATTGTAGAAAGAATGCCACAGGTGTGTTCAGCTGTTACATCTGCCAAAGGCTGCTACTTTGATGAGTCAAAAGTTTAGAAAACATTTTCATTTCTAAATTGATTCTATGAATTCTTTTTTAACTTTAATTGATTATTTGTTCTATGCATATATTCGGAGTACACTCAGACATTAAACTGCATCATTTTCAATAAAATTCTGGAAAATGACATTACCTCAGCCACATGAAGCGGTGTTGAGTGGCAGTTGTCCAGCCTGACTCCGTGGAAATACTTGGCAGTGATCTCTGTGTATTTTTGCATGTGAGCCCAAAGGTATGGACAGTCCTCAGGACCCCGACCATACCTCAGTTTAACGCTGTCCCCCCAGCAGATCAGCTCCCGACGCATGTACACATTGGAGCCTCAGAGTGGCAGAGTTATAGAGTTAGCATGACATTAGTTTGCTTATTTCAATACATATTGCGTCTTGGATTATTATCATTGGAGCCCCTTGTGGCGTCAGGAGTTTCATGTATGTACCTGGCTCTGCAAAGTTACGCAATGGATCATCGCCCATCACCCAGCCATTGTGAGCTAGGAAGTGACACATCTTGCCGGGCTGTTCTAGGAGCTGCATCTCCTGCTCCAGAGTCATATCCTGATACGGATATGTGAAATACCTAAAACAGAAAGATTCAGAGATGAAGATTAGATGACCAAGAATTGAAGGTTTTACACATAAACTGAAAGAACTACCACACATTCACAAGTTAAAGCTTGTACACCAGACTGTTCAGATTTCTTCAGCTAAGAATCCTACCCTCCAGGTAATAAATTTCTTTCCATGTGCCTCACCCCCAATTTTGGCTTGACATGGAAACCAAAGTCAATTTTGCACACAACGATGTATCAAAGTCAACTGCTAAGGGATCAACTTCAAATAATTTTGCTGTGTAATGATTCTAAATTATCTATCTGGTTTTATGCTGTTGACCTTTCTGCTTCTCCTCTGGCATACCTTTTGAGTAGAAGTTTTACATTGTGGATGGGTTTCTTTTGTTCCTCTTATATCTGTCTAAACTGTTGATCCTGCAGATGGTTGGAAAAGATGAAAAAACTGCTGATGAATCTCTCATTTTAAAGCCATCAGACTTAGTGACAAACACTACATGGCACCCAGGTACTTTCCTCTCATGTAATTCTTGTGTCTTGATGATTTTGTTCAGTTTTTTGTTCCGGTTCTCAATAACCTTCACCAGAGAGGAACTCTTAGGCCTTGTCCACACATAGCCAAGTATTTGCTAAGACAAATACATTTTTATGTGTTTTGGCCTGCAATCCACACTAAACTGCAGAATTACGTCATTAAAAACTGCTTTGAGAAAACTACGGCCAAAGTGAAAATTTTGGAAAACTCTGGTTTTGGGTTTGCGCATGGACATAGATAGCAGGAGTTTTAAATTCCCAATGTCATTGTCCACGACAACTAATAGATAAACATCTTATACTATGCACTCTTGTTTATGTCAGGCAGTGGATGGTACAGATATATACAGAACATACATACATTTGTGAGGAGAAAAGGAGGAGTGCTTTGCAGTTGGTTATTCTACACCTAATAACCCTTCCTCCACCTTTCTTGTGTCTTGTTGACTTTATACTCCAAAACAATGTTAAAAAGCAGTTCCACCTCTTTGTCCATCCACACGAACAAAATGCACAGCACTATGGTTCATGTTTGGGGAAGTGATGACAGGAAAGGGAAGCTTGCTCTGACTGGATAGAATGGGTCTTACTTTTTGGCAAATACTAGCAACTCTAGGTCTGGTATGCTTATAACCCTGGTCAATTTTTGAGTTTTTTTGCGGATGGGATTTTATTCCAAAATGATGATGTGTGTACATTACTTTTTTTTGAACAGAGGGGGTTGGATATTTGTTTATAAAAATACCCGGCTACGTGTGAACAAGGTCTTTAACCTTGGACAGTCTTCTGCTGAACTTTTTTCTCTGGTTTTCAGGGGTCCAGGAAGTTTTTCAGAGGTTTGGTTGGTGGAGCAGCTCTAATCCATGAAATTTACTTGACGATGATACAGGAGGCAAGACGGAGTGCTCATGAAGCTGAGTTTAATCCTGTCTTTACACCTTTCCAATGTCTGTGCTCTGGGATATAGATTGAAGATCTGCAGTCCCAAACTCAGAAAAATAAGGACTTTGACTGTTCTGCCACCCCATAATTTACTGTGAACATATCCCAGACAGCACAATATGGCTTTTGTGCCTTCAACTTTCCAAGTGTAGTGTGCCCATCAGCAAAGATGAGGGGAGGTGGAATCTGTCTTCTATGTGAACAAAGGTTGGTGCACAGATGTCACGGTACTGAAAAAATCATGCAGCCCTCACTTAGAGCCCTCTTTTCTTGAACTGTGAACTGTTTTATTCATTCAGGAGTTCTTCTTGTTTGTTCTGGTCAGTGTTTACATCCCCTCACCTCAAGCTTGTGTAAAGGGGGCGCTACAATAGCTGGCTGACCATATTACAGATGTGGATGAAAAGATCTGGACTCCCTGCTTATTCTTTTTTAAGATTTTAAGAGAACCAATCTCACTCTAGAGATACTTATATATAGACAGCATATAAAGTGTCCCAGCAGGAACACCAACACTCTGGACGACTGCTACACTGTTTAAAAGAATGTTTATTGCTCTGTCCCCCATACAGCTCTGGGACTATCGGATCACTGTCTGGTCCATCTCATCCCAACCTACAGGAAGAAATTAGAAATTGCTCTCTCTTCAAAGTGAGGACTGTGAAGAGATGGACAGAGGAGTCAAAGCAGGGCTACAGCTCCAGCCCTGTGTTTATTCAAAGCCATACAGATATCCATCTGATCTGACACCAGCCCCAAATTTCCACTCCATCCGGAACAGCTACAAACGGCTGTATCCGCCGAAAGTAGCTGATCGTAGCCATTCAAGTTAATGTGTCAATTTCCACCTGCTTCTTTCCGTTCCGCTGCGGATTGCCGGACTCCGCAGCTGATCGCAAGAGTTCTATATTTTCCGGGTGCCGGAGCATGCCGAATAAATTAAGCACAGATTTACCTGTGCTGGAAAGGAAGTCGGGCACAGACACAAAGTAAAACATCCAGGGACGAACAAGTGAAAGGTTTTTTAGACAGCATTTCACCCATATGACACCATGGATGAGGAGATGCTGATTTTAAAAGTCTAGAAGTAGATTTCCTCCTCTGGAAGGACACAATCTACTGCTTATGTGGTTAGCCTATGTGACTAAAGACAACTTGTTATTGCACAATTGCATGTGAATCCGCCGGTTCTTGTAAGTTATTGCGATTCCCGCTGTCCGTAATCCGCCACGGAATTCACCTCACAAACGGATCCAGTAGGAATTGCCGTACAGGGAAAATCGCCGCCATTCCGGATCAGAGCTGTTCCAGATGGGGTGGAAATCCCAGGTTATAGAACAATTTTGTTAGAGAAGCAGAAGGGACTCCTGTTTATAACTTGCAAGTATGTTCAAACTATTTACTGTAGAAACACAAAAATCATATCAAAGCGTTCAGGTAGTCCTTACAATGACCAAAGTCCGTTTTTTTTTGTTTGTTTTTTTTTTCTTGAAAGAAGCTACCATTTTGTCAGAATAAGCCCAGATGTAAGACCAGCACAAAAACACTCCTATTTTCTTGTTTAAACCGCCTCACGGCTAAAACCCACAGGACCTGGAACGGCTTCGCTCCACTCCGGCAGGCGGATCAATACGCAAGCATTTTAATCAATGTGAGAGATTCCACACAATCCGTCCGCCGTCTGATCGGCTCCAGCGGCCAGATCAGATACCCAAGGCTTCTATTTTTGCCAGACACCACAGCACGGCGCATCAATTCAGTGCAGTGCAGCACAAACAGCAGCATAAGTTGTATGTGGCAACATAGTAAAATATCCGGTTCATTTTCAAAATTAAATAAAGTCAATACCTTGAACTGTTCTTCACTTGTTACTAGGAGAGGCCAGGGTTGTGGGATGTGAGTGTTTATATACACTGCCGTTTATTCACACTGATCGGTGAGATCTCATTTAATGTCTTACAGGGAAACACGCAAGATCTTGTGAGATCTCATCCAGTCTCACAAGAAATATCAGTTATCTAGCAAGCGCTTCTCCTTCGCTGGCGGAGGGGTATCGGATCTGGTGGGCGCTGTATGCTTGCGTATTTGATCCCCCCCAAACACACACATACACACACACACACACACCGCCACAGCTGAAAAAATTCTAGGGGAAACACTGGAGTCTGCTTTATTCTGCAAAGTGCTTCTTTTATGTGGTTGAAGATGGGAGCGGGTCTGATCTTACAAATTGAAGCTGAATCTTGTTAAGCATCCTAGAAAACACTTGAAATAGCGCTTGTCATGACTCAAAACAAAGGATCAAAGCTCTCCCTCGCTAAGGTAAACCCACAACACACACCTGCAAAACAACAGACAAAAACAAGAGATAAGCCATTAACATTATCCCCTTTGCCAAGTAAACCAGCAACATTACCCATGCACAATACAAAATGTACACCCAAACAAGCAAATGTTTACCACAGGCAGCAATCAAGGTAATTAAGGACAGGTGTATAAATACTGGTAATTATGTTAAAGTTGTGGGTATAAGTATTGGCATCAACTGCTTTAAATTGTTTTATTTGAATGATTTGAATTTTTTCTTTTTGGTATGATGTGTTATTTTTTATTTGTCATTTGTCCGTGCTGTAATAAACTACCTCCTTGAGGACATTGATGTTTTTTAAGGCTAAGTTCCCTCCTTGGTTCTTGATGTATGCACATGAAACAGAGGGAAGGTGTGCTATCTCTGCCTCAGGCATTCCAAGTACACACAAGGAAGAGCAGAGAACTCTTGAAACAGAGGCACACTGCCAAATATAACTTTTTGCATAAATTAATATCCTCTGACTAAAAAGGTCCGCACTGAAACAAGAACTTTTAGTAGACTGTTTGGGCTCATTTGTTCTGCATCATTAATTTCAGCCATTAAAGCCTGTTTCATGGCTGTGCGATGTATCAATCTCCTGGAGCAATTCTCAAACTTTTACAGCATTTAGTCTTCTAAATTTAAAAGAATTACATAAAAGAGAAAGCGTTCCTGAAATCAAACGTGTCACCTGGTAACTAGAGGGTGTTTCCTGGTAACTGGACCAAGTTTGGGGCCATGGTCTGCCAGGCGCTCATATACCACATTTGCAACAATGCAGTTGGCAGCCTTGAGAAAAAAAGAAGAAAAATAATAAATAATCATTCTTTCTATTTATACACTGCACTTTCATATTACATTGCATCGTAAATTGCAATTAGTCTGGGCTATAAATGACAGGAGATATTCTGACATGTAATACATCAGGGCCTCCACTGATGACGATGAGAGCAGAGCTAGCAGGAGTCAGGTTCACCTGCCATGTGCACTCACATATCCAGCATGTCTAACAGATTGCATTAAGTGTGATCAGCAGAAACCCTGCCTGATGCTTTGTCATCCTGCGGCTTACCTGCTCCTGATGCTGCTTCACAATGTGATGCTGCTCTTCGTTCAACTGGTTCAGCCTTTGTCTCAGCCAATCACAGCACTCCTCAATGTGATTCTTGGATGAGCTATAGAGAGAGAGGTAGCATGAAACAGAAATACATACATACAGTACATTCGGTATGTGCTGCACTGTATATGACTACACAGAAATAGAATATGTGAAGAGACTGCCAGGTCAGGATTACTAACTGGAGGTGTTACTTCTCATGAACCTGTTCACACTCATCTCTATGGTGGGAAGGTTGTTTCGTAGCTTGAGCTATGTTTTGCTCTTGTCAGTTTGTTTTTTTAACTGGCTGTCATCCTGCAGTTATTTTTTAAGAAAGAATTACAAAATAAAAATAACTAGAACGTTTTCTATTGTGGTAATTATGTTTAATTAATGTTACATTTGGTCCACTGCATAGCAAAAGCAATGTTGATCTTATTTTTAAAACATCTTTCAAAAAGAGCCAGCAAAGTGTTAAATACCAAAATCAGAAACTTCAGGGGACAATGTATTAAGAGAAACCCATGGAGGAAAACAAAAAAATAAAATAAGACAAAGCAAAGGTAAAGTCAAGGTACATCTGCAAATGAAGACATTTTTGTATCCCTCCCCTCATGCCTATACCTGGTATATTTTCCATTCTGTTTCATCTAAAAGCCCAGGGGTTCCAAAAAAAATGGCTCCTGTAAATGCCCTCCATAGAGGTGGGATTAATGTTGCCTTAGGTGATCTATACCATTCTGCAATGTACCCATCTGCACCCAGGGACTTGTTAACCTTAAGGTTTCAAATCGCCTTATTTATTTCCTCATCTGTAATTTCTGCGGTTAAAAACTAATTCTTTTCTTCTTTTACTCTTTTAAATTGAAGTTCTTTGAAAATTTATCCATATGGGTTTTATTACTAGCTTTCGGGTTGAGCATACACTTTTATAATAAAAATCAAAGCACTCTTGAATTTCCCCCGTTAGTCCACTGTCAATCTTGTTTGCGGGTCTCTTCTCCTACAAATTTTGTTTTTTGCCTGCTGTTTTTTCAGTTTATATGCCAGCAATTTTATTGATTAACCCCCCACTTTATATCTTTGTTTTATGAACAGTAGTTTTTTTAATCTCTTGCATATAAATTTTATTTATCTCTGCTTTTTTTTTCTCCTAGTTTTCTTTTTTAAACTATTTATTTTATTTTTTGAATTTCCTCTCAAGGATGAAAAAAGTTCTTCTTATCTTATTTATGTGCTCCTAAAATTTGTCTTTATGCTTTCTTTCTAGCTCTGGTTTTAGTGTGTCAAGTCTTGACTGTATCATCTTTTTTAAATATGCTGATTTGGCTATTATCTTTCCTCTCATTGCGGCCTTACACGCATCCCACAGCAAAGACAGGGACACCTCACCATTATTATTCTCTTTGTAAGTCTGAAGTTCCTTTGCTATTTTTTCCTTCATGTGTCCTCTTAAAGACCCACTGTGATGAAAGTCATGTTTTTCTTCTTTTTAAATGTTCATATGGCATTTTTCTGGTGCTACAGGACATATCATGAAAAGTAAGTGCAAAATTGCATTTTCGGAGCATTTCTGCATTCAAATCGCTGTGAATCTCTGGTAGACTCAAACAGCAGGCTCAGACACCGTGAGATTTCCTACATCACAAAACCAAGCTTAGCCCCCGGAGCCCCACTATGCAGGCCAGACTCAGAGAAATAGAGAGGACAATCACGGAACAGGCGTGTGGGTAAGCTAATTATTAGGGATGTCACGATCTCGATTTTTGATCGAAATCGATCGAAATTACGTCATGGCCTCGATCATTGAAATTACATAGAGAATCGACATTCCCCCCTCAACCCTCCCCCCAGGTTAAAAAACAAAAACACGTGACCGCGCTACCTTTTGGCTGCAGCTTATCACACCATGGCGAAAAGTGCAGATAAAGTATGCGCGACAGCGGCAACACCGGAGCTCGAACCCGCTCCTGCTTCTCTCAAATCACCGGTGTGGAAATATTTTGCATTCCCGGTGAGTTATGTCGACAGCGTTCGCGCTGTCGACAAGAAGACCACAGTGTGTAAACTATGTTATGTGCGTGTACCATACCCGGCCACGGGAAACACAACGAACATGGCAGGACACATTCGCCGACATCATAAAGATATTGATTTGACAACGGGGAAAACACCATCACTGGTCCAGTCAACACTTCCAATTTCACTTGGAATAAAACTTCCACAAACCTCACCTCGCGCTACAGCCATAACAAAGGCTATAGGGCTATTTATAGCAGCAGACCTGCAGCCTTTTTCGGTGGTAGAAAACGCTGGATTTAAACATCTAATTAGCGTACTGGAGCCACGCTACGCCATACCTGGCAGGTCATATCTTTCATCAAAAGTGTTGCCCTCCATGTATGATGACGTTAAAGGAAAAGTTGCAGGGGGTCTGAGGAGAGCAGAGCAAGTTGCCTTAACAACAGATGGCTGGACCTCCAGAGCAACGGTGAGCTACATAACCGTCACAGCACACTACATCAGTGATGATTGGAAAATTGAAAATCAAGTCCTTCAAACTCGTCCCATCTTTGAAGCTCACACCAGTGATCATTTGGCACAAGTGCTGAAGGAAGTAGTCGTGGAATGGAAACTGGACAGACCAAATTTAACCATCCCTGTGACCACAGACAATGCCAAAAACATTGTCAATGCCTCAAATGCAGCTGGATTGTCACCACATATAGGATGCCTTGCTCACACGGTGAACCTGGCATCCCAGAAGGGCTTGGGAGTAAACCAGATCTCCCGTCTTTTGGGCAAAGTCAGGAGGGTGGTCACCTTTTTTCACAAGAGCACAACTGCAGCAGCTGCCTTGAAGGCCAAGCAAGAGCTGCTTCAGCTTCCTCCTCACAAGCTGGTTCAAGATGTTGCTACAAGGTGGAACTCCAGCTATGACATGCTCACACGCTACTTAGAGCAACAAGCTGCCGTTTATTCTGCACTCACAGAGAGAGACATTAAAAAGAGTGCCAAAGATCTCATCACACTCTCTGATCAAGATGTGACTGTTCTGGAAGATCTGGTTCAGGTACTGAAGCCCTTGAAAACAGTCACAACTATATTGAGCTCAGAACAGCAGCCAACTGTGTCTATGGTCCTGCCACTCAAATACACCATCCTCACATCAATGAAACAGAGTGACATGGATTCACAGATTGTGAAGGATGTTAAAACTGCTATAGCAACCAACATTGAAGGGAGGTATTCAGATCCCAGACTTCAGCTGTTCCTGAATGAGAGCACTGCCTTGGATCCTCGGTTCAAGACTTTACCCCATCTGGAGGAGTCCTCTCGGCATGAGCTCTTCAACAGTCTGGCAGAGAAAATCTTGCAACAGCATCCCATACAGGTATTTGGCAATTGAACTTAATGTGATGAAATGTCAACAATCAATAATAATGCAAATGCAGCCTCTAATTAAACACAATGGTACATTCATATTCTGACAAGTATTTATATTTTATTAAATATATTCACATTTTAATATTTTTAAAAAATTATAACAACGTTCTGTTGTTTTGTTGTTCTCACACCTAAGTGTCACATGTGCCTTTTCATGACCTTAAACCGCTGTTTTGTGTGACTTGTCTCTTCTAGACTCAGGCCTCGGAACAAGGGACCAGCCGAAACCCTGCAGAGGACCCAGAAACTGCAGCGACAAGTGAAGGCAGCCCTCCAGCAAAGAGATCCTCACTAAGTGAATTATTTGGTGATGATTTTTTCAGCACAGCCCCCACTGCATCAACACAAAAACCATGGTCTGTTGTTGTCAAAGAGGAGCTTGAGCTCTACAAGATGGCAAAACTCATTTCTGTGGATGCAAATCCACTGGAATGGTGGAAAGACAATGAGCATCACTACCCAAATTTGGCAAAGCTCTCCAAACACTATCTTGCTGTGCAAGCTACAAGTGTGGCAAGTGAGAGAGTGTTCTCCACAGCAGGGGACATTGTGACTGCTCAAAGGGCAGCCCTTTCTCCAGAGAATGTGGACATTCTCATCTTCTTACAGAAAAACCTGAAAATGTAAAAAACACAGTTGTCTTGTCTGGCCAATGGTCATACATATGTAAATAGTTGATATTTTGATAACTCAAAGAGCATCTCTCTCTCCAGATAGAGATAACATATCTTTGTTAAGGAAAAAACTTGAAAGAAGAAAGTAAAAATGACAGTTGTCATTCTCAGGGGATAGAAATTCTAAAATACTTGATTATTATATGTTTTTTTAATTGTTCAACTGTTAGGGTGTAGTTTGTTGAGGCTAACTGTTCATGACTTGGGACATGACTGTTATATTTTTATTTATTTATTTTGTTTTGTTGCACATTGTTTTTTTATTAGTCCACACACTGCTTTAATCAATAACAGTCAATAGATGGCAGCAACGCACCCTCTGACTTTCATTTTTGCTATTATTTTTGTTATATTTGTTTTTGTTGTTTTCCATGTTACTGACAACATTGTAACCTCAATATTGTTAATAAATTATTTAAAATTGACCATTAGTGCCTAATGTGATACATTACACAAGAATAATGGCAATTGCATCACTTATGTATAGCCCCTCTTTTGAAATAAGGTACAAAATGTAATGAATAAACCACTAATCGTAGACTAGACTAGTCTAAAAATGGCATAGGTTTCTGCTTTAAGCAGAAGGAAATTTCTTTTTTTTAAAAATCGAGGATCGAATCGAACCATGACCCTAAAATCGAAAATGCAATCGAACCGAGGATTTGGAGAATCGTGACACCCCTACTAATTATGATATTTGCTTTCATCGTGTCCCTTAACACATTATTTCATTTCACTGAAATTAAAATAGCCACACGTCTCCAGTGTACTGTTTTGTAGGAAGCAGAAAATATTTGGTTTTAACCATTCCTCTTAAACGTCACATGTTCCTTCTCTGTTAGGTGGGTCTCCTGTGATAATATGACCTGACCCCTCCTTTTTTCATCTTACTTATTATCTTATTCCTTTAGGTTGGATTGAATACACCATTCACATTATATGAGGCTACCTTACTTTTTGGATGTAGTCACTGATCTCTGTTCTTCTGTCTTGTGTCTTCCCTATTCTCACCTTCATAGCTCCATATGACAATGGAGCTATTGATTAATATTGGAAATATCAATAATTCATAACAATAAAAAAATCACCAAAATTTTAAAAAGGCACACTTTCCCAAAACAGCTGTTGTGGTATGAAGAGTCCCTCAGTGTGTGTGATTTTGTAGAGTTATTGTTTTTTGTTTGCAGCATCTTGCTCTTGTATCATAATTTGCAGACGATCCCTGTGCACTTCCTGGGCTACTGGCTGCGCACAGAGATCAGTATTATTTATCCAGCTCGAAGAACGTCTTGTTTTTGTAAAACAAATCAGTTTTTGATTCTTGTAGATAGTAGTCTGTGCAACTATGACATGAAAGAGGCATCATTTGTGTTTAGACAACGTTTCGTCTCAGTTATTGATCCCGGAAGTCAGAATCTGTGAATATCTTTCCAACTTTACCAAGTTCTTTCCCACTGCTGCCATTTATAAGCTCTTCCACCCAACCCCAGCTTCCGCCGTTTCTTCTCCTGGATTGATGTACCTGGCATCCATCATTTGAAATTTGCTGTTCGCAGCTCACTGATGCGTCTTTTTCTTCTCCTGCTCCTTCCTTTTTCTTCTTCTTCTTCTTCTTCTCTGGCAGGATGTACGCTATCCAGCGTAAAGCTGTCCTCTACCGGTCATATTCAGATCAGACCACAAAAGTGATCATCAACCGTGAGCATGACCTTCTTCTCCCTCCTTTATCCTGTGGATCCTGATATTTTCCCTCTCCTCCTGCACCCCTCTAAGTCCGTCATTCTGACCTTGACCTACTTCTGCAGCTCCATCAGCTCCAACGTAGCTTCCTCTAGGTTTAAGTACGCTCCTCTGTTCTTAGCTAGCTCTGTAGGTTTTCCCACAAGTTCGACAGACCTGCCTGTTGGCTCTACTTGTTGGCCCCGTTGGCCCATTAGCTTACTTGTGGTTCAAATTTGTGTTTTTACTCGATTTTTGATCACTTCCTTTGGTCTTCCTTCTCGCCCAAACTACCACACCCTTTCATTTATCCTTGCTTTCAAAGACTGATAAGTTTTTAAGGCTTTTTTAATCTAAATGTCGAGGCGTTCCCTTTATCTGCTGCCGCCGTGTTGGAGTCACGTTGGAAGAGCCCTTCATTGTGTTTCTGTTTTGCCTCCTATTCAGGACAAGGCCTTTTTAGTCCCTGAAAGTATTCTCCAGTGCTCATGTGTGTGAGTAAGTGAACATCTAATGACAGAGTTAATAACTAACGAGCAGAACAGCTCTATGTTCAACGCCACACTACTCACAGCTTGAGATAATGTGAGGGGGAGGGGCTGTATTCTTCCGGAAATCCACAACCATCTCCACTGTCTTTTGGGGATTGAGCTCCAGGTTATTGCTGCTGCAACAACTGCGCTGCTGCTCGATCTCCTTCCTGTAGGCCGACTTGTCCCCATTGGAGATGAAGCCCACCTAGGTGGTGTCGTAAGCAAACTTGAGGATCTTGACCGACAGGTGGAGAGAAACACAGGTGTTGGTGTACAGGGAGAACAGTAGTGGAGACAGGACACAGCCCTGCCGGGAACCAGTGCTGGTGGACCTGGAGCTGGAAATGCTCTTCCCTAGCTTCACCCACTGGGACCCACTGGGACCTGTTGGTCATAAAGTCCATAATCCACCTGCTAGTGGATGCGCTTCAGATGAGTCAGGACAAGGCGCTCCAGGACCTTCATGACCACAGAAGTCAAGGCGACGGGTTTATAGTCATAAAGGTCTTTGACCTTGCCCTTCTTGGGGACGGGTATGATGGTCAAGGCCTTGAAACATGCTGGGACATGACACAGCTCCAGTGAGGTGTTGAAGATGGCAAGCTGGTCAGCACAGTGCCTCAGGACAGAGGGGGAGACAGAATCGGGGCCAGGTGCTTTCCAGGGGGTTCTGGCTCCTGAGCAGCAGATTCACCTCTCTCTCAGTGACAGAGAGAGGGGATGGGGTGGGGGAGCTGAAAACCAGGGCTCGCCATGGTTGTAAATCTTCCGGGAGTGGAGAGAACACACACCTCCTCGCCCAGGCTGATGAATGATGTCATAGTGTCTGTGTATTTATCCAGACTGTTACCAGCCTCAGGCCCCACCCACTCAACAAAGTCCTGGTCACAGCCCTCATTCTCAAGCCATGCACAAAGTCTCTCCTTTGCCTCACTGAACCACACTCTGAAGCTCCACACTACAGGTTTTGATCATTTTAATCTCTGCCTCTAGCGAGGGATCAGATGGGTGAGATGGTGATCTCCATTGCCTAGCGCAGGGGAAAGAATGGTATGCCTGCCGAATAGTGCAATAGCAGTGATCAAAAGTGTTTCTTTTCCGAGTAGCATGTGTGACTTGCTGTCTGTATTTAGGGAGGGCCTGGCTAAGATGCGCCTGGTTTAAGTCCCCAAGCACCACAGCCAAACTGTCCAGGTATTTGTGTTCCACCCCCGACTGCTGTTCAGCCAGTTTGTCCACTGCTGCGGTGACGTCAGCATCTGGAGAAATGTAAACACACACGAGGATGAACGCATGAAACTCAAGGGGGGAATAGAATGGGCGACAGAGTATAAAGAGCGATTCAATGTCAAAAGAACAGTGTTGTTGCAACACTGTCATGTTAGAACACCGGCGATCGTTCACAAGGAACATTAATCCACCTCCATGCGACTTCCCCACTGCCTCGAAGTCTCTGTCAGCACGAAATGCAGAGAAGCCCTCTAACTGTACTGCCCCGTCTGGGTCTGCCGGCTTCAGATGTGTCTCTGCGAACGCAAAGACAGCAGTGGATCTGAAGTCATTGTCCCTCGATACTCACAGCCGAGTTCATCCATCGTATTAGATAGGGAATTCATGCTACAGAGGAATATACCTGGGAGTGGTGGACATGATCCTCTCCACCGTAGTCAAACCAAACAACCTTCTCTCTTTCCCTGTTGTCTTCGAGTCCAATGCACAGCACTGGCAAAGAATACTGTCCCCCTCACCAGAACATCAAATATCTCTGTGGAACAGGTGAGTTATGCTGGTAAAATGTCCGGTGGGGTAGAATACCCAATGCGCAGCAGCTCCTCTTTAGTATAAGAAGGCTCACAGGACACGTAAACAATACACAGACAAAACACAGCACATGTAGTCACCATAGCAGCCCTGGGCGGCGCCATCTTGTCTGGGTTGATGATTTCATACCCCATAAGCTGGTGAAGGTCACAGTGGAGAAAGATCACATACGCCAGAAGGTAAGAAACATCATTCTGGACTACTACAGCAAGTTCAGCTTGAGAGTTTCATCTGGCCAGCTGACATCTAATTGGCACCAGTTAGAAGTGGGCATAATCACTGGTTGCACGATATCAGTGACCCCATTCCTGCTGGCAATGAACATGCTGGTCAAGGGAGCTGAAACAGAATGCAGAGGCCCACTCAGCAAGTCTGGAATAAGGCAACTGCCCATTAGAGCCTTCATGGACAACCTCACAGTGACAACAACAGCTGTACCGGGAGACAGATGGATTCTTCAGGAATTGGAGAGGATCATGGCATGGGCACACATGAGCTTTAAGCCAGTAAAGTCCAGGTCCTTGGTTCTAAATAAAGGGAAGGTCACAGACAAGTTCCGCTTCAGGTCAGGAGGGTACCTGATCCCGTCAGTCACTGAGAAGCCAGTGAAGAGCCTTGGGAAGGTCTTCAACTGCAACCTGAATGATCAAGACTCCATCAAGGCAACCATTGCTGACCTAGACAGCTGGCTGAGAACGGTCTGGGCTCCCTGGTAGATTCATGGCCTGGTTGACCAGCATGGAATCCTCCCAAGAATCCTCTGACCTCTCCTCATTCCCATGACTGTGGTAAAAGGTTTTGAGCAAAGAGTGAGCAGCTATCCTTGCAGATGGCTGGGGCCGCCACGCAGCTTAAGCAACATCGGGCTTTATGGGAACATCAACAAGCTCAGCCCCCCCTTCAGCTCAGTCAAGGAGGAGTTCATTGTAGCATGGACAAGGGAACATCTGCGGTACTCAGGATCCAGAGACACCAAAGTGTCTGGGGAAGGAATCGTGGTGAGGACAGGGAGGAAGTGGAAGGCAGCCGATGCAGTCAGCGAGCAGAATCTCGGCTGAAGCACAAGGCCATCCTTGGGACAGTGGCGCAAGGCAGAACTGGACTTGGGATCTCAACATCAACCCAGTAAAAGTCTGCTAGCGAGAGGGAGAGGCAGAGGCTGGTGCAGGAGGAGGTGCAAGTTTTAGTGGAGGAAGAGCAAACCAGCAGAGCAGTGGCAATGAAGCAGCAAGGTGCCTGAATGAAGTGGGAGCAGGCGATGGAGCAGTACATCACCTGGAAGGACATCAGGCGGTGGAACCCCCATAGGATCAAGTTCTTGATCCAAGGGGTCTACAATGTCCTTCCAAGCCCATCCAACATAACCCCCTATGCTCCAAGACAGGGTCATTGGAGCAGATCCTGAGCAGCTGCTCCAAGGCGCTGAGCGAGGGTTGCTATCGATGGAGACACAACCAGGTCCTTAAATCCATAGCTGAGGCTATCAACAAGGGGATCAAGGACAGCCGATGCACCCAAGCTACAGCCAAGGCAATTCAGTTTGTTAAGGAAGGACAGAATCCAGAGAGAACATCAAGGAACTACTCTGCTCGGTCTGCTGGGTTGCTATCCACAGCCCGAGACTGGAAGATGACAGTTGACCTGGGGCCTTATTTATCAATTGTGCATAGAAAAGGTTCTATATTCTTGCGTAGGAATGAAATTTAGAATGTGCGTAAGTACAAAAAAATCCATATTTATCAAACGTGCGGACACTGGTCGTACGCACACACGTAAGTAATCGGTGATGATAAATCCCACCTGTTCTTTACTACCGTGCTCATGCATGGTTAGAGTCATTTGCATTCAGGAACGCCTCCAATTGACCATATATGGCATCAACAATCCCTTTAAAAATGAGTGTATGAATGTTTTTCCTCCTCCTGGAGGTGCACACTCACAGCGCTGTTCTGCAGAATGAATGAGTCGTGCGTTCCTTCAGGCCACCGGGCAACAACGTTTAACAGAAACAAATGTGCATCGCAGATTATTTGTGCATTGATTGAATGAAATCTTTTCCTGTTGACGAATCTGAATTTATTGTGTGAAGGTGCTTTTATTGCGATGTGGGTGCAATCTATGGCTCCAATTATGTTCGTGAATCCGGCGATGGCGTGAAATCCTCGTTTTATTTCGGCTTGTTGGTGATGTGTGTTTGGGAACTGGATGTAAATTGAGGCCAGAGAAATTAGTACATCCAACTCTGCCGGCATGATTCTGTTAAGCGTTGGCTGCGAAATATCGCATATGTCTCAAATCTCATGCTGAAATGTTCGGGTTAGGGTGGACAGGAGCTGGATGTGCGCTGGGATGGCTTTGGTGCGTTTTGTTTCTCGCTCCGACACGGGTAGTAAATCACGGCGTAAATCCATTAAAATGTTTTGGGGAAGTGGTACCTGCTGAGAATCCACTCTGAGTCCTCACTGAACAGATCAACACGGTCTTTGAAAACGCGCTCCCTGCGGAGGAGCAGACGCTTCTCCAAATCCTCCAATAGCGGAAAATAAACCGTGATACTTGTACTTGTACTTGTAAGACTTCTTTTGAGGTTGTCCTGTCACAGCAGATTTTTATAGCTTGTCTCACCAATCATTCAAAATGTCTGTTAAATTACTAATTGATAAATTTTGTATAGAGGCAATGGGAACATGTGTGAAGTTTGAGATTGCAGAACGCTGTGACTCCTTTAATGGGTTCTATTTGTAGTTTTACTGTCCTACCACTAGATTTTGTGTGTACGCATGGTCAGAGTTGTGCTTAAATTTACGCACGTTCCTAAGCACAAGTACAGGTTGATAAATTCCAGACTTTGCGCAGGAATGTTCGTACGCACTCTTTAAGCACACATCTGTGCGTACGCACAGTTAATAAATGAGGCCCCTGGAGAGGTAGCTAAGAATAGCTGCAGAATTCACCCTGCTACTAAAATCCCTTCACTGGCTCCACGTTGCTCCACGTCCAGACAACCAGTTTAAAATTTTTACACCGACCTACAGATCCCTACAGTTATGCCCAAGATTATTTCACTGATCTTATTCACTCCAACCAGACAACTCCACCCCTCAGCTTTTGCCAATTCTGCTTCCACCCTCTGAACCCATTCCAACAAGAACACCCTGCTGATACCACCATTTATCTTTTAGACAGTCTTACACATTTACCTCTATATGTTTCACCAGGTTATTGTTTGTCCTCTGGTATGCATTCAAATATCTGTGGAGTATACCTCCCCCAGGTTTGTTGTGATTGTTTGCTAAATTTAATCACCACGGCTGACTTGTTTTATTTATCCCTTTTTTTCCTTACAAATTGTTTTATCTTCTTGTTACGAAGCACTTTTTGACCTTGAGCTAAGATAAATCTATTCAAGTAAAGTTTATGATTATTCTTTACAATATTTCATATTAATTAATCAATATATGTCTATGTAAAGCCCTATGTGACTACTGCCTATATTAAGGGCTACATCAATAAACTTACCAGAAAGAAAAAAAAGAAACAGACTTTAAATTGTTTTTCAAAACCCAGAAAATAAGTAAAAAAATGGAGCAGACCTGTGAGGTACAAATGTCTCCAGAGCTGAATCCATGTCCACAGTGTTTCCAAAGCGTCGGTAGTCGGGGTCCTGAATGATCTTCAGGGCTTTCACTCCTCCAGTCTCTGCATGGTTAGGTCTAGTACCTGTAACAAAGTAACACAGAGCACACTCAAATCTGTCCCTCTTTATGTGGAAATACCTGCAGCTTTTTTAGGCTTCACGTTGTTTCTTTTAATACATGTATATAGGCAGTTATGTTTGGTTTCCAAAAATGCACTTAGGCTATCACACTGCAGGTCAATTTTGATTTTTTAACCATATGTGACACATATCTGATTTTCACATCTAAGTGTGAACAGTGCAATTCTGATTTTTTCAAATCCGACCCAGGCCTCTTTTGAATGTGGATATAAACCGGATATGTATCCAATGTGACTGCAGTGTGGACACTAAGGTTGCGTTCATCCAACTTACACCTCATCAATATGGGACAAACGTCACCATTGTTTGACAACACAAACAGGCGCAGAAAGCAATTTGTGCTTTGTGCGCCATTTCATGGACGCATTCTGTTCACATAAGATGCCGCATTTGTTGTTGTAATGTGAACGACCGCACAAAAGAATCGGATTTAACAAAAAATCTGAATTGTGCATCATAACCTGAAGTGTGAACATAGCCATATTTTTAAACTGATACTTGAACTCCCTGCTATAAAACAGTACAGACCTTTTATCAACAGACTCCTGAACTGATCCACAGCACTGTCCACTCTGACCTGGAAGAACTCCCACAGCTTGATCTGAGGATAGACATCCTGCCACAGCACACTGTGGATGGCCTGATACATACAAAGTGAGAGGGATGATTCATCATGAGGGCTTTACACACACACACACACACACACACTTGGATCATGTGACAATGTGCCTAATGCTGCACAGTGCATAGAAATTGTGTTCTACATTATTTATTCTTTCATTTATTTTAAATATTCTTTAAAAACTTACATCAATCTGAGCCTTCAAATACACATTAAACAAACACTGACAAAGAGAATATGGTAACGTGAGCAGATTGATTTTGGACAGAGATCAGGCTTCATATTTTTATAAAGTTGGAGCTCTCTCTTATCTCTCACTTCTCCTGGAACTCTGCACACAGAGCTGAAAACAAGCCTGACTGACCATAAATAAATAAAAAAATCTACTTCTGCCAGCTTAACAGTGGAATAAATAGAGCATCATTAAGGAAAAAATTATTCTATAAAACATGTGGTGTTTTTTAATTTATTGTAGCATGTTACCCCTTCGAGCGATCTATATCAGGGGGCAAAAATTACACCCTCCTCTCTGCTAATGTACTCTGTTTTCTTAATACTGCAGGTAGTTGATTGTGGCACACTGCCACAGCATAAAAAAAAAGGCTGCCACACCTTAAAAATTATTAGTTTTTTTTCCAAGTGGCACTACCTTGGACTCAGTATGTATCAGCACATGCGGCTCTACACCGTGGGGACGTGTGTGTGCAGAATATTAGCAAGTTGTCTTCTGCGCCATCTCACAGCGCTTTAGTAAATCTCTCCACACTGTTTTTATTTTGTTTGTAGTCTTGCTCCTGATTACAGCATATTAAATGTTGTTAATGATATTATTAAAAATAAAAAAATAAACAAATATGGTTTATTTTATGTTCTTAAAAACTAGGTAATTCAAGTTAACCCCAAACTCCTGAAAAAATGACCTGAAACCACCGGAGCAGGAACCAAAATCAAGTGAAAGTGTGGCTTTACCATTTCACAGTATTTTTTTGATAAAATTTTACACAACCAGAGGATTTTTTTTGTTTGAATGTTTTGTTGTTTTACCACTGACAGCTAAAGCTTTTGACCTCATATATATATATATATATATATATACAAAATTTCTACACAAAATACCCAATAATGACAAAGCGAAAAACTTTTTTTAGAACATTTTGCAAATTTATAAAAAAAAAACCACTCAAATGTTGCATATACGCAAGTATTCACACCCTTTGCTATAAAACTTAAAATTGAGCTCAGGTGCATCCTGTTTCCACTGATCAGCCTTGAAATGTTCCTCCAACTTGATTGCAGTCCACCTGTGGCAAATTCAGCTGATTGGACATGATATGGAAAGCCACACCTGTCTATATAAGATCCCATAGCTGACAGAGCACGTCAGAGCACAAACCAAGCCATAAAGTCGAAAGAATTGTCTGTAGATCTCTGAAACAGGGTTGTATTGGCGCACAGATCTGGGGAAAGGTCTGGAGACTGAGGGGGCCAACCCATTTCGAAGAACACCTTCCTCTTCTTTTTTGTCTAGGTAACCCTGACAGAGCTTGGCAGAGTGCTTAGGGACATTGTCTTGTTGAAAAACAAACGTATGAGCCACAAGTCTTAGTCCAGATGGAGCAGCATGGTGCTGGAGGATGGAGTGGTACTGTTCCTTCTTCATGACACCCTTTGCATCAGACAAATCTTCTACTCTATCACCTGCAAAACATCCCCATACCATGGAACTACCACCTCCATGCTGAATTGTGGGTGTAACATATGATGCTTTCAGACGTTCACCAGTTTGTCTGTGGATATAGACTCTGCGTTTTGAACCAAACAGTGCAAACTTGTTTCTAGTCATCATAAGTCCAATTTTTGTGAGCTTTTGCCCACTCATATCTCTTTTTATTGTTCTGTGGACGAAGTAGTGTTTTTTTGCAGATACACAACCCTTCAGACCAGCCTTTCTCAAACGTCATTTCACGGTTGTCAGAGATATGGGTTTCGACCTTGTCATGTTGATTTCCTCCCTTATTTGTGGTGCTGTCTTTGCCGATCTCTCTTTCTGGTGACAATGCTATGTTTATCCTCTGCTTTTGTAGTAACTCTCTTTCGTCCAGGTCTTTTTCTATCATCCTAACTTCCAGGTTCCTCTAGTCTCTTCAGAGTGTAGTGAACTCCTTTGTTAAACATCTTTTGGCGTTTTGCTTCTTTCTAGCCATTTTTGTGGTAGTTTGAGATTTATTAGGATTGTTGTATGCAGACTCTCAAAAGCCAAAAAGCTGAAGTGAATAATCCAACTGTGATTTCTTTTTTCCTTTTGCACTGAAATTGTGACTTTTGAAAATGTTTTCAACCCTTAAACTAAGCCCTTATTGTCTTTTGCTGACATATATTTAGCAATGGCCTGTTAACATCAATGTATATCTAATGGTAAATGGAGTAAAATGGTGCACTTCAAAGAAAGCAACATCTGATCATGGAGTAAATACATCCCAAAATGAAGGCTGCAAGATATTGGAAAAAAACTAACATTGCGATTTTTTTCAACCCTGCCATATATATTGCGATATTAAAAAATACAGGAATTTTCACCAGATGACCTGAATAGCACTTTGTGTTATGCTGCACTGCTAAAATCTTAAGGACAGTTAACCTACACTGATCTTACATCTTTTTGTGAATGTTAGTAGAATGGCTTCTGTCTGTCTCAGAGATATTTTTAGTTTTTATTGTTCTGGGATGTTATTGTGGAAACAGATGAACACAGAAGACGTGTTTTGGTCGACATCATCCATCTTGTAACCGAAATAATTCCAGATAACTGACTTCCTTTTTTTTTTGGCAACAAGTCCTCATCTTCTGTGGTTTTCTCTGTTTGTTGCTCAGTTTGTGATCGTTGTTGATGTTGTTACCAGGGTGCTGAGAAACGCATGTCCTCCGAGAATTGCATGCACCTCACAAAACGCGCACCGCTTATAGTAGAGTGGTCCAGGGAAATGTACGATTTAAAACCCATTTAGTTCTTATTTGTTGGGCTAAACAGTGATGAACAATGTTCCTAAAGTAATTCTCAGCGGACAAGCGTTTCTCGGCTCCACTCCGGTAGCAGCAGCGACTCCCTCCATGTGCAGGACATGTGCAGGGGTGGGTTTCCTCCGCTCTGATTTTGATTGACAGCTGGCAGGGTAGTCTGATTGGCAACTGAGAACTGAGTCTGATTGGCAACTGAGTAAAGAACGAAGGTGATTGGTGGATCGCTGCACAGCACATGCAGAGTCACATGGAGTGTATCTCAGTCAGCTACCTTTGAAATTAACTGAGTTCATTCACCTCTGACATCGCAGGCTCTGCGATGTGACTATCGCACACACGTACATCGCGATGACCATGCTCAAACGATATATCGTGCATACCTACCCAAAATACATAAAAACTCATGCTGGATTTTAAAAAACACATTGTGAACAAAAGCTTGAAGTTACTCCAAACTGTTCGACCTGTAATGGCCTTGCTTCCAAACTTTTGACCTGTAATATATATATATATATATATATATATATATATACACACACACACATATATATACATATATATATATATAAAAATATATTTATATATATATATATATACATACATATGTATATATGTGTGTGTATATATATGTATATATATGTGTGTTTATATAAATATATATATATACACACACATATATACATATACACACACACACACCTATACATATATATATACACACACACATATATATACATATACTCTCACTGGCCACTTTATTAGGTACACCATGCTAGTAACGGGTTGGACCCCCTTTTGCCTTCAGAACTGCCTCAATTCTTCGTGGCATAGATTCAACAAGGTGCTGGAAGCATTCCTCAGAGAGCTTGGTCCATATTGACATGATGGCATCACACAGTTGCCGCAGATTTGTCGGCTGCACATCCATGATGTGAATCTCCCGTTCCACCACATCCCAAAGATGCTCTATTGGATTGAGATCTGGTGACTGTGGAGGCCATTTGAGTACAGTGAACTCATTGTCATGTTCAAGAAACCAGTCTGAGATGATTCCAGCTTTATGACATGGCGCATTATCCTGCTGAAAGTAGCCATCAGAAGTTGGGTACATTGTGGTCATAAAGGGATGGACATGGTCAGCAACAATACTCAGGTAGGCTGTGGCGTTGCAACGATGCTCAATTGGTACCAAGGGGCCCAAAGAGTGCCAAGAAAATATTCCCCACACCATGACACCACCACCACCAGCCTGAACCGTTGATACAAGGCAGGATGGATCCATGCTTTCATGTTGTTGACGCCAAATTCTGACCCTACCATCCGAATGTCGCAGCAGAAATCGAGACTCATCAGACCAGGCAACGTTTTTCCAATCTTCTATTGTCCAATTTCGATGAGCTTGTGCAAATTGTAGCCTCAGTTTCCTGTTCTTAGCTGAAAGGAGTGGCACCCGGTGTGGTCTTCTGCTGCTGTAGCCCATCTGCCTCAAAGTTCGACGTACTGTGCGTTCAGAGATGCTCTTCTGCCTACCTTGGTTGTAACGGGTGGTTATTTGAGTCACTGTTGCCTTTCTATCAGCTTGAACCAGTCTGGCCATTCTCCTCTGACCTCTGGCATCAACAAGGCATTTCCGCCCACAGAACTGCCGCTCACTGGATATTTTTTCTTTTTCGGACCATTCTCTGTAAACCCTAGAGATGGTTGTGCGTGAAAATCCCAGTAGATCAGCAGTTTCTGAAATACTCAGACCAGCCCTTCTGGCACCAACAACCATGCCACGTTCAAAGTCACTCAAATCACCTTTCTTCCCCATACTGATGCTCGGTTTGAACTGCAGGAGATTGTCTTGACCATGTCTACATGCCTAAATGCACTAAGTTGCTGCCATGTGATTGGCTGATTAGAAATTAAGTGTTAACGAGCAGTTGGACAGGTATACCTAATAAAGTGGCCGGTGAGTGTATATACACACACATATGTACACACACACACACATATGTACACACACACACATATATATATGTATATATATATATATATATATATATTCTTAGTTATGGTCAATTAGCAGAAAGTAACTAGCATTTTTTCAACAACCTTTCTTTTGGAAGCAGGCCAAACAATATCCATGTAAGTAAAGATGATAGGAACCAAGCACAATTTTTTTCTGATGAGGTCTTTACTGCAGACCCTAGTTTAAAAATATATATGTAACCAGCACATTCTTGTGATATGATGTTCATCTTTGCACACTGTCAGAGGTCAGATTCCTAAAGCTGCTGTTTTCACTGAAACAACATCTTCCTGTTTACACCTTACATCCCCATTGTACGTGGATGGTGATATGATCCGTGGTCACAGGCATGTCATTGTGAACAGAGATTAGAAAGGACTCTGCTGTAAATTGCAAATACTGCAGTGTGGATGTAACCTCAGAGTGATATATCTACCTGTTTGTCACCTGTGTTCTCTCACAGTGTTAAAATAACAGTCATCATAAAAGTGGAGTGTAATGTTACGTGTGGGTCCTTACATTCAGCTGGTTCTCATTGGTGATGTTAGCAGGAAGTCCTTTAGCCTCATAGCGCCCATCTGCCACTCTGGTGGTGAGATGCCAGATGGCTCTGTCTAACACCCAGGCCGGTCTCAAGTGGGGGGAGTTCACCAGATTGTAGCCACACTCTGGATGATCCTTTATCCATACACTATTAGCAGCTGGATTGAGACACAGAACGTACATGACCAACACAGATCTCTTGAATAACATGAGCCTGTACTTCCCACATAGTGCACTCAAGTGTAAAGTAGGGACATTTTGAAAAAAAACTCAAGAGATTAAAGACCCCGTTTCAAAGATCTACTGGAGTGCATTATGCAAAGTGAATCATTTTGCAAGTGAAGTAGAGCATGATCTTCCTAGATAGCTGTAATGTTCAGGAACTTTCCAAACTGACAGGCATGTATGTAAATGAATGAATGAAAGGAATTTTTTTCAGTGCAGTTTCAATGAAACAACTTAAAAAATCAAAGTGAAAATTTAAAGTTTTCAAGCTGACCAAAAGGGTTTCAGTAGAAGCCAAAGCTTATTTAACCCATGTAAACCGGGACAGCATGTACACATTTCAACCTTTCAAGCCGGGAGCGCAGCTGCGTGTTTCTACTCAGGAAGCCAGGTGCATGTAGGTATTTCTACCTTTTAAGCTGGGAGGAGTGTGTACGAATTTCAACCTTCCAAGCCGGTGATGCTGCTGCGCATTTCTACCCTTAAAGCCGGGAGTGCAGATACGTCATTTTGTAACATTCTGTAGTTTTTCAAACATTTCTGGAGTTGTGGCAAATCAAATCATCACAACGTCTGTCTCTGATAGGCTAATAAAGCCATCGGATTCATGCTCAGATCTTGCTACGTGCTTCGTGAGGAGTGTAAACAAAGACAGAGGCAGAGAGCAGCTTCAGGGGAGAAGCATCCAGCAGTGTGAACTTCATATTGAGTGCTTTGGCTCACACTATTGGCGTTTTCTGTGAACACATGAACACACTGTCAGCTTCGTATTAATTTCTTTATTTTTTAGTGCTGCTTTTGTAATGGCACTATACGAGGGCAGCTGTATACCCTTTGAACACTTTATTTTTTGTATTTACATTTTTAGTGATGGACACTTTATCATGACTGCCACTTGTTTTATAGAAAGCAAATAGTTTGTTATTCTCCAGTGCAGAGCCTTTACTTTTATTTATACAGCCACTTTATTTCATTTGAGTTTGCTTGTTCAAAGTTTTCAATAATGTAATGAAGGTTCGGAAAAAATAAAAGATAGTTATCTTGAAAGCCACATATGTAAACTCTCAAATACTTTTTGAGTTTTGTTTCTATCTGCTACAGAGGCCGAGATATCAGCTTTTCTGTAAATCTCAACACTTCAGAAAACCTCAGGATGGGGGCCCTTCTCAAAATTGCCATAAGGATTTCAGAGGCGTGTCTCAGACAGGGTTCAGGTCTTGATGGGTTAAGCCTACCCCTTCTACAAAAACATCACTATCACAGAAAAAAAAAAAAAAAAAAGAAAACATCAAGAACATTGCAAAAGCATTACTGTTGTTTACATTCATTACAAATATATACATAATAAAATAGACATATCAACTTACAAGCCGATAGTGTATTTCAAAACCAATTGATTCTTATAGAGTATTCTGACCCATACTAATGTTTTACATGTTTTTATATTTTCAGAAGAATTCCACAAATTTACCCCAGTAACTGACTGACAGTGAGATGAAACATTTGTGCGTATTATTAGTTTTTGAAAAATAAACGTTCCTCTAAGGTTGTATTGACTATCTCTCATCATAAACAACTGCTAGATACTTTGTAGTAATTGTCTCTGTTTAGCTTCGAACATTGTTTGTATTGTACTCTAGTCAACTACATCTGGAAATTGAAGAATATTTAGCTGCAAAAACAGCTTGGCTGGCTCACTGTAGGGTTCTTTTTTTTATTGATTATCCGTATGGCTTTTTTTGTAACAGAAAAATAGGTTTGTTTTATAAGTGTTGTAGTAGAATCTCTTCATACATTTAGGTAAAGAAATATAGAGTCATTATCTTGTGGGTTGTGTGAGACCGTTATATGTGGAACTAGCTAGACTGGGTGCGGAGCAGCACAGGCCAGTAGTTGTGTGGAATTAGCTAGACTTGGTGTGGAGCAGCACAAGGCCAGTAGTTGTGTGGAACTAGCTAGACTGGGTGCGAAGCGGCACAAGGCCAGTAGTTGTGTGGAGCTAGTTAGACTGGGTGCTAAGCGGCACAGGCCAGTAGTTGTGTGGAGCTAATTAGACTGGGTGCTAAGCGGCATAGGCCAGTAGTTTAGGGGGAGACCAATGTATTTGAAGCTTTCTAGACTGGGTGCGAAGGAGCATAGGCCAGTAGTTGGGTGGACACCAGTCTGCAGACAGCCTGGCCCGGGCTGTGATGTGTTCGTTTATAGGCTGAAAGACCTCACAAAATCAGTGTTATAATTGGACTTACATTACAGATACAGATTGGCTTGATGAGCAGGAGATAGAAAAAGAGGTCAATAAGGATAGGCCGAAATGCCTATTCAGGGATCCCAATTGCACAAGCACGTCCCATATCTCCTTACCAATTGTAGAAAAATCACACAAATTGGAAAAATCAAAACAAGAATCAAAAATAAAAACTGAGGACTGACCCTCAACACAGGAATTGTAGGAATGTTAAAAAAGTACAAAGCACTTAAAATTAATTTAAAGTAAGAGTAAAGAAGGTGAGGACTGCTGACTGACCCCAGTGACTGACTTTGACTTAAGACAAACACGTGTGAAAGGGTATACCATTGTGTGATGAAAAAGTGAAGTGTGTGGGTTGATTGGATGTTTGTGAGTGTCTGTTTTGCTCTGTGTCAACTAAGTTCTCTGGCAGTGTTCACAGCCACACTCTGCATCTGTGTGTGTTATGTTAGTCAAAGATTGCTGTGTTTTCCTCACTTGTGTTTATTTCATAGTTGTTTATGTGATTACTGTGTTCACTGCAGACATGCTATCAGTTGAGACATAGAAGGTTAAATACTCCTAGGAAAGAGGTTCTGTTCCTAGTATCACGATGAACACTCCTGATATGAAGGTTTTAGCTTATGCTCTAATATTATGATGATTTTTTTGTTGTTTACGCGTCTTATGCTCCCTAACAAATTTTCTTAAAAATGCATAAATAATGTTCATGAAAATATAAAAGATACAAAAAGGGGAAAAAAAATGAGGTACCACAAGTGCGAAGCTTCTAAAACTTCAAATCTAAGAGTTGCTTCTATACATCTGCTGAATCAGCCAAAATACTGTGGGTTTTTTTAAATATTGTTGAAGCTGTTAATACCAATACTGACTATTGCTGTGAGACTTTAATTAATGCAAAAGCTTTTGTACTGTGTAATTTTTGAGAATCTTACAAAACTGCTGGGGATCAGGTTTAATGTGTGTGTTCATTTGAAGAAGTGTTGAAGTGTTGCATTTTGAAGGTTGACGCAAGTAAAGATTGACGAAGGGTGTGGCAAGTGCACTGTTTGAGTAGTGAATGTGTAAAAGACTGACATTGAGAATATTGTGGCTTTGATTGTGACATAGTTTGAAGTAAGGCAAGGCTCGGAAAAATGGTGTGACACACAGGGAAAGACAAGATCTGCTCTGGTAGACAGCTAGAAAGAGTTTGAGCTTAGCCAGAACCGATAAGAAGGAAGGAGGGTGGAGTTTTGTAGCGATACTCTGCTACTCCCTACCCCCTTCCCTATCTCTCTTCGCTTGCGTGGTGCCTTGCTCAACCCCCCTCCCATGTGAAATCCTGAATTTGTGTTGGGTCCATTTCGTTCGTTTTTCCTTTTTCTTTTTTGATAGTGTGAATTCTGAAAGTTGTTTAAGTTGTGAAAAGGGACAGAGAAGTAAAGTGATGTTTTCCATAGTGTGAATATTTTAACACGAAATTAAGAATTAAAATCAATAATAATGATAATCATAATAATTGTTTTCTTTCCAAAGATAAAAGCATAGCAAGAAATAAAACAAATAGGTTTACAGGAACACTGCTGATAAAGGCTTTAGAACAAAGTAATTCGATAGAAATAATAAATTCTACAAAAACCGTAAGCAGAAAGGGAAAATTAGTTTAACTCCAGTTGCACTGGTAGGGTGTTAAGATCCTGAACACTTAAATGATATCCAAAAACTTACAAAGAAATGGGGACATTGAGTCAAGAGGTTAGAATTTTTATGACCTAGAGGAGGCACATCTGATGTGAATGTGTGTGAGGATTTGGAGCAGTGAATTAAAGACCATAAGCACAAAGATAAAAGTAAAAAACACAAAAAAGAGAGATTTGGAACTAAAAGTACTGGACATGTTCAAAAGTGAAGGCCAACACTATTTTATGAATAAATAAAAGATTGAGTTTGCAGAGCTAGAAAGCAATAAGGAGAAGGTGGAGAAAAGAAAGTCACAAACATGGAAAATAGATAAAACAGAAAAGAGATTCTGCAGCCAAATCCAGGATCAGAAAATGTAGGAAATTATCCTTCTCTGTTAGAGAAAGTTGATATAATATGTGATTTTTAGTTTGCTGAGGGAGACAAAGCCCACAACAAACCTTTGCCTGATTCCCTGTAGTAATGATCGTAAGTAATTGTTATGTGAATGATAATGCTGAACAGTCATATTGGTAAAATCTGGGTAACAATAACATAGATTTGCCATGTGAACTCTGTCACCCAATAGTACAAGTAGTAGTAGCACAAATACTTCTCAGCTTAGGTAAGAAGCAGGGCCCGCAAATATCATGTGACCCTGCACAAAATATGATCTTAGATATAAACCTGGATCACAGATGTCAGACTCAAGGCCCAGGGGCCAAATCTGGCCTGTGGAACAATTATATCTGGCCCATAAGATCATATCATATTTGTATTATTATTGGCCCACCAGTATGAAGTCTGCAGATTTCTTCCAGTATAATAATGTAAACTTTAGAACCTTTATTTAAAATGTCATTAATAAGCCATGAAAATCTGGGAAATCAAAGAGTAAGGAAGATTTGATGAGTGGTCAAGAATGTGGAAAAAAAAAATTGCTGTTTTATTTTATGTTTTCAATTTTGCATCTCAAGATTACAAGTCAAACATGATTGGATTTTTTATTTCGTGCTTTGATTTTGTTCAACTCAGTATTTAGACTTGTGTCATTTTTATACTTTAGATTCCAATTTAAAATTTTAAGTCATATTTTGACCTTTTAAACCTGATTTCAATGTTCTTCTCGTGTATTTGCTCTTTAAATGCATTATTTTTCTGTTTTTAATATCATGCTCTGATCTTTTGAACTAATAAATAAAATCTCAGGTTGCCTTTAAACTAATCTTTTTATCTATGATTTATAATTATTTCTATTTTGTTCCATATGTTTTGAAAAGGAGGTTGGCAGTTTTGGTGAAATGTTGACCCTCTTTGGCCCTCAGGTTAGACCTAAATCCAGATTGTGGTCCTTGCTGTGGTTGAGTTTAACACCCCTGGCCTAGATTATGTTCACCTGAAAATGCACTGATAGAATGTTTTCAATCTGAAAAAGGGCACACAGGCTAGCTGTGTGCTGTGGAAAACCACATACCTTGTTGGGCTGATTGCCAGACTACGACAAACTGAACAGGGGGCAGGGAGATGGATACAAGCTTTTGAGGATAAACTGTAGGGAAAATGTTGACTACACCAGACATGAAAGCACTCTTGGCTCAACTGCTGGGAACTAAGACGATGGAGGAGTTTCTGCACAGGGTAAAACAAGGTTGGATGATGAATCCCATGATAGATGGGAGTGGGTTCAATGCATATTGTGATGTGACGTGGAGGGTACCGCCAGATCAAGAGTGGAGACTGAAAGAACAGGAAAAGAACATTCAGTGGAAGTTAATACAGCTACAGCTGGGAGAACTGGCAGAAACAAAGCACAGACTCAAGCTGCAATGGTGGCCATCTCTAAGGGGGACACTGCAAAAGAGACCCGGCGATGCAGACAATGCAGATGCTAACTGCAGTAAAACCTGCTACAGCAACCTGTTTGATCACCTGTTGTGAATATTTATCCTCAGAAAGAACCCTGCTCCATAGAGATGATATATCCTGGCAGGGGGAGAGAGTGGAACTCTGACGGACGTGTGACATCTAAAGGCCTGCTGGGGATGTGACCATACCGGACATTTTTGACAACTGCCCAGACCAGGGATGCCTCTGGCTAAAGATGTGGTGGGGGCCCCATCCCAGACAATGTGAAAGTGGTGGCTTACTACAATGTGATTATTGTGGATGATGGAAAGGGTAATGAGACAATTAAAACATGAGATTTTTAGAATATGCTGACAATAGTTGATAAACTCTTGAGTCATTGTGATGTGTGTTTTTTAGATCAATGTAAAGAGACCATTAAAACATTCGTAGAACATTTTTCCAGTTCCAGAGAGATGCTTTTAGACATCTACTCATAGACAATGTGGACATCATTAAAACTGCCAAGGGAAATGTTACATGTTTGTAATGATGACAGGTTCCGTCAATGGATAGAAGCAAGAACATCAGAAGTTCTTGGAGTCAAAACTTTTGTGAAATGTTTGGTACATCATTTTGGGGAAGAAAATTAATCTCTCAAGTAAATATCAGATCAGAAAATTTGCACTAACACTAAACAATTAAGCTTTTCGCTTGAGCAGCTGAAAAATTAGTGAATTGAATATATGAGGCAGCTACCTACGATGCAAAGATCTATCAATTAGCAGGAGGAATGCCAAAATCTGATCCTGGTCGAGAGGTGAAGAGCCAGTCAAGCCAGAGGACTGGGTGTACATCAAAAGTCCTTTAAGGAGAGTGGCACAAAGAACGAGGAGAAGACCTGGGGCCTTATGTATCAAAACTTGCGTGGGACTCATACCAGAAACGTGCGCACGCAAGGTCCGTCACGCTGAAAAAAATCTGTATGTATTAATGTGTGCGGGCGCCGAAATCCACGTGTGTTTCCTTGATAAATCCCAACCAGCTTGGAATTGAGCGCAGATTACAGGTTACGCCCTCACATAAATATGCAGATTTATTGAAATGGGGTCTCCCTGTCCTCGCACGCAGACAAAATGACAAGAAAAACAAGGCGATTATTATTATAGGGTAAGTGGCGTGTCACACAAATGTCCACATGCTTTGCCATCCCACTGAGCAAAAGACGTATATTAGACGTCTAGTCTAAGTTTATACTTCATTTCAACGTCGGGATTCAGTCTATTTTTAGACGTGATTTATACTTCGCCCTTAACTTCATTTTTCGATAACTTTTTATGCAATAAACAACTGTAATGTGCATAACTGACCTCTAAATACTGGATTACATTACCTATGATACCGTGGAGAGAGATGTAAACGCAACAGATACACAGAAGCAGGAATTGAAATGAACCAATATTTTTATTGTGTCACAGAAATCAATGTGTCGGCCGTGTCGCCGGCTTGCTGAACCGCGGCAGCCCGTCCGCCGGCTCTGAGTCGTCGGCCAGGACCAGCGGCATTCGGGCCACCCCGGCCCCCAGCCCCAGCACCAGCACCAGCATCAGCACCAGCGCGCCGACAAGCGGTGAAGCGTCCACCAGCCGCAGCGCTTCTGCCGGACCACCCGGACGCAGTGGAAGGGTCCTCACTGAGGCGGTCCTGCAAGCGCAGGAAGAAATCATCAGGGGGATCGCGGGGATCAACGAGTGGCTGGACCAGCTCGTAAATGTCCTCGAGCGTCTGGTGGCGAAAATAAATTCATTTGGCTCATTGAACTGTGTATTCACTTCTTACCCATTCACACTGTGGCGATGAGATTCTCCCGCGAGGCACAGCGGCCCGGCAGGGATCAGCTCACATCCCTCCGTCTGCTGCTCGTTCGTCATGTGGGGCGACGTGCTGCTCGGCCACGGGGATGTGGTGCACGCTTGTCACATAGTGAGTCACTAAACACCGCCACACAGCGTCGCCAAAGTGCTGTCAAAGCAAGTATCAGCTCAACGCCAACTTCTACACCACCTCCTCACTTTGCGTTGATTAGCGCTGGAACCGACGCTCGTTTCGCGATGATAAATCTGGACATGTGCGCCGATTTTGGCGTACGCAAGGTTTTCTGGCGCCGCCAGCGTTGATACATAAGGCCCCAGAACACTGTGGTCCTGGTGACACCTACTTCAGTGCAAGAAGAGGGCAATATGATGTGGCATCATCTACCACTGACTGCCCAGAAAAAAAAGGTAGGTATGACTTGATAAAAGAGACACTCCCAAAATGACTGCGCAACTAGTCTTGAAAGTAACTGTTTTCATGGTGTTGCTGCTAAGGGACTGTGGAGAGACCAAGAGAGAGACTGGAGACAACGAAGACAGGTGAAGGTCAAACTGGTGCCAGTACAGCTGTGAGAAGAAGAGTTGGAGACAGTGTCATCACGGGTGAGTACGATGCAATCCAAACACAATCCACACCACTCCAGACAGTGCTAGAACCCATGCCAACATTTACAGATTATTACAGATTTACATTTAAGTTAAGGAAAATATAATGCATCTGTCAAGTATTCATACCACTTCACTTTTTCCATTTTGTTATGTTACTGCCCTATTCCAGAATACATTAAATTCCCTTTTTCCCTCAAAAATTCTACATACAATACTCCATAATGACAAAGCGAAAAACTTTTTTTTAGAACATTTTGCAAATTTATTAAAAATAAGAACACTCTCATGTTGCATATGTATTCACACCCTTTATTCTATACTTGGTCGAAGCACCTTTGGCAGCGATTACAGCCTCCAGTCTTCTTGTGTATGATGCAACAAGCTTGGCACACCTGGATTTAGGGAGTTTTTCCCATTCTTCCTTGCAAATCCTCTCAAGCTCAGTGAGGTTGGATGGGCAGCGTCGATGCACAGCTACTTTCAGGTCTTTTCAAAGATGTTCAATCGGGTTCAAGACTGGGCTCTGGCTGGGCCACTCAAGGACATTTAGAGACTTGTCCTGAAGCCACTCCTTTGTCTTCTTGGCCGTGTGCTTAGGGTCATTGTCATGCTGGAAGATGAAGCGTCGCCCCAGTCGAAGGTCTTGATAATCAAGAATTTCAATGTACTTAGCTGCATACATTTTTCCCTCGATCCTGACAAGTCTCCCAGTTCCTGCTGCTGAAAAACATCCCCACAGCATGATGCTGCCACCACCATACTTCACTGTAGGGATGGTATTAGTGAGATGGTGAGCGGTGCCTGGTTTCCTCCAGACATGACACTTGGCATTCAGGCCAAAGAGTTCGATCTTCGCTTCATCAGACCAGAGAATTTTGTTTCTCCTGGTCTGTGAGTCCTTCAGTTGCCTCCTCGCAAAGTCCAAGCGGGCTGTCATGTGCTATTTACTGAGGAGTGGCTTCTGTCTGGCCACTCTACCATAAATGCCTGACTGGTGGAGTGCTGCAGAGATGGTGGTCCTCCTGTAGGGTTCTCCCATGTCCTCAGAGGAATGATGGAGCTCTTGTCAGAGTGACCATTGGGTTCTTGGTCACCTCCCTGACCAAGGCTTGCTCATTTTGGCTGGGTGGCCAGCTCTAGGAAGAGTCCTGGTGGTACCATACGTCTTCCATTTCTTAATGATGGAGACCACTGTGCTTTTTGGGATCTTCAATGCAGCAGATATCTTTCTGTAACCTTCCCCAGATCTGTGTGCCGATACAACCCTGTTTCGGAGGTCTATAGACAATTCTTTCGACTTCATGGCTTGGTTTGTGCTCTGACGTGCTCTGTCAGCTGTGGGATCTTATATAGACAGGTGTGGCTTTCCAAATCATGTCCAATCAGCTGAATTTGCCACAGGTAAACTACAATCAAGTTGGAGGAACATTTCAAGGCTGATCAGTGGAAACAGGGTGCACCTGAGCTCAATTTTGAGTTTTATAGCAAAGGGAGTGAATACTTATGTATATGCAACATTTGAGTGTCTTATTTTTTATAAATTTGCAAAATGTTCTAAAGAAAGTTTTTTGCCTTGTCATTATGGGGTATTTTGTGTAAAATTTTTGAGGGGAAAAAAGGAATTTAATCCATTTTGGAATAAGGCTGTAACATAACAAAATGTGGAAAAAGTGAAGCGGTATGAATACTTTCCGGATGCACTGTAGATAAATAACATTAAAAAGATTTTTTTTTTAAAGATAATTGGAAACACGTACCGAAGAAAACAAAGAAAGAGAGCCCTACACATTAAGTAGATCTGATACATTGAAGGAAAGGTTCCAGATGAATTTATCACACAGGAAGTAAAGAGAATTTTTAAAAGTCGTGTGTGTTAATAAAATAACAACTGGAGGTGGTAAATGGGGAAGAGATTTTTGCCAGATTTTGACAAATAAGAGAACTGTTTTTTTTTTTTAAACCTAAAGTTAAGCAATTATGTGACAGAAATTATTTTTTAATTTGATTTTCTTAACTATTCAGTGAAGATGTTTAGAGTGAAGGACATTTACATGTATCAAGTCCACTGACATGACAATACAGACAAGTATTAAATTGGGTATTTGAAGAGAAAAGAGGTGTGTTAAAGGTTTGGAAAGTACTGTTGCAGATGCATTTCTAACAAACAAGGCCCTGTGGGAGTTTTTTCTAAAGCTATGGAGGGTCTAGACAAGCTAAATGTGGATATGCAGGAGAATGCTGGTAAGGGGGGCCTGTTAATGGACTGGGTGGTCCAAATTTTAGATGAATGGGAGCCGTTTTGGCCCAGCCATGAGGGCTGAGATCAGTGGCGATTGCTCTAAGACTGCAAGGGAAGCTCGGCTTCCCTTAAAATGTCACCCCCCAAAAAAAAGAAAAAGTGGTGAAATACGTACTGCTGTGTGTACATTTCATTAACTAAATACGCACTAGAAAGCCTTCATCTTTTGTTCAGACACTGTGATAAGAAGCTGATAATTATAGGTAACCGGCATAACTTCGTTCTCATTCATCCTCGCAGCGCCTCAGCGCTTTAAACAGCCGGACGCTGGGCTTCTGCTGACTTCAATGTGGAAGCTAAAAGTGGGTTGTTCCAGCAGCGAAACTAGACGCTCATTGGATAAATGCTGGGCTTTGTCCCGCCCAATGGAAGCTAAGCTTCACTGGAGTTCTATGGCGAGAGGGCGGTCCCGACTTTCTCCCGGACTGCAAGCTTCTGCATCCATGATTGGATGAGCTGTCTGAGGCGAAATCCTTTTTTGATTGACAGCTAAACAAGCGAATCAGCGATCTTGAAGAATAAAACATCTACCAGAGCATTTTCCAAGTCATTCATTCCGTTGTTCTTAACTGCTCCGGAGACTTTACCGATCCTCAGCGACTTCTGTCTTTATTAAAAACGACTGCCGTTGTGTTTGGCGACTCTGTTCTGTTACATACTAATAAACAAATACAATTATGATGTAGGCCAGAAAAATGAGCTTCCCCTCATTGAAAGACCAGCAGCCGCCACTGGCTGAGATAGCTCTAATTCTGATTTTCCTTTCTCACATGTTGCATCGTACACATCCTTTGGAGACAATGTTGGAAGCTGACGGAGGAGATGGGACTTATGGTGGACCTAACACTGGCCCATGAACTACAGGAAATGCCACCAAAACAGCTGGCACAGTGTGTGATGTATGAAGGAGGGGCTGAGGGACCTGAACATTTCCTGGACTTTGAAGGAGACGAAGATGAGCAATAGACTTTGAGCAACACAAACAACATATCCAGTGAGCTGAGATATTTAACTGAACATGCTTTATTCGCAGAGTTAAAGGACTACACTAATCACACATTGATCATGGGTTAATCACATACTAATCAAGGGGTTTGTCGCAGGTTGCTACAATGAAATTAATGGTATTACCACAAGTTGAGACTTTTTCTATGCAAATGATATTATCTCAGCGTATCCAGAACATGGATGGTCGCCAGGGCACGGGGCCATAAGATTCTTTCCATGTTGAAACAGCCCGGCAGGGTTTTCAGTCCTATGCACTGATATAATTGAAATGATCCTAGCTATGGTATGATGGTGAAGAAATTGAACATCAATATGAGCTATTATTTAACCCAATGAACATTGATTATTACACTTCTTGAGTATTGATACCAAAATTTTATAACTTTTGAATATTTGGGGGGATTGTATCACAATTTGATAAAGTTGCACAATTCATATACACTCACCGGCCACTTTATTAGGTACACCATGCTAGTAACGGGTTGGACCCCCTTTTGTCTTCAGAACTGCCTCAATTCTTCGTGGCATAGATTCAACAAGGTGCTGGAAGCATTCCTCAGAGAGCTTGGTCCATATTGACATGATGGCATCACACAGTTGCCGCAGATTTGTCGGCTGCACATCCATGATGCGAATCTCCCGTTCCACCACATCCCAAAGATGCTCTATTGGATTGAGATCTGGTGACTGTGGAGGCCATTTGAGTACAGTGAACTCATTGTCATGTTCAAGAAACCAGTCTGAGATGATTCCAGCTTTATGACATGGCGCATTATCCTGCTGAAAGTAGCCATCAGAAGTTGGGTACATTGTGGTCATAAAGGGATGGACATGGTCAGCAACAATACTCAGGTAGGCTGTGGCGTTGCAACGATGCTCAATTGGTACCAAGGGGCCCAAAGAGTGCCAAGAAAATATTCCCCACACCATGACACCACCACCACCAGCCTGAACCGTTGATACAAGGCAGGATGGATCCATGCTTTCATGTTGTTGACGCCAAATTCTGACCCTACCATCCAAATGTCGCAGCAGAAATCGAGACTCATCAGACCAGGCAACGTTTTTCCAATCTTCTATTGTCCAATTTCGATGAGCTTGTGCAAATTGTAGCCTCAGTTTCCTGTTCTTAGCTGAAAGGAGTGGCACCCGGTGTGGTCTTCTGCTGCTGTAGCCCATCTGCCTCAAAGTTCGACGTACTGTGCGTTCAGAGATGCTCTTCTGCCTACCTTGGTTGTAACGGGTGGTTATTTGAGTCACTGTTGCCTTTCTATCAGCTCGAACCAGTCTGGCCATTCTCCTCTGACCTCTGGCATCAACAAGGCATTTCCGCCCACAGAACTGCCGCTCACTGGATATTTTTTCTTTTTCGGACCATTGTCTGTAAACCCTAGAGATGGTTGTGCGTGAAAATCCCAGTAGATCAGCAGTTTCTGAAATACTCAGACCAGCCCTTCTGGCACCAACAACCATGCCACGTTCAAAGTCACTCAAATCACCTTTCTTCCCCATACTGATGCTCGGTTTGAACTGCAGGAGATTGTCTTGACCATGTCTACATGCCTAAATGCACTAAGTTGCCGCCATGTGATTGGCTGATTAGAAATTAAGTGTTAACGAGCAGTTGGACAGGTGTACCTAATAAAGTGGCCGGTGAGTGTAATTGGTTAATGCATTTTGATTTTTGTTTCATGCCATGTCCAATGTGTCACAAATCATGTGGTATTATTAAGTCTTAGATGCAGCAAATCACACATAGCATTTAGTGTACATGTTTTATTTTAATCACGTAAGGATGTTAAATGTTTGATATGATGATCAGGTTTTTATGAAAGTAAGAACTTTCAAAGGGGGGGACTGTGTAGAATCTCTTCATAAATTTAGATTAAGAAATACAGAGTTCTTATCTTTTAGTAAGGAGCCGAAAATAATCTAGGTTGGCCTGCTCAGACAGCCTCATGACCCTGACATTTGAGCAAGGCTGTCTTGCAGAGACCAGAACTATCCGTCTGTTGGAACATTTAATCTCTGCGAGAGTCAAGACGTGTCTAAACAAAGTGTTGAGAGTCAGAACAGTAAGACAAGTCATCATGAGTAGCCTGCTGGAGTATTGATATGACATACCCATGATGACAAAATACACACACACACACACACACACACACACACACACACACACACACACACACACACACACACACACACACACACACACACACACACACACACACACACACACAAACAAACACCCAACAGCATAAAAGGGAATAGAAGAAAAGCTAGGGAGGCTTCCCTCGGTCTTGGTCGAGACTCTGTTTGTCCTCTGTACTGATTTCTACATCTGTACAATATAAGACGCCGAGGCTATTCTTCAGATCTCATCCTGTCTCCTGTGCATTGTTTTACTAAGTTTATCCACAACAGTGTTTCCCAAACCTCTACACAGAATGTCATGTATGGGACAATGAGTGAATAATAGAGAGTGCACAAAGATTTCTGGTTTAAGGAATCTTGTGTAATGGGCTGTATCTCAATTCAGGGTCTGCACATTTGAATAGTGGATGCTCTCTTAACTCACTCAAATCTACACCTGCAAACCAAACATTATACTCTTTAAAAAAGAACTGATCCACTATGCTACCACAATCAAAAACATTTGAAATATGAAAGCTTGCCAAAACTACAGCACAGTATTAAGGCCACATCGAGGACGTTTTTTTAAAGACTTTGAGTGTAAACTTAAGAGAATAAAGTCATAAAGTAAATAAAGTTACAAAGCTGCTTTTGTGGAGGGGGAAATGGTTGGAACTGGTCAACTGCAGGGTTATAGGTGAATGCATTAGCGGGCTATTCAGAAAGCTTTTGTGGTTTCTCAAGAAACAACCCCACCGAATTCAGAGGAAGTCAAACTCCGACGAGCACCACGTCTCTGCACCAGCAGTAATTTACACCAGCAGAGGCCCCAACACCTATAGCTATATAGCTACCTATATATGGATTCATATGATAAACTGAAGCCCAATGCCATTAATGGCTATTTAAGGCTGCATTGACGGATAAATCCTCTGCTACCACTTCCGTCTCCACAGCGATTTTCTCCAAGTCTGCCTGTTTTTTTGTTTTTTTGTTTTTTTTTGTGGAAAAGATGCATTTCTTGTATATTCTTCTTAAAATCCTTATAATTATGACAATGTAATGCTAATGTGCCAAAGGATTAAGCATCTACTTGTTTGTGAAACATATATTGAAGTATAATTCCTTCAAATGCTCCATGGCCCTAATTTTCACAACTCTCCTCTGATGATAACTTTACAACTTTATGCTCATAAATTAATGACTTTATTCTTGTAAGTTTGAGATTTTAATCTCAAAGTCTTTAAAACATTTTTTTCTTATTGTGGCCCTAATACTACTTCCTGCAAAACATGCCAACATTGAATAATTTTGTGGATATGATCTGCAAAGCTCTTTCCTCTATTTGGTTGTCACTTTTTTGTTTGTTATATATAGTAACGGATGTTTGCTTCTAAGTGTGAAATGTTTTATGTCTGTATCTTTTCTTTTGTATTTGCATTGTATGTATGCAAGGTTGGGATGTAACGATTACCGGTAAAATGATAAACTGCGGTAAAATGTCTGACGGTTAGTAGCCTACTCCCATTTCAAATTTTAATTACTGTTAAAATTGTGTTTGGTTGTTGCACTCTGGGAAAGATTTTATTGATATCAATGCCGTTATTGATTCTGCCTATCGATTCAATTCTTAAACAATTCCCTTATCAATGCCTTTCTTAGATCAAAAAAAAAAGTAGACGATAGGTTTTCACTGTTAACTCAAAATTTTATTGAGTCTCTGATAACAGAAACATATGTATGACACCTTCAGTGAGAGTCTTAAAAAATCAAACAAAAATGCTATTTGTTCAGCATTTCTGGCATGCATTGTGCTCATGTTAACACAGGTCATATGTTAGAGTGACCATATTCTGAATCACCAACAAGAGGACACTACGCGGGGCACACTTGTGTGTGCAATTTTGAGGTTTTTTTTGTGTGTGTCAGGTTGAGAGTTTTTTTTATGTGCTTCTAACTCAATTAAACGTATATTATTCTAAATTTCCAAAGACAGTGCATGCGTGCGTCACTTCAGTGTCTTTGCTTAGAAGTGAGCGGAAGGGCGGAGCTGCAGACAGCACTGATGCGCTGCACATTTTATAATGTATGAAATCACGCTCTGGACATTTGAAGGATTTTATAAACTCCCTCGGACAGCCCCCTAAAAGAGTACATGTCAGGGTAAAAGAGGACGTATGGTCACCCTATCATACATACCTTCAATGCTGTGCTGAGACGGAGCTGCAGCGGCTGACGACCTGTGTTCAACAGGTGTTGTGCCGTAGAATGCACCCCTGACGGGAGAGCGGTTGAAAGTACTTAAGGCAAAATAAGTTAAAATAAGTTTTCCTTACCATTGTATGGATTCTAAAGCGTGTGCCTTTAATGATTTCATTCAGACTATTCAGATAAGCTGAAAACAATAGCCTTCTGATTCGGAATATTTGCTGTCCCCAAATATAATGTTTTCTACCTTGACAGCTTACTGTACAGTTTATATACCCAAGTACACCTCTATATGTGCATTTTTGAGACACATAAAAACAGAATGAAAGTTTGCTGCTCCATTTGCCATGTTGTCATGATTCAATACTCGTGTTTTTTTAAATATGAGATCATATCTCTTCCACTTTAAGAAGCTAAGCAGCAAATGGGATGCATTCTACGGCACAACACCGGAGGAGAGCATCTGATACATATGACTCCTTATATTTGATTCCATGCTCTGTTGACAAATGTTTAAACATGTTGCAGGTGTTTCCACCTTAGCATGTTATCACTGCTTGACAAACGTTTCAGGGCATGTATAAGTACTTTTTAAACATTTTAACATATTTCAACAATACCATGATAATATTAATAACTGATGATAATTTTGGTCACAATAATCGTGATGTTAAATTTTCATATTGTTACATCCCTAATGCAAGGTTGCACAAAAAAATAAATAAATTAAAAATTGCTGCGCCCCGCAGCTTTTCTTCAAGTTAGCTGTAATGCAAGCCTGATGGTGGGGACATTTGGTGACTCAACCAGGAAGTCCACCAAAGGGTAGACCGTCCCAATTCACAAAAATCGATCCATCTCACCCAGGGCAGTCAAGTGCGCAGAGGGGCAGTACACTCAGAGGACTGCACTCAGTTGTAGACCCTGAATTAAGACACAGCCATGGACACTGCTGGAGCTGCTTGCTTCTCCTGAGCCACGCTCTCCTGCTCACATCTGTAACCTATTTATGAATCATCTGCAAGAATTTAAACCAGCCAGTCTGAGCTGTTGCCGCCAGTTTGTTGTCTCTGTGCTCCTGCCTGCTTTGTTCCAACCTCTGTATGTATCTAGCCTGCTGGTATTTTGAATGCTGCCTGTTTTGTTTTGGATTTCACCTCTTGACTTTGAATCTCTGCCTGATTGAACACATTTTTTTGGTTTTTGAACACTGCCTATTCCCTGTTTTGGATTTTGCCTTCTGAATCTGTACTCCTGCCTGGATTGACTGGATTTTGTTTTTTTGACTTTGAATTAGACAGTGACTTGGCCCTTTGATACGCTGATTAAAATTCTGTTTTGGCCTTACATCTGACTTGGTGTCATTCTGCACTTGGGTCTCATGACTGTGACATCTTGAGCTTTATACAGAATTGCAATGTATCTTGACATTTTGGCTTTAACATGGTTTATATGAGATTTCCAATTCTATTCGTTGTAAGTCATTATACCTGAAAAATATTTTCAGACACAGTTTCAATTTCAACTCCATTTATGTTGATCTTATAGTCAAGGTTTGATGCCTGCATTTGTTTTACCAAGCTGAGGTGTTAATTTATTTGCATCAAACCATTTTTAAGTTTATTAGGTTCACTCCCCCCCCCCCCCCCCCCTCCATAGTGAAGTGTCCAAGCTACGAACATCGCACCCTCAGTCTCTGATCATCATCTCTGGAGACTTTAATCATGCATCGCTCTCCTCCACTCTCCCTACCTTCAGCCAGTATGTGGAATGCCCAACAAGAGACAATAAAACTTTGGACTTACTGTATGGAAACACCAAGGATGCATACACCTCCTTCCCCTCTCCCCCCGCTGGGCCGCTCAGAACACAACCTGGTGAGACTGCAGCCCATTTACATACCTATGGTCAAGAAACAACCCCCCACTATCAGGTATGTTAAGAGGTGGTCTGAGGAGGCCACTGAGGCGCTGCAGGACTGTTTTGAGACCACAGACTGGGATGTACTGTGCAGCCCACATGGCGATGACATCGACACCATGACAGATTGCATCACTGACTATATAAACTTCTGTGTTGAGAACGCCGTACCCACCAGTAAAGTACGGTGTTTCTCCAACAGCAAACCCTGGGTGACCCCTGAACTTAAAGTACCCCTGAAGGAGATTTTTAAAGAGATTTAAATCTGGGGACAAGGAGGGGCAGAGGAGGGTGCAGAAGGAGCTGAAGAAGAAGATCAGAGAGGGGAAGGCCAGCTACAAGACCAAGATGGAAAACCTTCTGCAACAGAACAATGCGAGGGAGGTCTGGAGAGGCCTGAAATCCATCTCAGGTCACAGCAGGGGCCACAAGAGGGGACCTGAAGCAGGAGACAGGGAGTGGGCAACGAGCTGAATCTGTTCTCCAATAGATTTGACTCTGCTCCCACTCCACCCCTGACTCATCAAACAAACGACCCGTCTGCTGCTTCTTCTTCTCACCACCTCAGTTCCATGGCACCGGCATCATCAGCCATCCTCCACCACCCCCTTCAGCACCACCCCCAGCCTCTCCATAACAGATGACCAGGTGAGAAGTGAGTTGAGGAAGATGAAGCCAAGAAAGGCCACGGGTCCTGACGGCATCAGCTCCAGACTCCTGAAGGACTGTGCAGACCAGCTCTGTGAGGTGCTACTGCACAACTTCAGCTTGAGTCTGAGTCTGGAGAAGGTCCCAGCACTGTGGAAGACTTCCTGCGTGATTCCTGTCCCCAAGACAGCACACCCCAGGGAGCCCAACCACTTCAGAACTGTGGCCCTCACTTCTCACCCGATGAAGACTCTGGAGAGGATCGTGCTGAGGAATCTCCGCCTCCTGGTGAGCTCTCATCTGGATCCTCTGCAGTTTGCATACCAGCCGAACATCGGGGTGGACGACGCCGCCATCTACCTGCTGCAGAGGTCCATGGCTCACTTGGAGAACACCGGCAGCACCGTGATGGTCATGTTTTTTTTACTTCTCCAGTGCTTTCAACACCATTCAGCCTTCACTGCTCAGGGGGTAGCTCGAGAGAGCGGGAGTGGACTGTCACCTAGCTGCATGGACTGTGGACTACCTCACCGACAGACCACAGTTTGTGAGGCTTCAGAACTGTGTGTCGGACATGGTGGTCTGCAGCACGGGGCTCCACAGGGGACAGTGCTCTCCCCCCTTCCTCTTCACCCTGTACACCTCGAACTTGTACAACTCTGGGAGCTGTCACCTCCAGAAGTTCTCTGATGATACAGCCATCGTCGGATGTGTACCATCAGGGGATGAGCGGGAATACAGGACTGTCATCACTGACTTTGTCAACTGGTGTGGCACAAACCACCTCCAGCTAAATGCCAGTAAGACAAAGGAGATGGTTGCGGATTTCCACAGGAAGAGGAGACCTCAGACTGGTCCAGTGAACATCAAGGGTCTGGACATCGAGATGATGGAGTACAAGAAGGGCCAAAGTCACCTCCACCTGCTGAGGAGACTGAGGTCCTTTGGAGTGTGCAGGACCCTGCTCAGGACTTTCTTTGACTCTGTGGTAGCATCTGCACTTTTCTATGCAGTGGTCTGCTGGGGGGCAGGGAGCACCGAGAGGGACAGGAAGAGACTGAACAAACTGGTCAGGAGGGCCAGTTCTGTCCTGGACTTCTCTTTAGACTCCATGGAGAAGGTGGGTGAGAGGAGGATGTTAGCAAAGCTTGTATCCATCATGGACAATCCCTCTCACCCACTGCACCAGACTGTGGGGGCTTTAAGCAGCTCCTTCAGCAGCAGACTGAGACTCCCACCTTGCAAGACGGAGTGCTACTGCAGGTCGTTCCTCCCTTCTGCAATAAGACTTTTCAACGAACTGTAATAAGACTGGACTCACACCACCACTTTTTTCTGGTACTTAAATTGTGTATATTGTAAATAGTTTTACTTTATTTTATTCTCCCCTTTTTCCTTTTTCTAAAGTTTTTCTTAATTATAACATTTATTGAAGTTCTTAATATTACGATCTTTATTTTTACAACTGCATTGTCTGTGATGCTGCTGTGGCAAAAAAAATTTCCCCCATGGGGGATCAATAAAGAAACACTCTATTCTATTTTTCTATTCTAAGCCAATCATGAGCCAGTACCCTGATACCGTGTTTCTGTAATTTAGTCATAATCGTTTGCAGTCAATGGTGTGAAATGCTTTTTGTAAATTCAAAAATTGTTTTTTGAAGAAAATATTTTGAGAGGTTGCACGAGTGTTGCTACTTCTAACACCAGCAACTTAATTAAACACCTGAAGACACGTCACACTAAAGAGTACCATGGATTTACCAGAGCACAGGAGAATAAGAAGAATGAGATGCAGCAGCAAACTCTGCAAGCCGCCTTCCAGTGACAAGATAAAATCTCCAGAGACAGCCCAAAAGCAACAAAGATAACAGACAAAATTGTGGAATTTATTGTCCTGGATGACCAACCCCTGTCTGTCGTCAAAAATATGGGATTTCACTGCTTAATAGAGCATTTGGAGCCAAGGTTCTTTTTGCCAGGTCGTAAATTTACACTACCAGTGAAATGTTTTGGAACACCCCAAATTTTCCAGGTTTTTTTAATTGAAATTTAAGCAGTTCAAGCCTTTTGAAAGGAGACAGGAGAATAAGAAGAATGAGATGCAGCAGCAAACTCTGCAAGCCGCCTTCCAGTGACAAGATAAAATCTCCAGAGACAGCCCAAAAGCAACAAAGATAACAGACAAAATTGTGGAATTTATTGTCCTGGATGACCAACCCCTGTCTGTCGTCAAAAATATGTCGATTTCACTGCTTAATAGAGCATTTGGAGCCAAGGTTCTTTTTGCCAGGTCGTAAATTTACACTACCAGTAAAATGTTTTGGAACACCCCAAATTTTCCAGGTTTTTTTAATTGAAATTTAAGCAGTTCAAGCCTAATGAACAGCTTGAAAGGGTACAAATGTGAGTAGTAAACTGCCAGAGGTAAATAAAAAAAAGTAAGGTTTACCAAAACTGAAAAATAATGTACATTTCAGAATTAAACATAAAGGCCTTTTTCAGGGAACAAGAAATGAGTTAACAACTTAAAGCAGTTCTGCAGCAATGAAGGTTGATCAAGCCTTGAAAGTTGGTGCTACCAATTCCTATAGGTGTCCCAACTTTTCCTGATCAACTTACAACCCCCTTTGGCTGCATAAAAGTAGTGTTGGAACACACTGTGGTACCATACCATTGTGAGCATTGTTGTAAGAGTAATGTACTGCAGAAAGTCAGGTGTTACTATAAAAATGGTGAGGAAAAGGCAATTAATGATAGAAGTGAGGCAGACCATCATAACACTTCAAAATGTAGGTCTTTCCTACAGAGAAATTGCCAAGAAAGTCAAGGTGTCAGGGAGTACAGTTTCCTTTACCATCAAAAGGCACTCAGAAACTGGGGGAAATGCTGACAGGCAGAGGTCTGGAAGACCCAAAGCCACAACAACATCAGAAAACAAGTTTCTGAGAGTCAACAGCTTGTGTGATAGGCGGCTCACAGGACAACAGCTTCAAGCATGGCTTAATAGTGGTCACAGGAAGCAAGTCTCAGTTTCAACTGCGAAGAGAAGACTTCCAGTTGCAGGTTTGATGGGTCGAGTTGCAGCAAGAAAGCCATTGCTGAGACTTCAGAATAAGAAAAAGAGGTTTGCCTGGGCCATGAAACACTGCCAATGGACTATTGAAGACTGGAAGAAGGTGTTACAGACCGATGAATCAAAATTTGAAATCTTCAGTTCATCACACAGGACTTTTGCCGTCAAGTAGGCAAAAGGATGGCTCCTTAGTGTGTGACGTCAACTGTCAAACATGGAGGAGGAAGTGTGATGGTCTGGGGCTGTTTTGCCGGATCCAGGGTTGGTGACTTGTACAGAGTGAGAGGCACCCTGAACCAAAGTGGCTATCACAGCACTCTACAGAGCCATGCAGTAGCATCTGGGATGCGCCTAGTTCGTCAGGGGGTTCATCCTACAGCAAGATAATGACCCAAAACATAAGTCCAAGCTATACCAGAACTACCTTGAGAAAGAGGAACAAGGTGGTAAGCTTGAAAACATGGAGTGGCCAGCACAGTCTCCAGATTTAAACCCCATCAGCTATGGTTTTAAACCCCATGGTTTGGGTTGAACTAGACAGAAGAGTTACAGCAAAGCAACCCACAAGTGCTAAACATTTATGGAAACTTCTGCAACAGAGTTGGAAAAAACTTTTTTAACTTTAATTGTTAATCTGTTCTATGCATTAATTTCAAAGAACACCAAGACATAAAACTGCACCATTTTCAATAAAATTCTGGAAAAGTTGGGGTGTTCTAAAACTTTTGACCAGTAGTGTATCTCCGATCATCATCATATCAATATCACAGATATCGAATCACAATCATGCAGGCCTGGTATGACTTTTTTTTTTTTTAAACATACTGGTGTTGGATCGGTACTTGGCATCGGCCGATACCCACTGCACAAGTACTGGAATCGGTATCAGGAGGGTAAAATTGGTGTCTGAACATCTCTAGTTTTGAGTAATTACATGTCATGGGTTTGGTTGTAAATCTTTTTAGTTAGCCTGTTATTTATTTCAGACTTTTAGCTAAGGTGGATTAAAATTGAGGTGGTTTCTTTTAATCATTTGTTTGACCCTTTGGAACCCCCCCTCAGAACCCCCTCGGAGCATTACATGTACAATCAAGTCAGAACACACCAACAGTATCAGAAAGGATCCACTGATTACCAACTCTTCTGCACTTTCATCAAAATAAGTTAGGCAATTATTTATTTATTTTCTCGTTTTTGCTGCTGGTATTTTGTACTGCATGCATAATAGAGTCAGTTGTTACTAGTCTGTGTGCTTTCATAATATGAGCAGGACGGCTTGGTGATATTTTAGGTCATAGTTTTTGGCCAGTGTAGTGTAGAGGTGAAGCAGGTGAAGAAGAGGAGGTGAAAGTGGTCTGACATCTGTTGATATGCCCCATAGGGAGAGTTATGAATCACAACATAAGAAGGGGGAAAACTTGCTTTCCCCAAGCCCTCTGGCCCAGCAGAAACAATAAAAGAGCTCAATTTGATTGTATCAGTATATACAATGTAGCGTTAAGACAACTTTGAGAGTGAAACTCACACATTCCTCGCAAGAAATATTCCTTATCTAAACCCAGAACACAGAATAGTACAAATCTTTCAAGACTTGTTTTTACTATAAGCTTACCCAACTGACCCAACTGGAGGTTGACCTAAACCTCTTGCTCTTCTCAAGGGGTCAATTCTGAGAAAAGAGACAGAGCTTTAGGTCAAGAAATTTTTTTATTACTTTTCAAACTGACTCCATCTCTGACCATCTAATTAATTATTCATGCCTCAACCCAGGTCTCCCATTGAAGATTTACTGTCTCAAAGTGTGTGAACACTTGTAATCCAAGAAAAGGTCCACTTCTCTCTATTTTTTGCGCGAGCCACGCCCGCCGCAAGCGCCAGTTGTAAAGCTGGACAGAGCAGATCGGACCAGACAGGATGTACGGATGAGGAGATGCAAGAAATCCGGCCAATTTTCTAAATAAAATACATTTCAATAAATTAGTACTAAATGTGTGTTTATGTCTTTTAAATTTAAATCTAAAGGCAGGTTTCCTCATAAAATTGCAACAACAGCAATTATCAAAGCAAAAACAAGATCTGCAAAAAATTAAAGCAAACATCTTTCAGCATCTGTATTAACTGTTCCAACCCTCACTGAAATTAGATTTCCTCTGACATGTTTTATGTAAACTTGAATGAAAACAGATGTTTATAGTTGCTGTATTGAAAACCAATTTCCAGTTAATTTCCTCTGAGTATGAGTTGATTATTTTGTAGGAGATTTTAGAGATCTGCAGATAAATGGACACAGACAGTAAGTCAGGAAGGATGGAATCACTTGACAGATCCAATAACACAAGTAATAAACGCAACTGGCAATCCACTAAAACAATAAAACAGTTCATGAGAGATTTCGGTCTTGGCGATAATTGGCGATTACAACATCCAACCACCAAAGAATATACCTTTTACTCACCAGTCCATCATTCTTACTCCCGTATCGACTTCTTTCTAACCAGTAATTCAATCATATCTGAAATTTCCAATTCAAAAATCCACCCCATCATTATTAGTGATCATGCTCCAATCTCAATTATATGGAATCCTTACACTCAACACAAACATGCTCCTAGATGGCGCTTCAACACATCTCTGCTCAGTGACCCAGACTTTGACAGTTACATCAAAAGAGAGTGGGCGTCCTTCTTGGAAATAAATGATTCCCCAAAGTCATCACATACACTTCTCTGGGAAACAAGCAAGGCAGTTTTAAGAGGCAAAATTATTTCATTCTCCGTCCACAAAAAAAAGAAAGAAAAGGAACAAGAAGTCAGACTGGAACAAAAAATAAAACAATTAGAAACGTTGAATGCAAATAATCCAACAGAAGACACTCAAAAGGAATTAAGAAAACACCAATTACAACTAAACGACATTTTAAACAAAAGAGCAAAATTTTTAATCCATAGGTTAAGACAAGAAAACTATCATCACAACAACAAATCTGGTAAATACTTGGCAAATCAAATCAAACAAAATAAAGAAAAATCAATAATTTCCACCATTAAGGACTCAGCAGGGAACCCCACCAACTCACCGCAGGAAATAAATGAAATATTTAGAAACTTTTACGCCAAATTATACTCATCTGATAAAGACCCAAGACAGGAGGATATTGATTCATTTTTTAAGGACATTAAACTTCCACAACTTAATACAGATCAGGTCAATACACTCGACTCACCAATCACAGAAACAGAACTCTCTACCGCACTAAATCTCATGCCAAACAATAAAGCACCAGGACCCGATGGCTTCCCTGCTGAGTTCTACAAACACTTCTGGTCCATTTTATCCCCACTCTTCATGAAAACAATAACTGAAATAAAACAAAACTCTAAGTTTCCGATACATATGAACACAGCTTTAATCTCACTTCTCCCAAAACCAAATAAAGATCACGCCTTGCCTTCAAATTACCGTCCTATCTCATTAATCAACGTAGACATGAAAATCATCAGTAAAGCCCTCGCACTTAGGTTAGAAAAAGTCACACCTCACATAATTCACCCAGATCAGACCGGCTTCATTAAAGGTAGACAGGCATCCAACAATACACGTAGACTGTTCAATTTAATCCATTACTCATCATTACAACAGGAAGACACCATCATAGCCACTTTAGACGCAGAAAAAGCTTTTGACAGGGTAAACTGGACTTTTCTCTTTCATACACTACAGAAATTTGGCTTTGGGGAATCATTTATTAACTGGATCAAGATTCTGTACACCTCACCATCAGCCACCGTCACTACTAATGGTCTAACATCACAAAGATTCACACTGCACAGGGGGACCAGGCAAAGATGCCCACTCTCTCCCTCCTTATTCACAATTTTCATCGAGCCCTTAGCAACAGCCATCCGTCAAAACTCCCATATCCATGGAATTAAAACACCCCAAATACAGCACAAAATAAGTTTATATGCAGACGATATTTTACTTTTTCTTCAAAATCCCCAATCATCTCTGCAGGAATTAATAAATCTCTTTGAATCATTTTCCCAAATCTCAGACTACTCAATAAACTGGAATAAATCATCCATCCTCCCATTGCACAACACCAGATGGGATGCGACAGCCCATACATTACCCATTCCTCTATGCACGGGTCACTTCACATATTTGGGTATCAACATTTCCTCCAGGTTGTCAGAGCTGATAGAACTAAACTTCACTCCACTACTTAAAACAATAGATGACGACCTCCAACGCTGGATGAAGCTACCACTATCCATTCTAGGCAGAATAGCAACAATTAAAATGACAATACTACTTAAAATAAATTATCTTTTTTCAATAATCCCAACCCATCCCACTTCCACCTGGTTCAACTCTCTAAACTCGATAATCACTAAATTTTACTGGAAAAATAAAACACCAAGGATCAAACTGGCCACACTTCAAAAACCAAAATTACAAGGCGGATTAGATGCACCACATTTCAATTATTACTCTCTGGCAAATCAACTACAGTACATATACAAATGGACACACCCCAATTACTCAGATCACACCTGGTTAGACATAGAACAGACACTCTGTAAAGATATCCGGATTTCAGACACACCATTTCTCAGTCTATCAATCAAACGCCACCCCTGTTTCAAAGCAATAACAATAGCATCTGCTCTGACAGCCTGGTGGAAATTTCACAAAATCACAAATACCACTCTTTCACCATCTAGCCTCACCCCCATTTGGAACAATCCGGACCTCGTTTGCAACAAAAAAGCACTCAACTTTCACACATGGGCAGGAAAGGGCATCACACACCTTAAACACATTTTCCATAATAACACCCTGGCATCATTTCCCCACCTGGTCCAGGAGTACGGCATTGGGAGTAATCAATTTCTGGAATATTTACAGCTTAAGTCATCTGTCAAATCAAAAATTAACATCAGTTCCACAAATCTAGACCTTTCACCTGCACTATCAGAATTTATTAATATCCTTTCCCCAAAAAAACTCCTCTCCAAAATATATAAAATAATATTAGAATCTGACAAAATCATATCTCTACCATCACAAAAATGGCAACAAGACCTGGCAATTGCTCCTGATGCAGACTTCTGGACCCAAATCTGTAAAAAAATTTATCTTATGACTAAAAATGCTAACTTACAACTCATACAATATAAGATACTTCACAGAACTCACTACACTGGACAAAAAATGTTTAAAATGGGCTTCACCTCAGAAATTTGCACCCACTGCACTCAAAACTGTCCCGACACCTACACTCACGCCATTTGGCACTGCACCCCCCCAATCAAACACTTCTGGAAACTAGTCACCGAGTCATTATCACACCTCATGGGCTGCCGCATCCCTTTATCCCCCTCACTTTGCCTTCTAGGAGACTTATCATCACTCACAATAGACAAAACAAACAATAACCTTCTTCTCGTGGCCCTAACTATCGCCAAGAAAACTATTCTCATGAACTGGAAATCTAGGAACACCATTCATCTGGCCCACTGGAAAAACCTGCTCATTGACCACATCTCTCTCGAATATACACCTACCCCCCTCCATACTACAACAGAATCTCAATCCCCCTGGTCCACTCTCATCCACTTCTTAACAACTTAAACACCCCAATCTCCATCCGACCAATTTATCATTTTTATTTATATACATTTTTTTTCTTTTAAATTTATTTATTTTTCTGTCTGAGAGCCAACCAATCAATTATACATAAATCTATCCATTCTATCAATAACATCCCCACACATGTTTTGAATACACACACACACACACGCAGACACACATGCATACACACACCACACTCAATAAAACACATTAAGGGGAGGGGAATGAAAAGGGAAAGGGAAAGAGAGGGAAAAAAAAAAAAAAGAAAAAAAAAAAGAAAGAAAATGTGCATATGTATATGTGTGTATGTATGGTATGGTGTGTGTATGGTCCCCCCGCGTCATTGATGTAGCGGTGGTGGTGTAATGATGATGATGGTGTTGGTGGTGACGGTAGTGGTGTGCCGGTGGTGGTGGTGATGGTGGATTGGTGATCGTGATGATGATGATGGTAATGGCAGGGGGTGGCGATTGCTGTGGGGATGTGGAGTGGCAGAGGTTGTTGTGGTGTGCAGCGGTGTGGTCTGGGCTGGGGGTTGGCTCGGGTCCCTGTGCCGCTGGAGGGTGGGCTGGCTGGTGCCCATGGTTCTCCGGTGTCCTGAGATTGGCTCGCCCACCTGCCTGGACCCGGTGGGCGCAAAATGTGGGGATCCTGTGTGGGCCGCGGGCCGTGTCCCCCGCCCCTTTTTGGCCCCACTCTGCCCCAGTTTCTTTTTTTGGCCCCAGGCCAGTTCCATGTCACATGCATCTCCGACTTTTAATGCATCACACACCAACCCTTCACACCCCACTTTTTAATGCATACATCACAGTGAAGTTTTTAATGCACCACATGAACATAACACAAGAAGAGAGTCATGTGCGGCCCGGGGTATTTAGAGGTGGAGTGGGTGGTCAGTTTGGTTGGCGGGTGGCCGCGGGGCCCTGTGGGGTGCCCCGCAGGCGTCCCACCACGATGGAGGTGGTTGCTGGTCGGCCTGCTTTTTGGGTGGTGCAGGGGGCTGGGCTGGCCTCTGGCCCGGGCCATAGTGTTGTGGATTGTGGTGGCTTTTGTTGTTCCATATCCTCATTAGTATGACTGTCATTATTGTTAGCGTCGTTGCGGTCATTTGTTTGCTGTCATTGCTGTCGCCGGTATTTCTGGTGTTGTTACTGCTAATGCTGTTGTGGTTGTTGTATCGTCGCTGTTGTTTCGGTGATTCGGGGGGATTGTGTGTGTGTGGGTATATATGTGTATATATATGTATATGTGTGTATATATGTGTGCATGTATGTTTGTATGTGTATGTATATGTATACATATAATTATTATTATATAGATATTCCAATGTAATCCAATTAAGATTTTTTTTTTCTTTTCTTTTTAAATTCTCTTTTATATATTATATAAATTCCTTCCCACCTCCCCTCCCTCACAAAAGTATTTTTGTAAATTTTTTATTTTTTTATCTTTTTGTTGTTGTTGTTGTTTCTGTTGTTGTCGTCACTCTGTTTTGTTGTTAAATAAAATAAAAAAAAAAAAAAAAAAAAAAAAAAAGGAAGGATGGAATCTTTTAACCAGGCTTGTTTTACCGGCCTTTACTGACCTTTTCAGGGACATAGAGTGGGGTTAAAGGATTAAATGAGGTTAGCATGTGTAGATAGATTTAAATATTTTTGACCCGGTTTATAAGTTTTGATCTGTGAATTCCATATGGTAGAAAAGAGTTATTAATTTCACTGACTGCCTCACTTGTATATTTTTGCAATAGTCATGCATAACTTGTTACTGAGCATGTACAGTGTGCTTGCTTGCCTCTTATTGTTTCTTTTTCCTCTTTCTTTTTGTTTGAGTGAGCTGTTTATACACATAGAGAACATACAGTGTATGATTTCATACCAATATGTACACAAAAGCAACATTAAGTAAGCTGAATGAAAACCAACCAATCTTGGGGTAAAGTTTATGTCTGAAGGTTAAAAATACAGCAAGTATGAGAAGTGGCATATTCAAATGTCAAAGTGTGTTTCTGAGAGAGTGACATTAACTTGATACCTGCTCGGTGTCATGGTGGTCTTAAAGTTAAAATTGGTGGCTGTCACGAGCAGGCCTCTCATACTGACTGACTGATACATCAGACTCTTCATTAAACACACTTCTTTTTACAAGCACGGGCCTCTTACATCAAAGACGTTATGCTAAAAATATTGCTGATATGCTACAGGCCTGTGAGACTGCTGCTTTAAGTTTCACTTAAAGTTGACTATTCAGACAGGTGTCAATCAAGTCCAACATCTATCAGATTTATTTAAAAGTAAGGAGGATCTGTCTCTTTGTATCTTAAAGTATTACACGTGGTTAAATTCAGAACTCGTCAATACAAACAAGTTTACTAAATTAATGTGGAGTTTAAAGCTGGTTTTACGCATTACATAAATAGAATGTTGAGAAATGATGGGGGTGGAACTTGTAGCAAAAAGTAAATTGGATTGATTAAAGGGGACCTGCCATAAAAATGTAATTTTTGGGTTTTTTTGTGTCAGATAAGGTCCATATTATGTTCGTCTTATGTTGTAAATGTGAAAACAAACCATTACGTCGTTTGCATTCTGTAAAGGTTTAAAATAAAGGAACGAGTAAACCAGGCCAATTGAAAAAGCAGGTCGGTGTTACGTTGTGCCGACCTTGCTCATTATTATTCACAAGCGCGTCCTCGGTGAGCCGTGCCCACTCTCTCGTTCTCGTACTCAGTCACAGCCAGAGCAAGACCCAGCTACCACTGTATCCGCTATGGGTCTCTTCCAAACGACCGGTGTTTCCTTCGGTTCACTGCCGGGAAAATGAACTTAAAGCTGGGCAGAATGAATGAGAAAACACCGCTTGAGATCTCCGGCTTCTTCCTCAACTTCCACCTCCTCTTCGGACTCAGGGTCTAAAATCTATGGTTAAATACCTGCCATTTTTAGCCTTTAGCATAAGGTGACCAGACGTCCCCGATTTCCGGGGACAGTCCCCGTATTGGATGACCTGTCCCCGGCAAAAGCTGTCCCTGAAAATGTCCCCGATTTAAGCGTTTCATGAATGAGAGCAAAAATGTTGCGTGTGGGCTCGAACAACGGTTATTACAGTTGCCGAATAGGTAGGAAGTACAAGTTAGCAGTCCTGAACAACAGTTCTTACGGGGGTTATTACAAGGGGCATGCGCTGCTACTAAATAGTACCGAGACTTTGTCTGTGATCACACAGCCCCTGCAGCCCCTGCACCGCCGCCGCCGCCGCATCAAATATCCCCGGATATCATTACAGACATCTGGGCACCTTACTTTAGCACACATTAGCATATGCTATTAGCATTAGCATAATAACGATGGATAAACCGAAATCCGAACCTCCACTGCTGAGCCAATCAGAGCACAGCAGGCTTCACAGCAGCGATCCAATCAGAGCAAAGCTCATTACCATGAATGTTAATGAGCCAAAACCAGTTGGTTTTCCTGTAAGGTTTTTTAGGCATACTAAAACAAACCATCAAATAACTTTTCAGCTAAAATTATGTTGCAAACATGATCAGAGGACATCAAGGATTATGAAAAAATGATAAAAATGGGTATGAAATTTTGGTGGCAGGTCCCCTTTAAATATTTTTAGCGAACTGATGGTTGATGACCCAACCAAAAAGTGCTCAGAATGTGGACTGTGGATAAAATCTAGAAAGAAACAGACATTGCAATCTTCTCCATCTTGCATCACATGTTAGGGTCATCACTGCAAGCCAAACCTCAGTTTACCCCTTTGGCCAGATTGCATGCTCCATATACAGAGTCCACAGTTCTTAAAGTGGGGTTCCAGATTAAAATCTGGCCCTAAGACCTTTGATACATCACATACCCTCTCCTTCCCTCAGTAAAGCCTCGGTGTAAATCTAATAATTTAAGAAAAAGCACAAGTGAACAAAAAGCTGTGACTGTTTAGATGTTATGTCTAATATATTATCAAGTTTTCAGGGAACAATGCAAAAAAAAAAAAAGACAGGCTTAAGAACCCTTTTTTTACCTTGAAAAAAGTTTTAAACATGTTTTAATTCATTCTTTCTCTCTATCTCTATATATATATATATACATATATATATATATATATATATATATATAAAATGACAACTGAGTTTCCTAATATGGGATTAATAAAGTGTCTCTCACTCTCTCTCTCTCTCTCTCTCTCTCTCTCTCTCTCTCTCTCTCTCTCTCTATCTATCTATCTATCTATCTTTGGCTTGTCTTTTGGGGATGGTTTGTTTCTTAAGCAGGTATTAAAAACAACCCAACTAAAATGAAATCAAAAACAATAAATCAAAAACCAATGAAAAATTAAAAAACTCTCAAGTGCTCCTCAGTTCAAAACTTCTGTAAGCAAAGAAAAAGGACTGCATTTATGAAAATGCATGATGTAAAAGAACTTTCCCTCTCACTTGTTTCTTTTTCCTGGTCCTAAAGTTGCTACTTTTTAGAAAATACACTGGTGAGAACATTAATAAAAATGTTAATCCAACAGGTAAGCCTGCTGGACTTTTGCATGTGCCAACTTTACTCTGGATTTAGCCCTGAATGTTCTCATCAAAATAAACAAAGCTCAAATAAAATCAGGTATGATGTGTGTACTCACCCGTGTGATTATACACCACATCTGTGATACACAGCATGTTCCACTCTTTCTTGAGCTTCTCCACCAGAGCCCCCACATCCGCCCATTCATAGTTTTGACCTGGCAGGCTGAACTCAGGGTTAAAGGTCAGCTGGTCTGCCAGAGAGTAGCAGGACCTGGACTCTCCCAGAGTCTGCAGGGGTGTGAAGTGGATCATGTTGTATCCTGTGACACAAACACATACAAACATTTCACACAAATACTGAGCCACCGCACTGCAAATTAAACATGAATGACATAGATTATAACATGCATGGTGTGAGTTCATGAGGGCTGCACACCTGACTCCTTGGCCACCTGCAGCCTGTCCGGCCAGTCATCAAGGTATCCCAAACATTTGGACAGGTAAGTCTGGATGGTGATGCAATCTAAAGGGAGGACTTGGTGGTCTGCTCCAACTCGGAGGACCGGATCAACAACAATATATCCACTGCCTGAACGCTCTGTGTCTCTGTGGATGTGAAGGAGAGTAAATATGAAAAACATACTGCACACATTTAATAATTCATAAAAAAGAACTCAACTCTGAACATGTGGGAGGAAAGATGTGCTGCTGTAAAACATTTTTAATGCTTTACTTTAACCATTCAAAGAGCAGACATATGGAGTGCTGCATGGTAAAAGGTGAAACAAGAGGCATGAAACAAATAACCTATTAAACTACTGTTTCCACACTCTTAGATTCTGCGAATATTCAAAAGCAGTTAAGCCTACATGTAGTGCTGGGCGATACATATCGAAAATTTATTTCCCTCAATGTCAATATGAAACATGGTCTATATGCTTTTTCGATCATTTGCATTAAAAAAGGAGAAAAGTGCGTTCTCCAGGATTTAGCTGAGTTTAAAGCGGCAAGGTGTACTGTGTGTGTCCCTGTTAAAAAACATGGATAAAGATGTCCAGCTTAGAGGTGGATTTATTTGACTGTGGTTCTGCAGATAAAGATACAAAGCAACAATCAATCCAGCTCACACCATACATGACACACATATATAATATAACTCTGAATACAAAGGACTGTAGTCAGCAATCAATCATATGTTATATGACTCATATATTGTAAACAAATTATATTACACAAGCTTAAGACAGCCATGGTAAGAATAAGCTTATTAGCTGAACATTGAGTAGCATGAGATAGCATTAGCCATATTCACGGTAAACAATAACTAAACTTTCGCAGCTGCGGCATCTCACACACAAGTGGGGTGCATTCAATCATTTTGGAACACCTATGGCGCATTCACGAGCATAGGACAAATGAAAACTCACCATAAAACACAATATAACTGAACGGTATTTACTTGAAAACACTTAAACAACACGGGCTCTCGAACAGGCATTCTGCCATGACTTTACAAATAGCCAACGAAAAGGGGAGTTGCTCCAGGGCCGCTTTGCGCTGAACCAATCCTGCTGAATTAGAACCAAGTAGCAAAACACTGCATAGTAGCAGGCTGCAGCTACACACAACTAGTGGTGCAACGGATCATCATTGATCCGTGATCCGTTCGGATCGACGTCATCGGTTCGGCACACACGTTACCCGCGGTTCGATTTCTGAAAAAAAAAATTTGGCTTCCCTGTCAACTATGATGAGGAAGGAAAGAGGTCAGTGGACAAAACTGCGAAGGTGTGTAGGCACTGTGGCATAAGAAAGCCATATGACAGTGGAAACACATCGAGCATGTTCACGCATTTGAAAGCGACATCACCCGGGTGTTTTAATGACAGGTGTTGTGCCGTAGACTGCACCCCTGCCGTAGAACGCACCCCTGCATCCCCTCCACTCGTTAGCTTCTTAAAGTGGAGATAATGATCTCATATTTAAAGAAACACGAGTATTAGATCATAACAACATGTCAAATGGAGCAGCAAACTTTCATTTTCTTTTTATGTGTCTCAAAAATGCAAATATAGAAGTGTACTTGGGTATAAACTGTACAGAAAGCTGTCCAGCTAGAGAGCATTATATTTTCGGGACAGCAATATTCCAAGGGCTGTTGTTTTTGGCTTCTTTGAATAGCCTGAATGAAATTATTACAGGCAAACGCTTTTGAATCCATCCAATGTAAGAAAAACTTGGATTATTTCGCCTCGTTATGTACTTTAAACCGCGCTCCCGTCAGGGGGTGCATTCTACGGCAGGGGTGCATTCTATGTCACAACACCTGAGATAAAACGAAAGCTGGCCAGCAACCGCTCATCACCGCAGAATTTAAGCAGCCTCTTCCTGCGCAATCCGACCGGGTTAAAGCTATCACAAACGCTATCGGTGTGTTTATAGCTACAGACATGAGGCCATATTCGGTTGTGCAAACGAGGGCTTTGAAAACATGCTGAAAGTGCTTGAGCCACGTTACAATATCCCACCGCGCACATACTTCATTTTTGGTTCATTGTTACATTTTAAAGGAAGGAGATATGCCTATATATTGCACTTTAAGTTGTTTTTCATTAATAATTATGTTGAAAAGAAGATATTATGCCGTATGCACTACTTTTATATATTTTAATTCAACCATTTAAGTGTTTAAAATACAGACAAAACTGCTTTTTGCTGATCCGAAAAATGATCCGATCCGTGACTCTTGATCCGAGGAACGATCCGATCCGTGAGTGTTGTGATCCGTTGCACCACTACACACAACCACAGAACTTAAACACGTGAAGCCGACAGCACTGTCGATGAGAAAAATAGAAAAATGAGAGCTAATCCTGGCAGAAATGCAGATAAAGGCTCAACAGATAATGACATCGTCAACAACACTGGCACAAAAACGTTGATGGTATGGAGGTATTTTGTTTTTTTGAGGTCAGACATAAAGCAGAGTAATGTGCACTGCAAATTATGTCGAGTACATGTTCTCCCAAAGTCTGAGTATACCTCAAATCTTTTTCACCACCTGAAGCAGTGCCACTCGGCAGAGCATGCGCAATGCAAACGATTACAAACCCCAACCACAGTAAGGAGCCCATAACATCTGTGCAGCCAAAACATTCAGTCCGCTCTCTCTAGCGCAACACCTTATGACATGTCATATGTCGAAGAGACACAAAAACCTCACAGATGCAGTAGCTTATTGTATCGCAAAAGACATGCTACCAATAAGCACATTTCATTTTTTATATTGTGATATATATATTGATATTGACTGATATGAAAAAAATATATTGTGATAAACTTTTTCCTATATTGCTCAGCCATACCTACATGCCAATATTATAATATTCAACTGCAACATTAGTGGAAGAAAAAAACAGGCCATGAAGCGCACAGGTGGTTGCAATTTTAATCCTGTTATGCATGACATTTATGTTGTGATTTGTGCACACAACAGATCAAATGCGCTTGTGGATCAACCGGCACGCATTAGTTTTGAGACAAACATCACACAGTTTCAAGATATTCACACACACAGGTTGAGGATATTCATATGTGTGACGAACAGCCTCTTCTACCAGCTGGGCGGCAGAGTTGCTCTCTCTGTTGAGATTATAGACAATAAAGAAAATGATTGATAGCTATACACTTTAGAAGGGGAGATAAGGAAACGCTGTGAGTCAATGTCAACAAGCCAGATTTTAGGTCTACAATACAATAAAGAGCAATGCAAAAATCTCTCATATCATTAGCATTGGCAAACTTTAGATATTAATTTAAGTAAGGGGTTGAGTATGCTTCAAAACCTTTTCCCATCAAAATTATTGTGGCTATTTGTACTTTTTGAACCTGCTTACTATCTTTATGAGATCCCTTTCTCACTGCCGGGGCAACCAACAGTGTTTGGGACAGAGATGGTTGGCTGCCAGCGCGGAGCTTGTCAACTGTGGCCAGTACTGCGCTGGTTATTGTTGCTATTCTTTTTTATTTGCTTTTTATACTGCATATAATTGAATGGCTGTTAGTTTTAAATTTGCCCAGAATTTACCAGTGGAAGAGAGTAACTACATCAGCTGCTGCATGAAGCTCATGCTGAAGTTTATGAGCTGGTCAGTACAAAAAAAAGACTGGACCCCTGTTAAACTCCATGAACCTCTGTGCATCTTCTCATAAACACAGCTGTCAAGCTCTCTGCACACATGCAGTGGGTAACAACATCAAAGTGTTCAGAGATACCGGTCACTGACATGTCTTGCTGCTATGAATTTGAAAAATATAGAGGTGCGCTATGGCAGTTTTAGGACCAAACCATTTCATGCAGGTACAAGGGGTGGTCGGTTAATACAGATGTTTACTTTGTGGTCAATATGGATTTTTAACATTTACTGCCAAAACAAATAGTAAAACAAGGAGATGAATAATTTGTTTAGTTATATTTGAAATAAATTTATATCTATATAAATTTACTTAATGATGGTTTAATAATTTCATATTAGTTTTTCCCTATTTTATGGGGACCATGTCAGTCAAGGGCCCTTGGAATTGGCCTAACTTTTCTCCCCTATACGGCGCCCCTGCATATTAGAATGAGGACATTGTATACTAGGATGAAATGAGAACCACCCTCTAATTTTCTAATGGCATTCCTTAACTGTGGAAATTGTGATTGGGTTAGTACAAGCAGACTTCAAAGATGCCTTTTCTTAATAAACAAAAGATTACTCAAAGGGTACTTGGACACTGAACTTTTTATATCCAGCCAAAACGATATGGACTTACTCTACATTCAGTCAGCTATAGTATGCAGATGAACACAAGGCTGGAATTTTCTAATGTCTGGGAGATCAACACCTCCTTCTGTGAAAGACAGACATAACAAAGCAATTTTGAGGGAGGGTTTCTTCTTAGACCGATAAAGGAACTAAAACAGCTATTTAGCTGTTTGATGGTCTTATGGAGGATCATAACTGGGATCATTTGTATTGGGTAAAGTAACCTGGGGAGGATGTTCATTTTCAGTAGTGCAACAAGGCCTAACTAGGAAATTGGGGGACTGTTCCATCTCTCCATGTCCAACCTTAAACATTTGAATATGGGGGGAAATTTGCTTTATATAATTGATCAAAGGAAGGTGCTGTATTTGTTCCCAAATATACAAAGCTTTCTGGTGACCATTTAAAAGGACAGCTAGATTGGGTTTGGGGTATTTGTTTCAGACTGTCTAATGGCATTACTTCCAATTTACTGAAATTTACTTTGTCGCCAGAAAAAGTACTTAACATATTGATAGTCTCAATATGGGCTGGGGTGGATATCTCAGACTGAGTCAAAACAATCAAGACATTATCAGCATACAAAGTAATCTTGTGTTGTCTTGTGTCAATGGTGAGACCATGTATGTTTTGATTTGTCCATATTGCCTCAGAGAGGCTCAGTTGCCAGGGCAAAGAGCAAGGGTAATTGAGGATACTCTTGCCTTGTACCTCTTAAAACTTGGAAATCAGAATACAACCTGTTTTTAAACAATGCTGAGGGGGGATTTGTTGAAAGTAACTTTAAGCAGTTTATACATCAGGCCAAATTTGTGAAAAATGTAAAACAGTTGTAACAGTTCTCAGTTGTACTGGTTTAGTCCAGATACAATGCCTGGCCAAAAAAGGTCACAAACTTTTATATTTTGTTGGTCTGCCTTTAGCTTTGATTACAGCACACATTCTCTGGGTTATTGTTTAATTTCGCTTTGTGTACTTTTCAATGCGTCATTTAGTTAGGCCATTTTGTGCCTGTGTCAATATGAAGTTGAACAGGAGGATGCTGGAAAACTTCTACGCTCCGAAAGGCCACCCACAAGAGGAGAATCAGGTTCTGTAGCTTTACAGCTCGGTTGCTTTATTCATAGAAATAAACAGACCCCTTGCTTTTTTTCATTATTGGTCCCCGCATTGGGAATTGATGCTCACACGCATGCAGATGGCAAGACGCTCTTCTTGGAGCCTGTTCCTCAGGTCAGTCTTCCCCTGATAATTATTACTGTTACCCCCACTCTCTTGCTGCTAAAAGTGCTACACTGTTACATTACCTGCACTACTTGCTATATAGACCATGTATAAGCTTGAACGTTACCCTTCACATTAATGGAAGAGGTTCCGGCAGAATTTGATGTGCTTGTTGACGACTCATAACAAGCCGAAATAATGTCATGTGTTGTTGTGCTCACACAGTGCGAGTAGAAATCATTAGTTGCGCATTGATATTAATGCTCATGTGGAATTTCAGTAGCGGCACACGTAATTAATCAGCGGCGGTGTGCTGCAGCTGAATGAATTTAAGGGAAACACTGGTTTAAAACAACCATCCCTGCTGAGTTTAGCAAAGAAGAAGAGGGGGTGATAAGAAAGACGTCTATTAACAATAGCACCGGTACACTATTCACATAGGCTTTTAAATCATCACAAACTCTGCACTTAGACTCTGTTGTTAACTTTGTTAATAACTTCAGCTCAAATCAGACGCAGAGCCGGTGCCACATAGCAGAGGGGTACAGGGACTTGTAGTGGGCCCTTATAGCCTTTTGGCTAATTCACTTGAACAATTCACTTTAACAATTCACAAAACAGATCTGATATGGATTTAAGCTGTATTTGGCCGCTGTCAATAAGGGACTGACTGAACAGCTTTAGCTCCAAAAATAAAAAGAAAGTATCAAAAATTACAAATAAAAATATGAAATAAAATCAAAGATCAAAAACGAGACTCAATTTGCATTGTAAACAGCCAATATAATGTAAAATAAAGTAAATCCAACATTAAACACTGCACAGTGACAGCCTGTAATGACACAGCTGATCAATGAGTAGCGTTAATAATGGAAAACAGAGACAGAAGGGCAAAATGGAGAAAGTGTAGATTACAACGAATTGTGCATCACAATTTGCGCCATTTCAGCACCATGAACATTGCCATGGATTTATCATTAAACAGTGACCTGCTGATAATTTAGCACAACAGCTGCTGACAGGCTATTTTAGAATCAGGGTCAGTGCCATGGACTTCACCACTAATTTGCTCAAACCTGGGTTGGATAGAGGGTTAAAAACCAGACTTAACAAACAGGGTGGGAAATGAAGGATAGAAGGTCAATGACATTCAGTAATGACATTCAGTGATGCCACCTTTACGCAAAGGTGATTCCAATTTTAATGCCATGATTGGCATTTGTTTATGTTGTGATCTGTGTGCACAACCCACCTTTGTAACGTGAGATTTAAATATATGCAACTTGATGTGAGTGTCTTTATTTGTGGAAAAGGATGTTTACCAGTGGGTCCAACCTTACACATACCAAATCCCTCTGTGCTTATTTCAGAGAGTGTGGGGGACGCTCTCCGCAGCATTTAGACTGATACTTGTTGAGTGGCTGCCTCCTGTTGTAATCGTGTGGCGTTGCTGTCTTCAGCCATCTCTTCGACTACTTCATGAAATGGCCCACCAGTGGCAGATTTAAAGGTGAAGAGAGGGGTTGATGTGATCGGTGCTGAGTTGGGGGGGGGCCTCTGTCATAATGTACCTTAAGTGTGCTTTGGCATGTGTCATTGGTCCGTGCCTGCTACACTGCCAGCGAGGCACGAAAACAGAGCCCTTAATCTTATTTCAGAAACGTTCTGATCAGGGGCCTCATTTATAAAGCTTGCTTACGCACAAAACCTGGCTAGAAAGTGCTTACGCCACTTCTTACGCAAGAGTTGGGATTTATAAAAGAAAAACTAGTGTAGGAATGTGCGCAACTTTAAGCAAACTCCACACCTTGCTTATGCACTTTTTGGAGACAATCGGAGCAAGGTGAGAACAGTCCGGGTGATGCGTTCAGCACAACGGATGACTCGATGCAGGGCCTCTCTGTCCTGAGAGCTGCAGCTGCTGTAACAGGCAGTGATGCTCGCAGAAAGCACAGACCCCACTGTGGCAGTGTAGATAGTTTGCCAATTTGAATTTACAAATGTGCAAAAAAACAAATTCCATTTACATGCATTTGTTTTAAGATTAATATGACTAAATCTTTTTGGTTTACGAACTTTCACCACATAAGCAGCGGTGGATAACGGAGCAGTTTCTTTTTGGAACACATGGATGAGTGTCACACGTGCTTGTTTTTTCTGATCCTCACCTGTCGCCGCCACGCTCCGACGGTGCAAAGCCACTTTTTTCTTTGCCTCCACCTTTAGATCAGACCACTTCTTCTTGATTTCGGCACAGTGTTGTTTTCATCAACGTCATCGAAAACAAAACTCCACATGTGTGCGCGCATGTGTGTGTCTGTGTGTTGGAGGAGCACAGCAGGCTGATGAGAGCTGTCAGAGCAGACAGAAGCTGCTCCTATATGTTTAGCGTTTAACTGACTGAGTTTTGCAACTCTGTTCGTCATTTTCGTCTCGTCCCATCAACATCAACGCACTTTCGTCTCGTCACATTTTAGTCATCTCCGACTTATGTTTAGCTCGTCAACGTTACGTCTTCGTCGTGGAAGAAAAGGGAAATATTTTCGTCAACGAAAACAACCAGTGTTGTTCTCATTGACGAAAATAATTTTGACGCTGGTGTTGACAAAAATATTTGACGAAATATGACGAAAACAACACTGTTTCGGCAACGCTGTGCTCAGTGCCAGACGCAATTACCGCCACGGCAACGGCGTTTTTATTGGTGATGCCACTCGAATGGCCGCCGAATAAGGTCTCCCATCTCGCCGCCACCTCAATTACAAGAACCTCCACCTCGATCTCTGAAAAGTTTCTTTTTCTACGACTTGCTGATGCCATGGTTAAGCGTGAAATGCCGTGGATCCATCAGGCTTATTTATATGCAAATCACATTCATGAGGTAATTTGCATGACCATACATGGTGAATTTTGGGTGTGGAGAGGGCGGGGCATGAATCAAATCCCTGCTGCGCAACTCTCCGGCTGGTCTGTGATTTATAAGTGAAAGTGAAAGTGCGTGCAGGTGTGCGTAGGCAGGGTTTTGTAAATCAGATTTTTTTTTTGCCTACGCACTTTTCAGCTTTTCAACTTACGTACACTTTTAGTATGGATCCTACGCCAGGTTTTATAAATGAGGCCCCTGGACTGTTTCCCCCCCCCATTCTTTACACTTATGTGCTTACAAATACAACAGTAATAGACCAACTATATAACTTTACATTTTGTTTTTTTCGCCATTAGTCTGGCAGTAGGCTCCTTCTTAACGGTTGACCCTGGGCAGCCACACCCTCTGCCCTGCTGCACGCTCCACAACAGGCTCCAATGTTATGACTGTCATGGATGCCATTGCTCCGATTAAGTTATCTCTGTAAGGAAAAAGTCACCATGGAGGAACGCCACTCTGGTGAATGCTCATAAAAGAGAGTGTATGCAGGTTGAACGCAGATGGCATAAAAAAACAAACTTAAGTTACATTATGACATTTGTAAAGAGAATCTTCACATTTATAACCAAGAATTGAAAAAGGCAAGGTAGTCTTTTTTTCTCTGAGATGATCAAAAATAATACCAACAGTGCCTGCACTTTATTCACTGTTGTGGACAGACTGACAAACCCTCTAGTATCTGTTCCTCATAAACTTCTGTAAAACAAGTCACGCTATGATTTTGCAGCATTTTCAGGCAACTTCCTCCTCAGCCTTTTAGACATCTAGATAATTTTAGACATTAGATTTTAGACATCTACTTGTAGACCACACATCTCGGACAGAAATAGTTAAAAATTTAAAATCCACGACCTGCTGCCTTGATTTGCTGCCTTCAAATCGATTGAAAAATGTTTTTAATAGTGTGTCATGAGAGGTTTCAAAATTGTAAATATATCTCTTTTATCAGGACAATTTTCCAAAGCCTTGAAAACTGCAGTACTCAAACCTCTTTTAAAAAGACCTAATCTGGATGCATCAGTACTAAATAACTTAAGAGCTGTATCAAACCTTGCATTCTGTCAAAGATCATTGAAAAAGCTGTTTATCAACCAATTTACTCTTTCTTGACCCAAAACAATCTCTAACCAAGATGGCGGCACATGTACACAGCGAAGCCCTGCGTCTCCACTTTGCATGTAAACTGGCAGTGGTCTACTTGTTAGTTGCAAGTCTTGTTATCCGTAGCAGTCTTGCACTAATATCATACAACAGGCAACAACTTTTGGACATTGGACTACAGCAATCGATCACTGTTATTGCCGAATCTCTGATCCCCAGCAAGATCACTCACACCCGGACTACTACTGCAGCGCGGCCGGCTGGCCGTGCTCCTCAAACGGCCAGAAAGCGTAAACACAAGCGGGGTGTGCGGGGAGGAGTGAGGACAAGGCTAAAGCTAACGCCTCACTGGCAGGCGCTCCCCAGCCTATTCCTCGCTAATGTGCGCTGGTCGGGTGCTCATGAACTGTGCTGACCAGCTGACGGAAGTGCTCACTGACATTTTCAACCTGTCCCTAGCCCAAGCTGTTGTCCCGGCATGTCTCAAGTCCACCTGTATCGTGCCTGTGCTGAAACACTCCTCTGCAAAGAGCCACAACGACTTCCGCCCTGTCGCTCTCACTTCTACCATCATGAAGTGTTTTGAGAGGCTGGTTCTGGCTCACCTCAAGGCTGGCCTCTCTCCGTCCCTCAACAGGCATCAATTTGCCTATCGGAAGAACAGGGGCACGGACGACGCCATTTCATCCGCCCTTCACACCGCCCTCACTCACCTGGACGAGAGGAACACTCACGTACGGATGCTGTTTATTGACTTCAGCTCGGCATTCAACACAATCATCCCCTCCAAACTCATCTCCAAGCTCTGTGACCTTGTAGCAACCAAGCACCTGGACATTACCCCCTCCATCTGTAACTGGATCCTTGACTTCCTCACTAACAGGCCCCAGTCTGTTAGGATTGGCAACCTCACCTCCTCCACCCTAACCCTGAGCACTGGTGTCCCACAGGGCTGTGTGCTGAGTCCCCTCCTCTACTCCCTCTTCACCTACGATTGCACTCCCATGCATGGTTCTAACACCATCATTAAGTTTGCAGACGACACAACGGTGGTGGGCCTCATCACAGACAACAATGAGACAGCCTACAGGGAGGAGATACAGCACCTGGCGTTGTGGTGTGCCGACAACAACAATAATAATAATAATAATACATTTTATTTAAAAGCGCCTTTCTGGACACCCAAGGACACTGTACAGGCATTAAGAACACAGTTAAAACACTGTTAAAATAAATAAAAACAATATACATGTATGGAAATGGACAGTTAGAGGGAATAAGCAATTTGGAACAGATGTGTTTTGAGTTTTGATTTGAAGTGGGGTAGTGAGTCCATGTTTCTGAGATCCGGGGGGAGAGAGTTCCAGAGTTTGGGAGCAGAGCGACTGAAAGCCCTGCTCCCCATGGTGCTGAGTCGGGCAGAGGGGACAGAAAGGTGGAGGGAGGAGGAGGATCTGAGGGAGCGTGAGGGGGTGGCGATGTGGAGGAGATCGGAGAGGTAAGGGGGGGCAAGGTTATGGATGGCCTTGAAGGTGTATAGTATGATTTTATAGTGGATTCTGGACCGGATAGGGAGCCAGTGAAGCTGCTGAAGGACAGGGGTGATGTGGTGGAAGGAGGGAGTTCTGGTGATGATACGGGCTGCAGAGTTTTGGACAAGTTGAAGTTTATGGAGGGATTTGTGAGGGACACCGAGGAGGAGTGAGTTGCAATAATCGATACGGGAGGTGACAAGACTGTGGACTAGGATAGCTGTGGTGTGAGGAGTGAGTGAAGGGCGGAGACGGTTGATGTTTCGTAGATGGAAGTATGCAGACCGGGTGATGTTATTGATGTGGGAGTGGAAAGATAGTGAGCTGTCGAGGATGACACCAGGCTCTTAACCTGAGGGGAAGGGGACACTGTGGAGTTATCTATGGTGAGGGAGAAACTGTTAGTTTTGGAGAGAGTGGACTTAGTACCGACCAGGAGGAGTTCTGTTTTATCGGGGTTGAGTTTGAGGAATTTTGATGTGAACCAGGATTTAATTTCTGAGAGGCAGTGGGTGAGGGAGGAGGGTGGGAGAGAGGCGTCGGGTTTGCTGGAGAGGTAGAGCTGGGTGTCATCCGCGAAACAATGAAAGTGGATGCCATATTTGCGAAAGATGCTGCCGAGGGGAAGGAGATAAATAATGAAGAGGAGGGGCCCCAGGACAGAACCCTGGGGCACACCTGAAGTGACAGGGGAGGGCTGTGAGGTGAATGATTTGAGTTGGATGAACTGAGTGCGGCCAGTGAGGTATGAGTGGAACCAGAGAAGGGGTGTGTGAGAAATGCCTATGGAGGAGAGTCTATGGAGGAGGATGTGATGAGAGATGGTATCAAAGGCCGCACTCAGATCAAGGAGGATGAGGATGGAGATTAGACCGGAGTCAGCTGCCATGAGGAGGTCGTTGATGATCTTGATGAGGGCTGTTTCAGTGCTATGGAGGGGGCGGAAACCGGACTGGAACTGTTCGTACAGGCTATTGTGGGTGAGGTGGGTGTGGAGTTGAGAGGCAACTGTTTTTTCTAAAATTTTGGAGATGAAGGGGAGGTGGGAAATGGGGCGGAGGTTATTGAAGTCGTTGGGGTCTGAACCAGGTTTTTTCAGGGTAGGACTGATGGCTGCACTTTTGAAGGGGGTGGGAACAGTTCCAGTCGACAGTGAGGAGTGGATGATGACTGAGATGAGGGGTAGAGAGTAGGGAGTAGAGAGGGTAGACAGGATTTGACCAGGGAAGTGGGGAGGGGGTCCAGTTGGCAGGATGAGGGTTTGGATTTGGTAATGAGATCAGCGATTTCTGAGGGATTAGGGAGTAGAAAGGTGGAAAAAGGTTGTAAAGGAGGGAGAGGTTCAGATGAGGGAAGTGGTGGGGATGTGGAGCCCAGGTTCTGATGGATTTTAGTGATTTTGCTATTGAAGAAACTGAGGAGGGAGTCGCAGGTGTCTGAGGAATACATGTGGGGAGGAAAGCAGTCCGGGGGTTGAGTGATATGGTTGTAGACAGAGAAAAGAGATTTGGTATTTCCAGCATTGGAGCAGATAAGTCCAGAATAGTACTGTGATTTTGCATGGGAGATGGAGTCCTTGTAGTGGGATAGCTGAGTTATTAAGATGTCTTTGTGGATGGTAAGGCCGGTTTTCCTGTAAAGTCTTTCTAGCTGTCGATTTTTGGATTTCATGGAACGGAGATGGGGGGTGAACCAAGGTGCGGACCGGGTAAAGGAGACAGAGCGGGATTTGACAGGAGCAAGGGAGTTGAGTATGTTGGACAGTCCATTGTTGTATTGTATGACGAGATCATCAGGGGCGGAGGTGGGGTTCAGGGTGAGGGTAGTGATGGAGGAGGAGAGGGAGTCCAGGTTAATATTCTTAATGTTGCGGTATGAGATGATGCGGGGGGGTTTTGGGATGGAGAGCTGGAGAGTGGTGTTAAATGAGAGGAGGGAGTGGTCTGTAATGTGCAATGTGTCGGCGGTACAGTTGGAGGGGGTGAGACCTGAACAGCAAATTAAATCTATTGTATGGCCTTTGATGTGTGTGGGGAAATCTGCAAATTGTTCAAAACCAAAGCTGTCGAGTAGTGAGGAGAAGTCCATGGTAAGGGGTAGGGTAGTATTGTCCATGTGGATATTGAAGTCACCAAGCAGAATTATGTTGGGTGAGAGAGTGGCGAGGTGATTAAGGAGGACAGAGAATTCATTTAAAAAGTCACTGTGAGGTTTGGGAGGACGGTATATTGTGGCAATGATTGTGGGGACATGTCCAGGTAGCTGACATGCCAGGCATTCAAGTGAGGAGAGAGGAGGCAGAGAGACAGGTAGGACCTTCCACTTCTCGCGGTAGAGTATCGCGAGACCTCCCCCACGACCCGACTCGCCAGGTTTGGAGATGTAAACAAACCCCGCCGGAGAGGAGTCGTTCAGCTGGGAAAAATCACCGGGGACTTGCCACGTCTCATTTAGGCAAAAGAAGTCAAGCTTACGGTCAATGAGGATATCATGAATGAGGTGTCCTTTACCGGAGAGGGATCTGATGTTGAGCAGACCGAAGTTGACGTTCGTGGTGTTGTGGGGAGTGCTAGCCGACCTAGCCAGGTCGGCTAGCACCCTGTGGTCCACAGACCGGCTGGTGTTTCTCTGTGGGCGACGAGTGGAGGACCAGAAAGATGTAATCTCGTTGGAGCTGCCAGAATGGAGAGTCCGCCGAGACCCACGGTGGATGTACCTCGGACGAGGCAGGAGGGCGATGTCCGGGTGGAGGTGAAGAGCTGCCGGTGGAGATCCAGGCTTCTGGGAGCGGAGCCTGAGGAACTCTGCCGCCGAGTATTGGAACAGACCTTCCACGGATAGATGGAGGAGCGACAGGGCAGTCCACACCACGACAGCCAGAGTAGCCGGTCCATAGAACCTACTGGTCCACATGGTGTAGTGTGGCGGAGAGGATGAGACGCGGAGCCGGGTCGAGCAGGCAGGCTAGGATCAGCTTACCCGTCAAGACACAGAAGGCGGTGAGAGCTCCGGTAGCAAAGTCTGGTGTGTAGGGTAAGAGTCCCAGGGAGAACAGCATTTGTTGATGGCTGGTCTCCAGAGCACGGAAGAGTGCTAAAAAAGTTAAAAGTTTACCGGAGAGCAGCGGCAGCCAAACGCACCAGCGTCCACTCGAACCGGAAGTGAATTGCACACAACCTGACATTGAACACTGACAAGACCAAAGAGGTCATCATGGACTTCAGGAGGACTAGAACTGTCACTCACGCTCCTATCTACATCGACAGAGCAGAGGTTGAACGGGTCTCCAGCTTCAAATTCCTGGGCGTACAGATCTCTGAGGACCTCTCCTAGACCCTCAACACCTCGTCCCTGGTCAAGAAGGCCCATCAGCGTCTCTTCTTTCTGAGGAGATTGAGGAAAGCCCATCTATCTCCTCAGATACTGGGGAACTTCTATCGCTGTGCCATTGAGAGCATCCTCACATACTGCATCACGGTCTGGTATGGTAACTGTACTGCCTCTGACCGAAAGGCACTGCAGAGGGTGGTGAAAACTGCCCAACGCATCACTGGTACATCTCTCCCTGTCATTAAGACCATCTATGACAGTCGGTGCCTAAGGAAGGCTCACAGCATCATCAAAGACCCCTCTCATCCCAACCACGAACTGTTCACCCTCCTCCCCTCTGGGAGAAGATACCGGAATCTAGCTTCCAAGTCAAGCAGACTCAGGAACAGTTTTTTCCCCTCCACTGTCATCTCCCTAAACTCCTCATCCACTCCTCTCCCCCCTCTAGTAATAGCCCCCCCTCCCCTTCCACCCACCCACGTTCCTGCTGTCTCTTAACTCATCCTGTGGACATGTGCAATATGGTCACTGGACCTGGACCTTAGTCTAGCACTTCTGTGCAATATGGGCTACGTGCAATATTAATCTGACAATATTGAGTGCATTTATTTATTATTTATCGCTACAATACACATAATTATTTATTCAATTTCTAGCACTGACATGTTTACTCTGCACTCTGGTGAGATGCGAAAATACTTTTCGCTATACTGTACTTGTAGTGTACATTGACAATAAATTGAATCTCATCTCATCTCATCTCTTCAATGCTTTCCAGTCTGATTTCGACCAAACCATAGCATTAAAAATGCACTTGTAAAATGACATACGCTTTAGCATCAAGAAAATCCTGTGGGTGAAACTCACACATTCTTGGCAGGAAAGGTCCCTTATCTGGTCCCAGGACACAGGATAATTCAATTCAATTCAATTCAGTTCAAATCAGCTTGATTTATATGGCACTTTTCATACATAAGGTAATGCAATTGAAAGTGCCTCACAGAGGCTAAAAACAACAAAGACAAAAACCCGACCTTTCCACCCACACATACACCCATGGACCCACATGCACACAAAGACAAACACCCACCCTCACTCACCCACACATACACATACACACACACACACAACCGCACACAATGTGAGAATTTACGATATAAGTTAAAGAGACATGGCCTGACACCGAGACATTACATGAGGAAAAAGCTACCTTCAGGAAACACTGGAGATAAAAATAGAGATAAAAATGGTGAAAAGAGTAAAGCCTGATGGACTAAAATAAGAAAATAATAGTATTAAATGAACAGATAAATAAAAGAAGGTAAAAGAAGTAAAAACCTTGGAAATTAAAAAAAAAGGCAAAGAAGAGAGATAATGAATAGAATGACAAAAAATAAACATTAAGAACTTTGATTAAAATTAACATTTACAATATGAGAAATCTAAAATGGCAATCAGTAAAAAGCCTTGATAAAAAAGTGAGTCTTAAGCCTCTTCTTAAAGATATCAACAGTCTCTGCGGCCCTAAGGCTCTCCGGCAGGCTGTTCCATAACCGGGGACCATAAAAACTGAAAGCCGTCACCCTGTGTGTTTTTGTTTTGACTCTGGGTAAGGTTAAAAGGCCTGTGCCGGAGGACTTCAGGGTCCGCGAGGGTTGATATGGTAAAAGTAGATCAGATAAAAAGGAGGGGCCAAGACCATTAATGCATCTAAAAACTGATAAAAGAACCTTAAAATCAATCCTGAAACGGACGGGGGGCCAATGCAGGGATGCTAAAACTGGCGTTATATGCTCCCGCCTTCTGACCCTCGTCAGCACTCTTGCAGCTGAATTCTGTAATAGCTGAAGTGTCTGTAAATTCTTCTTGGGGAGGCCAGAGAGCAGGGCATTACAATAATCTAAACGTGAGGAGATAAAAGCATGCATCAGCACCTCCGTGCTGGCCTGAGAGAGCAGGTACAAATCTTTCAAGACTTGTTTGCACTTTCAGGTTACCTAACTGACCAAAACCTCTGGCTCTTCACAATTGGTCAATTCAGAGAACAGAGACAGAGTCTTTATTACCTTTCAAACTGACTCCATCACTGACCATTCAAATATAAACATTAACGCCTCAACCAAGGTCTCCCATTTGAGATTTACTGTCTGTGTGAACACACAGACCCCAAGGAAAGTTCTGAGGAGCAGGACACTGACCTCCAGACCTCAGTCGTAAAACCCTGCTCAACCATGTTCTGATAAAACGGCATTCCTTTGGTGAAAGAATACAAATGACTGATCATGACATCTTATGCATTCAGCAATGTACTAATCTGTCTAATCATGAAATTTGTGTTGAAATGAGATGTGTCCCTTTTATCTAGGTGCTCCAGAAGCCAAGTTATCACTCTGACAGAATAAATCCTTTATTCTTTAGTTCCTTTAGACCAACTGTTTCATGAACTTTTAAAAGTTAAATTTATTGACTATGAAACATAACTTTACTCTTAGTAACAGAAATAGTGTAGAAATGTTTGGTTTGTATTTTAATTGTTTATTTAGTACTGTTAACCATTAGGTGGTTATAATGTCATTGAATAATCAGAATATGTGGATTTAGAATCCATTATTGATCATGATGAAGTTCATTTACATGTATTTACTCTTTTGTTGTTCACAGTTTTTATGTGTTACGGTTTCTTTTCAGAGTAATTTAGCATGTTCAGTGTGATACTTAAACATAATGAGAATGTTTGATGTGATTCTACATTTCATTACATGTGTTTAGTATCAAATAGTTTATCATGAAACCAAGCATTCGATGATATCAATCATAGTGAGTGAGTATCAGATCTGACTCTTTTACCAGCCAAAAGTATCAGTAAGATCAAATAATCTGGGTCCTCACCAGGAGCTGCCCCTCTTCTTTCTCCTCACACACACACACACACACACACCCCAGAGACACTCCCAGTGTGAAGGAGATAAAACCAGTAAAGTTAGGTTAAGTTATTTTCCTCCCGCTTGTTTACCCGGGTCTTCTCTTAGCTCTCTTCTTTGTTTTCTCTTAGCTCTTACTACTTAGTCTTACTTTTTCTTAGTCGTCTAAGTTTTACACCACGTGTTCATTCACGTTGATTTTTCTTTAACATCGTCTTGGTTCAAGTTTTGAAACTTCAACTTTTTGTGCACATAGCAATTCAAGATTGTCTTTAATTGATTTTTCTTTAATTTCGCGAAGCCATTTTTGATCGAGCCTCTTTTTCTGAGTCATCTGCGTGATTTCAAAGTCCTCTGAACGCCACCCAGCAGGCCCAAAGTCATCCTCTGTGCCAGAGTTTTGAGTGAGACCAAAGGAGCATCCAAAGTATATAGGCTGTATTGGGACAGAGGAAAAAGTGCCTAGAAAGTGAATCTCGTTCCACTTCAGTGGGGCAACATAAACTGTGATTCATAAAATAGCTCTATTGATAGTAAGTACTAAAAAATATCTACTCATGCCATCTGGTCGATTTTTAGTAATCAGTGTTTCGGTGTCGAACTATTTCCTTTCTGCGGCGTAGTGATACTTGCACACGCGCAATCGAATATGCAGAGGGGTGAAGCGATTTTTGTCACGTGGACCAATAGGAGCCGAGTCTCATTGCCATAGCATAAGAAATACACAAACATGGCGATGAGCGCATCTAGCAGCGAGACAAGCGAAGAGGAAGGAAAGAAAAGGAAAAAAGAAAACAGCCTTCAAAAGTGCATAAAAAAGTAACGAAACGATGCTGTATGCATCTATCATCTTTCCAGAGTGAAGACGATCTCGACTTTACAAGGACACATTGGGAAACTTACAGAACTAGTATTAGAAAGTGGCTTTCTCTACAGGGTGAGACAGCACCTTACAGAAACTTATTATGGCCAACTTATAAACATTGCGTTGATATCAACTTTGACAATGTTCCTGATGACGCTGGGTTTCACATGACATGCTACCATCTATTTATTTGCAAAAGGCATTTGAGAAACAAGAATGTGATGCAGCCGCGGGTCTGTCAAACCCTTCAGCCTGCAGTGCCGATGCATCCACGTCCACGGCATCTGAAACTCTGTGAAAGAAACCTCGCTCAAGGTCATAGGCTGTATTGGGACAAAGGAAAAAGTGCCTAGAAAGTGAATTTCGTTCAACTATGCTAGTGCTACTTGTTTAATGCATTTTTGCATAGACAATACCATTCTGGACTTTAGGCTAAAATATCTACCTAACATCTGTAACAGTTATTGGTGCCTAAGTATACGCATAAGTGAATTCAGATTATGAAATGTAGCAAATTTCTTGAAGAAAACATCTCAACTCAAGTGATTTGCACCCAGCACAATGAAATATATACAGTAAATTTAGCTAAAAGCTTATGTTTCATACATAAAAATGACACAACCTACTGTGTAATAAAAGCAATAAAATATAAACAGCACATCATGGCCATAAATGGCTGAAAGTCAATCAAATTGCTACCACACCCCCCAAAGTTGGAATAATGGAAAAAATGCAACAAGACAAAAATAAATGCACAAAATGTCTGAATTAATTCAAAATATGGTATAAAACATTTATTCAAGTATCACAGTGTCAAAACATCTGACGTTTATCAATCCCTCCAGAATATGAAAATAAAGATCAAAACACAAATGCAGACAAATGTAGAAAAAATATAAAAATAATAGAAATCTCAAATCTTGGTGTAACAATCCTTTAAACAAAACAAATTGTACATGGTGACATGGTGCGTATATTACGCATCAGTATCACTTTCATCAGAGTCATCATCCCATACAACTCTTTCTTCTGTTTCCTTTGAAGCATTCTCACATGCTTGGCACCAACATAAATCTGTAAAAGATAGTCTCGCAGACATACAAGAACATCCATACATTCACAGATTGTGACTCGACCAGTGCCTTTCATGGCAAGTGCAAAAGAAAAACATTTTCTGTTGCTTGTCAGAAAAAAGAATACCTGACTGGGTTTGCAAATCTGGGCAACAGTTTTAACCTTGACCAATCCACCTTTAACACGCTGAGTAATTATGTGTGCCACCTGTATGGCCAGTCATCTGCCAAAAATGTAAATGATGCCAGATACAAATCTTTCTGCATGGCCTCGTCAGCTTTGCCAGAACTGTCCATTCCCCCAACAAGTGACGCCCTGTACCAACACTGCATGAGAGCAAACTACCAAGCAGCGGTGATGAAACATTCTCTGACTGGTTAAATGTGTGCCCCTTCACACTTTCTTCACAAATCCTGCCCCTGATAGTGTTTTGCGGATAGTCCACTGTAGTTGCAAGACAACCAAATTTAAAATTGAACAATGTTCTTGTATGTCTGCAAGACTATCTTGTACAGATTTATGTCGGTGCCAAGCATGTGAGAATGCTTTAAAGGTAACAGAAAAAAGCTGTATGGGATGATGACTCTGATAAAAGTGATAGTGATGTGTAATATACACACCATGTCACCACGTACAATTTGTTTTGTTTAAAGGATTGCTACACCGAGATTTGAGATTTTTATTATTTTTCTATCTGTTCTACATTTGTCTGCGTTTGTGTTTTGATCTTAATTTTCATATTCTGGAGGGATTGATAAATGTCTGATGTTTTGACACTGTGATACTTGAATAAATGTTTTATACCATATTTTGAATTAATTCAGACCTTTTGTGCATTTATTTTTGTCTTGTTACATTTTTTCCATTATTCCAATTTTGGGGGGCGTGGTGGCAATTTAATTGACTTTCAGCCATTTATGGCCATGATGTGCTGTTTATATTTTATTGCTTTTATTACACAGTAGGTTGTGTATTTTTTATGTATGAAACAAGCTTTTAGCTAAATTTACTGAATATATTTCATTGTGCTGGGAGCAAATCACTTGAGTTGAGACGTTTTCTTCAAAAAATTTGCTGCATCCCGTTCTTGTTTCTCAAACGCCTTTTGCAAATAAATCGCTGGTAGCATGTCATGTGAAACCTAGCGTCATCAGGAACAATGTCAAAGCCGATATCAACGCAATGTTTATAAGTTTCTACAAGGTCCTTTGTCTCACCCAAGTCGAGAACGTCTTCACTCTGGACAGATGATAGATGCATACAGCATCGTTTCGTTCCTTTTTTTATGCACTTTTGAAGGCTGTTTTCTTTTTTTCCTTTTCTTCCTCTTCACTTGTCTTGCTGCTAGATGGGCTCGTCGCCATGTTTGTGTATTTCTGATGCTATGGCAATGAGACTCGGCTCCTATTGGTCCACGTGACAAAAATTGCTTCACCCCTCTGCATATTCGATTGCGCGTGTGCAAGTATCACTATGCCGCAGAAAGGAAATAGTTCGACACCGAAACACTGATTACTAAAAATCGACCGGATGGCATGAGTAGATATTTTTTAGTACTTACTATCAATAGAGCTGTTTTATGAATCACAGTTTATGTTGCCCCACTGAAGTGGAACGAACCAACACGATCTCACTCAGCCAATACAGCCTAATACACAGGTGCTGGTTATTGCTTTAGGCCTGAGCGCTGCGACTCTTGGCCCATCTTTCGGCTGACTTGGGTCATCTTCTGAGCTGAACCTCTTGAACGGCCGGTAGCCCCGCCCCTTCAGAACCTGCTCCATCTTCTCCAACCTCCAGTCTCACTTAAGTATGCAAACCTCCAGAGCTTGAAACAGGGCTGATGCTGTCTAATGTGGTCATGACTCAGATATTCACTTATTCTAGTAATCCTAGATTCATCCAAATCCACATCCAAATTTAACTTTACACCAATGTTAGTGTAGGTTAATATGTTAGAGCATATTCACTCGCTATCATTAACTTAAGTGCTCCTAGCTTGACTCAGAATCTTTAATTATTCACCTATTATTATTTATCCTCATTATCTTATCATCATTTATTGCATGTATGTTGTACCATCATTTATCCTGTAATAAACAGATCAATATTTTTTTAAGATCTTGTCTGTTAGTGTTGGTGTCAGTAATGGAGTCCCTGAAATAAGAATTTAAGCTTGAGATATGAGATTGATTAAATTAAGATTGACTTATTGTTTGATTTCTGGATTTAAGTTTTGTTTTTCTTTAATTTTCCCGCCATTAAAGGTGAGTGGTGCCCCCTTTAACGAGTGCATAAATGTCATAATTTAAGATTATTAATCTTCAGACATTTATTATAAATTCAAATCTCTACAATGCCTTAATACAAAATTCTTGGGTGTCATTTTGGACCAAAGACTGAACTGGAAAACTCATATAAATCATGTTAAATCAAAATTAGCAAAATCAATTGGCATAATTTACAAGGTAAAGGATTTATTGAACCAGGATGCTTTATATATTTTGTATTGCTCAATTGTAGTCCCGTATATCAGCTACGGCCTGGAAATATGGGGAAATGCATACCCTACCCATACGCAACCTATTTTCATCTTGCAAAAAAGAGCAGTACGGATTATCACCAATTCAATTTACAGAGAACCATCAAATAAATTATTCATTAAATTAAGAGCATTAAAATTTAAGGACCTGGTGGACTACAAAATAGCACAGACCATGTACAAAGTACATAATAATTCATTACCGTGTAAAATTGTCAATATGTTTAAAAAAAGGGAATGTAGGTATGAGCTCCGAGGGACACATATGATGAAAAAAATAAAAACTAGAACCAAGATCAAAGAACAGTGTACTTTGGTTAAAGGTGTGAATTTATGGAATGCCCTTGACGATGAATTAAAAATGTGTCAGACTATCCACAAATTCAAATCCTTGTTTAAAAGTAAGGTGATCGAAAATTATAAAAAAAATGACTGAGGTTACGTATTAATTTATATTCTGGATTTAATTTGATTATTATTATTATTATCTTTATATTTTTTTTTTCTTTCTTCTGAGTCATTTTTTTTGGTCTTTGTTTTGTTGTTGTGTTTTGTTTTCTATCTAATGTGTGGAATAAGATGTTTTGAATATTTTGATTTGAGTAAGAAGGATAGGCGATAATAAGCTCTTGCTTCAGCCTATGCCTTTTCGGTCCGGTTTTCTTTTCTTGTAATCTACTGTATATATTGAATGGATATGACCAGATCGAAATAAACTTCAAACTTCAAACTTCAATACTGATGCATCAAAAACTTCAGTATTGGTACTTCTGGATCTTTGTGCTGTATTCAACACAGTGGACCACAACATATTGCTCAACAGACTGGAGTAGAGGATCGGACTTTCTGGTACAGTAGTAAATTGGCTCAAATCTTGCATAAAAGATCATGACTTTTTCATCTCGCTAGGTAATTGTGAATCTGAGCAAATAAAGATGACATGTGGGGTCTCCCAGGGCTCCATCCTCTGGCCACTTTTGCTTAAGTCATGGTTTTTGGTCCCAAAAATGCGAGGCTTGAAGTCATGGCCAACTCCACTCAATGACACCAAAAACCACTGACCAAGCCAGAAACCTGGGTGTAGACTCAGACCTGGATTTTATTAGCCACATAATGACAATTAAAATCTCCTCCAACAAAGGTGTTTTTAATATTAAGATCTATCACTTTAGTAAAAGAAGTTGTCAGGCGACCACTTGGGTATCAAAGTGGGTTGTAAATATTCAGTACAGCAATTTCTTCCCTATTTCCCAATTTCTTGATTTTTATAAGACTCAACATTTGAAGCCATGCTCTTAATCTGTCAGTGGAGGCTGTTTAAACAAACCACAGTCTGAGAGTCAAGAACAGACATAAAGGCTCAGCTGATGACCAATTCTGACAAGAAATCAACTGCATAGGACAACAGTTAAGAATGATAAGCTTACTGTGGACAGCACAGATGGTCCACAAACATCCCGCGTCATACATGATATCACTTTGACGGCAGCTCTTTGTAGTATCAATTATGAAAAGTACCTTAACATGCCCTGGAGCCTATAATCTAGACTTTTTCTTACCCATATCCAAAGTAGTACTCATAGGAGCCAGCCACCTGCAGGTCCAGAGAGCAGAACTTATCAGAGTCATCCTCTCTCCCTGTTGGGTAGTTCCACGCCAAAACCCGGAAGTTATGTCGTTCAAAGCGCTGTCCTTCGAGGGGATAGTTGGTGTGCAGCGTCACCCTCCTGCCCTGTAGACTCGGACCCAGGCGGAACTGAAGCTCAAAGCCTAGTGACACAAAGAACACACATTTGGTCTCTTTCAGCATGTGGCAGTCACATAAAATCATTTCTGTAGGTCAAATTATCAGTCTGAAGGTGAGACTAGATCTTTGTATGCCACTCCATTCATACTGACCTTCATCAACACTCACACTCATACACACACACAGGGACTGAAAGAAAAAAAAGAATATTCAGCACAGCACATCACTTAGGAGGGGATTAGCCAAAAAATGTGTGACTTCCTGATCCTCCAGAGTGTGGACCAGCACAGGAGCATCTATATTTGGTCCAGCTCCAAAGCCAGCCCACAAAGCCACCATCAGGTTCACTGTGCTGAAAATGTCAGATGGTACACTTCTCATCCTGTGTAGTTGTTGTATTTAGACAAACTCACCTTAATACCCTGAGGTCTCAATCTCACCCCATCCTAGAATAATATGGTAACAATATCTTCACTATTGTTTTACTATTTTTAAGTTTTATTTTCAAGATTATTTTAATAGCGAGAGACCATTACAACCATAGAAATTTCCCTTTAAAACAAAAAAAAACAGCCCTGAAAAAATAATATTCTGTTAAGACTACAGAACGGTTTTATTCAGTGTATGCAATTTAGCCAACTCATCTTAGTTAAACTGACCCTTAAGAAGAATATTGACATGGATACGCCTTTTTAGTAAACTCAGACTCCCATATTTTTTGTTTTCCAAAAGTTATGATGGCAGCTGTGGCTCTGTGGTAGAGTTGATTGTCCACCAATTGGAAGGTCTGGGTTCAATCCTAGGGCAAAGTGTCCTTGGACAAGACAATTGGCCCACCTACCCCCACTGGCTGTGCCCAGTGATGGGCGAATAGAATAAATCAAAAGCTGATGGTCTCTGTACATGAAAGTGGTGTGAATGGGGAATGTGACATGTGATGTAAAAGCACTTTGAGGGGTCAGAAGACTTATTTTAAAAATAAAGTATATCTCAAATATCCCATATTGCCAGGAGTTTAAACTCTGGATGACACATAGACATTTTCTTACTTTATTTAAAACATATCAATACCTTGTTTTAGCTAGAACAGTAAAATTGCAGTCAACAAAATTACTGTACACATGTGTTAATCTGCAGTAGTGTTAAATCTGAAGGGTCTAACACATTTAGACATTGAATTGCAGACTTGCTCTTACCTTGTTCCAACCTGAACAGGGTTCTCTCTAGGTTCTGCTTGTCGTTCAGCATCAGGACTCGGATCTGCTTCAGGTGCTGAGGCAACATCATGAGAGGGTCTCCTTAAAGTGAACTGATCCCTGGCCTCCTGCAAAAAGACAAAAAAATGACAGCTGACTTAGCAAAGGGAGCAGCAAACTTCCATTTAAATACTCACTCTGAAGACATCAGAGCAGTTTCCTGATTTCTCATTGGTACTTCATCCATTTACCAAGAGGAAATGCTTGCAATATGGAATAGCTCAACAGCCAAATGATTGCAATGGAAATGTCCTTGGCATTATTTTCAAATGGCCCTCAGGTTAAACAGACTGCATAGACTAAAATTGGGCAGGGAATTTAACCACTCTGTAATATCTATTCAATAACTCTCAAATTTAGTATGTAAAAAGAGGTTGGTGAGGGTTGGTGAGAAAGGTCAGCAATCATGACTTTCAAATATTTTTTTATTGAATTGTGCATTTCATCCCAAAAATACAGTGCTTTGACTGTTTTATAACTGCCCTGGAAAAGCAAAAGCACCTTACTGTGCAACAACAAGCAAAGCTGGACAACCTGCTGCAGAAAAATGGATATGAGCCCTAAAGGGCAACTGCACAAACTTTTCATAATGACAAAAAATGTTTAACTGAACAAAAAAAAAAAAAAATCAATGTACAAAATTTCTTAAAATGAAAAACTGTCCAAGAACACAAAATCATTTCACAAATCCCCCAAATATTTGATTGAAAGCATTAACAAATAGACTAAATGTAACTCTATTTCCAGATACTTCATAAAAGAGTTATAAAAAGCAAAACTAAAAAAAACAGAGGCAATTTTTAAGAAAATGTAAAAGTAATTCAAGAAACAAAAGAAATTCAGACCTTTCTTTTTTTTAATATTTCACAGTACAATGAATGAAACTTTAAAAAATGCAATGAACAGTAACACATTTATCAAAACATTTTTTAGAAATCAATGTTTATTCAACATAATGCAAAAAGTACTTAACTAAGAAGTATTCAGAAATTATACAAATATTTCTCAAACTGTAAAATACTTTGCAGGATCTTGGGCAGTTCTCAAATTACTTTTTTATATGTTTATTTTGTTCAGAGAATATTCAAACACATTGTAAAATGTATTTTGTAATTTATTTCTCTAAATGTTTTAGATTTAGAGAAATAAACTAATTTCACACTGACCAAATGTGTGTGTGTGTGTGTGTGTGGGGGGGGGGGGGGGTTGTCATTGCAACACACTATTGACACTAATGGTTTGGACTTAAAGTCCAGCTCATACAAGCTTGAACTGACCAATAAGCACATTACTGATTTAACTTACACACCCACAAAATAATTCAGTTCTGACAACTTTGGGCAATGACTTGGCTGCGACATGTAGTGTGAACTGTTGTTGCACAATATGGGGAAGTTTTTACTTTTCTTCACACATACAAAACCTGCTCCTGAAAACTTGTTTCGTAAACTGAGTTGACAAAGAGAGAGAAATACAGAAAAAAAAGCCAATCAAATTTTGAAACTTTAAATTTTACAAGACTCAAATGAAAAAGCTGTTGGTCATCCAAACCAAATTTTTAAAGCATTGTGTCTCTTGTGCACGTGAAAATGAGTTTTACTTTTGCACATTTTTCAAATGTTTAGTATATTTAGACCATAACTGAGATGAGTTAATTTTTTATCTGCTATGAGTCCGCCGAAGTCAATTCATTGTCAGATGTAAAAATCCAAAAAGACCAAAACCAATGACAAGTGCACTGAGCACAAAGCAAAGTAAATAGATCACTGTGGCTTTGGTTTTATGGCTTCAATTTTGGTTTGCTTTGAAACATGTTCAGTTTTGTCCATCAGTGTACTGTGTAATTCTTTAATGTGTGAATGTTAAGTGGAATCTCATTGTTTTACCGCTCATAATTAGTGAATCTAAGCCTCTTTATATGAATGAAAGATATGTGCAGTCCACAGTGGCTCTGTAGGTAAATGAGCATATTTTTGTAACATTTCATGTTAAATGTGTGTACTTAGAAGGCAAAGTTTACCGGAGTCAAATTCCTTGTATGAGTACACCTTCTTGGCCAATGAAGCTGATTCTACATTCTAGACTGCAGTCGGGCACTTCAGCTCAACATTTTTTTTTGTTTGTTAATTTTGCAATTCTATCTCGAAGTTTGCTTTAAAGTTATGTGTTGTAATGTGTATGTGTTGAAGCTCATCAGTTGTTTCTGATAGAACAGTCAGTGAGCCATCCTCATTCCAATTTCAACCATCTCGTCAGAGCCAATGCGAACACTTTTAATTGTTCTGGGACCTGCAATCTGAGCACAGTCATAACCCAAGGACAATTTGCAATAGAATGAACAGAATGCAAAAGCATGATCAACTTGACTAAATTTTCAGCTGTGTGAAAAATAATACAAAACAAGAAAGTGAGTGACAACAGTTCAATAGCCCCTTGAAATAAATAAAATATGACTGTTTGGATAGGTAAGACCAGTAGAGCTGCATTCAATGGCTGACTACCAATTTTAATTCACGATACTGTAAACAGACCAAAGGCAAATTATTTGTCAGGTTTCAGTCTGTACCATGAGCTTAACATGCAAGAGAAGTCAGTGAAGCAACGTAAAAAACAAACTGCACTTTTAAGGGTGAATGATTACCACGTAGAGAGCAAAAAGACAAATGCTTTTTTGAAAATGTTTTCACACTTTGTTTCTTTGTAGTCTAATTTTGTTCCACATCATGAACTGAGAGGAAAAGGTTTCTGGTCGAATCAATTGCAGCCCTGACTCTAGTCCAGCAGCTCTGAAATAATTCTAACAAGATCATACTTCGAGAGTCACTGAGCTCTGAGTCTGCGCGGTGCGTCGATCCCGTCTGAACAAGGTCAGGAATCCAAGCGTTAATGTCACCTCTCTATTTATAAAACTCTTCTCACCACTGTTCGCTGACACACCGGGCCCGAACCCACACACACTTACAGTCACACCAAAAGCAAACAGCAGACAAGTGTGCGCAAACACAAGCCAACGGCATGCGAAGATACTGTCTTGGTTATGGCAGTATCCCAAGTCCCATTTGAAAAAGTCATAATTTAATGTTGTCACATACACCTGCACGCAATTACTCTGTGTAAGACAAAATACCGTGTCTCGGTTTTCTGTTGAATTGTCAACCCTTGTATTCGGCACTTGCATGAATATCACACAACAACTCAATTAAGATAGACAGCACATTTAACTTGCAGATGTTGTGTTTTATCAAGTCGGCCCTGCAGTGGGCGGTGCCGTTCGCGTTCTAAAGGAAGTACAACACTGTGGTCATATTGATTTTCTTTTCTTCTTCTTCTTCTTCTTCTTATTTCCATTTTTAGTTTATAGTTATCTTTTGTTTCCTCGTCATCACGAAAACAGAATTTTTAAACATTACGAATGGCTATACTTATGAAAGCGAGCTGGAGCCAGTCTCCCATTCGACAGCCACGAGAAGTGATAAAGTCACGATGCTGTCTAACAATATTACACTGCAATGCAAGAAGACAGCGAAATAGGTCACATCCCCTCTCACCTGGCAGTTGTGTGTTCAGTCACAGCAGCAGGAGGACAGTATATGTTAGGTACTGCAACAGCTCAGCCTGTCTCGCATGGAGTGAGGGGGGAGCCTACACATTACCGTAACCACCTTGGTAAGGGCGAACAGAGAAATTTTTAAAGGCAAACGATCTATTTTTCAATCATAAGCCATGTTTAAAAATGGATCAAGCCTGTACACTTAAAGTGAAGCCAATCTTTTAGTGCTATAAATTGGATTATTTATAATGCCCAGCAAGAACGGGCAGTTGCAAAAAGGGATCTGTAAATCTATAAGAAAATGATGTAGTCTGTTTAATGTAGTCTGTTTTTTTCTGCTGATCACTGGTAATGTGTAAAGCGGAATGAAAAAGACCCATATAGTAATATAGTAATTTTAACTTGTATGGACATTTAAATATTTACATCACATCTTATAAATCTCACAAAATTAAATAATATTGTCACACATAACATTGTGTTTTTCGTATCATGTGACCTAGAGTCAGATAAGCTGGTAAAATACAACATCATACAAGAACTTTATTGATCCCTCTCACATGTGCATTTTGTATGCATCTCGTATGTATTTTATTTGTATCTTATTATAAATAATCCTTCGCATGCTTCATTTGTGAGAGAAGAAGGACAGTGTCATGGACACAGAGCATATTATCAACATTTTCTTTCATTTAGGTATGACTCACAGTTTGCTACATTTGGTATTGTTGGACATATCTCTCTTTCAATCTGTTTACTGCATCTCATATTACATAGACACTTTGGGCACAAAATTAAGACCACAGTCTTTCATGAAGATTGGAAGATTAAAAGATTAATTTCTAATATGTGCAGAAGCAGAACAGATTGATTACAAGTCAAACAGGTTTTCTCTTGAAATTAGTTTCCATATTTTGCCAGTAACAATTTGCTTGCCATATGTTATAACAAAACCTCAGATAGTGTGCTCCACTAGGTTCCCATATGTGAGTTTGAGTCCAGAATAAAAATCATATAAGCTTATGTTTTCATGGTATTAGACACATAATTTTCTTCCCCACAACATTACCTCCCTGTAATTGCAAAATTTCTGTTACCTCTTCTACATTGCATAATTTCTGTTGCGCAATTGCTACCTTTCAACAGACACAGCTCTAACGCACAACAGACAGGGTAGAGAGAGAGTTGCATAACTTTCTACTGTTGTGCGGCTGGAGGCAGACAGAGAGCAGCACAACATGTCTGCTGCAGAGACACTGGTCACAGCTACATTATGTCATCCATTCACAGAGGCAATGTACGATTTTATTAAAAATCTCTGAAAATACCAGATTACTTGACCTGATATTTGCTGGTTAACATTAATCTCTAGGTAGGCTATGAATTTTTTCATGAAAAGCTTGACTCATTCAACAGCACTTTAACTAATTTAAAGTCCTGTATGGAACTTTTAACTAGATTTGAAAAAATCTTTCATTTCTGCTGATGTCTCCCTGTCACCTGCAACAGCAAATGAGCCCGTCTGTGTGAAGATCAGCTTTTTCTAAATGGTGAAAACAGGAAAAAACGGGAGCCAGTGGTCGGGTCGGGACCACGAACGAAACGATTTAAGGCACTCAGACCCGAGACGACACACGCACTTTTTCATTTTATTTTGCACTGAAAACGTGCATATTACTGTCACTACGCAAATGATGACAACATGTTGCAGCAGATGTAAGCACAGGTGGTCGTGCCTGCTTGGCATTTCTGTCTGACGCACCTCCGACGGTGCCATTGTGCAGACTGCAGGGTCGTCAGCCAGGGGCCACCCTTCACTGATGTTTCGCTCCACACCTCCGGGTGGTGGAGAAGTGACAGGGACGTCTCTCTGCTGCTCCCTGCAGCCTGTAAGGATCTGTATTCTACCCACGCTCTGCTCCCAGTTTTATTGTTGTTGTGTATGTGGAGTGAGTCCCAGGAGACTATGCATGGCAGGGGCGTCCACTTCCTGAGTCAAGCGTGGGCCTGACCGCATACCATAACGCCTCTCTTAAGAGCCTTCTGTTCCCCACGCCCTTTCCTTCCTTCTGAGCCATAGCCAGAAGCTCCCTTCCTCAGCCTCCTCTGCAAGGTCACAAAGAGCTCGCTTCCTGTTGGATCCTGTGACTCCGAGCGTCTTCAGTAGCCGCTGTGTGGATGTCCCGGTGAAGACCCTACATCCGACCTCCACTGGGAAGGTAAACGGTCTCCACCCAGTTTGTGAGCATGTTGCTGCCAGTTCTGCGTACTTGTCCTTCTTACGCTCGTGCGCAGCCTCCATTTGTTCCTCCCATGGGACTGTCAGTTCAACCATGATGACGACTTTGGCAGGTGCTGACCAGAGCACAATGTCTGGGCGTAGGGATGTCGTGGTGATCTCTGCAGGGAACTTCAGTTGATGGCTGAGGTCGACTGCTAGCTGCCACTGGCCCCCTAGTGACAGGAGCGACCGCTCTCCCCATGCCGCGCTGCGCTGTCGTCCCTGGCCTGGTAAACTGGATCCACTTCGGGGATGTGGGTGGGTTCTCCCGGTTTGCTTGCTGTCTGCGGGATTCCAGGAACTCTGCTAGCTTGCGCAGGACCTTGTCATGCCGCCACCTGTACCTTCCCTGTGACAATGCCGTCTTGCATCCAGCGAGGATGTGCTTTAGGTTTGGGTTTGGGGAGCTGCAGAGGTGGCAGGGTTCTTCTTTGCCGAACCAGGTGAGGAGGTTCCGGGGGCTGGGTCAGGTGTCGTATGTGGCCCTAATCCGGAAGCTCAGTCTCGCCTGGGGAGTTCTCCACATGTCGGCCCAATTGATGGTTCTTTTGATCACAGCCTCCCAAGTCGTCCATCTGCCTTGCTGATGCTGGCTCACCGCTGTGATCTTGTAGGTTTCCTCCTCCATCCTGGCAACTTCTGAGATCACAAGATCCTTCCTCTCCTTCTTCATTACTTTGGACCAGCTCCTTGGTGCTGTTGCCCATCCTAGGCCAGATCTGCCTGACTGTGTGAAGCCAACGATCTCCTGGTGCTTCAGCCGCTCCACTGCCTGGTCAATTGCTTTGGATGCATTCCACTTCCGTCCTATACAAGTCTAAGGGTTGGCAGCTTGAACTGCCGGGTCCGTAGAATCTCTCAGCTCAAAGTGGAGCCTCACCTTCTCCTTTTTGTACCCCAGCCTTATGGACTGTAGTGGGAGCTGGAGGGCGTTTCTCCCGAACAGTGCCGTGGAGGAGAGGGATCGAGGAAGGCCGAGCCACTTCCGGATGTAGTTGTTGGCCTTTGCCTCCAGCTTCAGGACCGTGCTCATGGTGATGTCGCTGAGTTTCAGGGGCCACATTAGGCGGTGGTACAAGAGTGAACAGAGTGAACTGGTAGCACCACACCTTGAACTTCCCTGGTAGGGGGCACTGATCAATCTTGTGCAGGTCCTCTTGGAGTTGAGCTGTGACAGCTGAGGCCATGTTCTTGTCGGAGAGGTCTGCCGTGTACATCCTACCAAGGCTTCTAACGGGTGCTTCTACCAGTAGAGGGATTCTTTCGCTGGCCACAGTAAAGACGATGATATTGTTCCTGGTCCCTTTCCGGATTGACAGGCTGCGAGACTTTGGTGGCTTGATCTTCATGCGAGCCCAGGCTAGTAGTTCTTCCAGTTGTTTGAGGAGTCTGGCTGTGCAGGCTGCTGTTTGGAGGAGGGTGGTGACGTCATCCATGTAGCACCTCATGGCTGGCAGTCTTTGGCCTGTCTGCGCTCTGACCCCTCGAACCATTTGTCTTCCACCTATCAGTAGGATCTCAAAAGCCACAGTGAAGAGGATGGGAGAGATGGCACATCCCATTGCTATCCCCTTCTCGAGCTGGTGCCAATCGGTTGTGATATCCCGGGTTGTGTAGCAAATGTGCAGGTTATTGAAGTATTTGGCTACTAGATTCTGGACGCATGGTGGTACATGGAAGAAGCTAAGGGCATACGTGATGAGCTGGTGGGGAAATGAGCCGAAAGCATTTGCCAGGTCAAGCCAGACTACGTGCAGGTCTTCCTGTGTGTGACGCCGGTTGGTGAGCAGACGCCGGTTTGACAGCTCTGGATAACTTTGCCCATAATCTAACAAAAACTGTGATATAATCATTGGATTCCAGTTGTTTTTTAACTCTATCCACGGCAATCATCGGCAACTCCATCATGAGGCACGTCCGTTTTTTTAATGCAGTAACCCACTGCTTCCCAGGCGCCACTGTCCCGACTCTCCTCCATAAACTCCCGGAGCTGCTGGGCTCACTCCCATCCTCCATCACGAGGCTGGTTTTACACCTGGGTTTTAACGACACTTCCTCCCGTCAGTCTGAGGTGACCAAGGACCATTTTAAGAAACTTTTTAAGGTTCTCACTGACTGCGGTAAGTCTGTTTTTATCTCGGGGCCCCTCCCCTCCTTCGACCGTGGCATGGGGCGCTTCAGCAGACTCCTCAGCCTGAACACCTGGCTCCATTCCGCCTGCCCTTGCGGGTTTCATTTTATTGACAATTTTAACTTATTTTGGAACCACTCCCCATTCTACAGGGCTGACGGAGTCCACCCCTCTCGCCTGGGCAGCAGGATGCTCGGCGACAACATCCGCCATGCTGTTCAGTCCACATACACACCTACACACACACCCACACACACGTGACTGATTTCCCCCTCTGCCTCTGTGTCACTGTCCTAAGCCACTACCGCCACCACTAGTTCCCCCTACCGTCCACCCCCAGTACTACACCATACCACTGCCATTTCTCCTCCAATCTCACCCTCTGCCTGTATACAGTCAGTTTCACAACACCTCACTCACAGTTCACCCCCATATCCTGCATCCCAGTCAGAATCTCACACCGAACCCACAGAACATTCCCTTCACGGACCATCAACCTAACTCCTGTCACACTGGCTCCCATCTCACCACTTCCTGAGGATGAGCGCACGCTCGGCACGAACATTAATTTGGCCGTGCTGAACGTGTGCTCACTTTTAAATAAGACGTTTATTATCCATGATCTGATTTTAGACAATAATTTAGACATTCTCCTTTTAACAGAGACATGGCTTGGCACTGATGCTTCAATTGTTCTCACCAAGGCTTGCCCCCCTAATTTTAATTTGTTATTTTCAACAAGGGGGGGTAGAAGGGGAGGAGGCACTGCTTCAATATTCAAAAACACACTGTGCCCAAATGAAGTTTCTTTTAACAGTTTTACATCATTTGAATATCACACATTTGTTTTTAGCAGTCCTCCTACTCTCTGCATTACAATTTACAGACCACCCCATTACTCCAACTCTTTTATTAGCGAATTTTCAGAACTATAATCAATCTTACACACTACCCATAACAGGATTTTAATAACTGGTGATTTTAACTTGCACATTGATACAGCTTCTGATCCAGTGTCCAAGGAGTTTTTAAACCTTTTAAATTGCATGGGTTTTAAACAGCACGTGGCACAGCCGACTCACAACAGAGGGCACACCCTGGACTTGGTCATAACTTCCGGCCTATCCACTGGTGTGTCCTCTGTTGTCGACCTGGCTGTGTCGGATCACTTCTATGTGTATTTTAATATCACCAGTTTTAACCATCACGAGGCCCCGGTGAGAACGGTGAGGAAACGCTACCTAACCCCCAAAGTGCTGCAAATTTTATTGGGATTTTACAGAGCACTCCTGCCGCAATTTTACCTGCACCATGAGATTTTATTGTGGACCATTTTAACAGTACATTAAAAACCGCATTGGACACAGTGGCTCCACCCGTAATGAAAACTTTTAAAACAAAACCCTTACCCCCATGGAGAAAAAACGATGAAATCAGAAACTTAAAGAGAAAATGCAGGAGTGCCGAACGCAAATGGAGAAAAACCAAATTAACAGTTTACCTTGAAATACTGCAGGACTCACTCAAAAAATACAATAATGCAGTAAAAAAGGCAAGAACAGCCCACTTTTCAAAACTCATCACAGACCATAAAAACATTTCCAAATTCCTCTTTTCCACCATCGACCAACTCCCATTTTCAAAAAACCTTTTAAGACCCCCACAGACGCCCTCTGTGAGGACATTGCAGACCACTTCGGGAGTAAAATAGATGATATTAGATCCAGTCTTTTAACTCATCAGAATGTGATTTTTGACACATCTGAACAGCCGATTTTACCTGAGGAAACACTGGAGAGTTTTGCCCTGGTTGACGCAAAGACACTTGGTCGAGTTTACTCCCAAGTAAACCCAACGACCTGCCTTTTAGATCCAATTCCCCTATCATTTTAAAAAACATTTTACGAATTTTTTGAGGAACAGATTTTAACCACAGTAAATTGCTCTCTTCAGACAAGGGTCTTCCCCACCGCCCTTAAAACGGCGGTGGTGAAGCCCCTTCTGAAGAGAAATTTGGATACTGATGTTCTTAATAATTATCGACCTATATCCAACTTACCGTTTTTAAGTAAAATCTTAGAAAGACTGGTTTTTAACCAAGTAAATTGTTTCTTAAAAAGTAATAATATTTTAGAGAAGTATCAATCCAGTTTTAGGATGAACCACAGTATTGAGACAGCCCTTTTAAAGATTTTAAACGATATCAGGTGTAATGCTGATAAACAGAAGCTCACAGTTCTGGTACTACTGGATCTAAGCGCTGCCTTTGACACAGTAGATCACCAGATTTTATTAAGCAGACTCAGGCACCTGGCGGGCCTCTCTGGTACTGTTTTTAACTGGTTCAGTTCTTATCTCTCGGAACGATCCTGCTTTGTAAGTATGGATACCTGTTCCTCAAAAACTCATGAAATTAAGTGTGGGGTGCCCCAAGGGTCAATGTTAGGTCCAATACTTGCTTCCCCTTGGGGACGTCATCAGGAGACACGGCATCAGCTTCCATAGTAATGCTGACAATACACAGTTGTACATCGCCGTGTCCCCTGAGGACACAGGGCCTATTGATGCCCTTTTTAACTGCATTTTAGATATCAAGTCATGGATGGCAGAGAATTTCCTACAGCTCAACCAGGACAAAACTGAAGTTTTAATTATTGGTCCTGAAGGCGAGATAAACTTTTACCAAAACTACAAGATTTTAAACCTGCTCAATCTGTTAAGAATCTGGGCGTAATTTTTGACTCTGAGCTGAATTTTATTCCACATATCAAGAACATAACAAAGATAGGTTTTTACCATCTTAAGAATATAGCCAGAGTCCGCTCGTTTCTCTCTCAGGCCAACACGGAGGTGCTGATGCATGCTTTTATTTCTAGTCATTTAGATTACTGTAATGCCCTGGGGCCTCATTTATAAAGCTTGCTTACGCACAAAACCTGGCTAGAAAGTGCTTACGCCACATCTTACGCAAGAGTTGGGATTTATAAAAGAAAAACTAGTGTAGGAATGTGCGCAACTTTAAGCAAACTCCACACCTTGCTTACGCACTTTTTGGAGACAATCGGAGCAAGGTGAGAACAGTCCGGGTGATGCGTTCAGCACAATGGATGACTCAATGCAGGGCCTCTCTGTCCTGAGAGCTGCAGCTGCTGTAACAGGCAGTGATGCTCGCTGAAAGCACAGACCCCACTGTGGCGGTGTAGATAGTTTGCTAATCTGAATTTACAAATGTGCAAAAAAACAAATTCCATTTACATGCATTTGTTTTAAGATTAATATGACTAAATCTTTTTGGTTTACGAACTTTCACCACATAAGCTGCGGTGGATAACGGAGCAGTTCCTTTTTGGAACACATGGATGAGTGTCACACGTGCTTGTTTTTTCTGATCCTCACCTGTCGCCGCCACGCTCCGACGGTGCAAAGCCACTTTTTTCTTTGCCTCCACCTTTAGATCAGACCACTTCTTGATTTCGGCACAGTGTTGTTTTCATCAATGTCATCGTCAACGAAAACAGAACTCCACGTGTGCGCGCACGCGCGTGTGTGTGTGTGTCTGTGTGTTGGAGGAGCACAGCAGGCTGATGAGAGCTGTCAGAGTGGACAGAAGCTGCTCCTATATGTTTAGCGTTTATGAGACTGAGTTTTGCAACTCTGCTCGTCATTTTCGTCTCGTCCCATCAACGTAAACGCACTTTCGTCTCGTCACATTTTAGTCATCTCTGACTTATGTTTAGCTCGTCAACATTACATCTTCGTCGTGGAAGAAAAGGGAAATATTTTCGTCAACGAAAACAACATTTCCCTTTTTTGACGCTGGCGTTGACGAAAATATTTGACGAAATATGACGAAAACAACACTGTTTCCGCAACGCTGCGCTCAGTGCCAGCCGCAATTACCGCCACGGCAACGGCGTTTTTATTGGTGATGCCACTCGAATGGCCGCCGAATAAGGTCTCCCGTCTCGCCGCCACCTCAATTACAAGAACCTCCACCTTGATCTCTGAAAAGTTTCTTTTTCTACGACTTGCTGATGCCATGGTTAAGCGTGAAATGCCGTGGATCCATCAGGCTTATTTATATGCAAATCACATTCATGAGGTAATTTGCATGACCATACATGGTGAATTTTGGGTGTGGAGAGGGCGGGGCATGAATCAAATCCCTGCTGCGCAACTTTCCGGCTGGTCTGTGATTTATAAAGTGAAAGTGCGTGCAGGTGTGCCTAGGCAGGGTTTTATAAATCAGATTTTTTTTTTGCCTACGCACTTTTCAGCTTTTCAACTTACGTACACTTTTAGTATGGATCCTACGCCAGGTTTTATAAATGAGGCCCCTGCTCTCTGGTCTTCCCAAAAACACTGCTAACATTCTACAACTGCTACAAAATTCTGCAGCACGTGTGCTGACGAGGACCAGAGGGCAGGAGCACATTACACCGGTTTTAAAATCCCTGCATTGGCTCCCTGTGTGTTTCAGGATTGATTTCAAGGTTCTTTTAGTAGTTTTTAAGTGTCTTAACGGTCTTAGCCCATCTTATTTATCTGAACTGCTTTTATCTTATTAACCCTCGCGCACCCTGAGGTCCTCTGGCACCGGCCTTCCTAGGACAAAAACCAAAACTCACGGAGAGGCTGCTTTCAGCCATTATGGCCCAAAGTTATGGAACAGCCTGCCAGAGAACATCAGGACCGCAGAGACTGTTGATGTTTTTAAAAGGAGGCTCAAGACCCACCTTTTTAGTTTAGCTTTTAGCTGATTTAACTGTTTTAGTTTATTTTATCCTTTACTTTTATCACATTTTTATGTCATTTAGATATTTTAACATTATTTTAATCTAGTTTTAGTTTATTTTATCCTTTACTTTTATCACATTTTTATGTCATTTAGATATTTTAACATTATTTTAATTCCTGTACTCTACTATCTCTTAGTCTTTTCAGCTTCAGTGTTTCCTCGTGGGGGCCCTCCACACTGGGAGGTGTGTCTGGTCCGCCCCCGGGGGGTGTGGTCCTTGGTATCGTCCAGGCCCAGACGGTTAGGGGGCTCTGCACTATGTGCGGGGTGCTGTCTGGGTTGGGGGGTCTCGGGGGCGGTGCTCCCTGTGGGGTGGGCTGTGGCTCCTCTCGGTGTGGACGGCTCCCATAGGTGGTCTTTCCTCACCAGGATCCTCAGTGCCTTGCCATGTTTTTACTGACAGTTAGTGTGTGGGTGTGTGGATACGTGTGTGCGTGTATGTGTGTGTGGGGGGGGGCTGCTGTGCATGCCTGTATGTGTTGCTGTGGGTGGGAAGGGACGGGTTTTATGCCTATTTAATTGCCTTATATTTAGCATTGTTTGTTTTTATTTTACCGTTGTTTGTTTTTATCTTTTTTTAAAGCACCTTGTGTTGCAGCTTGCATGAAAGGTGCTATATAAATAAAGTTTGATTTGATTTGATTTGATTTGCTTCGTTTGGCTGTCTGGATTTGTTCCCAGATCACCGCTGAGTGTTCAACGCAGCCAGGGAATCCTGGGACTCCTGCCTTTTGGCAACTGGTGTCGATACACTTATTTGCCAGGAAGTAGCTCGTCATCCGTCTGGCCAAGATGGAGAAAAAGATTTTCCCCTCCACGTTCAGCAGAGCGATGCCTCTGAACTGACTGAGGTTTTGAGAGTCTTTCTCCTTTGAGATGAAGGTGGTGACTGCTTGGCACCATGACAGAGGGATGGACTCTGTTTTCCACCCACAACCATGAGCTTCCATAGTGCCTTCAGGAGCCCAGGGCAGTTCTTAAATACCTTATATGGTATGCCGTTTGGCCCAGGTGCTGATGCTCATCTTGCGCGATCTACTACTTGTTTGACTTCTGCCCACCTGGGAGGGTACGTGTCACACTCTGTGGATGGCTCAATTGGGCGAGGTACATGGCCTGGTGGTCCCAGGGGCTTTGTTCTCAGGTTGTCGCTCAGCTGATCTGCAATGTGTTGCTCCAGCTACTGCTTTGTGACCTGTAGCGTTCCGGTCTTATTCTCCTCCAGGAGGCTGCGGGCGAATTTGAAGGGGTCCCGTAAGAAGCATGTCCTTGCCTTCTCCCTACGGCTTCTCCGCTTCTTTATCCTTTCAGCTCTCCTGAGGTGTACAAGCCTTTCCTTGATCTCGTTCCAGAGGTCCTTCAAGCCCTCTTTTTCCTCTGCCTCAGCTTTCCTCCATGACTTCCTCAAGAGATGTTGCTCCTTTACCAGCGGAAAGATTTCCCTTTCCCGCCTTCCGCTTTGTTTAGGACTGGGCCTCCTCACACGCTTGTCTCCAAACCGGTTTCTCCCTTCCTCGTGGATGAAATGGCCGAGGATGTTCAGTTTGGAGGTTGCATTGCCCGTTAGGGAGTTCTGGAGGGTGGTGCATGTTCTCTCATTGAAGTTTCTCCATACTTCCCTGTCGCTGGACTTTGGCCACTTGACTTGGGGTTTCTGTGCATACTTCTCTGGGGGGACTCTTACGGGCTCTGTGCGTGCGATGTTGCTCTCCTGCTGTGGCTCTGTGCGTGCGGCGTTGCTCTCCTGCTGTGGGGGGCTATGCTGCTCCAAATTCATTGTGCTGTTCTCCTACTGTGGGGCATTCTGCTGCTGTGGGGTCTGCTCAGAAGACTGGTGTTCCTCTTCTGTTCCAACCGCAATGTTGCGGTCACTAGCTCTGTGGTGCTCAACCTGGCTGTGATGCCTCCTTGTCTGACCTGCTAACGCAGTGTAAGCTTGCGGCTGCATGAAAACGTCCTGGACCTATCTGTGGAGCTAGCAGGCCATACAATCTTCCGGGCAAACCGCACATCATACTCTGGAAAGACGAGAGGAGGAGGTGTGTGCATCTATGTTAACAACAATTGGTGCACAGATACTGCCATTATGGAAAGACACTGCTGTCCAGACCTGGGGCCTCATGTATCAACGCTGGCGGCGCCAGAAAACCTTGCGTTCGCCAAGATCGGCACACACGTCCAGATTTATCATCGCGACACGAACGTCGGTTCTAGCGCTAATCTACGCAAAGTGAGGAGGTGGGGTAGAAGTTGGCGTTGAGCCGATACTTGCGTTGACGGCACTTTGGCGACGCCGAGTGTGCCAACGCTGGTGCTGGGCACACTCGGCTTCTTGGCCACAGGCTCCTTCCAGCGGGAGATGGCCAACCGTTCTGGGGTGAGCCAGCCCACCATCAGCCGGGCCATAACCACGGTGGTGGACCAGCTGATCTGCCTCTCCCACAGGTAAATCAAATTCCCCTATGGTGCGGTTGAACAGGCCAATATTAAAACACAATTTGCAGCAATAGCCGGATTCCCAAACGTAATTGGAGCTATTGACTGCACTCATGTTGCCATAAAAGTGCCGTCCGATGACGAGTACGCTTACGTCAACCATAGGCATTCACTCGATCAATGTGCAGATCATCTGTGATGCGCAGATGAATCTGCTCAACATTGTTGCGAGGTGGCCCGGTTCAACGCACGACTCGCACATCCTGTACAACAGCACTGTTGGGGAGAGGCTCCAGGCAGGTGCAGTGACAGATGGGTGGCTGCTGGGTGAGTAAATATGTAATGATATAATGTTATTCAAGAAACTCGACGTGCATCAGTGACTTGAACCAAATGTGTGCAACACTGATGTATTGTACTCTGTGTTTGATTGGGAGTACTCGATGGATGTTGTGGGTTATTGATTGCTTATTGCTTGCTATTATTACAACGCATCAAGCCCAAGACTTGACACACTGTGCTTTTTCTGAAGGTGACAGTGGCTACCTCCTCAGGACCTGGCTGATGACCCCTCACCACAACCCCCACACTGACCGAGAGCGGAGGTACAACCATCTCCACTCTCGCTCTCGGTCAGTGGTGGAGAGGGCCATCGGCCAGTTAAAGGGTTGGTGGCGCTGTCTGGACCGGAGTGGCGGCGTGCTCATGTATCGTCTGGAGAAGGTGTGCCGCATTGTGATGGCATGTGGCGTCCTCCACAATGTGGCACACCTGCACCACATCCCCATGGCCGAGCAGCAGGTCGCCCCACATCACGAACCAGCAGCAGACGGAGGGATGCAAGTTGATCCCTGCCGGGCCGCGCGGGAGAATCTCATCACCACAATGTGAATGGGTAAGAAGTGAATACACAGTTTAATGAGCCAAATTAATTCATTTTGTCCATCAGACGCTCGAGGACATTTACGAGGCGGTCCAGCCGCTCGTTGATCCCCGCGATCTCCCTAATTATTTGTTCCTGCGATTGCAGGACCGCCTCCGTGAGGACCCTTCCAGTGCGTCCGGGTGGTCCAGTGGAAGCGCCGCGGCTGGTGGACGCTCCACTGCTTGTCGGCGCGCTGGTGCTGGTGCTGGTGCTGGTGCTGGGGCCGGGGTGGCTCGAATGCCGCTGGTCCTGGCCGACGACTCCGAGCCGGCGGACGGGCTGCCGCGGGCCGGGGTTCCACAAGCCGGCGACACGGCCGACACATTGGATTCTGTGACACAATAAAAATATTGGTTAATTTCAATTCCTGCTTCTGTGTATCTGTTGCGTTTACATCTATGGCAAAGCATGTGGACATTTGTGTGACACGCCACTTACCCTCCGGCAGGCTGTCTGAGTTGCCGCCGGTAGCGGCGACAATCCCCCCCACAGAGGCACCCCCCCATAATCGCCACCACCCACTGCTCAAACGGCGTGAGGGTCTCCTCCCCCGGACCCCCATCTGTCTGGCCGGTACTCCTCCGGAGGGCAGCTGTACGCCGCTTGACCTCCACCTTGAGGTCCGACCACTTTTTTTTAATCTCCGCGGGGGTGCGTGTTTTGGAACCCACCGTTTTCACCCTCGGAAACTTTCTCCCACTCCAAGTGTTTTCGTTTTGCACTGACGCCACTGGACAGGCTGCCAAACAAAACATGCTGTCGCTCCTCCACCTCCGCCACCAGCACCTCCACCTTGCACGCCGTAAATTTTGTTTTTCTTGTCATTTTGTCTGCGTGCGAGGACAGGGAGACCCTATTTAAATAAATCTGCATAATTATAGGAGGGCGTAACGGGGGCGGGCCCGGTCACTCAGACATCTGCGCTCAATTCCAAGCTGATGGGGATTTATCAAGGAAACACACGTGGCTTTCGGTGCCCGCACACCTTGATACATACAAATTTTTTTCAGCCTGACGGACCTTGCATGCGCTCGTTTCTGGTATGAGTCCCATGCAAGTTTTTACTGTTAAAGTGCCAACCTTTTTTTCTGCCCAGGGAAATCTTTCAGGTGTTTGTGGCTGCAGTGTATATCCATCCACTAACTAATGCTAAAGCCGCTGTGAACAGTCTGCATGACAGCATCAGCGGACAGCAGAACAAACACTCAGGGGTCTTTTTCATCGTGACTGGGGACTTCAACTGCACCAATTTAAAGACTGTGCTCCCCAGATTTTACAAGAATGTGGACATTGAAACCAGAAAGGGCAGAACACTAGACCAGGTCTACACCAGCAACCCTGGAGCCTACAAAGCACACCCTTCCACACACCTTGGACACTCAGACCATCTTTCCCTGTTCCGAACATCAGCTTACAAACCCCTCATCTGCAGGTATAGGCCACAGTATAAGACCATGCAGCGCTGGACTGAGGAGGCCACATTATCCCTGCAGGACTGTTTTTAGGATACCATATGGGAGCTCTTTGAGGAAGCAGACATTGAGCTCCACACCCCTTCTGTACTATCGTACATCAGTTTCTGCATGACTTGACTTAGGTCGCAACGCGGCGAGAGCGTTGTAGCGCCAAACGTCACAATCCTTACATACGATGTTCGTGGCCGCCCTCTATTTCTGTGGGTGTAGCAATCCTTTACACAATACAAGAACATCGTTCAGTCTCACATTTTGATGTCTTGCAACTACAGTAGACTATCTGCAAAACACTATCAGGGGCAGGATTTGTGAAGTGTGAAGGGGCACACATTTTACCAGTCAGAGAATGTTTCATCACCACTGCTTGGTAGTTTGCTCTCATGCAGTGTTGGTACAGGGCGTCACTTGTTGGGGGAATGGACAGTTCTGGCAAAGCTGATGAGGCCATGCAGAAAGATTTGTATCTGGCATCATTTACATTTTTCGCAGATGACTGGCCATACAGGTGGCACACATAACTACTCAGCGTGTTAAAGGTGGATTGGTCAAGGTTAAAACTGTTGCCCAGATTTGCAAACCCAGTCAAGTATTCTTCTTTCTGACAAGCAACAGAAAATGTTTTTCTTTTGCACTTGCCATGAAAGGCACTGGTCGAGTCACAACCTGTGAATGTATGGATGTTCTTGCATGTCTGCAGGACTATCTTGTACAGATTTATGTCGGTGCCAAGCATGTGAGAATACTTCAAAGGAAACAGAAGAAAGAGCTGTATGGGATGATGACTCTGATGAAAGTGATAGTGATGCGTAATATACGCACCATGTCACCATGTACAATTTGTTTTGTTTAAAGGATTGTTACACCGAGATTTGAGATTTTTATTATTTTTTAAACTGTTCTACATTTGTCTGTGTTTGTGTTTTGAATTAATTCAGACCTTTTGTGCATTTATTTTTGTCTTGTTACATTTTTTCCATTATTCCAATTTTGGGGGGCGTGGTGGCAATTTGATTGACTTTCAGCCATTTATGGCCATGATGTGCTGTTTATATTTTATTGCTTTTATTACACAGTAGGTTGTGTCATTTTTATGTATGAAACATAAGCTTTTAGCTAAATTTACTGTATATGTTTCATTGTGCTGAGTGCAAATCACTTGAGTTGAGACGTTTTCCTCAAGAAATTTGCTACATTTCATAATCTGAATTCACTTTTGCGTATACTAATGCATCAATAACTGTTTCAGATGTTAGGTAGATGTATTTATGACATTTGAGAAAGATTTTGTCTTGCCAGAATCAACATGGCAGTTTCTACAAGCAAAAACAGCAACACCATATAATTGTTCTTTAGGTTACTCACATATGTACATTTCTGGCTGGTGACAAAAGTCGGACGGATGGTCTGAGTAGATATTTTAACCCAAAGTCCAGAATGGTATTGTCTATGCAAAAATGCATTGAACAAGTAGCACCAGGGTAGTTGAACGAAATTCACATTTTAGGCACTTTTTCCTTTGACCCAATACAGCCTATGACCTCGAGTGAAGTTTCTTTTGCAGAGTTTCAGATGCCGTGGACGTGGATGCATCGGCGATGCTGGCTGAAGGGTTTGACAGACCCGCGGCTGCATCACGTTCTTGTTTCTCATACGCCTTTTGCAAATAAATAGCTGGTAGCATGTCATGTGAAACCCAGCGTCATCAGGAACATTGTCAAAGTCGACAAAATGTTGATAAGTTTCTACAAGGTCCTTTGTCTCACCCAAGTCGAGAAAGCCACTTTCTAATACTAGTTCTGTAAGTTTCCCAACGTGTCCTTGTGAAGTCGAGAACGTCTTCACTCTGGACAGATGATAGATGCAAACAGCATCGTTTCATTCCTTTTTTATGCACTTTGAAGGCTGTTTTCTTTTTTCCTTTTCTTTCCTTCCTCTTCGCTTGTCTCGCTGCTAGATGCGCTCCTCGCCATGTTTGTGTATTTCTGATACTATGGCAACGAGACTCAGCTCCTATTGGTCCACGTGACAAAAATCGCTTCACCCCTCTGCATATTCGATTGCGCGTGTGCAAGTATCACTACGCTGCAGAAAGGAAATAGTTCGACACTGAAACACTGATTACTAAAAATCGACCGGATGGCATGAGTAGATATTTTTTTTTTATACTTACTATCAATAGAGCTATTTTATGAATCCGAGTTTATGTTGCCCCACTGAAGTGGAACGAACCAACACGATCTCGCTCAGCCAATACAGCCTATAATGGAACAAATTTTGCAGAAAAAGTGAAATATTGCAAAAAGTATAAATGGTAGAAAGGTGAGAAGAAATAGCAATAATGTACTGGAGGAGTGCATTAGTATAAAGTTTGAATGGTTAAAATAGCAAGTGGGAAGGAGTTGAAAGGGGCTGAGAAAGGTACGGAAGAATAATGATAATAACTAGAAAAATTGCATTTCCTTGCAGAAAATGCGTGGAAATGCTGAGTGCTGAAAGCTGAAAAAGCAATGCAAAACTGCTAAAAAAAATAGAGGAAGGTTTAAATGTAAAATTGGTTAAAGGGCTGGAGAAAGAGAAGTAGAAGTTGGATGAAAGTGAAAATTGCTGAAGTACAAATAGCATGAATGTGCTTCATTAATTAGAATTGCATTCATGCTGAATAAGGCTAGAAAAACTGTCTGAAATTGCAAAAAAATTGGATAAGGAAGAAAATTACCTTAAACACAGAAAAGTGAGAAGTAGCATAAGTTTAAGTTGTAGTACTAGAAGTAGTATGATAATACGTAGTTGTAGTAGTGATATTAGTAGTCATGTAAGCAGTAGAAGTAGTTTTAGAATAGAAGAAGTAGAAGTCAAAGCAGTAGAGCTCGTGGTAGAAGTAAGAGTAGAAGTAAAAAAAATATTAAGAGAAGCAAGAGCAGTGGAGGTAGAAGTGAAGATACAAGTTAAAGTGATATAAGTAGTAATTGTAGTGGCAGAACTGGGATTTTGTTTGAAGAATTAAAACACATAAATAATGAGAATGATTTTGAAATGGGAACATTTTTAAATAAGTCCTAAAGTGTTAAACAGGTTTGAAGTATCAGAAAGGTTTGAATCAGTTTCAATGAGTTTGGATTTGTCTGAAGAATTTAATAATGCATGAATAATGAGAATCATTTTAAAGTGGGGAAAAGTTAAATGAATGAAAATCCTGAGTACACCCCATAATGTCCTCAATGAGCTGAATTTTTGGAGCCCTGAATGATTTCTGTAGGTCAAAGTTTGTGGGAGGAGATAGGGGCTGAATTTTTGTGACTCGGGCGCCCTGAGAGTGGCAGCAAGTCACAGCAGCTCCTCACAGACTTCACGTTTTTGCGTTCTTATTGTTGTTTTTTTGCACCTTTTTATCGTTCTTTTCATTCAGCAGTGTTGTGTCTGCATATTCCAGCCATGGATGTTCAGTTCATGACTCTAGCACTTTGTTTTCTTTTATTTTTCGGAGTTTTTAAGTCCGCGACCGGCGACCCATTCAGCGGCCGCATTGTTTACAGCCGTGAACAGCTGTTGGCGCTGCGTCAAGCCCGGCCACCTTCGTGGGAGAGACCGGACATCCCCGCTAAGCTCCGCAGGAGAAGGAGAGGATGCAGGGCTGGAGTTCAGCATCGGGCAAAGCGGAGACGTTACAAACCAACTGTCCCGTCCATCATCATGGGAAACGTGAGGTCTCTCCCCAACAAGATGGAAGAGCTCACAGCGCTAACTCGGCTGCAGTGGGAGTATAGGGAATGTAGCCTCATGATGTTCACGGAGTCATGGCTGAACGAACTCACTCCGGACCCGCTCGTAACTTTGGACGGATTTCACCTCGTCAGAGCGGACCGGAGCGTGAGGGAGAGTGGTAAGAAGAAAGGAGGCGGGATAGCGGTGTATGTGAATGAGAGATGGTGTAATGCTGGGCACGTCAGTGTTAAAGAGCAGCTCTGCTCTAAGGACATTGAGCTGCTGGCTGTGAGTTTGCGGCCATATTACCTGCCGAGGGAGTTTTCGCACGTCATCGCGTTAACTGTTTACATCCCCCCTCGGCTGATGCTGCTGCAGCCTGTGAACTCCTCCATAATGAAGTGTCCAAGCTACAGACATCACACCCTCAGTCTCTGATCATCATCTCTGGAGACTTTAATCATGCATCGCTGTCCTCCACTCTCCCTACCTTCAGCCAGTATGTAAACTGCCCAACAAGAGACAATAAAACTTTGGACTTACTGTATGCAAACACCAAGGATGCATACACCTCCTCCCCCTCCCCCCGCTGGGCCGCTCAGATCACAACCTGGTGAGACTGCAGCCCATTTACATACCTATGGTGAAGAAACAACCCCCCACCATCAGGTATGTTAAGAGGTGGTCTGAGGAGGCCACTGAGGCGCTGCAGGACTGTTTTGAGACCACAGACTGGGATGTACTGTGCGGCCCACATGGTGATGACATTGACACCATGACGGACTGCATCACGGACTATATTAACTTCTGTGTTGAGAACACCGTACCCACCAGGAAAGTACGGTGTTTCTCCAACAGCAAACCCTGGGTGACCCCGGAACTGAAAGTCCTCCTGAAGGAGAAGAGGAGGGTCTTTAAATCTGGGGACAAGGAGGAGCTGAGGAGGGTGCAGAAGGAGTTGAAGAAGAAGATCAGAGAGGGAAAGGCCAGCTACAAGACCAAGATGGAAAACCTTTTGCAACAGAACAACGCAAGGGAGGTCTGGAGAGGCCTGAAATCCATCTCAGGTCATAGCAGGGGCCATGAGAGGGGACCTGAAGCAGGAGACAGGGAGTGGGCCAACGAGCTGAATCTGTTCTTTAATAGATTTGACTCTGCTCCCACTCCTCCCCCGACTCATCAAACCAAAGACCCATCTGCTGCTCCTTCTTCTTATTCACTCCACCTCAGTCCCATGGCACCAACACCATCAACCCCCCTCCACTCATCCTCCTCCACCCCCTCCAGCACCACCCCCAGCCTCTCCATAACAGCTGACCAGGTGAGAAGTGAGCTGAGGAAGATGAAGCCAAGGAAAGCCACGGGTCCTGATGGCATCAGCCCCAGACTCCTGAAAGACTGTGCAGACCAGCTCTGTGAGGTGCTACTGCACATCTTCAGCTTGAGCCTGAGTCTGGAGAGGGTCCCAACACTGTGGAAGACTTCCTGCGTGATTCCTGTCCCCAAGACAGCGCACCCCAGGGAGCCCAACCACTTCAGACCTGTGGCCCTCACTTCTCACCTGATGAAGACTCTGGAGAGGATCGTGCTGAGGAACCTCCGCCCCCTGGTGAGCTCTCATCTGGATCCTCTGCAGTTTGCGTACCAGCCAAACATCGGGGTGGATGACGCAGTCATCTACCTGCTGCAGAGGTCCATGGCTCACCTGGAGAACACTGGCAGCACTGTGAGGGTCATGTTTTTTGACTTCTCCAGTGCGTTCAACACCATCCAGCCTTCACTGCTCAGGGGGAAGCTCGAGCGGGCGGGAGTGGACTGTCACCTAGCCGCATGGACCGTGGACTACCTCACCGACAGACCACAGTTTGTGAGGCTTCAGAACTGTGTATCGGACATGGTGGTCTGCAGCACGGGGGCTCCACAGGGGACAGTGCTCTCCCCCTTCCTCTTCACCCTGTACACCTCTGACTTCAGCTACAACTCTGGGAGCTGTCACCTTCAGAAGTTCTCTGATGACACAGCCATCGTCGGATGTGTATCGTCAGGGGATGAGCGGGAATACAGGACTGTCATCACTGACTTTGTCAACTGGTGTGGCACAAACCACCTCCAGCTCAACGCCAGTAAGACAAAGGAGATGGTTGTGGATTTCCGCAGGAGGGGGACACCTCAAACAGTTCCAGTGAACATACAGGGTCTGGACATCGAGATGGTGGAGTCCTATAGATTCCTGGGTGTCCACCTCAACAACAAACTGGACTGGTCAACAAACACAGACGTTCTGTACAAGAAGGGCCAAAGTCGTCTCCACCTGCTGAGGAGACTGAGGTCTTTTGGAGTGTGCAGGACTCTGCTCAGGACTTTCTATGACTCTGTGGTAGCATCTGCACTTTTCTATGCAGTGGTCTGCTGGGGGGCAGGGAGCACCGAGAGGGACAGGAAGAGACTGAATAGACTGGTCAGGAGGGCCGGTTCTGTCCTGGACTGCTCTTTGGACTCCCTGGAGGAGGTGGGTGAGAGGAGGATGTTAACAAAGCTTGTATCCATCATGGACAATCCCTCTCACCCACTGCACCAGACTGTGGGGGCTTTAGGCAGCTCCTTCAGCAGCAGACTGAGACTCCCACCCTGCAGGACGGAGCGCTACCGCAGATCATTCCTCCCCTCTGCAATAAGACTTTACAATGAACAGTAACAAAACTGATTTTACACCACCACTTTTCTTATGGCATTTAAATTGTGTATATTGTAGAAAGCTTTATTTTTTCTTCTCCCTTTTCTAATTTTTTTCTTAATTATTGCATTTATTTAAGTTCTTAATATTAGGACCCTTATTGTTATAACTGCATTTTTGCACTTTTTGTCTTGTCTGTGATGCTGCTGTGACAAAAAAATTTCCCCCATGGGGGATCAATAAAGGAATATTCTATTCTATTCTATTCTAATTTTTTCAGGTGCTCTGGTGAAGGGTTTTAAATGTAACACTCAGTGCTCTTTGTACTGAGCCTGGTTTCATGTGTCTCATATGGCCATTAGACGCAGCTTGGAGCCCTGAATGGTTTCTGTAGCTCAAAGTTTGTGGGAGAAGATAGGGGCCGAAGATGGCAAGCGCTCTAGTGAAGGGTTTTAAATGTAACACTCAGTTTTCTGTGTACTAAGCCTGGTTTCATGTGTCTCATATTGCCGTTAGAAGCAGCTTTCCAGTCAGCTGTGTGTCTCCAGGTGCACTAATTGGTTGCCATGGCGAAGGAAGATGTAACACTACAGCAGGAGAGAGGAGGCTTGAAGCTGAGGAAATGGCTCTCCAGCTAGGCCCTGATGGTCAACCTCTGTATATATTCATGATAAGGAGCTTGTGAGAACCCCACGACTCTGCTGAACGTATTGATACAATTAATTAACAAAATCCTAAAAACACCCCATAATGTCCTCAATGAGCTGAATTTTTGGAGCCCTGATGGTTTCTGTAGGTCAAAGTTTGTGGTAGAAGATAGGGGTCTAAGTTCGTCAAGTGCTCTGGTGAAGGGTTTTAAATGTAACACTCAGTTTTCTGTGTTTTAAGGTAATTTTCTTCCCTATAATAATAATAATAATAATAGATAATATAATATAGATAATATAATAATAAAGAAAATGGCTGACAGGAATAACAATAAGTGGTAATGCTTAATCAGCATTTCCACTTAATAAGAATAAAGAAAATGGCCGACAGGAATAACAATAAGTGGAAATGCTTAATCATTTCTACTTAATAATAAAGAAAAAATGGGCGAGAGGAATAACAATAAGTGGAAATGCTTAATCATTTCTACTTAATAATAAAGAAAAAATGGGCGAGAGGAATAACAATAAGAGGAAATGCTTAATCAGCATTTCCACTTAATAATGCATCAGATTTCCAATAGCGCTTTATCAGAGACCATCAAAGCGCTTTACATTGGATACATCATTCATTTGCTCACACAGTCACACTTTGGTCGTGGTAAACTACCTCAGTAGTCACAGCTGCCCTGGGGCAGACTGACGGAAATGTGGCTGCCATTTTGCGCCTACGGCCTCTCCGACCACCACCACACAACACTCACAATCATACACTGGGAGCAAGGTGGGTTAAGTGTCTTGCCCAAGGACACAACGGACACTCAACGGATTATGGATAAGGGGGCGGAATCTTGCATTTACACAGAGGAAACTGCAGGCCGCAATTATGACGGTGGAACAATGGGCAGATGAATGGGGGCTTTAAGTTTTCTGTCACAAAAACACAAGTGATATTTTTCCTCGACGTCACAAAATCTCCCTGAAATTATATAGTCAAAAAATTGAGCAGATCAGTGTCGTTAGACTGCTTGGAATGTGGTTGGATGAAAAGCTGACTTGGAAGTAACACATTGACAAAGTGAGGGATAAGTGTAAAAGATTCAATATGCAAAATGCAACCAGAGCATCACTGCTAAATATATATTGGTCCATTATGAGAACAACACTGGATTATGGTTGTATAGGCTATCTATCAGCAGCAGAAAGTCACCTGAAAAAGCTGGATGTGCAGCAGACACAGGGACTGAGGATATGTAGTGGAGCTTTTAAATCCTCTCCAGTAGCAGCCATACAAGTACAAACGGGGGAGCAACCATTACGGATCAGGAGAATGAAACTTATGTTAGCATACTGGGTCAATCTTCAAGGGCATAGTACTTCACATCCCGCTAAAGCCATCCTGGAGGACTGTTGGGAACATTATGAAACCAATATTAGGTGTTTCGGGTGGATAGGAAACATAAAAGCAGTACAAGCAGGTTTAGGTCATATACAATTCAGTCCGACGGTCCCATACTCATAAACTCCTCCCTGGTTATTCATGGAACCATCGGTAAACTTTGAAATACAGCAACAATTGAAAAAAAGGAATAGGCATGTCTCTGTGGGAAGGGTAGCTAAAGGTTATCTAGAACAACATTTTTCAGATAAAACATTGATTTTCACTGATGGATCAAAAGACCCTGATACCGGAAAGACAGGAGCTGCAGTTTTCATTTCACACTACAAAACACATATCAAGAAAAGAACCACAGAGCATTTATCAGTATATACAGTTGAGCTAGTTGCTATAATTTTAGGTTTGGAATGGATAGAAGCAAACAATCATAACAATACACTAATAGCATCGCACAGTTGGGCAGCTCTTACAAGTATCAAAACCATGAAGTCATGTAGGCAAGAACTCATATATAAAATACACAATCTACTTCACAGAATGCACAAGAGGGGTTTAACAGTTTGTTTTATTTGGGTTCCTGCCCATGTAGGTATAGAAAGGAATGAAGAAGTTGATTTTCTGGCCAAACAAACACTCAAATCACACACTGTAGATACAGAAATTCCATTAAGTAAGGCAGAGGGTAAATCAATAATCAAGAAACATATAGAGAAAGTGCGGCAAGAATACTGGGACATCCAAGATATGGGAAGACACCTTTACAATATACAGGAAAAAGTTGGGTTGGGAAGAAGGAGGGGCAGGAACCGGAGGGACTGAGGATAGGACACACAGGACTAAACAACACACTGTATAAAATAGGAAAACACCCTGATGGCAGATGTGATAAATGTGGACAGGCTGAGACTGTCCAGCATGTGTTGTTCGATTGTGGCGGATATATGGAGGAAAGAAGGACACTGGCAGCAGCAGCGGAGGAATCCAGGATGGCACTTAACATGGGGAACCTACTAGGATCAGGATCAGAAATTGTGTTCAAGCATTTAATGGCATATTTGAAGAATACAGGGCTACTGGAGAGGATCTCATCGCCCCCCCCCCCCCTTTTTTTTTTTTAAATCTAAATGTTATTTGTCTGCCAATTCACTGTTCCACACTCCAGTCCAGTAGGTGGCGGTAATACACCTTCAATTGGTTTGCCAATCACCAATAAACACTATTGAAGAAGAAGAAGAAGGGAAGAAGAAGTTTTTGAGAGCACGGCGGATTGGAATCAAACTGTACCGTGAGTGTAGCGATGGCCGATAGTTCAGATGGAAATGAATGGGATTCTGAGATGGAGTATAGCCAAATGAAACATGCAACAAAGAAGTCTTGGTCTGAAGCAAGTAGTGGAGGAGAGCATAGTCAAAGACGTGGCACCAAGAAGATCTGTACAACCGACGATGATGGTTAACAGGGGGAATGGAAAGTTATCATTACACTCAGTAATGATAAAGGACATTGTCACCCAGTTCAGGTGACAAAAGAAATTGAGAAAGCAATTGGAAAAATAAAGTATGCTAAATTGCTGATTAATAGAAGAATCCTAATTTCAGCAATTAATGAAACACAACAGGAAAAGATACTGAAGATGAGCAGTCTGGATGGTGGAAAGATTACGGTACATGTACCAGGAAGGGCAGCAAATTTGAGAGGAGTGATTGCAAATGTGCCACTGGAAATGTCCATGGACGAAGTGAAAAGAGAGATACAAGGTGGAAAGGTGATAGAGGCCAAAAGACTTCAAACATACAAAGGTGGAGTCAAAACTGATAGTTTGTCAGTATTACTGATGTTTGAGAAAGAACTGCCAATTGAGTGAGGATGGGAGGGATTAACTATAGGGTGAGACAGTACATTCCATAACCTATAAGATGCTTTAAATGCCAAAGAATGGGGCACACAGCACAGCAATGTAAATGGAGGCAAAGGTGTGCAAAATGTGGAGGGGGGCGTGACTATGGTAAATGTAGCAAGGATGCTAAGATAAAATGCTGTAACTGTGGAGGTGAGCATAGTGCTGCATATGCTGGGTGTGTGGTACAGAAACAAGCCAAAGAAGTACAGAAATATAAAATTGAGAATAAGGTGTCATATGCAGAGGCAGTAACGAGTGTCACAATCAATGAAAGGAAGCAGAGTAGGGACAACGAAAACATATTTGATAATGAGATGCAAATGAACACTGAGGGCCTACCCCAGAGAACAAACATAAGGAGACACCAAACAGAAAGGCCAGCACCCCCACAGCGAACATGTAACCATAAATGCAACATTGAAGAGAACACCTTAATTGTAGAGAAGAAGAGCTTTGTAGCATTCATGTGTAAAGTTGTAAATGTAGCTACAAGACAAGAAAGGAAAAGCGACAGAATTAAAACGGTGGTGGAAGCGGCGGAGGAGTTTCTACGAATCAAAGACTTGAGAGCTGAAGACATACATGGAATGTTGAGCATGAATAATGATGGAGGGTCTCAGAATGTTGCTTAATCTTGTAATGGTACTCCATTTCCTACAATTGAATGCTAGAAGCCTGATTGCAAATGGTCAGGAATTCAAAAAGTTTATTACAGAATCCAAAATTAAGCCAGATATTGCTTGTATACAAGAAACTTGGTTACGGCCCCACCTTGACTTCATTTTACCTGGATATCAATCAGTAAGGTATGATAGAAGTGAAAATCAGGGTGGAGGTTGTGCAACATTTATTAGGGATGGGATTGCTTTAGAAGGATAAAAACTTCATCAGAAGTGGAATGTGTTGTTACAGAAATTTGTAAAACAGATGGGAACATTATAATAGTTAACTTATACAATCCTTGTAAACCACTAAGATTAGAAACATTAGAGACAATAGTAAATAGACAAGGAAATAGGAGAGAAATATGGTGTGGGGACTTCAATGCACACAGTAGCCTTTGGGGTAGTAAACACACTGATAGTAATGGGGAGGTGGTGGAAGAATTGATGGATGTGAGGCAGTTAGTCTGCCTAAATAATGGAAATGGCACAAGGATTGACATACGTACAAATACACTATCAAGTATTGATCTTACTTTAATCTCCAATAATATGGCAAGTGCCTGTGAGTGGAGTATTGAAGACAGTTCAAGTATTGGAAGCGATCATTTTCCAATTATATGCTCTGTAAATATAGAGTTAAATATGCAGGGGAGGCCGAGTGACCACACTACCATGTGAAGGTAGTATTGAGGAATGTACATCTACAATCTCAAATGTAATACGAAATGCTGCATTAAGAAGTATACCAATGAAGACATTAGGGGGGAGTAAGAAAATGGTTCCGTGGTGGAATGCTGAATGTACTAAAGCTATAAAAGAACGAAATAGTGCACTGAGAATGTTGTGGAATAATTTGAATCAGGAGAATATAATTAACTATCAGAGAAAAAAGGCTTTAGCTCGTAGAGTAATTAAGAATAGTAAGTGTAATGCATGGAGAACTTATTGCTCTACTATAGGGAGGGAAGTTCAAATTGGAGATGTTTGGTCAGTGTTAAAGAAAATGAATGGGAAAAAGGTATTTGTTAAAATGCCAGTATTAGAAGAAGATGGAGTACTGGCAATAACAGATAAAGAAAAGGCAAATGTACTAGGAAAGAATTTTGCTAGTGTACACAGTGGAAACCATCTGGATGACCGACATCGACAAAGAAAAGAGGAGATTCTAAATGAAAATAGGGATTTATGTAGAAAGAAAGATAATGAGGATAGTGCCATGGATTCAGAAATATCTATGAATGAATTAGTAACAGCATTAAATGGGACTGGCAGTACTGCTACCGGAGAGGATCAGCTGAGTTACGCAATGTTCAGAAAAGTACCTGAAGAAGTATTAAAAACAATCTTGCAGTTGTATAACAAAATATGGAAAGAAGGGAAAATACCAAGGAGCTGGAAGAGTGCGATAATACTACCTTTTAGCAAACCCGGTAATGATCCGAATAATGTTGGTAACTATAGACCTATAGCACTAACCTCTCATTTGTGTAAATGGATGGAAAAGATATTAGTCAGAAGACTCAATTACTTTTTAGAACAAAGAGGGTTACTTGCACCATACATAAGTGGTTTTCGGAAAGGACGATCAACAATGGATGCTGTTGTAAAAGTAAGTAATGAGATAGAGAAGACATTTAAAATGAAAGAATTAATGACTATTGTATTTTTTGATATTGAAAAAGCTTATGATTCTATGTGGAGAGAAAGACTGTTAATTAAACTGAACAGGATGGGAATCAGAGGAAGATTTTATAACTGGGTGTTAGATTTTTTGTCTAACAGAAGATTTAGAGTTAAGGTGGGATCAGAGTTGTCTGATGGATTTGAAATTAATAATGGAATACCACAAGGCAGTGTAATTAGTCCAGTTTTATTTAATGTAATGATTAATGATATATTTATGAATATGGATAGAAGGATCGGATCAGCTCTATATGCGGACGATGGGGCCATCTGGGCAAGGGGACGAGATCTGCCGTGTGTAATGGGTAAGATCAAGGAAGCAATAAGGAAAACAGAACAGTGGTCGTATGAGTGGAGATTCAAACTCTCTACAAGCAAATCTTGTTACATGCTCTTTACAAGGAAGAAAGGGATAAATGAACGGAGCCTGAAGCTATACGGACAAGATATGGAGAAAGTAGATACATTTAAATATCTGGGCATTTGGCTAGACCAAAAGGGACTATGGAAAGCACATGTGGAGAAGGTGGAATCAAAATGTAAACAAGTTGTTAATTTAATGAGAGCGATAGTGGGACAAGTATGGGGAGCAGACAAACAGGCATTGATGTATATTTATACGGCTCTAATGAGGTCAATAATAGATTATGGATGCTTTGTGTATGGAGCAGCAGCCAAATCACACTTAGATAAGATTGATAGAATGGTAAATAAAGCACTGAGGTTATGCACTTGGGCGATGAGGTCGACACCAATAAAAGCATTAAAGGCAGAAGTAGGAAAAGCACCACTCGATCTGAGGAGAGATAAACTTATGCTTACATATTGGAGCCGTCTACGTGGGTGTGGTAATGAAAACCCTTCCAAGAGTGTTATTCAAGAATGTTGGGAATACAATAAATTTCAAGGTAATGGATTTGGTTGGATGACAAAGACTAAGTCACACGAATATAGACTGGAAAACATTCGGTTCAGCACTCCTACGCCTATTAGTAATGTCGCTCCCTGGTTCTTCCCGAGACCTGGAATAGATCTAAGTATTTTAGAGTTAAAGAAAGAATGGCAAGAGAGTGAGACAGGAATTCTAGCAAGTCAATATGTAAGGCACAAATATGATTATTGTTTAGATACATACACAGATGGGTCTAAGGATGAAAATGAGAGAGTGGGCATAGGGATACATATACCTTCAATGAACATCAATATTGGAAATAGGATACCTGATAAGATCTCAGTATATACAGCAGAAATGATGGCAGTCATCATGGGGCTACAGTTGGGTAGAGGAGGTAAGACCAGATAGGGTAGTATTTTCTGTAGATTCAATGGCAGTCTTTCTTAGTTTACAAACTACAACTTCTGACAGGGAAGACTTAATGCTGGAAATTCAGCAAAATTTATATAGATTATATAGGATTGGGATAGAAGTTAAATTTTGTTGGGTATCTGCCCATGTGGGTGTAAAAGGCAATGAAGGAGCAGATAGAATGGCCAAAAAAGCAACCAGAATGACAAATATTATAGATATACCATTTGGTAAAGGAGAAACTAAGGCAATACTCAAAAAAGAAATAATGAAGAAATGGCAAGATAGATGGGACAGGGATAACAACGGAAGGAAATATTACAGGGTACAGAAGTCCATTACAGCACAAGGAGTATATAGAGGCAACAGAAGGGAAGAAACTGTATTAACAAGATTAAGGTTTGATCATACAGGTCTAAATAAAACAATGTTTGTGATAGGGAAAATTAATTCAGATGAATGTTCGGAGTGCAAAACAAAAGAAGATGTAGAACATGTGTTGATGCACTGTCGGAAATATAGCGAAGAAAGAACAGAACAAACACAAAGAGTAATTAAGGCAGGTAGAGTGTGGAGCCTTGAGGGTATCCTAGGAACAGCAGGAGAAGGGGTACAGGACACACAGACTGCCACAGTGGATTATCTGAAGGAGACAAGATTGTATTATAGAATTTAGGGTAAGGGGTTTTTTTTTCTTTTTTTTTTTTTTTTTCCTTCTATTACCTAAATGACATAAAGTAACTAGTAACCCATGCTACATACTCCGGTACAGTAGGTGGCGGTATGCACCTAATAAGCTATAGTTGCAACCCGCCAGAAAACCAGGAAGAAGAAGAAGAAGAAGAAAAAGAAGAAGAAGAAGAAGAAGAAGAAGAAGAAGAAGAAGAAGAAGAAGAAGAAGAAGAAGAACTGTTGCGGTTCCTTTCCCTTTTCTTAGTATTTTGGAAGCACCATTAACTCCTGCCGTTTCTTTCCTTTTATTATTATTGTATTTGTTAGGGGTGGACGGCCAGCTCTGAACTCAAAGCATAAAAAGCGGAAAACAGCAGTACTGTGGCGCAGAAGCTCACCTACACTAACAAGGTGAGTGAACTGTGTTGATGCACGACACTGAGGTTGGCGCCTGATCCACAGCTTCGGATAAGAAGGCTAAGGAAACCAGGTTCAAAACCATTCTGCCAATACATAGTAGAGCTGGACCAGATTATTGAGTCCACAGTCTTTTGAGAAACAGTGTCTTAACAGTGTCTCCCTTCATGAATCCAGATAGATTGCTTTGTGAGAAATTTTCCATTTCGATCAGGTTCAGAGCCCCTTACCAGATCTGGACTTTGCAAAATAAAAAGCTGATACAGACATTCAGCCAAAGACAACTGGCCAGGGGGAAATAATCTATCTACCCCTGGTTCTAGATATGGGCAAGTCAGATACAGTCAAGTTGTGAAAAATAGATGTGTTGGTTCTTAGTTGTGGATCAGTACAATAAATTATTAGTCTAATTTTGAGCAATGTAATGGTTTAAATGGTTAAATGGTTGAAAACACACCTGGGATTAGACTGAACAAAGAACACTGTGTGAATTGTGTTCAGCGCTCTCCTAGAACTTTGAACTTTGAGGGTTGATTGGCTGTATGTGTAGCTTTACATGTGACATTCTCCCTCACTGTGTAGCCAATCACTGAGGACTGTAGGCAGGACATTTTTACACAGCCAAGAGTGGTGACTTCAGGCACAGAGAGGCGGTTGTGTAAGAGCCAAATTAGCACATTTTAAAATAAACTTATTTTATTGGCTATTGCTGGAAAAAACGGCTGATTATTATAGTAAAAATGCTGAATATCTGCCGATATTGTTGGCTGTGGAGATTATTGGTCAATCCTTACCTTTAATACCATATTTTTGTTTTGTTCAAATTGTATTACTATTGTATTTCATTTAAAAAAAAAGCACCATAAAAGTTGAGTGCACATTAAAGCTGGTCACAGTGGTCTGTCCATCGAATACAAAAATAATGACCTGATATCGAGATCTATTTATTTTTTATATTTTTTATTAAAAGACAGAGTTCATTTTTGTTCTTCTACCTGCAGTTATGATTCTGGTGGATCCAGGACTGTATATCGGCACTGCAGCTGACCTGAATGACAGCCAGGCATTGATCAATGCAGCCATCACTCACATCCTGTCTGTGGATTCTGTGGATCCTCGCTGTCTGCTGTCTGCTCAGAAGGACTTATGCATGAAATGGGTCACTGTTCTGGATGAAACCACATCTGACCTCCTGAGCCACATGGATGACTGCTATCTGTTCATTCAAGAGGCTGTCGATGGAGGTGGAGCCGTACTTGTTCACTGGTAAGGGTCAGAGGTTAAGAGATGCATTTAGTTTATATCTTTTTGATTGACATGTTACATTTTAATTCATTTAACATTCAGTTTAAGTACTAATGTTTATCATTAGCACCATATTTAGTTTACAAAAGAAATTCTTTCTGACTCTGAACTTCCCCAGTCATTCTTGTCCAGCTGTTTTAAGTGTATGATGGTGTACAGATTTTATGAGATAGTCAAGTGAAAATGGTGTGTTTGTGTGTGTGTGTATATATCTATGTATGTATGTATGTGTGTGTGTGTGTGTGTCTTAGCCAGGCTGGGAGAAGTCGCAGTGCCACTGTTGTCGTTGCATACCTAATGAAGCGACACCACCTGAGCTTCGCTGACGCTTACCTCAAACTGAAGAATGTAAAACAGGATGTTCAGTATGTTTGAATGTGTTCCTACATTACTTCTTGCAATTTCCATGAATGAACTTTTGTTTATTGTCTTCATTTTTTGTACATTGTCTGCAATTTGCCACCAGGGGTAAATAGAATCACACCTTTTTTCTATGCGGAACTTACCTTTAAAAATAGTCATCAAAATAGGTTTAAGCATTATAGGCCTGATTTACTAACAGACTGTATAAAGAATGGACGTCATCTGCCTCGCTGGGTGAAGCCACCGCAAGTCCTTTTTTCTGTGCAGTTCAGTTTTTTTAAGTTATTAGGGGTTCATGTTTTCTATAATCGTCACTTGATACAGTCTATGTGTGTACAAAGGTTACGAAGGACATCTGGGGGTATGCTGTTTGAGCAGAGTGTCAACACAGCGACTTTCCCTTTGAACCCTACTGCGCAAATGCTGGTTTCAGAAAATGGAGAAAATTCTGAAAATACTGACAGCCATTTGGCTCCAAATTTGTACAATGAAGGGAGGCATACTCAAGTTGTCCCTACTATATACATTTTTTGGTTACTAGTGGTTTGCATTTTTAAAAACATGCAAACTTTAGAGCACCCTCTATCTTTTACTTGTTGTACAGCACTTTGATGGAAAGCGCTTTATCAATAAATTTATTATTATGAAATAAAAATACAAGCTGATCTTCTAACAGAGTGCACTGAAGATTGTGTCTTTCAAATGTGCAAGATGGCACATGTCCATTTAGCCTGTTTGCCTAAACTTATATGCAAAATGGGACATTTTCACTGAAGCATGCAAAGTGCTGGGGGTAGAAAATGAAAAAAAGCTAATTTAGCACACGCTGTATGATTTACTGAAAATAGCTTTGTTATTTCGACTGCGTACAAATATAATCCCTATAACACCTAGAAAGAAGCTGCAGCAGGTGACCAGTGTTTCACACAGATGGCTGCTATTAATGTTTGTTAGTGTTGGCAAATTTTTTTTCTTTTTTTTTAATTTCTCCCTTTTTTCCTTAGTTTTACATATGGTGTTGTCTTTCTCACTGTTGGTGGTTGTGTTTCAGGGTCAACAGTGGTTTTGAGCAGCAGTTGTGTCTGTATGAAGACATGATTTGTCAAGTTGACACCTCCAGTCCTCTATACAAACAGTACAGACTGACCAAGATCTCTGAGAAGTACCCTGGTAACAAAACACACCCACATAAACACACTGGACTTTTTATACATATCCAAGGTTCAATGTGAACTTTATTATTGTTGTGAAGGGCATTTTGTTATGCAGTCAGAAGTAACAAAACACAAGCAAGAAATAACCCTATAAAAACAAAAAGAAAGAGAAAAAAAACACATTTACCCATAAAAGACAATAGATTGTTTTTAAAATGGTTGCCAGGGCGCCAGTTATTCTTCCACTAATCATTATTCTCCTGCCTGTGTGTGTGCGTGTTCTTTTTGTTTGTTTTTGTGTGTGCTGGCGTGAACAGAGTTGCGTCAAGTTCCCACTGAGCTTTTCGCTGTTGACCCATCCAACTCAAGCTCTCGTGAAGCGTCTTACAGATGTAGGAAGTGCAGGTAAACCTTAAAAAGGCTTTTAAATATACCACTTTCCCAAGTCATCTAACCATTCAAAATGCCTTTGCATTACATTACAACAGGTAAAAAATCGGAGATTTTTTTTAATACAGTGATTTTCACATTTTTTTTTACAAACGTGTCAGTTTGTAAAAAATGTGATAATTTACTATTACATTTATTTAAGTTCTTAATATTACGATCTTTATTTTTATAACTGCATTTTTGCACTCTTTGTCTGTGATGCTGCTGTGACAAAAAAATTTCCCCCATGGGGGATCAATAAAGGAATATTCTATTCTATTCTGTTTCAAGTTAGTGCCAGCTAACTGCAGGTACTGAAGTACTGTACATTGTTTTCATGTGTTTGCAGATACTACAAAATCTGTCTTGCAGGATATTAAAAAACAATTGCTTACTTTAGACCCGACAGGAGCCAACTCTAAATATATATCTTTCATATACACCATCATCTAGTGAAATAATCACAGCTTTTCCTTTTAAAGAAGGGTGCTGTATGTATGGAGATTTATAGTGAAGTTGACTTGCATTGCATTATACATCACCGACACTGGTCATAATGAATAAGGCAGTTATTAACAACAGTGCAACTGTGATGCAGTGCACACAGGCGCACTCTTAACTGATGTGCTTTGTGGCATAAAAGAGGATGTTGTAAACTCGGTTCTCAGACTATGTATGATGCACGCAGAGTGGAAAGCATGTATCTGGTGCGAGGTGATGAGAAGCAATGTCTATTCCTTGGGTACTATGAGGACACTGGGTATTACCCAAAATAACAGTCCATTATCAAAAATCATTCATTACTTCCTAAAAGGGCTGTCATGGTATTGACAGTGAGGTTTTATTTTTAGATAAATAAGAAAATATATATAAAGTATAATATTGATATCATGTTCCTATACTCCTTTGCACTTGTTTCAATACACCACAAAACAGAGAAGAGACAAATAAGCAAAAACTGCCAGTGAGTTAGCTGTAGCAACTCTCTAAAAGATGAACAGACACTTTTGAGACTGAGATTCACTCTAAATCAAAAAGTGTGTTTGTTTGTACAGCTAATAAAATTATGTGTTTCTCCACATTTTCTACCTGCAATATGAGAGACTGTGTTTTATTTTTAAGATTTTCATAAGAATTATGATACTGTTGTTATATTTTTATCAATCTTTTCCTCAAGAATGAATTTAAACAAAATTAAAAAAAATTGCTCTGAATCTTCTCTCTGCAGACGGGCTCTTTTCCGCAGTTCCAGTATTCTCAGTCACCCTGTTGGAGATGGAGCAAGGGCCTTTAGTCACAAGAAGTCCAGTAACCTCACTGGTAAACAGTCACTAAATGAATCAGTCAATTAGTCAGTCACTCAATTAACCAGTCACTCATTCAGTTAGTTTGTCACACCACACACCACACTTCTTGAATAAATCATTAGTCAATAAGTTGCTCATGATGATAAATTAATATCTCATACGTGCCTCATATTTGTTTATTGCCATGACATAGGGTAGTTGCTCCTATTATTGAAAGTATTTAGTTTCAATTTGTTGCATCTTTGTAATGTAGAGCAGACTGGAGAGTCTGACAGAGGCTGACCAAAAAAAATTATTAGTGTCACCAAACGGTGTGTTTCTGCCCCTGAGGCACATTTTTATATAATTTTTTAATTTAAATAGCAAGAGCACTTTCTAAACTTATATTTTACATCAGAATCCATCTATAAGGTCCTGTCTCCTCTGTACAGCACCTTTGTAGAGTCTCTCCTCGTTATTGTTCTCCAGGCATCGGGTCCTCCCGCTAATTGCACCGGCACAGCCAACGGCACTCCATTCGCCAGTGCAACATTGTGCAAAACTGTACTGGCCCAAGTGAAGTCCCACACCCTTTCAGGAGTGTACAACAACGTCCCCGCTGCTGGGTCAAGACAGAGACACCTGCCTTTTAGGAGCCAAACGCAGCGCTCCACAGTGGCGTGTGTGCGTAATTTCAAACCGGCACCTCTGCTCTGTGGCAGTGTTTCTGGGCAGAGTTATCAAATAGGCCTATTCACCAAGGACATAACAAATTTATTTTATTTTATTTACGTCTTAATCTTTAATGAAATCTGGCTGATTGTGCTTAATGACAGGTTTGAGGTTTGTTTATCAATTATTTTAAGATAGACATTTGCTGCACCGCAGATCCACACTGACTCAAACTTGCGTACACGATGTCAGACCTGTCAGGAGATTTGGTCGTAGTGTACGCTCACGTGCAGATTGCTAAATGCCAATCTTCACGTCAAAATTTTCGTACGCAAGGTGAACGCAAGTTTTCTGCCATACGCAAGCTTGATAAATGAGGGCCAGTATGTATATACATATATATATTTATATATATTTATTTATTTATTATATGTTTATTATATGTTTTGCCATCTAGGAGATATCCAGTGTACGTCGTACTTTATTGAACCTGTGCAGTGGATGCAGGATGCCTTACTTGGAGTGATGAATGGTCAGGTATGGTCCACACACGATCAGTAACAAACAGGAGAAGAGTAAGAAGAAGAGTAAGAATTTCAACAAGTAATCATTGCCCAACATGAGATGAACTGCTTTTTGTAAACTATGTGTGTAAACTGTGTGAATTTGAATGTCTTTGTGTTTGTGTGTGTGTTCCTCTAGCTTATGTGTCCAAAGTGCAGCTCTAAACTGGGCTCATTCAGCTGGTGTGGTGATCAGTGCTCTTGCGGTTGCTGGGTCACTCCTGCCTTCCAGCTGCACCGCAACAGAGTGGACGAGATTCAACAGCTGGATATGAAGAAATAGCATGTTTCTGCACACACATACACACCTCTGCATCAGTTAGTGCAGTATCTGAAGGCAGCAAATGACACAGATGTTTAAAACACAGCCAAACAACTACAGATAATAAAATCGAAAGGTGTTAAGTCGACAATGCTGCTAGATTACTTTGAGAGGATAAAAATACAAATGTAGACTCCTTAACTTCAGAAGGGGATGAAACTGTCATAAGTTAAGGGATTCAAATAATCAGAGCTTTTTAAATGATGTTGATATTTTCTTCATTTAATTCCTGATAGAGAGATGATGGCAAAACAGTGTGACAACATCAAGTGTTCATCAGACACTTGAGGAGAATAATGAACTGAATCTTGAGCTTCCTTCAGCTTAATGTTTAACTGTTACGCCCACAACTGTTGCCTTTCAATAAACTCATATTGTTTTTCATTTGGAGTGTTTTCTGTGTCCATTTGAAGAATTCACTGTAACATTCAGTTTGTAAGATGCACTTCCAATGCCCATCAAGAAAGTGGGCCTGTGTAGCTAGTATAGAAGTTGAAAGTGCAGGAGGAGATATTAAATTGTATTACAGAATTTGACCCAGAATTATTACTTAAGGAAATAAAACTTGTGGAGGTATTAGTCTTAGGCAGTGCAAATGGAGGACTACCAGCAGGACTGTTATTAGCTCCTGCAAGGAGGATTGGGAGGCGTACTGCCAGAGCCCTACAAAAGGACCTCCAGCGGGTTACTTGTATGGAAGCGATCGTGACTCATATCTCAAATTCAAAAGCATTAGCAGAAATGCTTTTTCATTTCAAAGTCATTGTTGCACTATATGTGACTCAAAAGTAAAAATAAAAAGCAATATTCCAAAATGCAATGTTTATTTTCTCTTTCAAGACTGCTCATTTTGTGACTGAATTAAAAAGCAAAAGCAAATCACATTTAACATTTAATTTTCAAAACATTCACCAGCAAAAAGGTAACAAAATTCAATTTGAAACGTCAAATTTGCGTTTTCATTTCAAAGTCATGGCTGCATTATTTGACTCAAAAAGAAAAAGAAAAAGAAATAGCAAAGGGGCCAGAACGAGTGGAGTCCGTGACATTACTTTCCGGTGCCACTTGAGATTGCAAACTCAGATTGAATTATGAGACACTTTTTGCGGGGCGAGCACGACAACAAAAAAGCATTTCTGAGTTTGGTTTTGCTTTTTAATTCAGTCACAAAATGAGCAGTCTTGAAGAAGAAAAATGAAATTGCATTTTGGAACATTGCTTTTGATTTTGATTTTTGAGTCAAACAGTGCAGCCATGACTTTGAAATGGAAAAGCATTTCTGCTATTGCTTCAGAATTTTCGAATTTGACATTTTAAATTGAATTTTGTTACCTTTTTGCTGGTGAATGTTTTGAAAATTTTATGTTAAATGTAATTTGCTTTTGCTTTTAAATTCAGTCGCAAAATGAGCAGTCTTGAAGAAGAAAATGAAAATGCATTTTGGAATATTGCTTTTGATTTTTATTTTTGAGTCAAATAGTGCAGCCATGACTTTAAAATGGAAAAGCATTTCTGCTATTGCTTTAGAATTTTCAAATTTTACATTTTAAATTGAATTATGTTACCTTTTTGCTTGTGAATGTTTTGAAAATTTAATGTTAAATGTAATTTGCTTTTGCTTTTTAATTCAGTCACAAAATGAGCAGTCTTGAAGAAGAAAATGAAATTGCATTTTGGAACATTGCTTTTGATTTTGATTTTTGAGTCAAACAGTGCAGCCATGACTTTGAAATGGAAAAGCATTTCTGCTATTGCTTCAGAATTTTCAAATTTGACATTTTGAATTGAATTTTGTTACCTTTTTGCGTGTGAATGTTTTGAAAATTTAATGTTTAATGGAATTTGCTTTTGCTTTCTAATTCAGTCACAAAATGAACAGTCTTGAAAAAGAAAATGAAATTGCATTTTGGAACATTGCTTTTGATTTTGATTTTTGAGTCACATAGTGCAGCCATGACTTTGAAATAAAAAAGCATTTCTGCTATTGCTTTTGAATTTGAGATATGAGTCACAATCGCTTCCCTATACTTGTACCTTATTCTGACAAAATTGTCAGAAAAACGGAGGGTGGTAGCCCGCTTAACTTCACAGCCTTTACTGGAGATGAATAACCTTAGTGTTTCCAGTATACAGTTTCAAACTTAAACTTTTCATCTCATAGTTTTGGTTCATCTTTATTAGACTGTAATCAAGCCTTAATAATATTGTCACAATATTTTGGATTTTTGATTTAAGTTACATTTTGATTACTTTCTTGGGATGGATTTTAGACTCCTGCCAGGTACAAGGATTAGATCCTCAGACCCAGTGTAAAACCATATGCTGGTGCAGGACGCCCTGAGTTCCTTCTGGTACATAACAATACCTAGCCTTATGTGGCTGGAGTGTGTCAGTAGGTCCTGGATGATGAAGGTATTGATGTTATTAGTTGGATCACCTGCAATCCAGATATGAATCCAATCCAACACCTCTGGAACATCATGCATTGTTGTATTCACCGCCACCACGTGTAACCACAGACTGTCCAAGAGCTGACTGATACCTTTAAGTGCTGATACCCAAAAATTCAAATGATGCTTGAGAGGTGTCTGCAAGTCTGGTCTCTCTGTTTTATCTGCAATTTTTGCTATATTTTTTTCATATTTTTGTTGTAATTTTGTTGGCTGCTGATGGATACTTCTGCTGGGTAAAGAGTTTACTCAAGAGAAGAGCTCATTTCATTGAGGAAAAACAAATCTGGACAACAACGTACAATTCCAGAGGACATCAGGAGGTGTTATTGTGGTTGCTGTGCTTGTGCAAAGGTGAAGGCAAAGCTGAATGCTAGGAGGTGGCGATATAAACCCTTTCTTCCATCAATCATCATGGGAAACGTCAACTCTCTGCCCAACAAAAGCAATGAGCTGGAGATATTGGTGAAGACTGAGAAAGCATACCGTGAGTGCAGTTTCCTGTGTTTTACTGAAACCTGGTTGAATCAAAACAACTCTGACTCCAGTGTGGATCTACCTGGCTTCACTCTCATAAAGTCAGACAGAGATGCTCAAGCTAGTGGCAAGAGGAAAGGAGGAAGTCTGGCTTTATTTGTCAACCAGAGATAGTGTAATCCTTCACACACACCTGTCAAGGAGAAGTTATGTTGTCCAGATATTGAACTGTTGGCAGTTGCTTTTCATAACTGTTAGCCATATTATGTTCCAAGAGAAATTAGTCACATCATAACATTAGTTGTTTACATCCCACCCAAATCAACTGAAGAAATTCCATGCAATTTTTTGCATAATAGTGTTGCCAGGCTACAGACTCAACACCCTGAGGCACTAATAATATCAGGAGACTACAACCATGTCACCCCCTTATCTCACCTGACTGTATTAACACAGTTTGTGAACTTTAAGCAGCCTTGGACACACAACATCTGGACCAGCTGCCTTCCCAGGACAAAGTCTGCCAAGCTCCATCCTCACCCCTGTTTCGGTGACTGACAAGGACTGGTGTTCTAGGAAGGAGGCAGTTTAAGTGGTTGAGACATTTGAACGAGATGGAAGAGGAAGAGGAGAAGTTGTAGTGGAGATTTGTTGCAAACAGGAAGGTGGAGTAGCAGTGGAAGTGGGTGTGACAGCGGTGTCAAATCTGTTGAAGAACAGGTTGAGTTCATCAGCCGTTTCCAGATCACCCACCACTGGCTGTTTTCTTTTTATTGCTGTGTCCAGAGATGGTACTGATTCCTCTCCACACTTCATGTGGAGTGTGATGTTGCTGTGTTGTAGATTCCTCGTTATCTTATTTTTGTACTCCAGCTCTGCTTTAGTATATACAGTCCATGATATAAACACTATGGTTTTGGTCCTTCTCCAGTCCAGCAGGTAGCGCCATCGTACACCTGACTTGCAGACCGTTGATCGACAGAAAAGCGAAGAAGAAGAAAACCGTCGCTCCGCTGACGAACCACTACAGCGTGTCAAGATTTGGCAGAAACCAGTCTGTCAGCTGGCGGAACAGTATATGTATGGCAGATATTTTCCCTCCTAGTGGACAGTGACCCGGAGCTGAAGCGTGTATAGTTAGAAGTTTTACCCAATCACGGTTTAAAGGTAAATTCATACAGGCTAGCTGAGCCGATGTGTGGATAAACTGGGACTATGGTGCCACGTTGGGCTCTGGGTCCTCTTTTTTCCCCGCAATGGTTTGCTTTTACTGACAAAGAAGAAATATTCACCATCAGTTTTATACTTTCTCTTTCTTCAGCCCCTGTTCGAGGAGGTAACAGCATGGGTCGTGGATACATTGTAGAAGACGCAGTGGAGGGATACTTGTCCGAACTATGTGGTCAAAATGCATGTCCAGTCTCAGGTCTGCTCATCGGACAGGTAAACCTTTACCTTTTAATCCTATTTTATCAGCTAATTGCCTGCGTTGAGTACATGACAGCAAACTGGTAAGTCAGATTTTCGTAACGTCTTACCAACGGCCATACTGTTATTGAAGAGGTTATGACTTTTTACACAATTTACTATCTGACTTTTCTTTGTAATTAACTTGAATTTAATTTAATTTTATCATTCATCTGATATTTTTCACTCATTTGATGTCCTCATGGGTAACTCCTTACTTAAACTCTGATTTTGGAGCAATCAAGCTACAGAATTGTAAAATAGATTAAATTATCTCCTTTTGTATTAGTCTATCTTTATATACCATGAAATTTAGTATCATGTGAAAATGTGGTAAATATTGATTAAGAAAGCGATGGTCAATGATTTATCCTTGAAACTGATTTTAGAGCTCAGTCCAAAGGAATTTTGTCGTCATGGCAATTCGAACACCTGAAAAGGAGGAGTCAACTGCAGCACACAGAAACTCTTTGGACAAGGAGTGGGTGACTGAGCATGCTCGACAGGTAAGCAAAATCTAATACAGATTGAGGTGGTCCTAAACTGTAGTAGAGGGCTGTAAAAAATGAGTCATACATAAAAACTTAACACAGCAATGACAAAAGGATTTTACAGCTTTTGCAGCAGCTAAACTTGTGCAAATGAGATAAAAAAAGATACCCTTTAATTTAGAGTACACACCAAGGAATAAATGCTCTTAACAAATAGCATCTGTGTGTACCTGTCCTGTTTACAAAAAATTAAAAGAGCAATTATGCTTAAAGTTGGGGTGGAGTTGGCCATTTCTTTGAAAATAAACCAGCAAAAAACATAAATTAAAAATAACTACAACAAAACAACATATACTGTTAGTTGACAACATAGCAAACAGCAAATTCAGTACATTTCATTACATAGTATTCACTCTTTACTTAAAGATCTTTCTGACACAACAGCATTTTCAGTGTAATATGCGACTGTTCAAATAGCAAATTATGCAGAAATTTGGTGCTAGTTTAGAGCTGTTATCTAGTCTCAGTGAATTCTCCAGTAAGTGATTAATGGGTTTTCAGACATACTTTGTAGCAGCATTCAGTCTGCTATGGGTGACATTTGCTCCTGGTTTAATCTTTTTCAGGTGTCTCGAATGCTTCCTGGAGGACTGTCTGTATTAGGATTTTTTATCATTGATGAGAATGACGCAAAGGATGCTGTAACCACACTTCAATATGTGAGATCCTTACAAACACACTACCTGTGTACATGATGGATATACTTTCAAAGTAGTAGATATCAATATTTATCAAAGGCTCAAAAAACAATGAAACAGTCACACAGTTTCACAGCCAACTTATATTACTTCCTACAAGAAATTTGCATTAAAAAATCATAATCATTGCCATTTAGATTGAGGCATGTGGGTATATTTGTAAATTACAGGTGAGAAAAAATTAAGCATTGACTTTGCTCAGTCTTTTAAAAATGATCTCTCGTTAACAAAGTCAATATTTTTTGTATTGTGTGTATGATAGTTATCTATGATGTGTTTAAACATTTAATTTCCAGGATTATGGACCACTGATATAAAACTAGTGATTGTTTTGGCACAAGGTCATGCTTTGATTAAATTTATTATCTGGCACCAGAACTATCAATGGGCTGTGATCATCACATAGATTTTGGGTGTATGCATGCATGTTTCTGTTTTTCTGATTCTTGTGTATCTACCTTCCGTTTGTAGCTGGTTTTTGCGGTAGAGAACCTTATCTCCTCAGAGCACCTGTGTGACCTAGCAGATGAGGACATCACAGACCGTGTTACACTGCACATCAACCCTAAAACCAGAAAGTATCTTTTTTCTGAGCTCAACTATTTGATCAGTGACTGTATTCACAAGTTTTCCTAGTCTAAAGGGAAGCTAATAGTGACAAATTCTATGAAAATTCTTGAAGTTATTACAATTTCTAAGACTTTTCCCCAAACTGAAAAACTATATCTTTGTAAAGATAAAAGTTATTCACAAAGCAATTTTAGCCAAAGGAGAGCTCTTGATGTGGAGTAAGAAAGACGTCTTAGGCTGTATTGGCTGAGTGAGATCGTGTTGGATCGTTCCACTACGCTGGTGCAACATAAACTGTGATTCATAAAATTGCTCTATTGATAGTAAGTACTAAAAAAAAAATTTACTCATGCCATCCAGTCGATTTTTAGTAATCAGTGTTTCAGTGTCGAACTTTTTCCTTTCTGCGGCGTAGTGATACTTGCACACGCGCAATCGAATATGCAAAGGGGTGAAGCGATTTTGGTCACATGGAACAATAGGAGCCGAGTCTCGTTGCCAAAGTATCAGAACAACACAAACATGGGGACGAGTGCATCTCGCAGCGAGACAAGCGAAGAGGAAGAAAAGAAAAGGAAGAAAAGAAAACGGCCTTCAAAAGTGCATAAAAAAGGAACGAAACGATGCTATATGCATCTATCATCTGTCCAGAGTGAAGACGTTCTCGACTTTACAAGGACACATTGGGAAACTTACAGAACTAGTATTACAAAGTGGCTTTCTCTACAGGGTGAGACAAAGGACCTTGCAGAGACTTACAAACATTGTGTTAATATCCACTTTGACAATGTTCCTGATGACGCTGGGTTTCACATGACATGCTATCAGCGATTTATTTGCAAAAGGCGTTTGAGAAACAAGAAAGTGATGCAGCCGCGGGTCAGTCAAACCCTTCAGCCAGCATCGCCGATGCATCCACGTCCACAGCATCTGAAACTCTGCGAAAGAAACTTCACTCGAGGTCATAGGCTGTATTGGGTCAAAAGAAAAAGTGCCTAGAAAGTGAATTTCGTTCAACTACGCTGGTGCTACTTGTTCAATGCATTTTTGCATAGACAATACCATTCTGGACTTTGGGTTAAAATATCTACTCAGACTATCTGTCTGACTTCTGTCACCAACCAGGAATGTACATATATTTGAGTGACCCAAAAAACAATTGTATGGTGCTGCTGTTTTTGCTTGTAGAAACTGCTATGTTGATTCTGGCAAGACAAAATCTTTCTTATATGTCATAAATACATGTACTTATTGGTGCCATCGTATATGCATAAGTGAATTCAGATTATGAAATGTAGCAAATTTGTAAATCTGTACAAGATAGTCTTGCAGACAAACAAGAACATCGTTCAGTCTCACATTTGTCTTGCAACTACAGTGGACTATCTGCAAAACACTATCAGAGGCAGGATTTGTAGTCATCCATGTCACTGCCAACTCCCCATCCACCGACAGATTTATGTCGTGCCAAGCATGTGAGAATGCTTCAGAGGAAACAGAAAAAAGAGCTGTATGGGATGATGACTCTGATTAATGTGATAGTGATGCGTAATATAAGCACCATGTCACCATGTATAATTTGTTTTGTTTAAAGGATTGCTACACCGAGATTTGAGATTTTTATTATTTTTATATTTGTTCTACATTTGTCTGCGTTTGTGTTTTGATCTTTATTTTCATATTCTGGAGGGATTGATAAATGTCAGATGTTTTGACACTGTGCTACTTGAATAAATGTTTTATACCATATTTTGAATTAATTCAGACATTTTGTGCATTTATTTTTGTCTTGTTACATTTTTTCCATTATTCCAATTTTGGGGGGCATGGTAGCAATTTGATTGACTTTTACTACATTCCGTAATCTGAATTCACTTATGCGTATACTAAGGCACCAATAACTGTTTCAGATGTTAAGTAGATGTATATTTGAGAAAGATTTTGTCTTGCCAGAATCAACATAGCAGTTTCTACAAGCAAAAACAGCAGCACCATATAATTGTTTTTTGGGTTACTCACATATATGTACATTTCTGGCTGGTGACAAAAGTCAGACAGATAGTCTGAGTAGATATTTTAACCCAAAGTCCAGAATGGTATTGTCTATGCAAAAACACATTGCACCAGTAGCACCAGCGTAGTTGAACGAAATTCACTTTCTAGGCACTTTTTCCTTTGACCCAATACAGCCTATGACCTTGAGCGAAGTTTCTTTTGTGGAGTTTCAGATGCCGTGGACATGGATGCATCAGCCATGCTGGCTGAAGGGTTTGACTGACCTGCGGCTGAATCACTTTCTTGTTTCTCAAATGCCTTTTGCAAATAAATCGCTGGTAGCATGTCATGTGAAACCCAGCGTCATCAGGAACATTGTCAAAGTGGATATCAACGCAATGTTTATAAGTTTCTGCAAGGTTCTTTGTCTCACCCTGTAGAGAAAGCCACTTTCTAATACTAGTTCTGTAAGTTTCCCAACGTGTCCTTGTAAAGTTGAGAACGTCTTCACTCTGGACAGATGATAGATGCAAACAGCATTGTTTCGTTCCTTTTTTATGTACTTTTGAAGACTGTTTTCTTTTCTTCCTTTTCTTTTCTTCCTCTTTGCTTGTCTTGCTGCTAGATACGCTTGTCCCCATGTTTGTGTTGTTCTGATACTGTGGTAACGAGACTCGGCTCCTATTGGTCCACATGACAAAAATCGCTTCACCCCTTTGCATATTCGATTGCGCGTGTGCAAGTATCACTACGCCGCAGAAAGGAAATAGTTCGACACCGAAACACTGATTACTTAAAATCGACTGGATGGCATGTGTAAATATTTTTTTTAGTACTTACTATCAATAGAGCAATTTTATGAATCACAGTTTATGTTGCACCAGCATAGTGGAACAAAATTCACTTTCTAGGCACTTTTTCCTTTGTCCCTATACAGCCTATTTAAGAAGTTCAAGAGTTTCTTCTGCTGAGGAGGAAACAGCCAAAAGAGGGTGAAAAATCACTCCATACCATGAACAGCCATGAGGTAATTTAATGATTCGTTTGTGCAGTGATTATGATTGACGTCTAACAGCCAACTCAACAATGCAACTGAACTGACAACAAGATATCTTGCAACTGGAAAAATGGCATTTATCTCAAGAGTTTGCACTCACTTCACACCCTTCAGTACATGATGAAAGACAGAGAAATGGATTCCTCTGTCTCTCTTTAAATGCACTGATTGCAGTGTGATACCTGATATGAGAACAGATCACACGTGATTTTATTGACCTTAGATCTGATCATGTACAGTTATAAGGTTAAAAGAGTGAATAGTTGACCTGCACAGTGACACCTCGGCTTGGGAAACACTGCTTGAACTTTTAGTATGAGCAGAGGCCACAGCGTAGTGGGCATGTGTTTTCAAACATCATGTAAGTTTTATACTTTTAAGTAAGAGCCTATACTGTATTTAACAGAAATAATGATTTCATTATTGATTTGGAAAGGGTCCTATCAGAATTTAGGACGAGGCTAATTGATTTCTCCCTGTCCGTGTATGATTAGCAAGAGAGCAGTTTTCTCTTTTTGTGGATCAACCAATCACAGTATAAAAAAAACCCCAAGTGATACAGAGCAACGGGTCCACCTGCACCTCCTTGTTGAGAGAAAGGTCTCTACTTCACATTTGCCCTGAGATTGTTCTCAGATGACTCTTAAGCCAAAACTCCTTGCTGAAAGCTTCTAAGCTAAGTTGATATAAGATAAGAATAACTTTATTTATCCCCCAGGGGAAATTTGATTAGGAGCTCTCTGAGAAGTTTCTCTGTATGTTTTTGAAGGTTGGCACTAGTACTGTGATACAAGATAAAATTCTTTAACCTTAGAAATCAGGGTCATCTGCAGAACAGTGGACATCAGAGATCAAAAGGTTGGTTCACATCTTTAAAGCTCTCAAACCACAAACTTTTATTTGTAGTTAATCGATTGTGCCTTATCTGTAGTACTCTAAAGTTTGTCCTTGCTACTTTGACTTACTGTCTTGTTACAGAGTGCTCTGCTCATGGTGGATTAAGACAAGACTGCATCTTTCTTATAAAGTGGGGACTGAAATTTATCCTATTTTGATATTGGATGTCTCTAAATACAGAAACTAGCTCTAGACCAGCTCTCTTTGTGAAGCTTCTTCAGATCCCATTTATTGTAAATTGGCGCTGTATGACATCAATAAAGATTGATTAAAATTGAAAATTTCTAAGTTCCCTGATATTTTCCCAAACAATTTGTTTTTAATCCTGAAGGCTGTATTAAAAATGATCTTAATCAAAACTTGTTCTTGATGATCAATTCTAAAGGTGTAGGTGATCAATAATCATTTGTCATGTTAATGCCATGTTACAGAGCATGGCCAAGCCTGCAGACTGGAGGTACCAGTCAGGTGTGTGTTCCTCTTGGAGCAAAGTGTCCTGTAGTTTAAATGTCAGCATGTTGGTACCAATGCCAAACAGCCAAACCAGCACACTGAGCATGACGAAACAACTGAAGGTAATCTTAATTCTAAATGCAAACCCACATGGAGACCAAAAAGTTTCTTTTCAGTATTATTAGAAATGTCCTCACATCAGGTCTTTGTTTCAGGAGCAGCTGATGTTGTGGGCCAACCAGATTGGAAAAGGAGCTTTTTTAATTGATGGACAAAAGTTGCCAGAGGATGCTGAGCTCACCACTGGACAGGTTGTATGAATAAACTCAGTCAACAGTGAGAACACAGTTGATTTATTTAAAGTATTGATTCGAAAGTCTCATAAATTATGTCTTTGAAACACTGGGCAGTTTTGATTGATTATTTCTAAATGCATTATGTGCAGACATGACCACAAAAATAGAAGAAAAGCGTGGTTTTCATACAAACCTCTCTTCTTTTCAAATGTACTTGTAACCCCTTTCCTCTGCATGTCGCTAGCTGGCACTAACTTTCTCTTTACTTTGCCCAAGACTCTGCGTTGTGTTTTGATATGAAATTTGGTGCTAATGGGGGATAATAATAATATTGTAATAATAATTTTATTTTCACAGCACTTTTAAAAACAGAGGTTTACAAAGTGCTTTGATAGAAAGTGATAAAGCACAAGAGCTCCAACACAAGGACTAAAAACAAAAAGCACAAATCAAGGCCTCAGAATTTGAAAACTATTTTCATCTGTCACAAGGAACCCAGACAACACAAGAACCATACAACATAAAATGAGACCATGAGGACCAAAATAAATGCTAAAAACCTAGAATCAGAGTCAGAAGCCAGAAGCATTTGACACACAAATTCAGACTGTGGTGGAGGCCATTGAATTTATTACCTTGCAGGTTCTTGCATGTCATAATGGCTGCTAGATTTAACAAGTTCACCATCACAGGAATCAAAGCAACACTAAAAACCAAAGGAAGACCTTAACACCAACCACAAACATTCAACACTCTGAAAACACCTTTACAAATAAAGAAATAGAAGTAGTTTTTTACTCCTGAAATGTAGTATACTACATTGAACATTCAGCAATAGAAAAAAATCACTCAATGTGCTGTTTTAGAGGCTTCTCTCTTGATGATGAAAGAGTGGCCTACTTTCTTTCTAACATCCCACTGTTACAAGACTTTCTAAACCATAAGGTTGAATGAGCATAGTATGAAGCACTATGAGCACGTGATGTGAGAAACTTTAGACATCAGCAGTCATGTGGTATTTTGACTTAGATTCAAGCTCTGACACTTAAGACTGCAGCTCGGCTGTTTACTAGCCTTCAGTGTCATATGCCCATCCCTACAAAATGATCCAAAAAGCCTGATTTTTCAAATAATTATATATTTCCTCTGGGGGGAATTTCCCCAACCTGTTTAAAATTGCAGTGGCTAATATGAGAGATCTGAACATGTAGTTACATATTGTGTGTAATTAATTATCTGCATCTTGATAATTACTGCTTCATTTCCCATAGAAAAGAAGTGTGACTCAGGCCTTCACTGCTCAGCTGCTCGTCACTCCAGTAAGACACACAAACATGTTACAGTTTTTCCTTGTATAGCTTCTACAACTTTCAATGAACAGAATTCAGTCATATAGTGGGACCACTATACACAGACATGGGGTTTTAGTGCAGTGCAAACTGTAACACTGGAGTCAGGGCCTTAGCTAAAGATAAAGTTGCACACCTCTTCTTTTGGAGCCAAATTCTTGGAGAGCTGGCAAACATAGACTTGTAGTTGCAGTAAACTCAGAACATCTAGATAAGGTCCCTGTCTGTGAGATTGTAAATCCCCTTGCTGGTGGTTGTCATGCCACAACCCCTTTGATCTGAAATAAGCCATATGAGGTGGTTCAGGCATCTGATAAGGATGGTTCTTCTCTAAAAATAGGGGGGGGGAGTCATCCAGACAGTTAGACACATAGACATGTTTTAGTTGCTAAGCAGTTTTCTTACTGCTTGTTTTTTTAAAGTATGAAAAGTTTTCTCTAAGTTTTAAAGAGGTTTTAAGTGAAGCAAATTTGTGTGATGGAGATGCCAAACCATAGGTAATCATTTCTAGAAATTGTTTTTAATTACCGTGATCTCAAAATGCTTGAAAAAAAATCATGTTTTTTTTTTTTTTTCCATAACTAAGCAGCCCCAGTGTTTATGTGTGTATGTGACAAAATATATATGTGTTTGGCCAATATTTACAAGGTGAATTCTGCTTTAGGATTAAAAAATGTGGGCACACTGCCAAACTGCGAAAACTGTTAAAAAACTGACACCTGTTCTCCATGAAAGAACAACTTGTTTGTTTGTTTGGTCTTTTAGGACAAGAGGACAACAGATGTGGTCCAGCAGTGTGAAGGCAGTATCTCAGTCAGAGGAGCCATTCATGGCACAGCGTTTCTACACAGCAACAAACCAAAGGCCAGACTAGCTGAAAAGGTAATTGTTTAACTGGGTTTGTCATACTAAAGTACATTAAAGGAACATCCATTGATTTGTTTTGAAATATTTTTGATGGATAGCTGCTGAAGAAGGATGTGGTTTCTACGGTGTTTACAAGAATTCAGATGCTGCTAGAGGAGCTGCAAATATCAGAGGAAGAGGGCAGTGACAGCAGCAGGGACAGAAACAAAACAGGTACACAAACACACGTAAAAAAAAAAAAAGAAAGAAAGCTCTCGTTAATCTTCAAGTTTTTCCATCAATCTTAGATACACCAACCCAAAAGGAAATAAAAACATAGTTAATCAGTGCTTAAAAATCCTTCACTAACTGTCCTGGAAAAAAAATTAAAATGCATTGGATTTATGCGCCTACAATGATGTTAAAACTTTTAAGCTACTTTTAAAATTGTCTTGATTCAACTAATAGTTTATTGTAAACTTAACAAATTCAGGTCTTGGTTTTGTGTTAAACCTCAAATTTGAGCAGTTCCTAGCAGTGTCTTTTTGATATCTAAGGCTTGAAATATTGAAGTTTAAGTCTCTTTGTAATCCTTAATAACAACTAAATATTCGGCTGCTCTTTTCACTTTACCTTCATTTCTTTATGTACCTTTTTTTCAGATCTCTTCTACCTTCCTTGTCGTGTCTACTGTCCATTAAAATTGGCGGGGCCTGTGTGTGTTTGTGACTACCAGTTCTCTGATGAAGGTTTGTCTGAGGTGACTGACAGGCTCAAGGAGATGCTGGATATCGATGTTGCAGTGGAAGACTTGGATCACACACATGAAACACTTGCTAAGGTCAAGGAAAGAGACGTTATTGCAGGTAAGGTAATAGTGTTTGTGTGCAAATTCTCTCTTCTTGTTTTAATGTTTCAGTTTCAAATTTTTTAATCATAGCACTGGGACAGATCTACCAGTTTTTGCACCTTTTTCATCATGTGATCAGTGGCGGCCGGCCCATAGGGGGCACTGGGGTGCCGCCCTCCCTGAAAAAATGAGGGGAAATATGTTTCTAGAAATAGATTTTTACAGTAAAGATATTTTACAAACTATTGTGGGGCCACTTGCAATCCTAATCATTAAAACGACATTTCCCACCTGATGTTATTTATTTACCATCGAATTTCCACTGACAGACTCGTATAGATTCTTTCACGGGCCGCTCAGTCAGATCGCCCCAGCACTGCGACCAAATAACCAATTGTGTACAGTTGCCAGGTAAATTTAATAAATATTTGGCCAATCAGCATAGCAGAAATTTATGGTCTTGGGGCACTGAAATATCACCCTTGCGATAAGTCACGAGATTTTTAGGGGCGGGTTAAGGAGAAACAAAAAAAAAAAGAGGAGCCTGTGCGTGCACCCAATTAAGCTAGCGCAGTGGTTACGGTGATGGCGAACTTAACGAGCGAAGAGCAGCTTTTCCACCAAATTTGGTGTGATTGTTATTGGTGTACCCATTTGCTAGACGGACAACGGAGGAGAAATTTCGGGTGAGGGAGCTTGGACTTGGTTCAAGCGCAAGTCATGGTTGACAGGATGTGGAACAGCAAATGTGAGACACTACATAAAAGCCAGACTAAAAAGAAAGCTAACAGACAATGCTGCAATGTTAGAAATCAATAACTTTTAACCTATTTAAACTGGGACAGAATGCACACATTTCAGCCTTTCAAGCCGGGAGCACGGCTGAGCATTACTACCCTTTAAGTCAGGAGCACGGATACGTCATTTTGTGACATTCTGTAGTTTTTTAATCATTTCTGGAGTTGTGGCGAATCTAAAAACTCAGTAAAGTTCATATAAAGTTTATATAATTTAAAAATTCATCGAGAAGTTCATCCAAAAAGAACTCTGGTTACCACTCTCATTGAAACCATGCTTTTTTTTTTGACACTACCTCATAAAAGAATCAGAGTAGAGAATCGTTAGGAACCGGAATCGAAACAAGGAATCAGAACCAGAATCATTCGAATTCAAACGATGCCCAACCCTAGTTATGACAGTGAGTAAATGATGATCGGAATGATCAGTGTCATGGCAGACAGAACAAGGCATTCGTGCAGACCACTGAACTGGGGGTGTCGTGGGCCAGGTCTGCTTGAACACGGCTGCAGGTGTCTGGAGAAGTTCTTGTTCTGTATGTGCGTACAAGTGTGATGGATAATGTATGTCTTCTGATGCAACTGAGGCCTGTCGAAAGATGAATTTCTGTCACTTTTTTATGTCAGACAATAAACTTCTTCTATTCTTCTTCTTTTCTCTTTAACGTGCCGATGAGGTACTCCAGGGTAGCTGGGTCTGAGCTCTGTTTCTGTTGTGGGCTAGGTACTTCAGAAGTTGCAGTAGACAGTGAGACAGCAACATGGGGAATGTTTACTGAAACCCTTTCTTTGGGGTCCTGCTGACCACTGACAACTTGCCAGAATGGTACTCGCTTAGAATATCTTAAACCTCACAAGCAGTCAACTTGTCTATTGTTTTAGAGCAAAAAGTCACATCAAGCTCAGTAGAGTAGAGTCAGTAGAGGGGCAGTCTCTGATGAACATGCATGTGACCTCAGTACCTGGACATTCTTACCCTGTTCTTGCAGACACTCAGTGGCAAGATCAAGAGCACGATTCAGCCTGAGCCAGTTGTTAAATGCATCCTCACATTTTTCAGGCAGAGTGGTGTAGAAGACTGGTGATGGAAAAAGTGAACATAGGGCAGAATCAAAGTGCTTCCATAGGCGGCGGTATATAGCTTCAGGGTTGTTGTGAGAGATATCAATAATACTATTTCTATATTGTTTCTTCCCAAATTTGAGAACACCCTTGGCTTTGCCTCAGAGATGAACAAGAATTTCCTCTGCCTGCTCCTCGGGTCCCAATTTCCGTTTTGTTTTTCCTCGTGAGGTCTACCCACTAGCGCCCTGAAACAGGGTCTGCATTCTTCTCTGAAGCAGGGGGATTCATTAGCTTTCTGTGGGGCACATACTGAATGTGGGAGGCATCATAAGAACGTGAAGCTGACAAGTCATCATTGGCTGGTGAGGAAGCAGGTATTTCATACAGGGGTACTGGCAGACGGACTAAGATGGGTAATGATGTTCTGTGTCAGCTGCTGACCCGCTTTTTGTATTAAAGACCATAACTGACTAGCAATGTCTGCAGCAGTTGGAGTGGGACCAAACAAAGGAAATTACTATAACAGTCAAATCAGGTCTTCCACTAGCAAAATGGCAGCTGGTTCTGAGCGATATATTAAACAGAGTAAAATTCACACTCTCAATGCTTCACTGGTAAATAATATCACTTTAACTACACACCTACCTGCTCCCCATACAGAGGTGAAACCAACAGCAGCAGAAAAGCAGTCCCTGATCAGCTGAGGATTCACAGTCTTGAAGAGTCAACAGGCCATGACTGCTATTATGCTCTGCTTGTTGATTAAAAACACTTCCAGGAGACAGGATGGATGGAGCATTCTCATTTGTTTATTCTGCAACATAGGATGATGAAATAACCATAGCTGCTCAGTTTCTTTCACTGAAAATATTCTACCTTGTAGACTCAATTTCACATTTAGTAAACTACAAAACCCAATTCCATTGAAGTTGGGAAATTGTGATAAACGTAAATAAAAACAATACAATGATTTGAAAATCCTTTTTAACCTATATTCAATTGAATACACAACAAAGATAAGATATTTAATGTTCAAACTCAAACAATTTTTTTTTGCAAACATTTTTTTGCAAATATTAACTAACTTTAGAATTTGATGGCAGCAACACATGACAAAGAAGTTGTGAAAGGTGGCAAAAAATACTGAGAAATTTGAGGAATGGTCACATGACAGGGGTCGTGTTAACGACCCTCAAGGGGGAACACCTGGAGATGGGTTTCCATGACCCATTCTTTCCAACTCCTCCTTGTCTGTCCCCTCCTCCAGTAAGATAAGTATCTGCTCCTCACACAAGCAATAATTAGAACTGAAGAAGCTTCTTGGATAAGGGGTGAAATGTCTTCTCAACTCTACACTGTCCAGTTGCCTGATTTTGGAGTCTTCAAGAAAACCATGACCTGGATGAATGAGAATCTACATGGACATATTGGATCACACTTTGGGTTGGATACCCTTCAGCTGGTCCGGGAGCACGAGAAAACTTGCAGGAAGATGGAGGATTACAGAAACCACCTCCGCTTTAGCAGACAGCAAGGACTTGTTCCCAAAAGGCTACGCTTGTTTTCCACTGTTAAAGGGCACAGGGCAGACAGCATCCTTTCCAGGACACAGAAGCAGCTCCTCAATGAAACGATTAGGCAGGTCAATTTCATTATGGATGCCTTACAAGCTAAAATAAATCACACCAAGGAGACACTGGCATCCCAACTTCCAGAGGACATCCTCAACAAAGTCTACAACTTTGTTTACAAGGCTCAGACCTCTCAACATAACAAAGGAGAGGAAAGACAAACACAGAAATTTGACAGACTACTTTCCCAGCACTCAGAGAGCCCATCAGAACTTGCTTGGAGGGACAAAACTGACAGCCACACAGACACCAACATGCAAGAAAAGTGGGTGAAGAATTTGTCAGAGTTCTCACTCAGCCGGAAAAGGAAGTCCTTTACAAAGGATTACATTTTGCATTTACCCCAGAACAGATCCCGGTGGTAGACCTTATCACAGCCATGGAGTCAGCTATCCGTAACAACAATCTGATGGTTACAGAGGCAGAGCAACTTAGGTTGAAGGTAACAGCTGCTCTCTCGAATGCCAAAACACCTCCTTCCAACCTGACCATGCAGGAAAGAAGAGCCTTGGCATCATTGCTAAAAGTTGAAAACATCACCATCGTGCCTGCAGATAAGGGGAGATGCACTGTTGTACTCAACACCAGGGATTACCATGACAAGGTAACAACTCTTCTCAGTGACACTGCCACTTATGAAACTCTAAAACAGGACCCCACCAACAGCTACAAAAAGAAAGTTATCTGCGTACTTCAACAGCTGGAAAAGGATGGAGTTATTGACCACCCACTCTATTACCGGCTATACCCAGGGTAAGCAGTCCTGTGCATTTATGGATTACCTAAAATACACAAGGAAGGGGCCCCCCTTAGACCCATCAGCAGCAGCATCAACTCAGCCACATACAAAGTGGCAAAACATTTGGCCACCATCCTAGCTCCTCTTGTCGGCCACACCACTCACAACATCAAAAACCCACAGGACTTTGCCAAGAAAATCAAGGACATCAGGCTGGGCCCAGATGAAACCATGGTTTCCTATGATGTGACATCACTTTTCACGAGTATTCCGACAACAGAGGCAGTCCAAGCAGTAAGACAACGCTTCTTACAGGACAGCACACTGGAGGTCAGAACCAACTGAACCCCCGACCACATCTGCTCCTTATTTGATTCCTGCCTCAGCACCACCTATTTCCAGTTCAGAGAGCGCCATTACAGACAGAAACATGGATGCGCTATGGGCTCCCTGGTTTCTCCAGTAGTGGCAAACCTGTACATGGAAGAGGTAGAGAGGAAGGCCCTAACCTCCTTCAAAGGAGCAGCACCTAGCCACTGGTTCAGATATGTAGATGACACCTGGGTTAAGATCAAAACACATGAAGTAGAGGCCTTCAAAGACTATATCGACACTGTGGACAGCAACATCAAGTTCACCCGTGAAGATGTCAGGGAGAACATTTGGGCCTTTTTTTAGATTGTGCTTTACACTTGGAGGCAGATGGGTGTCTCAACGTTGAAGTGTACAGGAAACCCGCACACACGGATCAATATTTACTTTTTGATTCCCACCATCCTCTGCAGCACAAACTGGGTGTTCTCAGAACACTCAACCACCGGGCTGAGAACATTCCCATGAAGAAAGAAGGTAAGGAAAAGGAACAGAAGAACATCAAAAATGCCCTGACAACCTGTGGATATCCAAAGTGGGCCTTTGTGAAGAACAGAAAGAGAAATAACACTGAACATGAAAGGGAGGAGAAACGCAAGAGCACTGTAATCCCTTATGTTGCAGGCCTGTCAGAAAAATTCAAGAGGATCTTTGGCAAACACCATATTCCTGTTCATTTCAAGCCTGGCAACACACTAAGGCAGAAGCTAGTCCATCCCAAGGACAAAACACTGAGACATAAACAGAGTAATGTGGTGTATGCTGTCCAGTGCAGCGAGGAATGCTCAGACCTGTACATTGGGGAAACTAAACAACAGCAACAGCATGGCTCAACACAGGAGAGCCACTTCCTCAGGTCAGGACTGAGCTGTCCACCTTCACTTAAAGGACACAGGTCACTCTTTCGAGGACAGCAATGTAAAGGTGTTAGCTGGAGAAGACAGAGGGTTTGAATGAGGAGTTAAAGAAACCATCTTTACCAGACTGGAGAAACCTTCTCTGAACAGAGAACTCAGGCACAATCTCTCCGGCACTTACAATGCAGTTCTCAGCTCTCTCCCCAGGAAGCTCCACAAACATTCACACCTTCCCCCCTTCTTGAGTTGGAGTCTTCAAGAAAACCATGACCTGGATGAATGAGAATCTACATGGACATATTGGTCATCAAACACCTATTTGGAACATCCCACAGGTGAGCAGGCTAATTGGGAACAGGTGGGTTTCAAAATTGGGTATAAAAGCAGCTTCCCCAAAATATCTCAGTCATTCACAAGCAAGGATGGGGCGAGGTTCACCACTTTGTGAACAACTGCGTGAGCAAATAGTTGAACAGTTTAAGAGCAATGTTTCTCAAAGTACAATTGCTAGTAACAGGGATTTAAACATCTACGGTTTATAATATCATCAAAAGGTTCAGAGAATCTGGAGAAATCACTGCAGGTAAGCGGCCAGGAAACCAACATTGAATGGCTGTGACCTTCGATCCCTCAGGCGGCACTGTATCAAAAACGGACATCAGTATATCACCACATGGGCTCAGGAACACTTCAGAAAACCACTGTCAGTAAATACAGTTGGTCGCTACATCTCTAAGTGCAAGTTAAAACTCTGCTATGCAAAGCCAAAGCCATTTATCAACAACATCCAGAAACGCGGCTCTGGGCCTGAGCTTATCTAAGATGGACTGATGCAAAGTGGGAAAGTGTTCTGTGGCCTGACGAGTCCACATTTTAAAATTGTTTTTGGAAATAGTGGACGTCATGTCCTCCAGGCCCAACAGGATAACTGTTGACTGTTATCGACACAAAGTTCAAAAGCCAGCATCTGTGATGATATGGGGGTGCATTAGTGCCCAAGGCATGGGTGACTTACACATCTGTGAAGGCAACATTAATGCTGAAAGGTACATACAGGTTTTGGAGCAACATATGCTGCCAATCTAGCAATGTCTTTTTCATTGACGCCCCTGTTTATGTTCAGCAAGACAATGCCAAGCCACATTCTGCACGGGATACAACAGCGTGGCTTCGTTAAAGAGTAAAAGAGTGCGGGTACTCAACTGGCCTGCCTGCAGTCCAGACCTGTCTCCCATTGAAAATTTGTGGCGCATTATGAAGTGTAAAATACTACAACAGAGATCCCTGGACTGTTGAACAACTGAAGCTGTACATCAAGCAAGAAGGGGAAAGAATTCCACCTTCAAAGCTTCAACAATTAGTCTCCTCAGTTCCCAAACGTTTATTGAGTGTTGTTAAAAGGAAAGGTGATGTAACACAGTGGTAAACATGCCCCTGTCCCAACTTCTTTGGCATGTGTTGCAGCCATGAAATTTTGAGTTTGAACATTACATATCTTGTCTTCGTAGTGTATTCAATTGAATATACACTCACCGGCCACTTTATTAGGTACACCTGTCCAACTGCTCGTTAACACTAAATTTCTAATCAGCCAATCACATGGCGGCAACTTAGTGCATTTAGGCATGTAGACATGGTCAAGACAATCTCCTGCAGTTCAAACCGAGCATCAGTATGGGGAAGAAAGGTGATTTGAGTGACTTTGAACGTGGCATGGTTGTTGGTGCCAGAAGGGCTGGTCTGAGTATTTCAGAAACTGCTGATCTACTGGGATTTTCGCGCACCACCATCTCTAGGGTTTACAGAGAATGGTCCGAAAAAGAAAAAATATCCAGTGAGCGGCAGTTCTGTGGGCGGAAATGCCTTGTTGATGCCAGAGGTCAGAGGAGAATGGCCAGACTGGTTCGAGCTGATAGAAAGGCAACAGTGACTCAAATAACCACCCGTTACAACCAAGGTAGGCAGAAGAGCATCTCTGAACGCACAGTACGTCAAACTTTGAGGCAGATGGGCTACAGCAGCAGAAGACCACGCCGGGTGCCACTCCTTTCAGCTAAGAACAGGAAACTGAGGCTACAATTTGCACAAGCTCATCGAAATTGGACAGTAGAAGATTGGAAAAACGTTGCCTGGTCTGATGAGTCTCGATTTCTGCTGCGACATTCGGATGGTAGGGTCAGAATTTGGCGTCAACAACATGAAAGCATGGATCCATCCTGCCTTATATCAACGGTTCAGGCTGGTGGTGGTGGTGTCATGGTGTGGGGAATATTTTCTTGGCACTCTTTGGGCCCCTTGGTACCAATTGAGCATCGTTGCAACGCCACAGCCTACCTGAGTATTGTTGCTGACCATGTCCATCCCTTTATGACCACAATGTACCCAACTTCTGATGGCTACTTTCAGCAGGATAATGCGCCATGTCATAAAGCTGGAATCATCTCAGACTGGTTTCTTGAACATGACAATGAGTTCACTGTACTCAAATGGCCTCCACAGTCACCAGATCTCAATCCAATAGAGCATCTTTGGGATGTGGTGGAACGGGAGATTCGCATCATGGATGTGCAGCCGACAAATCTGCGGCAACTGTGTGATGCCATCATGTCAATATGGACCAAGCTCTCTGAGGAATGCTTCCAGCACCTTGTTGAATCTATGCCACGAAGAATTGAGGCAGTTCTGAAGGCAAAAGGGGGTCCAACCCGTTACTAGCATGGTGTACCTAATAAAGTGGCCGGTGAGTGTAGGTTGAAAAGGATTTGCAAATCATTGTATTCTGTTTTTATTTACATTTATCACAATTTCCCAACTTCAATGGAATTGGGTTTTGTAAAATGAACATTGTGTTGTCTCATAAAATTTAAATGGCTAGACAGATAAATTAAGAAAACCCAGCTCTCAATTTTCACTTAACACTGAATGGTACACACAATATCAATGAACATTTCAATATAACATACCTGCAGCATAGGAAGATAAAAGGACCACAGCTGCTCACTTTCTTTAAAAGTTGATCAGATGTTGGCTCTCGCATTAACTACAGAGTCGCACATCAGTAGAAGTATAGTACTGCAACTCCAACTACAAACGTGTCAGATCAGAATCACTACATGTGATGAAATATCGTAGTTTTAACACTTTTTTTTTGACTGCACTATTACACACATACTGATGAAAATTTGACTGAGCAAAAAGGAGGCCACCTACTCCCAGCAGAGCTATCACAGGCTGTGTTAAACCATTTAACACACAGCATTAACAACAGCGCTAACTTGTGGGAGTTAGTGCTAACTAGCATTTTAAAAATAAAATCTTACCATAGAAAATAAAAAAAAACAGTGGTTGTGTCCCAAATTTCATAGGAATTTAACCCATTTACACTGTATATACCAGTGGCAGCTGCTGGTCTTTTAAGGAGGGTAAGCTTATTTTTTTCCCGGCCTCCATCATAAATGTGTTCGTTTATTTATATGTAAATTCTACCCTCCGTTTCTTTTCCAGAAAATTATCTGTGACCCTGTGACCAACTAGGCATCTTTTCCAGGGACTTGACCAGTGTCCTTTCAATGGCCAACAAAGCTAGGTTGCTTAAACCACCTTGGCCCATTGTGTTGCGGGTCTAGGACTTAAGCCTCTATAAACAGGAGAAGCTCCTCTCTACACCTGCAGAAGAGAGTCACCAAACACAATGCTAGTCATTTTTGACAAAGACAAAGTCACTGGGGATCGATAAACTCTCCGGATCAGTTCAGATCAACAGAATGAAAAACTTAGAAAATGCTCCTGTGGATGTTAATACTTCAAGATGGGTGATTCGCTCATTTCGCTGTCAATCAAAAAGAGATTTGGCCTCAGAAAGATCATCCAATCATCATGCAGAAGTAGAGCGTCCGGGCCAGCCCACTGCCCCATAGACACCCATAGACGTTTGCGTCCAATGGGCGGGGCAAAGCCCAGCATTTATCCAGTCACCGTCCAGTTTCGCGCAGTGGGACAACCCACGCTATACTTCACCACTGAAGTCAGTAGACGCTCAGCGTGCGACTGTGTGAAGCACTGTGGGGATAAATGACAGGGAAGTCATGACATAAGTATCTGATTCTTAACAAAAGATGAATGTGTTCGAGAACATATTTTGTCGATGAAATGTACACACAGCAGTTAATATGTCACCACTTTTTTTTTCTAAACAGGAAACTGAGCTTCCCTTGCAGTCTTAGAGCAAAGGCATATACTACATATACCCACAATCTGTATCATTCCTTCATTTGATTTTCAAAACAAAACAGAAAGTGAAAAAATGAGAGAATTAATTGTTTTCTAAAACGAAATGAACCTTCTGACTGACATTTCAGAACACCTCTGCACCTTTGCCTCCTGCTGCGTGGTGGAAATCTCTTCATGAGTTATGCCATCTTGAAAAAAGTGCCATAAGAGCGCTTAATAATTCTCAAGTCCAGCCATAATGCCAAAGCCCATTTTTTGTTCACCTCTGGGTCACGAAACTTTCTACAGATGAAAAAGTTTAAATCAGATAGAGCTGTTGCTATTCATTTGTCCCATTTTCATTTGAGCTGAAGAAAACGGAAATCAGAAAATGAGCCACTTTTTCATTTTTGTTTAGAGAAAAGGATTAAGAAAATCATTCTTTTTCTTGTTTTTTCTTTTTCTTTTTTTTTTTTTAAACTGAGGAAACTGAGCTTCCCTTGCAGTCTTAGAGCAAAGGCATATACTGGTGTATACCCACAATCTGTGTATCATTCGTTTGCAAATGATAATAAACTCAGAATTTCATGGCTGCAACACATGCCAAAGTAGTTGGGACAGGGGCATGTTTACCTCTGTGTTACATCACCTTTCCTTTTAACAACACTCAATAAATGTTTAGGAACTGAGGAGACTAATTGTTGAAGCTTTGAAGGTGGAATTCTTTCCCGTTCTTGCTTGATGTACAGCTTCAGTTGTTCAACAGTCTGGGGTCTCTGTTATCGTATTTTACCCTTCATAATGCGCCACAAATTTTCAATGGGAGACAGGTCTGGACTACAGACAGGCCAGTTGAGTACCCGCTCTCTTTTTCTACGAAGCCATGCTGTTGTAACACGTGCAGAATGCGGCTTGGCATTGTCTTGCTGAAATAAGCAGGGGCATCCATGAAAAAGACTTTGCTTGGATGGCTGCATATGTTGCTCCAAAACCTGTATGTACCTGTCAGCATTAATGTTGCACTAATGCACCCCCATATCATCACAGATGCTGGCTATTGAACTTTGCGTCGATAATAGTCCGGATTGTTCTTTTCCTTTTTGGCCCAGAGGACACAACGTCCACTATTTTCAAAAACAATTTGAAATGTTGACTCGTCGGGCCACAGAACACTTTTCCACTTTGCATCAGTCCATCTTAGATGAGCTCAGGCCCAGAGAAGCCAGGGGCGTTTCTGGATGTTGTTGATAAATGGCTTTGGCTTTGCACAGTAGAGTTTTAACTTGCACTTCGAGGTGTAGCCACAAACTGTATTTACTGACAGTGATTTTCTGAAGTGTTCCTGAGCCCATGCGGTGATATCTTTTACACATTGATAACATTTTTTTGTTACAGTGCCAAAGGATTGAAGGTCACAGGCATTCATTGTTGGTTTCTGTCTGTGCTGCTTACCTGTAGTGATTTGTCCAGATTCTCTAAACCTTTTGATGATATTATGGACCGTAGATGTTGAAATCCCTTAATTCCTTGCAATTGTACTTTAAGAAATGTTGTTCTTAAACTGTTTTAATATTTGCTCACGCAGTTGTTCACAAAGTGGTGAACCTTGCCCATCCTTGCTTGTGAATGAGCAAGCAATTTTTGGGGAAGCTTCTTTTATACCCAATCATGGCACCCACCTGTTCCCAATTAGCCTGCTCACCTGTGGGATGTTCCAAATAGGTGTTTGATGGCCATTCCTAAAATTTCTCAGTATTTTTTGCCACCTTTCCCAACTTCTTTGGCACGTCTTGCAGCCATGAAATTCTAAGTTATTTATTATTTGCAAAAAAAAAAAAAGTTGATAAGTTTGAACATGAAATATCTTGTCTTCGTAGAGTATTCAGTTGAATATAGGTTGAAAAGGATTTTGCAATCCTGGTATTCTGTTTTTATTTACGTTTATCACAATTTCCCAACTTCAATTGAATTGGGTTTTGTATGATAGATTCCCAATGTAGCAGACAGGCAGGAAATGCTTTCAAGATTTAATTAGACGCTTAGCAGAGTCAACACTGGGTTGTGTCTCGTCTGTCGTGTAATAAAGCGTGGACTTCTTTGGAGAATTTTTTCTCAATTTTTAATGATTTTAAGAGCTTTTAGTGTCTGTTATTTTGCTATGGTGTACTGTGTAAGTTTAAAATGGCAGTTGGTTGTCCTGGACTTGCTGTTGTATTTAACCGATCAGCATCCACTTACTTATCATAGTGCACTTAAGTCACTGAAATATGTTACCAACAAAGATTTTTAGTGTTGTTATTTTCCTTAATCTTTAAGTTTTCTGTATCTTTTACTTGAAACAATTGACAGACTGAACTTGAACTTCAAACCTTGGTAACCTTTGATAGTTTTAAATCTTTAATAAAACAGACTTGCAACTGTTTTAACTGGTGCTCTGTCATTGCTAATGTGAGGAATGTATCTATGTTTTTTAGTGTTCCCTTTTATTTTGTCTGAAACTATGTTAGCGGTCGTTCTTGGCCAGGTCTCCTTTGAAAAATAGGTCTCAGATCCCAATAAGACTAACCTGGCTAAATAAAGATTGAATAAATACAAAATAATAATCCAAGTCCAACTGAAACTTAGAATGCACAATTTCTGCATCTCCTGAAGATTAAATATGTTTATTGAGGATATTTTAATTCAAAAATAGTCTAACTGTCTTAACTGTCTTTACTTCTCTTTGGTCGTACTACATCATTGCTATGCCTCTTGGTAAATTCTGTGTAGCCTGACTTTTCTAGGTTTGTGAAATGGTTTTGTAAATTATATAAACTTGTTTTAAATTGTGTGTTTGCAGAGCCAGCTGTAGGAACCACTGAAGTGCAGAAGCCCAACAGGAACAATTTCCTCGGTAAAAATTACCCCCCTAAGATCAACATTTAATAAGATTGTCTTAACATTGATATAATAGACATGAAAGTGAATAGTTGATATCTGTTATCTCTAAAGGGTTTGCCTTGCTTGTGAGAGGTGGCAGAATATAATGAGAGTTCTTTGGTAAAATGTCCTCCTTCATAAAACATGCAGGGTAATGCTTTCCTCAGATCATAGTTGTGTTTGATGTATTCCAACACCAGAGTGTCAGCCATCAGGATTGGGGCCTAACCTGGCAGTATGTGACTAGGACTACACAAGTGTAATACACCAGTCATACCTGATAAGATGTTGTGTTAGCATCCAAACCAGAAAATAACTCATATTTGTGAACTAATGCTCTGATTCCTTTGTTTTATAGGTGTTGCCATGGCGACTGCGATTGCCCTTCTTGCCACAGCTGCCTCAATGCTTTATCTCAGTGAAGTGTAATACACTCATGAAATAAATTTCTAAAAAAGTGTCTCTTGGTCAAATCAGAAATGGCATGTTTGTGAACATGTGTTTTTTGTCCGGCTTTTCATCACATCATCTTATAAATATTTTTAAATAAAGCATGCAGAATATTAATAAAAATGTGCAACCATAGACTGTATGTACTATGGACAACTTGGTTTAGCCATCTGCCAGTCTACAAATTTGAAGCCGAATACCTCTCTGATATTCTGCATTTTCTCTCCACTTCCTGAAACCAACATTGCGCAGTAGCGTTGTACGCATTACACCACCTGCGCATTCCGCAGGTGGTGGAGTGCGTACAGAGTCACTGTGAAGATGCTCGGCTCAAACAGCGTATCCCCCGGGTGAGCTAAGCAATCTTCGTACGCCCATAGGCTGTATCAAGTGTCAATCATAGAAAACATGAACCTCCTAATAACTTTTAAATATGGAGCTGTACAGAAAAAAGAGGACTTGAGCACAAACCAGTCTTCCAGTAACTACATGTCAACATCGCAACCAGGGGGGAAAAAAATCCTTATTCTGTGCAGTAAATTTCTTAAGTTTATCCACAGCTCCATAAGCTTTGCTGGCGGAGGCAGATGCTGTCCATTCTATATACAGTCTATGTGTGCAACCAACAAAAAAGTTGTTACAATTAAGCTGAAAACTGCACAAAGCAAGGCTAATTTTGAGGGGAAAAAAGCCCACCAACACCCACAAAAAAGGAAGGCATTATAAGAGGAGACAAAAAAGACAGAGGCTAACAAGCCGAAGAGGTAAAGAAACCAGAGTAAAAGCAAAAGAGAGCATTGAATGACGCAGAGCCTGAGATGAATGTCCAGAGTTAAACATTGTATGTAGAAAGCACAAGGTGTCTTCAATTGCTCCTATTGTGAGATCACTGAGGATCCCCAACGTATCATCAAGAAAAAAGATGAGACACCAAAGCAACAACACAGATGAGCAGAAACGGCTATCCAAAGAACTTGGACTTCAGTAACACCCTAGCAGAGCCACAGACCAATCACCTCCATGCAACATCACATTAATGCAGTAATTAAAGCAAAAGAAGTCTCGACCAAGTGCTGAGTGCATAACAACATCATTTTCAAAAGGGTGTGCACTTCTCTACTGTAAATCCTATTTTTGGATTGGTGTCTCGTTGCACTCTAATGATCTGAGATTGTGGCTTTTTTATTACTGTAAGCAGAAATGATGGCGATTCAAAAGTCTTGAAATACTTGGCTTTGTGTGTGATGAATCAAAAGTATATAGAAGTTTCTCTTTATGAATTAAATTGTGAGGGGAAACAATGAACTTTTTCAGGACATTCAAATTTTTGAGCTGCATCTATGTAGATAAAATAACAGTTTTAGCCAGTGGAGTGCTCACAAAAGGGAACATCAGTTTCTAGTGTGGCTGCTTAATTTGTAGTAAACCCCGATCAAATGGCAACCTCTTCAAAATTTTAAAATTAAGAGTATTTAAATAATTCTGTACAAATAATGAGATCAGAGAATCAGCACACAGTTCTCTTACCTCTGTGCTGCACTTGCATTTCTTCTCCTCCTTTCTGTAGTAACAATTTATAAGATTTTCTTTGATCCTGCTGACAATCATGGAAGGTCTCAAACATTACACCAATTAACAAGTCCAGGAAAAGTAGCTCATGATCATTAAGGCTAGGGTTGTCCCGATACCACTTTTTTACTGACCAAGTACAAGTACGAGTACTGACATATAAGTACTTGTCGATACCAAGTACCGATACAAGTACTTAATCATACCATAGCGACGACTTTAAATTATGATTTTTATTTTTTCATCAATGCGCCCTGAACAAACATGGCACCACTGCCATAATTCACTTTCACAACTTCCACATATTTCCAATTGCCAATACTTTTACTTCTACTCCACAATCTTAGACGCAAATATAGCCTGGTGCACATACAATATAACATAGTGTAAATGTAAACATACAGATAAGTGATAACTGCATCAGATGTCTCTATCACTGTATCATATACATGCAGCAAGTTACAACTACAAGAACTGAATACTGAAAAATAACACCAGTGCTGTCTGTGAGGACTAAGCCTTTCTCATACAAGCCAGAGGTAGGTTCTTTTCTTTTGGTTCAAAAAAATAAATAAAATAAAATAATACAGTCAGAAGACAAGTCACTTTAAACAACTTAATCAGCAGCACTACACATGTGGGATTAATCCCAGCTCTTTTCACTCAGTCTGAACTCAAGAGAGAATATAAAATAAATCTATAAAATAAAATAAAAAAATTGTTCACATGCTACAAGTAGTGCAACACACATTTCTGTGAAGGGGACTAGGGCTTAAAGAGTGGAGTGAGAGGCAGTTTTTTTTTTGGTGAAGAGAATCATCTCTGTGTTCTCAGCAGTGATCCTGTTTCTGGCTTCATCCACAATGTTTGACACAGCACTAAAAAGCCTCTCACTCTCCACACTGCTACAAGGGGCCGACAGGTATTTTCTGGACATCTGGGCTAGAGTGGGAAATCTCTTTCTGTTGACTCCCCAGTACTGCAATGGGTCGTCATGCTTGTCAGCTAGGCCCTCTCCAATGTATTTCTCAAATTCAATGGCCCCACCCTCTGGTGCAGCGCTCTGTGATGCTCGCTCATTAGCTATTTTATCATACAGACTGTCCAGGCTGCTAGTGGCTGAGGCCTTGCGGTGCTTCGCACCTCCTCGTGACACTTTCACGCCACACAGTTTGCAGTCGGCTTTGCAATGGTCAGCATTGCTAATCTTAAAATATGTCCACACGGCCGACATTGTTTGTTTTCCTCCTCCTCGGAACGCACACCGTGCCCACCTGTTTAGCTCCTCTTTCCCCCCACACGCTTCCGCACGGCAGTGTGTTGATGACGTATCAGTATCGGGTGCTGTCACAAGTACAAGTACAAGTACAAGTACTTAAAATAGGCTAGTATAGGGGCAAGTGTCGGTGCTGGTATCGGTACCGGGACATCACTAATTAAGGCAATGAGTTACAGAAGCATCCATACATTGTAGTTCCCTACAGGCTAAGAGAAAAGACAAAGGATTCAAGTATTTTCAGAATGAGAAATGAATTGACAAATAGTTTACAATATTGCCTTTTGAGAGGAAAACAACATGCAGACTCTGTATCTCTCTATGAGGAGTGAATGAAATACTTTCAGAGTCCCTGTGCTGTTTGAAGGAGAGTTACTAAATAAATTTGGTATTTTGATTAATTTTACTTCAAACTTAGTGCAGAAGTGTGACGGAAATGCTGGGGATGTGATCATACTGGACATTTTTGACAACTGCCTAGACCAGGGACGCCTCTGGCTGGAGCTGTGGTGGGGGGCCCCAGCCCAGACAATGTGAAAGTGGGGGCTTACTACAGTGTGATTTTTGTGGATGATGGAAAAAGTTAATTGTTGGTTTTAATTTTAACCCTGTTGACCTTATAGACCAAAGAGCCCTATGTAGAAGTAACATTCAAATCTGGTGCCCACTGCAAGGTGTGTAAGTAGACAGTTATGGTTTATAGTTTTAAGTAAATATCGTGACATTAGCATTGTAACATTCCTGTTCTGTTAGTTTAATATTGATAAATCTAAATGCAGCTGTGCTGAATCCACATACACTCCTCACAGATGTGCCACCTAATGTTAAAGTAATAGGAAGCTATCAAAGGTCAATAAGGCCACAGAAAATGGTTTAGAGTCAAATAACTAGTTTTTGTACCAGTAGTATTAACAAACAAACTTAGGATCTGACTTTCACAGTGATTCACACTGTGCAAGGGGGGAGATGATGAGACAATTAAAACGACATTTTTAGAATATGCTGACAATAGTTGATAAACTCTTGGGTCATTGTGATATGTTTTTTTAGATGAATTGGAGAGACCAATAAAACATTAGTGGGACACTTTTCCAGTTCCAGAGAGACGCTTTTAGAAATCTATTCATAGACAATGTGGACATGATTAAAACTGCCAAGGGATATGTTACATGTTTGTAATGATGACGGGTTCAGTCGATGGATAGAAGCAACACCATCAAAAGATCTTGGAGTCAAAATAAATCTGTCACCGCATGAATTGGTACATCATTTTGGGGAAGAAAGTAAATCTCTCAAGTAAATATCAGATCAGAGAATTTGCACTAACACTAACTTATAGGAAGATGCTTGCTACTTGCGCTTATGAGCTTTCACAATCAAAAGCACTGAGATAAATCTTTCACTGCATGATTGACTAACTTACGAAGCTATGCTTTACTGCGGCTAAATAATTAAGTTTTTCGCTTGAGCAGCTGAAAATTAGTGAATTAGATATATGAGGCAGCTAACTACGATGCAAAGATCTATCGATTAGTAGGAGGAGTGCCAAAATCTGATCCCAGTCAAGAGGTGGAGGCCAGTCGAGCCAGAGCACCAGGTGTACATCAACATCCTTTGAGGAGGGTGGCAAAAAGAACGAGGAGAAGACCTGAACACTTTGGTCCTGGTGAATCTACTTCAGTGCAGGAAGAGGGCAATATGATGTGGCGTCATCTACCGCTGACTGCCCAGAAAAAACAAGGGAAGTATGACTTGATAAGAGACACTCCCAGAATGACTGGAGCACTCGTCCTGAAAGTAACTGTTTTCCTGGTGTTGCTGCTGTGTGGAGAGAGACCGAGAGAGAGACTGATGACAACAATGAGGGTGAAGGTCAAACTGGTGCTAGTACAGCTGTGAGAAGAAGTGGGAGACATTGTTATCGCGGGTGAGTACGATGCAACCCAAAACACAATCCACACCACTCCAGACAGAGCTAGAACCCATGCCAACATTCACAGATTATTACAGATTTACAATTAGGTTAAATAGATAATAAAATTAAAAAGATTTTTTTATATATATAGATAATCAGAAACAAGAGAGCCCTACACACAAAGTAGATCTCAGATATTGGAGGAAAGGTTCCAGATGAATTTATCACATAGGGAGTAAAATGAATGCTGAAAAGTCGTGTGTGGCAATAAAATAACAGCTGGAGGTGGTAAATGGGGAAGAGATTTTTGCCAGATTTTTACAAATAAGAGAAGAACTGTTTTTTAAACGTAAAATTAAGTAATTATGTGAAAGAAAGATGTGTTTAATTTGATTTTGTTTGATTTCATTTGTTGATTATTCAGGGAAGATGATTAGATTAAAGGATATTTACATGTAACAAGTCCACTAACATGTCAATACAGACAAGCATTAAATTGGGTGTTTGAAGAGAAAAGATGTGTCTTAAAAGTTTTGAAAGTATTGTTGCAGATACATTTCTAACAGAACAAGCCCCTGGGAGAGGTTTTTCTAAAGCTATGAAGGGAAAAGAAAAGTTTAAAGTGGAAATGCGGGAGAATGCTGGTAAGGGGGGCCTGTTAATGGACTGGGTGGTCCAAATTTTAGATGAATGAGAGCCGTTTTGGCCCAGCCATGAGTGCTGCGATAGCCCTAATTCTGATTTCCTTTCTCACATGTCGCATCGTACACATCCTTTGGAGACATTGTTGGAAGCTGACGTAGGAGATGGGACTTATGGTGGACCTAACACTGGCCCATGAACTACAGGAAATGCCACCAAAACAGCTGGCACAGTGTGTGATTGATCAAGGAGGGACTGAGGGACCTGAGCGGTTCCTGGACTTTGACGGAGACGAAGATGAGCAATGGACTTTGAGCAACACAAACAACATATTCAATGAGCTGAGATATTGAACTGAACATGTTTCATTCGCAGAGTTAAAGGACTACACTAATCACACATTAATCAAGGGGTTAATCAGATATTAATCAAGGGGTTTGTCGCAGGTTGCTACAATGTAATGTCATGATATTATCAAATGTGGACACTTTCTTCTATGCAAATGAAATTATGTCAGCGCATCCAGGAAATGGATGGTCGCCAGGGCGCGGGGCCGTAAGATTCTTTCCCTGCTGAAACAGCCGAGCAGGGTTTTCAGTCTTACCCGCTGATATAATTTGAAATGATCCTAGCTATGGTATGGTATGGTACTGATTTTTGTTTCTTTAATAACATAAGGATGTTTAGTGTTTGATATGATGATTAGGTTTTTTGTGAAAGTAAGAACTTTCAAAACAGGGGGATGTGTAGGGCAATGTCTTCATACATTTAGGTTAAGAAATATAGAGTAATTATCTTTTAGTAAGAAGCTACAAATAATCTGGGTTGGCCTGCTCCTGCAGCCCCACGACCATGAGATTGTAAGCAAGGCTGTCTTGCAGGAGCCCAAACTATTTGTCTGTTGGAACATGTAATCTCTGCCAGGGTCAAGACGAACCTAAACAAAGTGTCGTGGGGCAGACATGTCATCATGAGGGGCCTTCTGGAGAAGACACACACACACACACACACACACACACACACACACACACACACACACACACACACACACACACACACACACACACACACACACACACCTAACAGCATAAAAGAGAGAAGAAGAGAAGCTAGAGGAGGCTTCCTTGGGTCTTGGTCGAGACTCTGTTTGTCATCTGTACTGATTTCTACATCTGTACTATTAAAGACACCCCAGGCTGTTCTTCCGATCTCATCATGTCTCCTGTGCATTGTTTATGCTGGACTTTCCACAACATAATTTTGAGTGTCATTGTATGAGAGACATTTACAATAAACATACTTGGGGGGGCGGGGTATAGTGGTGTAGCGGTTAGCTAAGGAGAAATGTTCACTAAATTCTAAATGCTATGTGTAGCATTTAGAATATGTGTATTGCTGCATCTAAGACTTCATAATACCACATGAAACAAAAATCAATACCATACCATACCATACCTAGGATCATTTCAAATTATATCAGCGCGTAAGACTGAAAACCCTGCTCGGCTGTTTCAGCAGGGAAAGAATCTTACGGCCCCACGCCCTGGCGACCATCCATTTCCTTCAACTTCACATGGGATAAGGACACTCTGTGCACACAAAAAGAAAAAGGTAGGAGATTTCCTAAAATTTGGTTGAGAGTTCTTCTCCCTGTGAGGTGATGCGGACTACTGCTCTCTGTCCTCTTCGAATCAAAGAACCTAGAATAGAAATAAGAGGAGACAGTGGGAATGAAGACAGTCTGAGAAAACTGCATGCATGCAGTCAGCTGATCAAAGTCTGCCAAATTTGTGAGGAAGCAAATTAAAATTGGATATATATCAGCTGAATTAAGAGAAACTGCAGTTGGTTGTGTGAAATTGCCCCACGCTGCTACATATGTAAAGCTATAGGCTGTTACATGTGTGAGATGCCATATGTGAAGCTATAGGCTGTTACATGTGTGAGATGCCATATGTAAAGCTATAGGCCGTTACATGTGCGAGATGCCATATGTGAAGCTATAGGCTGTTACATGTGCGAGATGCCATATGTAAAGCTATAGGCTGTTACATGTGCGAGATGCCATATGTAAAGCTATAGGCTGTTACATGTGTGAGATGCCATATGTGAAGCTACAGGCTGTTACATGTGCGAGATGCCATATGTGAAGCTATAGGCTGTTACATGTGTGAGATGCCATATGTGAAGCTACAGGCTGTTACATGTGCGAGATGCCATATGTAAAGCTATAGGCTGTTACATGTGTGAGTTGCCATATGTAAAGCTATAGGCTGTTACATGTGCGAGATGCCATATGTGAAGCTATAGGCTGTTACATGTGTGAGATGCCATATGTGAAGCTTTAGGCTGTTACATGTGTGAGTTGCCATATGTGAAGCTATAGGCTGTTACATATGTGAGATTGCCATATGTGAACCTATAGGCTGTTACATGTGTGAGAAGCTATAGGCTGGGTGCAGAAGCACTTCGTCTCCTCCAAAGGGTGTGACTGCTCACGCCGTTACGTGTATGAGATTGTTATATGTGAAGATATAGGCTGTTACATATGTGAGATTGCCATATGTGAAGCTATAGGCTGTTACATGTGTGAGAAGCTATAGGCTGGGTGCAGAAGCACTTCGTCTCCTTCAAAGGGTGAGACCGCCTCACGCTGCTATAAGTGTGAGATTGTCATATGTGAAGCTATAGACTGGATGCAGACGCATTTCGTCTCCTTCAAAGGGTGAGACCGCCTCACGCTGTTATATGTGCGAGACGGACATATGTGAAACTAGCTAGACTGGGTGCGGAGAAGCACTGGCCAGTAGTTTGGGGAGACAGCCTGGCCCGGGTTGTGATGTGTTTTTTAGGCTGAATGCCTGGTGATAAAAGGTTCTGGGTAATTGTTGGGATAACAAGGGGAGCGGCAGACATGAGTGTGTCTGTCCATTGTTGAACTGTGAGTTTTAGACCATCTTTCATGAGCTTTGAAAGGTGGCAGCTGACGGACGAGCAGATTCATCTCGTAATACATACGTGGATTTTCTTTCTGGAAAACTCCACTAGAAAGGAGGATTTCTCATGCGGAGTTCCGCTGAGGCTTAAGAAAAAGCCAAAAGGAGAACGAAAGTGGCATATTTCCTCATAAATTCTGATCCAGAACTCTAGAGGGCTGAATAAGTATAATGACGGAATAGTAGATATTTGAAATGTACATATAAATATCTCTTTTATATGTCAAAGACCTCACAAAATCAGTGTTATAATTGGATTTAAATTAAAGATACAGATTGGCTTGATGAGCAGGAGATAGAAAAAGAGGTCAACAAGGATAGGCTGAAAAGCCTATTCAGGGATCCCAATTGAACAAGCACGTCCCATATCTCCTGACCAATTGTAGAAGAATCACACAAATTGAAAAAAATCACACAAATTGGAAAAATTGAAGAAATCAAAACAAGAATTAAAATAGAAGACTGCTGACTGACTCCAGTGACTGACTTTGACTTCAAACACGTGTGAAAGGGTATACCATTGTGTGATGAAAAAGTGAAGTGTGTGGGTTGATTGGATGTTTGTGTGTGTCTGTTTTGTTCTGTGTCAACTAAGTTCTCTGGCAGTGTTCACAGCCAGACTCTGCATCTGTGTGTGTGTTATGTTAGTCAAAGATTGCTGTGCTTTCCTCACTTGTGTTTATTTCATAGTTGTTTATGTGAATACTGTGCTCATTGCAGACATGTTATCAGTTGAGACATAGAGGGTTAAATACTCCTGGGAAAAAGGTTCTGTTCCTAGTACCATGATAAACACTCCTGATATGAAGGTTTACGCTTAAATATTATGATGGTTTTTTGTTGTGAACACGTCTTATGCTCCTTAACAAATTTTCTGTGTTAAAGCTGCTGAAATAATGTGTGTGAAAGTATAAAAGATACAGAAAGGGGAAAAAGAAATGAGGTACCACAAGTGCAAAACTTCTAAAACTTCAAATCTAAGGGTTGCTTCTATACATCTGCTGTTTCTGCCAAAATACTGTGTTTTTTAAATATTATTGAAGCTGTTAATATCGATACTGACTATTGCTATAGAACTTCAGTTAAGGCAAAAGCTTTATACTGTGTATTTTTTGGGAATTTTACAAAACTGCTGGGGATCAAGTTTTAATGTTTGTGCTCATTTGAATAATAAATTTTACAAAAACCATGACCAGAAAGGGAAGATTAGTTTAACTCCAATTGCATTGGTAGGGTGTAAATATCCTGATCACTTAAAAAATATCCAAAAACTTACAAAGAAATGGGAACATTGAATCAAGGGGTTAGAATTTTTTATGACCTAGGGGAGGCACATCTGATGTGACTGTGTGTGAGGATTTGGAGCAGCGAATCGAAGACCATAAACACAAAGATAAAAGTAAAACATGCAAAAAAAAGAGATTTGGAACTAAAAGTACTGGACATGTTCAAAGATTTTTGTCATTTTTATACTTTAGAGTCCAATTTTAGATTTTAAGTCATACTGTGACCTTTTTGAACCTGATTTCAACGTTGTTCTTGTGTATTTGCTCTTTAAATGCATCATTTTTCTCTTTTTAAATCATGCTCTGATCTTTTGAACTAATAAATAAGAATAGAATAAAAACAAAAAATGTTCTATCTTAGGTTGCCTTTAAACTTATTATTATTATTATTATTTTTTTTTTTTTGTTTATCTCTTTTGAATTTCCAAATGATTTAAAATCATTGATATTTTTGTCCCATATGTTTTGAAAAGGAAATTGACAGTTTTAGTGAAATTTTGACCCTGTTTGGCCCTGAGGTTAGACCTAAATCCAGATTATGGCCCTTGCTGTGGTTGGGTTTGACACCCCTGGCCTAGATTATGTTCACTTGGAAATGCACTGATAGTATGTCTTCTATCTTAATAAATGGCACACAGGCGAGCTATGTGCCGTGGAAAACCACACATCTTGTTGGGCTGATTGCCAGACTACCAAAAACTGAACAGGGGGCAGGGAGATGGATACGAGTTTTTGAGGATGAACTGCAGGAAAATGTTGACTACACCAGACATGAAAGCACTCTTGGCTAAACTGCTGGGAACTAAGACGATGGAGGAGTTTCTGCACAAGGCAAAAAAAGGTTGGATGACGAATCCCATGACTGATGGGAGTGAGTTCAATGCATATTGTGATGTGATGTGGAGGGTGCCGCCAGATGAAGAGCGGAGACCGAAAGAACAGGAAAAGAACATCAGCGGAAGTTGAAACAGCCACCTCTAAGGGGGACACTGCAAAAGAGACCCAGCGATGCAAACCGTGCAGACGCTAACTGCAGTAAAGCCTGTGACAGTAACCTGTTTAATCACCTGTTGTGAATGTTTATCCTCAGACAAAACCCTGCTCCATAGAGATGATATATCCCGGCAGGGGGAGAGAGTGGAATTCTGACGGACGTGTGACGTCTAAAGACCTGCTGGGGATGTGATCATACCAGACATTTTTGACAACTGCCCTGACCAGGGATGCCTCTGGCTGGAGCTGTGGTGGGGGGCCCCAGCCCAGACAATGTGAAAGTGGTGGCTTACTACAGTGTGATTTTTGTGGATGATGGAAAAAAAAAGTTAATTATTAGTTTTAATTTTAACCCTGTTGACCTTATAGACCAAAAAGCCCTATGTAGAAGTAACATTCAAATTTGGTGTTCACCGCAAGGTGTGTAAGTAGACAGTTATGGTTTATAGTTTTAAGTAAATATCGTGACATTTACAGTGTAACATTCCTATTCTGTTAGTTTAATACTGAAAAATTTAAATGCAGCTGTGCTGAATCCACATACACTCCTCACAGATGTGCCACCTAATGTGAAAGTAATAGGAAGCTATCAAAGGCCAATAAGGCCACAGAAAATGGTTTAGAGTCAAATAACTAGTTTTTGTACCAGTAGTATTAACAAACGAACTCAAAATCTGACTTTCACAGTGATTCACACTGTGCAAGGGGGGAGATTAATGAGACAATTAAAACGAGATTTTTAGAATATTCTGACAATAGTTGATAAACTCTTGGGTCATTGTGATATGTGTTTTCAGATGAATTGAAGAGACCAATAAAACGTTAGTGGGACACTTTTCTAGTTCCAGAGGGACGCTTTTAGAAATCTATTCATAGACAATGTGGACATGATTAAAACTGCCAAGGGATATGTTACATGTTTGTAATGATGACAGGTTCAGTCGATGGATAGAAGCAACACCATCAAAAGATCTTGGAGTCAAAATAAATCTGTCACTGCATGATTTGGTACATCATTTTGGGGAAGAAAGTTAATCTCTCAAGTAAATATCAGATCAGAGAATTTGCACTAACACTAACCTATAGGAAGATGCTTTGCTACTTGCGCTTATGAGCTTTCACAATCAAAAGCACTGTGATAAATCTTTCACTGCATGAATTTCTAACTTACAGAGCTATGCTTTACTGCGGCTAAACAATTAAGCTTTTCGCTTGAGCAGCTGAAAATGAGTGAATTAAATATATGAGGCAGCTAACTACGATGCAAAGATCTATCGATTAATAGGAGGAGTGCCAAAATCTGATCCCAGTCAAGAGGTGGAGGCCAGTCGAGCCAGAGCACCAGGTGTACATGAACGTCCTTTGAGGAGGGTGGCACAAGAACGAGGAGAAGACCTGAACACTTTGGTCCTGGTGAATCTACTTCAGTGCAAGAAGAGGGCAATATGATGTGGCGTCATCTACCACTGACTGCCCAGAAAAACAAGGGAAGTATGACTTGATAAGAGACACTCCCAAAATGACTGTAGCACTCGTCCTGAAAGTAACTGTTTTCCTGGTGTTGCTGCTGAGGGACAATGTGTGGAGAGAGACCGAGAGAGAGACTGATGACAACAATGAGGGTGAAGGTCAAACTGGTGCCAGTACAGCTGTGAGAAGAAGTGGGAGACATTGTTATCGCGGGTGAGTACGATGCAACCCAAAACACAATCCACACCACTCCAGACAGAGCTAGAACCCATACCAACATTCACAGATTATTACAGATTTACAATTAGGTTTAGGAAAATAGATAATAAAATTAAAAGGATTTTTTTTTATATAGATAATCAGAAGAAAGACAGCCCTACACATTTAGTAGATAGGATATATTGAAGAAAAGGTTCCAGATGAATTTATCACATAGGAAGTGAAGAGAATGTTTAAAAGTCGTGTGTGGTAATAAAATAACAACTGGAGGTGGTAAATGGAGAAGAGATTTTTGCCAGTTTTTTACAAATAAGAGAAGAATTGTTTTTTTTTACCTAAAGTTAAGCAATTATGTGAAAGAAATTATTGTTTGATTTGATTTGTTAATTATTCAGCGAAGATGTTTAGATTAAAGGATATTTACATGCAACAAGTCCACTAATAGGTCAGTACAGACAAGCATTAAATTGGGTATTTGAAGAGAAAAGATTTGTCTTAAAGGTTTGGAAAGTACTGTTGCAGATACATTTCTAACAGAATGCTGGTAAGGGGGGCCTGTTAATGGACTGGGTGGTCCAAATTTTAGATGAATGAGAGCCGTTTTGGCCCAGCCATGAGTGCTGTGATAGCTCTAATTCTGATTTCCTTTCTCACATGTCGCATCGTACACATCCTTTGGAGACATTGTTGGAAGCTGACGGAGGAGATGGGACTTATGGTGGACCTAACACTGGCCCATGAACTACAGGAAATGCCACCAAAACAGCTGGCACAGTGTGTGATTGATCAAGGAGGGACTGAGGGACCTGAGCGGTTCCTGGACTTTGACGGAGACGAAGATGAGCAATGGACTTTGAGCAACACAAACAACATATTCAATGAGCTGAGATATTGAACTGTACATGTTTCATTCACAGAGTTAAAGGACTACACTAATCACACATTAATCAAGGGGTTAATCAGATATTAATCAAGGGGTTTGTCGCAGGTTGCTACAATGTAATGTAATGGTATTATCAGAAGTTGACTCTTTTTCTATGCAAATGAAATTATGTCAGCGCATCCAGGAAATGGATGGTCGCCAGGGCGCGGGGCCGTAAGATTCTTTCCCTGCTGAAACAGCCGAGCAGGGTTTTCAGTCTTACGCGCTGATATAATTTGAAATGATCCTAGCTATGGTATGGTATGGTATTGATTTTTGTTTCATGTGGTATTATGAAGTCTTAGATGCGGCAAATCGTACACATAGCATTTAGAATTTAGTGAACATGTTCTATTTTGATCACGTAAGAATGTTTAGTGTTTGATATGATGATCAGGTTTTTATGAAAGTAAGAACTTTCAAAGGGGGGACTGTGTAGGGGAATCTCTTCATACATTTAGGTTAAGAAATATAGAGTAATTATCTTTTAGTAAGAAGCTACAAATAATCTAGGTTGGCCTGCTCCTGCAGCCCCACGACTCTGAGATTGTAAGCAAGGCTGTCTTGCAGGAGCCTGAACTATCTGTCTGTTGGAACATGTAATCTCTGCCAGGGTCAAGACGAACCTAAACAAAGTGTCGTGGGGCAGACATGAGGGGCCTTCTGGAGAACACACACACACACACACACACACACACACACACACACACACACACACACACACACACACACACACACACACACACACACACACACACACACAGGATAAAAGGGAGTAGAAGAAAAGCTAGGGAGGCTTCCTTCGGTCTTGGTCCAGACTCTGTTGGTCATCTGTACTGATTTCTACATCTGTACAATTAAAGACGCCCCAGGCTGTTCTTCAGATCTCATCCTGTCTCCTGTGCATTGTTTATGCTGGACTTTCTACAACAACTGTCGCCTCACAGCAAGAAGGTCCTGGGTTCAAATCTGGGTCAGGGCATTTCTGTGTGGAGTTTGCATGTTCTCCCTGTGTCTGCGTGGGTTTACTCCGGGTACTCCAGTTTCCTCCCACATCCCAAAAACATGCCTAAGCGTGGTTAGGTTAATTGGTCACTTCCAAATTGCCCATAGGTGTGAATGTGAGTATGAATAGTTGTTTGTCTCTATATGTTAGCCCTGTGATGAGGTGGCGACTTGTTCAGGGTGTCCCCTGCCTTCTCCCAAAGATGCTGGGATAGGCTCCAGCCCTACTATACTATACATTTAGATTACATAGACAAGACAGTAGTGCAATGTTAAAGACTGTAGAGAGTGATTCAAAAAATATACATGGCATATTACAGGTGGGTTATGTCCATGAGGTAAATACACATTTTGTTTTACAAACAGTATTAACATTCAATCAAATATTAAATAATAGTGTTCAGAGTTCCAAAGAATTGATCATCGTAATTTTGTCTTCACCTCAAGAAAATCACAAACCTGACCTCATTTGGCTAATTGATCATCATGACCTTCATATCTGATAGTTGATTTTTCCAAATGCATGTATAGCACAGTGTACAAACGTAAATTAGGCATATGGCCCACAAAACTACCTGTTTGTCTACCGAAGCAGCACCCCTCTCAAAATACATGAGGTACACCAAGTACATTACTAACAAGGACACCATAGCCTTAACTGAGAACATGGGAAATCATGTTATGTTGAATAGACTTAACGTTAGACCCAAAATAAACCTTCATAATGTAGGACAGTAGACTGATACATTGTTTGTTTCATACCTGAGGCAAGTTGTCAAAATTAGAATTCCTTCTTGTCCAGCAATAGTTGTCAGCCAGACATTACCCCTCGGTGGTGATGTTTCATGAGGTTCTGGCCCAGGCAGTGGAAGAACTTTCTTCTGAATAATTTAGGTATGTGTGAGACATAAACACGAGGAGCATCTATGATGGTATTTCACCCACCATCCTGACATCATGATTACGATGATAATGACATAACTTTCATGACAAGAACAATGCGTTTCTGACAATGTGATTAAAGTATTATAAAATAGGTTTATGAAATGAACCCTTGTAGGTGTATATGAGTGTCTGTGTTACCTGCACCCTCAAAATGCCAAAAACAAAAATTAAAAGGCAGAGCCAAAACAAAGCAATGTTCCGGATGGTGTTGACCGGGGTGATCAGAGCTTCTACAGCCAGCTTTAGTCTGGAAACCTGCTTGATCATCCAAAATAAATTAAAAGTTCCAGCAAATGTACTTGCTCACTCACAGACAAAAAAGAGTGAGAACTGAAACATACATTAATGTTGAAAATACACACATAAGTAAATCATGTATCTCAGTGGATGTAGTGACAAAACTTATACAAAGAAAATGCTTAACATATTGGTTTTGCCAATGTAAGCCAGACAGACAAAGATGTGGACCGAACACAAAATCATCAACAAACCTTTCACGAGCTACCATGTCAATCATGCAATAAAACTTACATTGGGGAGACGGGGAGGAGCTTCAGCACATGGAGGACAGAAAAAAGGAGTGTGAGAAAAAGACAGGAACAAGACGAACAAGATCAATAAAAGAAAAAGCACAACAGGAAAACTACAAATCTGCCAGAACAGACTACTGCAAAAGAGAAAACCATCTTATGGATTGGGGTAAGGCCAGAGTCATCCGCACCAAGGACAATAAGCACCAGCGCTAGATTAGGGAAGCCATCGAAATAAGGAAACGGGGCCCAGGGACGATGAATAGGGATAAGGGGGGCATACATGCTTGCATGCATACACCTGGAGCAGCATCCTGCAGAGGTGAACAGACAGCAGGAGGCGTGACCATCCTGTCAATTTTGCCAGGACTCTCACGCCTCCGTAATGACAGCTGATATGATGCGTCATACCTACCACCAAGTGACACTTCTGAGGAAGGCGGAAGTTTCCACCGAAACGTGTCAAGGTACTTTGAAAAGATAACATGTCTGAGATAAGGGAGAAAAGAAAACTATTTCTAAATCCACCACGATATCCCACACATAGACCGACAGTAGTTCTCATTTCCAAGGAGCAAACGTAAAGCTAGAACCTGTGGTTAAGGCAACAACATATCAAATGATATGAAACATTTTGATCTTTTAAACCCTTGCAGCTAAAAATCTGGGCAACAAAGAATCTTTTTAATAGTATAAATAGTTAAAGATACTGTTTAATACACGAACATGAGCAAAATAGAGTATGCATGTATTATTAACATTTAAAGAAAGATAAAAACTAGTGCATAAGGACTTGATGCCCCTTTGAAGGTCTGTAGAGTCTATGTCCATCACAAGCATGCCTTTAACATCATCTCGTACACTGTCTTTGTACTTTTGCAAGTTTTGCCATTCACACATTAATTTCCCTTTTAAATGTTTAGACACAAATTTGTTCCGCCCATGTTTCATTTATGAGACCTTCTATTAACTGTGAATTAGAGGAGACTTCAAGGCAGGAAAGAGTTAAAACTGATTTATGTGTAAAAAAATGTTTGCAGAGCTTCACTCCCCAACTAGTGGATGGAGTTTGGACCCCACAGTTTAAGGTTATTGTTTGAATTGGTCAGAGTTCTGGTGCAATGCACCCAAGGACCAGTTTGTCATTCTGCAGGACTTCGACCCTGAGTGACTCACTCTACCTTATCAACAGATTAGTTGGGGGGGGGGGGGGCTTTTTCAAACAGCCAATCTCTTATCCCACAGCTAGGAAGAAAAGTAGGCCTGATAAGAGGGATAAGTTGTCAAACGAGTGTATTTGGCAGAGGAGCAGTCCTGGACCTCTAACCAACAATCCAACAAATCTTCAAAAAGTTCTTCAAACTGTTTTTTGCTTGCCACTCACGGGGAGACATCATGTTGAGCAAAGATCTTCCAGATATTGAGGTAAATTACTCTGTCTGTTGCTAAAACACGTTTAATTTACTTTTTAAGTGTATTTTTCATTCTAAAGCAAAGTAGTTTATACTCTTGTCATAGATAAATCCACCTCGGAATAAGTATTTAAGGTAATAATTTGAATGATGGTACCAAGCTGTATTAAGAGTTATGCAAGGATTAAGACAAGATTATATGTTTTCTGAATTCTCTGGATTCTTTAGAAGATTTAAGTGGTTGTACACTTGATCATTACTGAGTTTCTGAATATATACACCGTTCGTCATAATTACCCCAGCAGCAGAGGTTTGTTATTGAAAGAGGGTGGTTTAAAAGAAGTCCTCATTGGTTTTGTGCACCCATTTGAAAAGTCCAATGTAGAAAAAAATACTTAAATAAAGTCCAAAATAAAAAAGGCAAAAAATCCAGCAAAACAGGTCAACTAGCATTATTTATGGCCTGGGGTTATTAAGAGTAGGAACTAGCCCCTCCTGCTTATGACTCAACACTAATCTGGTTATCACAAGAATCTTCAATTCTGGAAGTGCTGTATTAATCTTTTATCTTTCTATAGTCTAATAATAATAGGGCACAGAGGAGTAGGATTATAGGAGGTTGTAGGCTGTGATGAACAGGTGGCGTCTGGTTAGGTTTTTTAAATCATAGCAAATATCTGATTCAATCTGAAGAAATGTGAATAATTTCCTGTTTACTGAACAGTATTAAGACTGGCAACTCACCATCCTCACTCATAGATACTCAAGAAGTCTTTCATGAGCTGTAAAAATGTAATTTGTAGGGAGAATCCAAAAGAAATTTCCCATTGCAAGATTTTTACAAATATTTTGAGTTATATGTGAAGTTTTTTGTTTGTTTTTTACTTATTACAAGTATTCAACAAGAGGGACCGTGATTTTTGTGGTTCTGGAAGAAGTTCTTTAGGGTTAAAGAAAGTAACCCTTATATGTGGGGTTTAAAGGAAGTGGATATATAGAAGACTGGAGGGATCCAATGGCAGACTATCTCTCTTGAGCTCCCCTGCTTAATGACAGAGCAATATGGAACAATGGAAATTGTGCACTCAGTCTTTTTAAACCAAAGTAAATGTGTGATCATAACATCACTTTGAATCATTTGACAGGTTCTGCCACTTGATCATGTTGCAGCAATGGAGAATACAAGAGTAAAAACATGCTTGAAGTCCTGATATAGCTTTATGGTCTTAGGCAACAGGCCATGTTGTACAACCTGTAGATAATTAATGGTCCAAGTACAGTTTTTGTTTTGCACGTGCAGAGATGGGTCGATAGGCTGATGTTCTAAGTTTATTTTAGATAATCTGCCCCCCCCCCCCCCTTTTTTTACATGGAATCTGTGTACAACTTGAATCAAAGCCTAACGAAGTAAAAACTTGAGCTGTAAAAGTTTAACCCCAGCCAATGTAGCTCTGTAAAACAGAATTACATATATATTTAAATATACTTAAGGTTTTACTATTTCATATCTATCTATCTATCTATCTATCTATCTATCTATCTATCTGTAAATCCATAAATCCATCTTCGGATGTATCATGAAATCAAAATGCATTTTTTAGGCCGAGAAAGAACAGTGTTATGGATAGCCAGTCATTTTAATGATCACCACTTTTATGTATTTCTGCAGCAGGTTAGGTAACCTTAGTACGCTGACCTGACAGGTCATCTTATCACCTTGACCTTTCACCTCAAAACAAACACTCTATAAAGAATTTTTTTTTTTTTTTTTTTTCAGCAAGTCTCTGTTTGTGCATGGGTCAGGAACACGTGCATTAACAACATGATTCTTTCCATGATCCATGTCTGGATTAGAAGTTAAATACAAATAGTAAAAATTTGCATTTATGGTACTGGAGGTAAAAAACCTCAGAACCTCAGACTGTATTTCTATTTTTATCCTGTTATCCAAATATCATTTTATATATATATATATATATACATATACATATACATATACATATATATATATATATATATATATACATATATAAATAAATCACAGGAAATTGTGATAAATGTAAATAAAAACAGAATACAAATCCTTTTCAATCTATATTCAAGTGAGAGAGAGAGAGAGAGACAGAGAGAGAGAGATTCCTATCCATGTCTGGAACCTATGGCAGTAATTGACAAAAACCTGATTTGATCTGAAATATAAACCAGTGTGTCAGAAAAGGGGTATCATATCTTGAGAAAACACCAAATGCCTTTAAAGATTAGTTGCTAGAAATACACATTTTAATTATGACTATTCCTGGCTATTATAGCTAATATTTTCAGGTGACGGATAATCAGGTTGCAGAACCTATTTTTGTAACAGTCTTAAAATCTTCTTAAGAAAAGAAATCTATTGATAATACTTGTAAGAGTCTAAGATTGGAAGCATTTTACAAATGTGCTGATCCATTCTATCTTATTTCAGAGCATCTTGGCTCTGAATCCAAGGGTGAAGACTCACGCTCAAATCATGTCTACAGCAAACAAGAAGAAAGAAAAGAAGCATTGGAAGAGAAACCCTGAGAAGAGCTGTGATGTATGACATACAAAACAGATTATTAACCATCTTTCAACCATTACTCAGCTATTTTCTTAATTTTATTTCTGTCTTTCAGTCTTGTATTAAGTTAGAGAACAACTTTGATGATATCAAACATACCACACTCAGTGAACGTGGCGCTCTACGAGAAGCCCTGAGGTGAGAAAAATTCTTTCTTTTCAAGGTGAAAATCAATGGGCCAAACATCCATATAGATCTCACAAACATAACTAGAAGAAAAATGCATTTTATTTGCAGACAATGTGTGGAAATGCTGAAAGTTGCATTGCAAATTGCTAATTACTGCAGAATAGTTTATACCAGGCATCACCAAATGGCGGACCTTGGTCCGGATCCGGACCGTGTGAGGGTCCCGACCGGACCCATGACCAATCTCTGATAAAGTCACGAGAACAGAAATTTTCCATGGAGCATATCTCCGACGGTCGCGGGCGCTGATACTCTAGTTAAATGGCAATAGCTTCACTCAGTTGAGCCAATCAAAACTTTTGTCTACCCTGCACAGCCAGCGCACCAGAGCAGAGAGGAAGAGACAGTGCTAAGAGAGCGTGGCTTCATCAAAAGTGAGAAAAGTTGATGAGGAAAACTGTTGTTTTAAAGATGAATGGATGGAGAAATTTATGTTCATTCTTCCAGCAGACAGGTCAAAATCAGTGTGCCTCACATGTTCCGAAAACATCGCATTAGTTGAAAGTAGCAACCTGAAGCGCCAGTACGAAACAATGCACAGCTGTTTGGAGCAAAGTTATCCCCCAAGGTCCGAGCTGAGAGCACGCAAAATAACCAAGCTCCTTGCCCAATGTGACAGGTCTACTTATTATGTCGCTTACTTCACTGGCAGGGCAGTCACATGCCCATTTCTGTCATTAAGAGAAATAAAAAAAAAAATTAAAAAAAAGAATAATCAAAAATGAAAAGATGGTGTCCCAACTTGTCCCAACTTATTTTAAGTTTATTTTAAGCCTTCAGTTCTTTAGGGTGGGACCTCTTCAATTTAAAAGAAAATGAGGTTTTAGGCTCTGTTTGCACTTAATATCATTCTGATGTTTTTGTTTTCTTTAATCTTAAATAAAGGCCTTAAATTTATTTGACTGTGAATTTTTTAATGGTAAAACTGCTGTCTGTTTACTACATAATTGCACTCTGTTAAAAGTTAAAAATATAATTGAAACCGTATGAAAATGTGAACATAAGGTAGACACAATCATAACACTCCAGCTGGACTTCAGTTCGGGCCTTTTATTCAGAGGAAATTTCAGAAGTGGACCTCAGTGACTTTTAATCGAATAAACCTGGTTTATACTGTTTGTGAGAAAACTGCTTAAAAGCTGTGGTCGTCCAAGTTGAAGTTGCATTAATAATTGTAGTCATGTCAGAAATGGTGTCAGTAGCAGAAGTGTTGTGATGATACAGTAAACTAGTTTCATTAGTGTCCAGTAGCAAGACAGACAAGGGAAAGTTTACCCGGGGTTTTATTGGAATTGAGTTGAAGGTGGAAATTAAAACAAGCACCCATTGTCTAACTGGCAAAACTTGATCCAGCAGACTTATACACAGGAATTTAACAGAAGCTATTTATTGAGGCAGGCGCATAAAGGTGAAGGGATGAGGCTGGTAGATGAAGGCACTAGAAATGAAGGGGTAGAGCACAGGGTTAGTCCATTGGTGAAATGACCAGAAATCGTGCCATAACTCACAAGTCAGGAGTTTAGAGAGCCAAGCTACCTCTGACGAAGCAGAGGCAATCTGTTAGCTTGCCGTGAATCAAGGAGGGGTATTAAAGGGATATTCCGGCATAAAATTAATTTAGGGTCACTCACGCTGTAACACCAAATTAGACACCCCTTGAGAGATGAATAGTGCCGACCTCTTGCTTCTCTAGTTATACCAACTTTAGTAAGACTGCAGGATAGCAATACACAGCGGTCTGAGGAGCCATAAACAAACCTCAACCAAAATGCCAATCTATAGCCACAAATAATGCTCAGAACAGCACCTAACTTCATCAACAGTACATACAGGGTCCTAGCCACAGCACTAGCCACCACACAATTTTTAACTTTGCCTAATTTCGATAGCAAAGAGACTACACACAACTCAACTACTCTCATCCAGCAGCCGTATCATTTATTATCATTTCTTCCTGGAAATGCAGTCAGACTAAGGTGCTAAGGCAGAAGAACTACCGCGTCTGCAGTGCAAAATGATTAATATGGTGATTATGACTTCAAGGAAATAAAGAAATAATCATAAATGTTCTTCCTTGAGCTGTGTCAGCCCGCTGCCGTCAGTTTAGACCCGTCTGAGGTCTCGCTGCAAACAAGTGGTTGCTGAAAGAGAGTGGGTGAGTTGTGTTAAGTCTCTTTGCTAAAGAAATAAGGAAAAGTTAAAAAAAATGTTAGGTGGCTAGTACTGTGGTTAGAACCCTATATGTACTGTTGATGAAGTTAGGTGCCCAGCATTATTTGTGGCTATAGAGTGGTGTTTTGGTTGAAGTTTGTTTATGGCTCCTCAGACCGCTGTGTATTGCTATCTTGTGGTCGTTACTGAAGATGGTATAACTAAAGAAGCAAGCAGTTGGCAACATTCATCTCTCGTAACTGTTACGGTGTGTTTGAACCTAAATTGATTTTACGCTGGAATATCCCTTTAAGCTGCTGCTGATTGTGGCTTGATGGGCTGCAGTTGTGCCTGATGAGAGCCTCAAACCAGAAAAACCATACCTCCAGCCTCTGAAACTAAAGGAACAAAAAACACAAAGCCAACAAAATCACTTAAGCTACAAACAACAAATATTCAACTAAAGAGAAGTACAAAAAATAGACCTTTCCAGTTCTTTGCGCTAAATTCCAGGCTGGACTTCCTGCTTACATCAAGGTGCATTCTGGGTAATTAAGTCCTTTTACCAGCTCAACGCTTTAGTCATGAAATCATGCTCCTACACCTCTAGTCATTGATTGACATGAAATGAACAAGACTCAAATTAAGTCCTTCTCTTTTAACCTTATATTCCAAATAATTTTTTCTTTGATGACTTATTATCTAAGTAGCTTATTTAACACCTAACTTTTTCTCTATTAAGTCAAGTTACAGCATAAACACAGTGAGTCCAGATCATGACATGTGTTCAGACTAGCTACTTTCCACATCTGTTTTAATTACAAAAGCATTTAAAGAAAGTTAAATGATTCCAAAGGTGTAAATGGCAGCAATGTGATAAGAAATAGAGCCCGTCTCCTGAGGTAGTTGATTAGTAATTGAATAGTTAAATTCAAGGTCCAACAAAGGGTCCTCCCTTTGTTGGACTCAGTTCCACTTTGGCTTTGTCCAAAGGCGGACATTGATCTATCTATTAAAAAAAAAATCAATGGTTCTGCAGTTGACTTTATAAATTTAGTCTGATTCTAACAAAGTCCATTGGAAGGCAGATGATGTAAAAAGAAGCGAGGGTCACAGGAATACTCCCTCTTTGTTTTGGGTGCTACTCAAGCCACAAATTCAACTCTGTCTGGTTGTCAGTACAAACGCAGATGGCGTAGCACATACCAGAAGGTCGTAAAGACATTTCCAAATATCCAAACACCACAGTCTGTATAAAGAATATAATTATGCATTGTAATAATAAATAGAATTATTATTATTATTATTATTACTGTAGGTTGATAAGGGATAAGGAATAAGGCATATATATATTTGTGGAGCCACAGGCATGAATAGGAGCAGTGTGAATCTGTGCTCGATTACTCTTCCTCACAGACATAAATGATGTAATGGTTGTGCAACGCTGAACTGAAATTATTATTATTTTTTTTTTAAATTAAATTAAAGGAAAAAAGGGAGTTGAATTTTCGTGTAGGTCAAATACAATTTCAGAGCAGATAAGCAGATAAAATAAGTTTCAAAACATAAATTTCAATATCAAATCATTCTTTTCAACTTCAATGTAATTATTCAATTTCAGTTTCTAGTGTCCTTAATCTCAGCCCATAAAATCACATTTTTACTGGCAATGCTAAAATATCTCTGCTGGAATTTACCAGTGTGGTTATTTGCCTCCTCCTCCAAGACCTTCAACTCCATGGCTTCAAACTTAATTTTTTGTTTATGGCTACTCTGCTCTCACAAACGCTCCATGATGACACCCAGTGGTGCATGCAAAATCCTTATTTAAAGAGGTCGGTCTGCAACACTTTCGTGCCTGTTATCAATTGCACACGCAATCACACTAGGTCACCAGTATATCTAGCATCTAGTATGTGCAATTGTTTAGTTTGCACTTGCAATTTAGCGTTCCTTATTTACAATCTTGGTTGATCAGACCCTTGGGGCTCTATTTTCGTGCCTCGCTGGAGAGGTGCCGCAAGCGCGGCGTAAGTCAGGTCCGCCGCGCCGACAAGGCGTTCCCAAACACATTTTGGTATTTTGGTGAGCAGCGCAGCCCGGCGTAAGTATCCCCCCTCCCTAACTCAGCTCCTCCCAGCGGCGTAAGTCGTAGCGAGGGAGGAGAGCGGGCGTGGAGTGGGTTTAACACAGCCGAGACCTGTTTTCACCAATCACATAAGCTCCTCTCCTTGCCTTTAAATCCGCCACAGGCAAGGCGTATTATCACTTTCGTGAAGTAGTCAAAGAGATCAAGAGATGTCTGAAGACAGTAATGCCACAAGATGGCGACAGAAGGCAGCTCCTCAACAAGTGTCACTGTAAGTGCTGCATTGGGCGTCCTCCACACTGTCTCATATGAGCACAGATGGATTTGGTGTGTGTAATGTTGGACCCACTGGTAAGACAAACACCCTTTTCCACAAATAAAGACACTCACATAAAGTTGCATATATTCAAACCTCACGTGACAAAGGTGGGTTGTGCGCACAGATCACAACATAAACTCCAAAAATGGCATTAAAATTGGAACCATCTGTGCGTAAATGACGCATCGTGCTCCATGGCCTGGCTCTTTCTTTCATAGATGTTGTCATATAAAATAAATTTGCCTCACAAAACTGAATATTATAATATCCGTATGTCGGCTTAAAGTAGATAATGCATCTGATCCCTGAAACAAATAATCTGTTCAGCCGCCGCAGCAGCAGGACGGAGAGAGGACACAGAGACGTGTCCAGGTCGAGCTGCACGAGAAATAAGAGAAGAGGAAGAAAGAAAAGGAGGGAGACGAATTACATATCTTGTTAACTTCATCATGTGTGTCTATTTACTAGACATTTAATTTAATTTAATGCGGTTTCAGCTGTGTTGATTCGGTCAGGTTGTGTGTCCAAACGCGTGCCAAACCCGCTCATCAGATCAGATATAGATCAGAATATATCTATATAGATCTAAATGTATGCGCTGACTCAGATTAATAGTTGTTGATGATTATTTATTGCACTGAAATGTGCCTGACACTGTGGAAACCTGCCGGTGAGGCATCAGTGACGTATGCTGATACCAAACCAAATACCAAAATACCTCTCGACCAGCTGCGCTCCGTACTGCGCTGAAAGCTGACCAGGTTTGAATCGGCGAGCTTTCAGCGCACTTTACACGCCGGTGGCGAGCACGAAAATGTCACTGCGCCCGCTGATTCTGTCGACACCTCCCCCTGCCACGCCACCACGCCCAGCTTGGTGGATCTCGGTTCGCCTCCGTGCGCCTCAGTCCACGAAAATACCAAACTGGCTGTACGCCGGGCTGTGCCAGACGAAAATACAACTGCGCGGGGCTCGCCGCCTTCCGTTGCCTCACCAGCGTACACGAAAATAGAGCCCTTGGCGTTTTATGGTATACCTAAAAGCAGGACTGTAATGATTCTCAGTTAAATACTTTGCTATTTTGGTTCAGAGTGAACATTTGGATCATTGTCTCAACGTTTTGTAATGAAATAAATTGATCCCTGACGATCAAAACATTTCTGCTGAAAAGTCTATTTTTCCATATTTTGCTTATGCCATTTTTAATTCAATAAACTCCTAAATGCCATTTGTAATTCTCAGGGACATGCATTCAAGCCAACCTTAATATGACTTATAAGGACTTTTATGATTAACGTCATGTTTTTCAGTTCTATAGAGTAAAAATCCCACCTTGTCCAGCACCTGGTTTATAACTGAGAAGCTGTTAGGTCCGTAAAAAGCTTTAGCTCAACCTCATGTCCTGCATGAGAATGTAGTAATGCTGCAGTACCATAACTTCAAGTATCAGCACACAATGACAGTTAGGCCGAAACTTGTAGAGAAGTATGGAGTTGGTTTTATGAGATTTTCCATGTTTGGTGTTTAGTTGGACAGTAAGGAAGGCACTGTGGCAGTAAATGCATGCTAATATTTTTTGGTTTTTGTATTACTCTTTCATGATACTGCTATCAGGTTTTGTTTTTCTGGTGCCTTGGACCACTGACATTTTGGTTTAAGTCTCATATAAAGTAAAATCTTTGTATAGGTGTCTAAAATGTGCAGATGCTCCCTGTCAGAAGAGCTGCCCGACTAACCTGGACATCAAGTCCTTTATTACAAGTATCTCCAATAAGGTACTGTCAAAGAAATACGCACCAATATGCACCCATGCATACAATTGTCAATACATTTAAATGGTATTCATGAACAAGAGAAAGTTGAACAACAATAAATGAAAAATAAAATACTTAAGTGATTGTAACTTCTATCTATCTGGAATATTATCATTGCCTTTACTTTTGTTTGTGTCTCTACTTGTGTGTTTACACCAGAACTACTATGGGGCAGCCCGAGCAATCCTCTCAGACAACCCTCTGGGTTTGACTTGTGGAATGGTTTGTCCCACGTCAGAGCTGTGTGTGGGGGGTTGCAACTTGTATGCATCAGAAGAGGGACCTATTAACATCGGAGGACTCCAGCAGTTTGCTACAGAGGTAAAACATTCAAAATTACCCCTAAATTTCAACATTTTCATTTGAGCTGTTCTCTCCTGCAGTTGGAAATCCTAAGGACATATGACAGAACCACTATTTAGCCCTAGTGGTTGCTCCTTGTTTGAGGTTAATGAGAAACCAACTGCTATTTATTAAGATATTTTTGGCCCAGTGAGTAAACTTGTGTGTCCACCGGAACCTCACAAAAAAATTGGTATGAGTATTGAATTTCCCTTTGTGGATCAATCAAGTTCTTTCTTCTTCTTCTGCTGTAATCAGTTGACTTATGAGCATGTTCAACCAATTGTTCATTTGGTAAGGTACAGAAAAAACATAAATTGTATTTGGAAAATGGAATTTCTAAAGAAATCTTGCTGTGAATGCTGCCCGCTCAATGAGCTTGGGCGAAACTGCAAATGGTAGTTAATCTTAGTTAGATTTAGAATAGAGAATGAAAAAGCTTGCCCAAAACTGCTACGATGAAACTTCTAGTGCTGAAAAATAATGAATAAAAGGGAGCTCAGATAAATTAGACTTGCCAAAGAAAAGCTTGTGCTAATCTATTTTGGAGATGTGAACCAGTATAAATTGTAGTTAATGATGCCAGGATTTGAAAAATTTGGACAGGGTTAAACAAGAAGGAATAAACTATTGGACAAATGCTTTGTAAATATGGAGGCAGCATATGTTTCAAAGGTAAGACCACCAATAGGCACTTCAGATCATGATGTGGATCATCTTGTACCTGCTTATAAATCTAAATTGAAAAACTCCAAACCAGAGAATACAGTAATGAAAGTGTGGTCACCTGATAACACTGAAAAACTGAAAGCATCATTTGACTGTACTATGTGGGAGGAGTTCCATCATGACTCACTGGATGAAACAACAACAGTAACAACAAACTATATAGAGCTACATATGTGTACAGTCAGTGATACCAACTGGGGAAATAAAAATATATCCAAGTAACAAGACATTCATAACAAAAGAGGTTAAACACATAATAACCTGTGAAAGATTGCTTTTGAAAAAATAAGGACATTGGAGGACTTAAACAGGTAGAAAAAGATTTAAAGAGTAAAAGGCAAATTGTAAACAGGCTGAAATTAGAGGAGGAGGCCTACAGAAGCAAAAGCAGAAAAAAGTGCAGGGAGACAATGAAAGCTATGTCTAGGCTGTCAACCACCCACAAAGCTCTAGTGGTAGACAATGATCTAGAATTTGCAAACCACCTGAATGTTTTTTTTTCAGGGGTTTGAAAAAGGAAATGATAAAGATGGGGCTGCTGAGTTAACTAAAACCGTTTTACCATCTGAGACAGATAGGATTGATGTTTCTGTTGAGCAGGTGAGAAATATCTCTGAACGTTTAAATCAGTGGAAGGTCACAGGTCCAGATAATCTTAGTGCATATATATTTTTTTAAAAATTACTGATGAGTTAGCTCCTCTGTGGCAGCCAGCCTATTTACAAGTGCTCATTGAACAAGAGTAGTATTTCTCTCATGTAGAGAAATGTCTTTGAAATGTCCAAAGCAACCATGTGACCATTATCCTGTTGCCTTGACTCTGGTTGTAATGAAGGCCTTGGAAAGAATTGTAGTTCAGCAGCTGAGTGAATCCATGCCTGACAAACTTGACAGGCAGCAATTTGTATACAAGCACAATCAAAGCACAGAAGATGCTGTGATGACCCTGATGCACCTTATTCTGAAACATCTTGACAAGCCTAAAACTACAGCTAGAGCTCTTTTACTAGATTTCACATCAGCCTTTAAATACAATCCAGCCGGAGCTCATATTGACCAAGATGGTTGAGAAGGAAGTAAATCTCTATTTAATTCACTGGTACCACGCATTCTTCAGAAATAGAGTATAGAGGGTCAAAGTTAACCAGACATATTTAACTCCTACACTTACTAACATTAGAGCGCTCCAGGGCTGTGTAAGCTCTCCATTTGTTTTCACACCTTACACTGATGATTGTAGAAATAATGGACCAAATGCATTCATCCTGAAGTTCTCTGACGATACTGTATGCTTGTCTTTGCTTGGAACCAAAGACAACCCCAGTATTCATCAAGCTTATACGGATCATCTGGTGGAGTGTTGTGAGAAGGACTCACTTATCAAAGAACACAAAAGAAGTCATATCTTGCCTCACTAATTAACTATTCCAGGATTTTTAGGCTTCATTTGTACACATGTACACACAGCTTTGCTGTCTACTACTTAACGAGTTGGGTTCTCGTATTAAACTTGTTCAAGCTCCTATGAGTAGTTTTGTTTGGTTATGAAACACAAGTACACAGTGATGCATCTTTATGATGGCCAAAAGCAAGTGAGACCATTGACAACAAGACTGAACATTTCTATATCATCACCCCATTAAAATAATGGCCTAAATAATTTTTTGACGAAAACAAGTTCTTGGCCTAAACCATCTCTAAATCATATCAAGATATGATATAGGCCAAAAACTCATTTTTGTCAAAAAATGACTTAGGCCATTATTTTGATAGGGTGATGATATGGTACTATTCAATACACAACAGAAATTACTAACTTTATTATATTCACAGTGAGTGATACATTTCACAACAAAAAAGAACTCAGAGTAGGAGATTTCTTATCAATAAACACCTCTCTCAAAAGTATAAGATGATATCAGCAATAAATGGGGCCTTTACTTAGTCCACCAGGGGTGCTAAATTCAGCACAGACAGAAAGTTCCTCACAAGAGCTTTATAGCGCTGTTAAGGCAAAAGTGGTACAGAAAACTGAAAGTATGAGAGATGTGTTTTCTACTGTTTGAAATTAATCTCTGGAGACAGACTGAGGACTTATCTTCAAGTTTAATCATTCATGACTAGCACATCTCTGATCATGGCCTGGGGCCTGTTCTACGAAGCAAGTTCAACCTAGCAAGGTAGCCTTGGAGGTACCTCGCTCAACTACCTCGCGGTAGCCAGCGGTCTCGCTACACAGTTTTACGACGCTGGTTATCAACCTCGTAAGTTGATCCAGCTTTGTAATGAGCACGTGCATGCATGTAAGGCAGAGCCCGACGCATCTGACCAATCTCGAACATGGACCAGTCTGGAGCGTCAGAGCAGGCAGGAGAGTGAAGGACCGCAGACTTTACAAACGAGGAGCAGGAGACGATCATGAGAAAGTATCAGGAATTCAAAGCTATCATAAACCTCAAAAGCAACACCGTCGCCGCTACAAAAGCACGGAAGGAATGCTGATAGAAAAGTAATCTTTGATGCCATTATCACCCTGAAATAGCACTGTTCAACATGCGCTTTTGACTAAGGTGACCAGACGTCCCCAATTTCCAGGGACAGTCCCCGAATTGGATGATCTGTCCCCGGCTAAAGCTGTCCCCGAAAATGTCCCCGATTTAAGCGTTTCATGAATGAGAACAAAAATGTTGCATGTGGGCTAGAACAACGGTTATTACAGTAGGTAGGAAGCACAAGTTAGCAGTCCTGAACAACAGTATTTACGGGGGTTATTACAAGGGGCGTCCGCTGCTACTAAATAGTGGATATAGAGATGTTGTCTGTGATCATGCAGCCCATGCCCATTCCTTTCCAAGATGAATTCATTCATTTGTTCATTCCTATCGTGTTTACATGTTTTGTGTGATATGTCGGCCATATGAGCCTTTCATAAAGGTGGTCATTCGGAAAAGGAAGTGGGTCTGTGCGGTCCCTGAAAACTCTCGCGTGCCGGAGTGCTCCTCGGACAATGCGAGCACCGAGGTCTATAGGATCCTCCAAGAACGGACAAGCCATTCTTCAAGAGCGCTCACTGGTCAGTGTGCGAGGTTTTTACACTCAGTGAGTTCAATCTGGAACTTAACCAGCCCCGGAGCAGGTTAGCCGTTCAGCGTATGTTGCCATGGAGACTCGCCTCGCTAAGAAGTGAACCCGTGTCGTAGAACAGGAAACCCCGAACTTACCCTCGAAGTTACCTTACTAAGCAGTAATCCTGCTTCGTAGAACAGGCCCCAGGTCATTATTTATCCCAGAGGTGATACAGAGAATGGCATAAGAAAATGCTGAAGATGACAGAGATTTACAAAGATTGCACGTTGACAGAACTTCTTTGAAAAAAGTGAACATGAGTAAAATAAATACATAAGTGTTTGTCATTTTAAAGAGTATTCAAGTGGGTAAGTGCATTTGTGTTTATTTTCTTAGGTATTTAGTAAGATGGGCATCCCTCAGATCAGAAACCCTGAGCTCCCACCAGCCAATGAAATGCCTGAGGTTTACCACAGCCCCATAGCTCTAATTGGTTGTGGTCCAGCATCGATCAGCTGTGCTTCTTTCTTGGCTCGTCTTGGATATGATAATATCACCATCTTTGAGAAACAGAAGTACACTGGAGGACTAAGGTAACATATCACTAACATCCAGCTATAAATCATAAAACACTGGCCTAAACTTGTAAAAAAAATATCTAAACATGAAGTGTGAATCTTCCTGCTCTTGATTCTTTTCTCAAGAAAAATAACAAGACCACTACATATTTGACTGGCACACTGGCACTCTCAGACAGCTCATGTGATGATTGACAGGCAAGAAGTTACAGTGTACTTTGTGTCAAACAAAAATGCTTTGATTTGGCGCTACCATCTCAGAATGTAAGCATGTGAGGATTTTACTGTACTTTTCTATGGTAAAATACAGTCAATCAGATCTGATTTCCCCCATACCCAACGTAACACTTTAACCACCCAAGGGTCATTGTTTTTCAGGAAGCATTGGAGAAGTCTGTCCTGGTTGATGCTGAAATGCTGACCACATTTATCTTAAGACCAACAACCTGTTCATTGGATCTTATTCCCACATCCCTTTTTAAAACAATTTATGACTCCTTTAAATCTAAGTAAGATTGTACCTAAAGATTGCTCTTCACAGTAAAAGCAAACTTTCATAATGCAAGAAAATAAAGCAACCAGGACACAATACAGAAAAAAATAATAATAATTAATAATTATAATATAATTAAATAATTATATTGAATTTGACAATAAGTCAGTACTGGGAGCTCGAGCTCAAGAATATATGTAAGCTTCCCCTGCCAGTTCCAAATCAGGGCAATCAGGCACACACACACACACACACACACACACACACACACACACGCTTGGCCCTGCTCTCTGATGATCACCTCACCAGAGTCAGAGGAGCAAAAACTGAGGCTATGTACACACATAGCCTGGTATTTTAATAAACAAATATCCAACCCCCTCAGCTTTAAAAAAAAAGTCACGTACACACATCATCATTTTAAAATAAAATCCCATCCACACGAAACCGCATTAGTTGTCACGAAGGTGAAGTTGAACAAACAGAGAAAAGACCCAATTGCACAACAAAAAATAACTAAAATAACATTAACTTCCTTGCAAAAAGGTCCAACAAAGTATTCAAAATCCAACAAAGGCACTGGGGGAAAAAACACAAGGAGACACTGAGGACACTGACATTCAGACACACAGACATACAACACCCACAATAAACCAACAAAGAAACTGGAGAACCAGGGGCCATTTTCAAATATGCCTACTTTACTAGCAGTACGTACTGATTTTCCCAAAATGTAGTATGCAGTAGGCAAACAAATGTGAAATTTGCAGTATGCCAAAAATAACCGGATGATGTACTGATTTGGGAAAATTTCACAGTATGCATCGGACCAGTCTGCTTCGCCTACTGTTACCCACAATGCATAGCGCCTGAGCAGAATAGCAGGGATCGGTGAAACTTTTCACCCAAGCATTAATTTTCCAAGGGACAGCCAAAAGATTTCTTCTTTTGACATCCTGTCTTCTCCTCCTTCCTTCAGTATTATTTGTGTAAACCACTGACAAGAATGCCATGTTTTGTTACTATACTGTACAGTTTTTATCCTCTATTTTCATCGCCTCAAATTTTCCTGCTTCTCCTCATCCCTTATACTGTACTGTACATTACTGTACGTGATGTTTACCACACACAGCACATGCCATCAGCAATGTTTACATCACACAACTGGCCAGTAGTGATGGGCCCGGCAGTTCTTTAAGATGTACTGAATCACTGGAATCCATTCACTAAAAAGATCCGTTCACCAAATCACTGAATCATTTAGCAGGAGAAGCCCCAAACTCCTGAACCGATACACAGCTGAACATTTCAGGATTCAGTTCAATTTATAGCTTTTGGGACCGGGAGACAAGAGTGTTTGGCTGTGTTGCTTTGGCAAACAGGTTTGTAAAAATTAACTTTTCATAAGTCATGATGTTTTACGTGTACTGTCCAATGGTATGCTATTTATCAGATCTGCTCGGTAAACTGGGGTCAGTGAGTGATTTGTTGACTGAACGTTTAGAAGAATTCACACTGAACATGCACCTTTCCCTCACAAACCGCTGCAATGATAGGATGCTGAAAGTTTAATGCACTACTTGTTACATACTGTGTCCTATTGTATGCAAGTTGTTGTGGTAGCAATTTAGCAGTGAAAAAAAGGTAGCTTTGTCTGACAAAAATGATTCCAGAGAGTGGAGTTCAATGTGTGATTCGTTCACCAAGTGATTCAGGTGTTGGTGCATGTGATCCCTCAGGCTGCTGGCCTTATGCTGTCTCTCACTTCAGCTCAACTGAAGTGAGAAACAAATGACTCAGTCAAGGAAGTGATTCGGTTCAGTACTGAAGAAGAGCAATCTGAACTCCAACATTTTTAACAATTACCGACCTGAATCCAACTTACCATTTTTAACTAAAATCTTGGAAAAACTTTTTCTTCAGCTAGTAAATGTCTTTTAAATACAAAGAGCATTTTTGGGAAGTGCCAATCTGGTTTTGAGAGGAACCACAGTACTCAGACAGCCGTCTAAAAGATTTTGAATGACATCAAGTGCAATTTAGATAATCACAAACTCCCAGTATTAGTTCTGCTGGATCTAAACGCTGCCTTTCATACAGTAGACCATCACATTTTATTAAACAGGCTGAAGCACCTGGTCCGCTTCTCAGGCACTGTTTTTAACCGGTTCATCTCTTATCTCACTGATGGACAATTTTTGTAAGTATGGATACATGTTCCTCAAGAACCCACAAAATTATGTGTGGGGTTCCTCAGGGGACAATTTTAGGTCCATTTTTTTTTATTCTCTATGGGCATCCCCTGGGGGACATCTTCATCAGCTTCCACAGTTATGCTGATGATACACAACTGTACACAGAGCCGGATTAACCATGAGGCATAGTGAGGCTGAAGCCTCAGGGCGTTTGGCTATGGGGGGGCCACTCAGCCCCCAGCAGAAGCTGCTATGACGCTGATGAGCTGCGCGCCTGCGCCCGGTGTAAGGAGGATGCAGCACACGGCAACAGCAGCAGGTTAATTAGAGAGAGCGACGCGAAGTTTTCGCCATGTCTGGCAGCGGAGGAAAAAACCGAGAAAGTGGCTATGCCAGAAGAAAAAAAAAATAAAGAGAAGGAGAAGCGAGAGGCTAAGCTCCGGGAAAGCATGCCTCGTCTGACCACCTACTTCACAACAAAAACTTTGCTAGCGACGGCGTCGGCCCCTCCGGGTGCCGGGGACTCGTCTCCCTCCTCCCCCTCCTCCGAATCGGACGCTGAGGCGAATATCCGACGCGGCCAAAGTAAGTAATATGGCCATGTTCTAATTAGCATATAGCCTATATTTGCGTCATCATATATTTATATATTGAGACTGACTAACCTACTTATTTATCAGAAAATGAGGGCCTCGCTCATGACGGTGTGATTGACTCAACCGAGGGACCACCCAGCACATCTGCTTGTGTAGCAGCTGTCACAGAACCACCAGAGAGAGACAATGGTAGTGACATTGATGTTGAGGAGCCAGCAGCAGGTACAGCAGACAATGGGGCAATCTACAGCAAAGACCCTGGGTGCTGGCCTGCTGTGGTTGATGAGGAAGCCAGACATTATTGGATTAAGACTGGACCAGTGGCATGCCAAAACAGAGACAGTGACTTTAAGAAATCTGAAAGAGTGTACAAACACCAGAAACGGTGCTTTTCAAAGAGGTTCTTCAATAGGAACCTGGTCAATAGAGAGATTGTTCCACGTGAGTGGCTGTTATATTCTCCTGTAAAGGGGGCAGCTTTTTGCTTTGCATGTAAGCTATTTGGCAAGGTCCCAACTACGTTTTCTGGGAGTGATGGCTTTAGCAATTGGAAAAATGCCAGTAGGACAATTGAACAGCACGAACAGTCAGAACATCACAGACAGTGCATGGTAACATGGTTGTCAAAATCATCTGAAACTGGTGGAATTGATTTGAGCTTAAAAGAACAGATAGCTGCTGAGTGTCACTATTGGGAGGAGGTCCTAAAAAGAGTTGTTGCCACTGTGAAATTTCTGTCAGAACAAGGGCTAGCCTTCAGAGGTGACACAGAAACCTTTGGCTGTCCACATAATGGAAATTACATGGGTTGCCTTGAGCTCATAGCTTGTTTTGATCCCTTTTTGAGAGAACACATTGCCCGCTTTGGAAACAGAGGGAGGGGGAATCCTTCCTATTTGTCTAGCACAATATGTGATGAGTTTGTTCAGTTAATAGGTGAAAAGGTTTTGTCAGAGATTGTCAATCTAGTAAAACTGGCTAAATACTTTTCAATCAGTGTAGACTCGACACCAGATGTGTCTCATATTGATCAACTGACATTTATTATGCGCTACGTGTCTCCAGAGGGCCAAGTCGAAGAACGGTTCCTAGAATTCCTTCCAATAACAAGCCATGTGGGTGAATCACTTTTCAATGCTGTGATGGGAGTGTTGAATGAATTGGGCATTGACATCCAAAACTGTCGTGGTCAGTGTTACGACAATGCAAGTAATATGTCTGGCATATACAAGGGTGTACAAGCTCGCATACGCCAAATAAATCCCCTTGCAGAGTGGGTCCCCTGCGCAGCGCATTCTCTAAATTTGGTGGGAGTCAATGCTGTTAACTGCTGCATGGAATCAAATGATTTCTTCAGTCTTGTTCAGAACCTGTTTAATTTCTGTTCTGCATCACCATCACGATGGGAAATCATCAGCAGTAACCTTGGCCAAAATGAGAATAGAAGAATTGAACACCTCAAATCTCTGTCAGACACTAGATGGTCAGCACATGCAGCGGCAACAAGGGCTTTGACCCTCAATTATGCAAACATCCACCAATCATTGGTGCAGTTGTCGGGAGAGGAAACACAAAATGTATCTACCCAAAATGAAGCAAAGGCTCTGCCAAATAACATGAAAAAATTAGAGAATGCGATTCTGTGTCAATTCTGGGATTGTGTGTTACAAAGGGTTGATAAAGTAAGTGTCCACTTGCAAGCTGTCGATCTAGATCTCATGAATGCAGATACCTTGATTTCCTCATTAAGTGACTTTATTGGGACACTTAGAGATGACTTTGCACGATTTGAAACTGCAGCAGCTCTTTTTTTTCTTGAGTACCATCAAAACAGATTCTGAACAGAAACTAAGGTCAGCAGCTATGCGATTGCAAGAAAAATATGCTGGAGATTTGAATTTGGATTTTCCTGATGAGATTGTGCAGTTTCAAAGCTTCTGCAGGAATGAAGACACCATGTCATCAAAGCAGTTAATGCAATTTATTCGTAGTAGAAGCTTGCAAAGTGTATTCCCAAACGTAGACATAGCACTGCGACTATATCTCACATTGCCCATCACCAATGCTTCAGGAGAGCAGTCCTTTAGCAAGCTGGCATTGGTTAAGAGTCGTTTGCGGTCAACGATGGTACAAGACAGATTATGCAATCTTACTCACATGTCCCTTTCATCTGACATTGTCAGAAAAATGGACTTTACAGATACAGTGAAGGATTTCGCAGTACGCAAAGCCAGGAAGAAAGCATTTTAGTTATGAGGCCTTGCTCTACTGGGCTACTGTGGTTTTGTTAAAGTGATAGCGGTGAGATAGCGGTGATTTTATGTTTAATGCCTTGCACTTTTATTTATAATGCCGCACTGTTTTTGACTTTATTATTGTTTTTGTATTGGTTTCTCTGGCATATCTGTATTTTATTTATTGCACTGATGGCATTGTATAACCATAACAGGCCTTTATACCATGCCTTGCACTTTTATTTATAATGCCGCACTGTTTTTGACTTTATTATTGTTTTTGTATTGGTTTCTCAGTCAAAAAGTTAACTGTACACCAGCCTCTGTGCTTTCCTTGAAGACTTTTTTCACTACCTCTTGTTGAATTGAATTCAGACACACAGTTGTATTAACCCAGTGGTTTGGCTGGAGGTGGTGGCTAGTGGAACCGTTAAATAACCACCCATAACTGCAGTAATTTCCACAAAATGACCAATAAAAACTGCCAATTTTTGACACGCGCGGGACAGAGGGGGGCCTTTAGGTTTGCTTAGCCTCAGGGGCCACAGAAGGTTTAATCCGGGCCTGACTGTACATGGTTGTGTTTCCTGATGACAGCGGCCAATTGGTGCCCTTTTAATTTACATTTTAGACAATAAGTCTTTGTGTAATTTCAAGGTGGCTGGTTATAGGTTGTTAGAACATGTATCTTTGTTACTTACCTGTTTAGTTTAGTTTTGGTTAGCCAGTATCTGATTGGTGGAATACATCTCTAGGATGCTCCTGAACACATCATCAGTGATGTAACCTGGGGTCCTCGGGTGTTTCGGGTCTCTCAACATCAGACACCCTTGCCCAGGCGACCCAGCCATGGTTGATCAGACCCGGCTTGTGTTCAGGTGGCATTTGCTACTCCCTATGGTTCACCTCTCCTGATCCAGAGCCATCTGGAGGCTTTCTCTGCTTCCTCCGTGATGTTCTTGATGGCTCTTTTCCTCGCCATCCCGGTGATACCCAGTGCACTCAAGGTTTTATAGAGTGATTGGCCCACAAAACCTCTGCAGCCAACCTCGATGGGCATACACTTCGCCTTCCAGCCTTGCTTGCGGCAGTCTATGACCAGCTCCTCGTACTTGGTCCTCTTTCTCTCATGGGCCTCGTCCAGTCTGTCCTCCCATGGCACTGTCAGCTCCATCAGGATGATGTTCTCTGTCTCCTCTGAGACCAGGAGGATGTCTGGCCTCAGGGTGGTCATGACAATGTGCTGGGGGAACTTCAGCTGCTTCTCCAGGTCAACAGACAGCTGCCAGTCTTTCGCAGTTGCCAGTAGTTCTGGTGGGTTCCTGGCTCCTGCTGTTTTTCCCGGGCACTCTCCAGCCTTCACAAAGGCGATTTTCTGGGTGGTGGAGCAGGACCGTCTACTGCCGCTGATTCCCATGCTGATGGCTTCCACGATGGGTTTCAGGACCTGGTTGTGGCGCCAGGTGTATCGCCCCTGACCAAGAGCTACTGGGCAGCAGCTCAGGATGTGCTCCAGCGTGCCTCTGCCTCGGCACTGCGGGCAGTTGGGAGACTCCGTCTTGCCCCAGATGGAGAGGTTTGATGGGCTAAGCAGGATGTCGTAAACTGCCTGGACAAGGAACCTAATGCGCTGCGGCTCAGCCCGCCACAGCTCTGTCCATGTGACTTTCCGGTCAATGGCCTGCTCCCACCTTGTTCAGGCACCCTGCTGCCTCTGGCTGATAGCTCATGCCTCTTAGCATGTAGCTAAGGTTCAAAGCTAAATTTAGCTTTGTAGCTTAGCTCTTAGCATTAGCATTTAGCTTAGCAATAATGTTTCATTTGTATAACGTAAATTTAATATTTTCTTATTAGAGTTGTTTACAGCACCTTGTTAATCTGTGCATTTTTTCTCTTTATTATAGTTTTTACTCTGAATTCAACCAGTGGTGAATAAAAAAGAGATCAACTGAGACCTGACTCATCATTTGAATTGGAGATTGACTGACTGTCAAACTGTGTTAGCACATGTAGGGAGAACAGTTACAGTCCTGAAGGCCTGAAAGAGACACTTTTACTAAAACTAAAAGATTTGAAAGTGTCCGAATTTGTAAAGAACCAGGGTGTAATTTTTAACTCTGAGCTCAGTTTTATTCCACACATCAAAAACATTGCAAGGGTAGGTTTTTACCACCTAAGGAATATAGCCAGAGTCCACAAGTTTCTCTCCCAGGCCAGCACAGAGTTGCTGATGGTTGAGTTGAGAGGAATGGGTCGTAGAAACCCATATCCGGGTGTTTTCACCCCAAGGGTCGTTAACCTGAATGGGTCGTTAACAACCCCTGTCATGTGACCACATGACTCATGCCACCTGGGTTATGTGGTCCAAGGTGTGAATGTTTGTGGAGCTTCCTGGTTAGAGAGCTGAGAACTGCATTGTAAGTGCCAGAGTGATTGTGCCTGAGTCCACCCCCTCTGTTCAGAGGTTTCTCCAGTCTGGTAAAGTTGGCTTCTTTAACTCCTCATTCAAACCATTTGTCTTCTCTAGCCCACATCTATACATTGCTGTCCTTGAAGGAGTGACCGGTGTCCTTTAAGTGAAGGTGGACAGCTGAGTCCTAACCTGAGGAAGTGGCTCTCCTGTGTTGAGCCATGTGCTTGTGAAGCAGTTGTTTAGCTTCCCCAAGGTACAGGTCCGAACATTCCTCACTGCACTGGACAGCATACATCACATTACTCTGTTTATGTCTCTGTGTTTTGTCCTAGGGATGGACTAGCTTCTGCCTTAGGGTGTTACGAGGCTTGAAATGAACAGGAATATGGTTTTTGCCAAAGATCCTCTTGATTTTTTTCTGACAGGCCTGCAACATACGGGAATACAGTACTCTTGCGTCTCTCCTCCTTTTCATGTTCAGTGTTATTTTTCTTTCTGTTCTTCACAAAGGCCCACTTAGGATATCCATATATTGTCAGGGCATTTTTGATGTGCTTCTGTTCCTTTTCCTTACATTCTTTCTTTGTGGGAATGTTCTCAGCCCGGTGGTTGAGTGTTCTGAAAACACCCAGCTTGTGCTGCAGAGGATGGTGGGAATCAAAAAGTAAATATTGATCCATGTGTGTGGGTTTCCTGTACACTTCAACGTTGAGGCACCCATCTGCCTCCAAGTGTACAGCACAATCCAAGAGGGCCAAAATGTTGTCCCTGACATCTTCACGGGTGAACTTGATGTTGCTGTCCACTGTGTTGATATGGTCTGTGAAGGCCTCTACTTCATGTGTTTTGATCTTAACCCAGGTGTCATCCACATATCTGAACCAGTGGCTAGGTGCTTCTCCTTTGAAGGAGGTTAGGGCCTTTCTCTCTACCTCTTCCATGTACAGTTTTGCCACTACTGAAGAAACCAGGGAGCCCATGGCACATCCATGTTTCTTTCTGTGATGACACTCTCTGAACTAGAAATAGGTGGTGCTGAGGCAGATGTGGTCGGGGTTAAGTTAGTTCTGACCTCCAGTGTGCGGTCCTGTAAGAGGTGTTGTCTTACTGCTTGGACTTCCTCTGTTGTAGGAATACTCGTGAAAAGTGATGTCACATCATAGGAAACCATGGTTTCATCTGGGTCCAGCCTGATGTCCTTGATTTTTTCAGCAAAGTCCTGTGAGTTTTTGATGTGGTGAGTGGTGTGGCCAACAAGAGGAGCAAGGATGGGGACCAAATGTTTTGCCACTTTGTATGTGACTGAGTTAATGCTGATGATGATGGGTCTAAGGGGGGCCCCTTCCTTGTGTATTTTAGGTAATCCGTAAATGCACGGGACTGCTTCCCCTGGGTAAAGCCAGTAATAGAGTGGGCGGCCAATAACTCAATCCTTTTCCAGCTGTTGAAGTACACTGATAACTCTTTTTTTCGTAGCTGTTGGTAGGATCCAGTTTTATAGTTCCATAGCTGGCAGTTTCACTGAGAAGGCTTGTTATCTTGTCATGGTAATCCCTGGTGTTGAGCACAACAGTGCATTTCCCCGTATCTGCAGGCACGATGGTGATGTTTTCATCTTTTCGCAGTGATGCCAAGGCTCTTCTTTCCTGCATGGTCAGGTTGGAAGGAGGTGTTTTGCATTCGAGAGAGCAGCTGTTACCTTCAACCTAAGTTGCTCTGCCTCTGTGACCATCAGATTGTTGTTACGGATAGCTGACTCCGCGGCTGGGATTAGGCCAACCACCGGGATCTGTTCTGGGGTAACTGCAAAATTTAATCCTTAAAGTGGGTGAAGAACTTGTCAGACAGGGTCATATCAACCCTCATGGACCCTGAGGTCCTCTGGTACAGGCCTTTTAACCATACCCAGAGTTGAAACAAAAAACACAAGGGGAGGTGGCATTCAGTTTCTATGGCCCCTGCCAGAGAGCCTCAGGACTGCAGAGACTGTTATGCTTTTAAGAAGAGGCTCAAGACTCACCTTTTTAACCAGGCTTTTCACTGATTGCCTTTCCTTATTTAGGGCCCGAGCGTAGCTGCTAAGCAGCTGCGAGAGCCCTATTATTCCCCAAGTGGTTTTTAGGGCCCGAGCGTAGCTGCTAAGCAGCTGCGAGAGCCCTATTATTCCCCAAGTGGTTTTTCTTTGTTTCTTTAGGGCCCGAGCGTAGCTGCTAAGCAGCTGCGAGAGCCCTCTTGTTAGGGCCCGAGCCAGCTGCAGAGCAGCCGGGCGTAGGCCCTATTATTCCCCAAGTGGTTTTTCTTTGTTTCTTTCTTTCTTTCTTTCTTTCTTCTTTTTCCTCCCCTTTGAACTGGAAAATGGCCCACTTCCCACTGGCGAAAACTCATGAAATTTGGCAGGACGACCGGGCCTGGTGAAAAATTCGATATTCTGAAGTCGCCCAAACAATAAAATGCAAAATGGCTCCATAGCGCCCCCTAAGGTGGAAATTCACACTATTGACTGTCACGCCTGTACGCTTTGTCATATTGACACAAAAATTGACACACATATGTATCTCAATAAGATCTACAAAAAAGTCAGTGCGGCCGTATCTGTCAAAATTACGGTTAAAGGGTTATTTCGCATTTTTTGCCGATCCGCACACATTGGAATTTCGCTAACTCCTCCGAAGGCTTTCGTTCCACCGGCACCACATTTGCTCAGGCCAATCTACACCCCGTGGCCATTAAAAGTTATCAAAATCATGACGCTGCACCCCAAGGTTTAGGTTCTAGGGGGCGCCAAAGATAACACTAAAATCCACATATTTAAAAGTCTTATAACTTTTTATTTTTGTCCTCACTGGCCTCCAAGTTTTCTAGGATGATGCAATGTCCAGCCATCAACACATTTGTGAAGGAATTTTTACTCCCCAAAAGAGCGCCCCCCCATGGCAGGAGAAAAAAAGTCCATTTTTTCTTGTCCCCTAAGGTGAAAATACACATTGTTGAGTGTCACGCCTATACGCTTTGTCAAAATGACACAAAAATTGACACACACATGTAACTCAATAAGATCTACAAAAAAGTCAGTGCGCGCGTATCTGTCAAATGTACAGTTAAAGGGTTATTCCGCATTTTTTGCCGATCCGCACACATTGGAATTTCGCTAACTCCTCCGAAGGCTTTCGTTCCACCGGCACCACATTTGCTCAGGCCAATCTACACCCCATGGCCATTAAAAGTTATTCAAATCATGATGCTGCACCCCATGGTTTAGGTTCTAGGGGGCGCCAAATATAACCCAAAAATCCACATTCTTAAATGTTTTATAACTTTTTATTTCTGTCCTCACTGGCCTCCAAGTTTTCTAGGATGATGCAATGTCCAGCCATCAACACATTTGTGAAGGAATTTTTACTCCCCAAAAGAGCGCCCCCCCCATGGTAGGAGAAAAAAGGCAATTTTTTCTTGTCTCCTTACATAAAAATACACATTGTTGAGTGTCACGCCTGAACGCTTTGTCATATTGACACAAAATTTGACAATCATATGTATCTCAATTAGATCTACGAAAAAGTCAAAGAGCGCGTATCTGTATAATGTACGGTTAAAGGGCTATTTTGCATTTTTTGCCGATTCGCACACATTGGAATGTGGCTATCTCCTCCTAAGGCTTTCGTCCCACCGATACCAAATTTGCTCAGGGCAATCTACACCCCATGCCCATTCAAAGTTGTAAAAATCATGACGCTGCACCCCACGGTTTACGTTCTAGGGGGCGCCAAAGATGACCCAAAAATCCACATTCTTAAAAGTCATTTTGGCCACTGCAGGAGTACAGAGTACTGCAGTTCTAGGGGGCGCCAAAGATGACCCAAAAATCCACATTCTTAAAAGTCTTTTTGGCCACTGCAGGAGTACAGAGTACTGCAGGATACACACACATATACACACACGCCAACACACACACACACACACACACACACACACACACACACACACACACACACTCAGAGTCTGTTTTTTAGCACCTGCAAAAACATGCTGTTTACATATTTGACAAGAATGCAGAGGCTTCCTTTTGCCCCTGAAAAAAATCAAATTTCAAACACAACTTGACTGTTCATTTCTCCAAAAGACAACCATGAAGCTCCATTTCAAACCTGAAGCAGATAGTTGGTGCATGTGTACAGTAACCTGAGGGGAGTGAGGTGACTATTTCTGAGGAGAACATGAGCAGTGAAGATTCACCTTGGAGCTAGAACAGTGACGTGCACATGATTATACAGGGGCAGGGGCTCCAGTCATTTATACAATATGGAAATTAATGTGAAATTAAACCACAAATATGTGTGATGAACTGTTTTTAAAACTTAAACTTCAAATAAAAATTGTAAACTTCAAAACATATGCAAATTTTTAACAAAGAACATAGTAATTTACCTCTATTTACATCAAAATGCAGGCAATGGCCCAGGCGTTCTTTGTAAAATTATTTACAAAACACTGTATAGTCTCACAAATGTCACTTTTTATTTATGCCACTACAAAAAAACATGATGTAAATGATGCATGATGTAAAACATGATGTAAAAAACTTGTGTAGATCCTCCTCTATGTCAGTCCATGTGTAATTTTTCCATAATTCTTTGTTTTTTGCAGCATTTTTGTTAGTGTAACTGCAGATTGTGCTGACAGTGTCTATGGCACAAAAAAAAAAAAACTGAAAATGCCTCAACATGAACCCCTGGTGGTCTCTGAGGGTGAAACCTGCTAACTGCTGCAGCTCTGTCAGCTTCAGTCTCCCATGCAGAGCTCTGAGTGCATGTGTGGCTCTGCACCCTTAGCAGCGTTGCTAACTCCTCAGTATGGAAAGCCTGCTTCATGTCAGAGTCTCTAAACTCCAGAAGAAGTCGATAAAAGTCACTTTCTTTCTAAAAAAAAGTCGTTAGGGTGTCTGAAAAGTCATTGAATCTAACAACAAAGTCGCTAGGTTTGCAACTACGTGTCCCAGACTGCATCCCTGCTGAGAGTCCCTCCCTCCCTTCTCATGTTGCAGGAAGAACGTAAGCGCCCGCCCCTTGTCAATCAGTCACCATATAATTTTGGATTGGTTGTTGTGGTGAAGTTTTCCACCAATAGGAGAGATGTTGTGGTGTGTTTTTTTTTTCTTTTGGCAAGCCTTTTCCGCCTGTAAGACCTGTCGCTAATGTCTGCATGCTATGTTTTCCTGTCTCATACAGCGCGATCGAGCGCCGAACGTGATCAAAATAAGCAGAAAAAAAGTATCGCGGACATAATTTATCATAACTCTGGTTTTATTTGGCCTATCAACACAATTTAAAAACTGGTATATAGGTTGAGGTCCTCACTTTTGAGATAAGTTGAAACGGAGAGTCAACGAGGCTCCGTCTTGCAGCTACATCCGGTTAAATATGTCATGTGACTTGAACGCACACATAGACACACACACACTCACACACACACACACACACACACACACACACACACACACACACACACACACACACTCAGAGTCTGGTTTTTAGCACCTGCAAAAACATGCTATTTACATATTTGACAAGAATGCAGAGGCTCCTTTGCCCCTGAAAAAAATCAAATTTCAAACACAACTTGACTGCTCATTTCTCCAAAAGACAACCATGAAGCTCCATCCAAACCTGAAGCAGGCAGTTGGTGCATGTGTACAGTAACCTGAGGGGAGTGAGGTGAGTGCTTCTGAGGAGAACATGAGCAGTGAAGATTCACATTGGAGCTAGAACAGAGACATGCACATGATTATACAGGGGCAGGGGCTCAAGTTTTTTCCAGTCGTTTATACAATATGGAAATTAATGTGAAATTAAAACACAAAGTATTAATAGAAAGGTAATGACTGTCCTGTGTAGGTGACAGTGATATCCAATAGGCTAGGCACTCACGAGGCTGGCTATGGCAAGTGTAAGTGAAAGCAACACACACTGGCAGGAAGAACAGCAAACGCCGATGAAGGAAAAGGGTCTTCGCAGTGATGGGCGTTACCAGAGAGGGCGATGGCCAGAGGACACAAATGGGACGGGGAGGCAGCACGTTGGGGGGGGGACGCGACACGGCTCGGGCCCGCCAGTGCCCCAACGGGGTCCTAGTTCTTTAGGGCCCGAGCGTAGCTGCTAAGCAGCTGCGAGAGCCCTCTTGTTCCTGTAGTTTCCTTCTTTTGTTATTATTAGGGCCCGAGCCAGCTGCAGAGCAGCCGGGCGTAGGCCCTATTATTCCCCAAGTGGTTTTTCTTTGTTTCTTTCTTTCTTTTTAGGGCCCGAGCGTAGCTGCTAAGCAGCTGCGAGAGCCCTCTTGTTCCTGATGGATTCTTCTTTCGTTATTTTTCCTCCGCTTTAAACTGGAAAATGGCCCACTTCCCACTGGCGAAAACTCAGGAAATTTGGCAGGACGACCGGGCCTGGTGAAAAATTCGATATTCTGAAGTCGCCCAAACAAAAAAATGAAAAATGGCTCCATAGCGCCCCCTATGGTGAAAACTCACCTGACGCCTGTACGCTTTGTCAAAATGACACAAAATTTGACACACATGTGTATCTCAATAAGATCTACAAAAAAGTCAGTGCGGGCGTATCTGTCAAATGTACGGTTAAAGGGTTATTTTGCATTTTTTGCCGATCCGCACACATTGGAATTTCGCTAACTCCTCCAAAGGCTTTCGTTCCACCGGCAACAAATTTGCTCAGGACAATCTACACCCCATGGCCATTAAAAGTTGTACAAATCATGACGCTGCACCCCACGGTTTACATTCTAGGGGGCGCCAAAGATAACCCAAAAATCCACAGTCTTAAAAGTCTTATAACTTTTTATTTTTGTCCTCACTGGCCTCCAAGTTTTCTAGGATGATGCAATGTCCAGCCATCAACACATTTGTGAAGAAATTTTTACTCCCCAAAAGAGCGCCCCCCCATGGCAGGAGAAAAAAGTCCATTTTTTCTTGTCCCCTAAGGTGAAAATACACATTGTTGAGTGTCATGCCTGAACGCTTTGTCATATTGACACAAAATTTGACACACACGTGTATCTCAATAAGATCTACGAAAAAGTCAAAGAGCGCGTATCTGTATAATGTACGGTTAAAGGGCTATTTCGCATTTTTTGCCGATCCGCACACATTGGAATTTCGCTAACTCCTCCGAAGGCTTTCGTTCCACCGATACCAAATTTGCTCAGGCCAATCTACACCCCATGCCCATTCAAAGTTGTAAAAATCATGACGCTGCACCCCACGGTTTACGTTCTAGGGGGCGCCAAAGATGACCCAAAAATCCACATTCTTAAAAGTCATTTTGGCCACTGCAGGAGTACAGAGTACTGCAGTTCTAGGGGGCGCCAAAGATGACCCAAAAATCCACATTCTTAAAAGTCTTTTTGGCCACTGCAGGAGTACAGAGTACTGCAGGATACACACACATATACACACACGCCAACATACACACACACACACACACACACACACACACACACACACACACACAGACACACACACACACTCAGAGTCTGTTTTTTAGCACCTGCAAAAACATGCTGTTTACATATTTGACAAGAATGCAGAGGCTTCCTTTTGCCCCTGAAAAAAATCAAATTTCAAACACAACTTGACTGTTCATTTCTCCAAAAGACAACCATGAAGCTCCATTTCAAACCTGAAGCAGATAGTTGGTGCATGTGTACAGTAACCTGAGGGGAGTGAGGTGACTATTTCTGAGGAGAACATGAGCAGTGAAGATTCACCTTGGAGCTAGAACAGGGACGTGCACATGATTATACAGGGGCAGGGGCTCAAGTTTTTTCCAGTCATTTATACAATATGGAAATTAATGTGAAATTAAACCACAAATATGTGTGATGAACTGTTTTTAAAACTTAAACTTCAAATAAAAATTGTAAACTTCAAAACATATGCAAACTTTTAACAAAGAACATAGTAATTTACCTCTATTTACATCAAAATGCGGGCAATGGCCCAGGCGTTCTTTGTAAAATTATTTACAAAACACTGTATAGTCTCACAAATGTCACTTTTTATTTATGCCACTACAAAAAAACATGATGTAAATGATGCATGATGTAAAACATGATGTAAAAAACTTGTGTAGATCCTCCTCTATGTCAGTCCATGTGTAATTTTTCCATAATTAGGGCCCGAGCGTAGCTGCTAAGCAGCTGCGAGAGCCCTCTTGTTAGGGCCCGAGCGTAGCTGCTAAGCAGCTGCGAGAGCCCTATTATTCCCCAAGGGGTTTTTCTTTGTTTCTTTCTTTCTTCTTTTTCCTCCCCTTTGAACTGGAAAATGGCCCACTTCCCACTGGCAAAAACTCATGAAATTTGGCAGGATGACCGGGCCTGGTGAAAAATTTGATATTCCGAAGTCGCCCAAACAATAAAATGCAAAATGGCTCCATAGCGCCCCCTAAGGTGAAAATTCACACTATTGACTGTCACGCCTTTACGCTTTGTCAAAATGACACAAAAATTGACAAACATATGTATCTCAATAAGATCTACAAAAAAGTCAGTGCGGGCGTATCTGTCAAATGTACGGTTAAAGGGCTATTTCGCATTTTTTGCCGATTCGCACACATTGGAATGTGGCTAACTCCTCCTAAGGCTTTCTTCCCACCGACACCAAATTTGCTCAAGCCGATCTACATCCCATGGCCATTCAAAGTTGTAAAAATCATGCCGCTGCACCCCATGGTTTACGTTCTAGGGGGCGCCAAAGATGACCCAAATATCCACATTCTTAAAAGAATCCACATCCCCCCCCCCCCCCAAGGCAGGAGAAAAAGTCCAGTTAACCCTGCCCATCGCTCAATGGCTCAATCGCATTGCTCTCCCGGCAACACCGTAAGGAGGAGCAACTTGCCATTTGGATATATCCTAGCTGTGTTTGTGCCCTCACTCATGGTCCAGACTTTTTTCAAATAGGACATGTAGTTTGTCTGTAGCGGCCGTTTTGGTAGAAACTGCGCCTCCCATTCATTATAATGGGAAATGACCACAGACAAGTGCGCACACCATCTTTGGACCTTGAGTGTGATGCAATCGGGAGGGGGAGGCGGTCGCGCTGGGGGCGGCGCGACGCGGCTCGGGCCCGACAGTGCCCCACCGGGGCCCTAGTTTCTTTTTCCTCCCCTTTGAACTGGAAAATGGCCCACTTCCCACTGGCGAAAACTCATGAAATTTGGCAGGACGACCGGGCCTGGTGAAAAATTTGATATTCTGAAGTCGCCAAAACAATAAAATGCAAAATGGCTCCATAGCGCCCCCTAAGGTGAAAATTCACACTATTCACTGTCACGACTGTACGCTTTGTCATATTGACACAAAAATTGACACACATATGTATCTCAATAAGATCTACAAAAAAGTCAGTGCGGCCGTATCTGTCAAAATTACGGTTAAAGGGTTATTTCGCATTTTTTGCCGATCCGCACACATTGGAATTTCGCTAACTCCTCCGAAGGCTTTCGTTCCACCTGCACCACATTTGCTCAGGCCAATCTACACCCCGTGGCCATTAAAAGTTATCAAAATCATGACGCTGCACCCCAAGGTTTAGGTTCTAGGGGGCGCCAAAGATAACACTAAAATCCACATATTTAAAAGTCTTATAACTTTTTATTTTTGTCCTCACTGGCCTCCAAGTTTTCTAGGATGATGCAATGTCCAGCCATCAACACATTTGTGAAGGAATTTTTACTCCCCAAAAGAGCGCCCCCCATGGCAGGAGAAAAAAGTCCATTTTTTCTTGTCCCCTAAGGTGAAAATACACATTGTTGAGTGTCACGCCTATACGCTTTGTCAAAATGACACAAAAATTGACACACACATGTAACTCAATAAGATCTACGAAAAAGTCAATGCGCGCGTATCTGTCAAATGTACGGTTAAAGGGTTATTCCGCATTTTTTTGCCGATCCGCACACATTGGAATGTGGCTAACTCCTCCTAAGGCTTTCGTTCCACCGGCACCACATTTGCTCAGGCCAATCTACACCCCATGGCCATTAAAAGTTATTCAAATCATGACGCTGCACCCCACGGTTTAGGTTCTAGGGGGCGCCAAAGACAACCCTAAAATCCACATATTTAAAAGTCTTATAACTTTTTATTTTTGTCCTCACTGGCCTCCAAGTTTTCTAGGATGATGCAATGTCCAGCCATCAACACATTTGTGAAGGAATTTTTACTCCCCAAAAGAGCGCCCCCCCATGGCAGGAGAAAAAAGTCCATTTTTTCTTGTCCCCTAAGGTGAAAATACATATTGTTGAGATTCACGCCTATACGCTTTGTCATATTGACACAAAATTTGACAATCACGTGCCTTGCCTGGTATCATTTTTTTTCAGCACAACCTCACCTGTGCGAATTTACAGTTATTTTATCATGTTGACATACTGAATTTACACAATGGACCCAAATTCACACACAAAACATAAAATCCGAGTGGAAAAAAGTAACATTTTTACTGTGAAAACCACAAATATGTGTGATGAACTGTTTTTAAAACTTAAACTTCAAATAAAAATTGTAAACTTCAAAACATATGCAAATTTTTAACAAAGAACATAGTGATTTACCTCTATTTACATCAAAATGCAGGCAATGGCCCAGGCGTTCTTTGTAAAATTATTTACAAAACACTGTATAGTCTCACAAATGTCACTTTTTATTTATGCCACTACAAAAAAACATGATGTAAATGATGCATGATGTAAAACATGATGTAAAAAACTTGTGTAGATCCTCCTCTATGTCAGTCCATGTGTAATTTTTCCATAATTCTTTGTTTTTTGCAGCATTTTTGTTAGTGTAACTGCAGATTGTGCTGACAGTGTCTATGGCACAAAAAAAAAAAAATTAAAATGCCTCAACATGAACCCCTGGTGGTCTCTGAGGGTGAAACCTGCTAACTGCTGCAGCTCTGTCAGCTTCAGTCTCCCATGCAGAGCTCTGAGCGCATGTGTGGCTCTGCACCCTTAGCAGCGTTGCTAACTCCTCAGTAAGGAAAGCCTGCTTCATGTCAGAGTCTCTAAACTCCAGAAGAAGTCGATAAAAGTCCCTTTCTTTCTAAAAAAAAGTCGTTAGGGGGTCTGAAAAGTCATTGAATCTAACAACAAAGTCGCTAGGTTTGCAACTACGTGTCCCAGACTGCATCCCTGCTGAGAGTCCCTCCCTCCCTTCTCATGTTGCAGGAAGAACGTAAGCGCCCTCCCCTTGTCAATCAGTCACCATATAATTTTGGATTGGTTGTTGTGGTGAAGTTTTCCACCAATAGGAGAGATGTTGTGGTGTGTTTTTTTTTTCTTTTGGCAAGCCTTTTCCGCCTGTAAGACCTGTCGCTAATGTCTGCATGCTATGTTTTCCTGTCTCATACAGCGCGATCGAGCGCCGAACGTGATCAAAATAAGCAGAAAAAAAGTATCGCGGACATAATTTATCATAACTCTGGTTTTATTTGGCCTATCAACACAATTTAAAAACTGGTATATAGGTTGAGGTCCTCACTTTTGAGATAAGTTGAAACGGAGAGTCAACGAGGCTCCGTCTTGCAGCTACATCCGGTTAAATATGTCATGTGACTTGAACGCACACACAGACACACACACACGCACACACACACACACACACACACACACACACTCAGAGTCTGGTTTTTAGCACCTGCAAAAACATGCTATTTACATATTTGACAAGAATGCAGAGGCTCCTTTTGCCCCTGAAAAAAATCAAATTTCAAACACAACTTGACTGGTCATTTCTCCAAAAGACAACCATGAAGCTCCATCCAAACCTGAAGCAGGCAGTTGGTGCATGTGTACAGTAACCTGAGGGGAGTGAGGTGAGTGCTTCTGAGGAGAACATGAGCAGTGAAGATTCACCTTAGAGCTAGAACAGAGACATGCACATGATTATACAGGGGCAGGGGCTCAAGTTTTTTCCAGTCATTTATACAATATGGAAATTAATGTGAAATTAAAACACAAAGTATTAATAGAAAGGTAATGACTGTCCTGTGTAGGTGACAGTGATATCCAATAGGCTAGGCACTCACGAGGCTGGCTGTGGCAAGTGTAAGTGAAAGCAACACGCACTGGCAGGAAGAACAGCAAACGCCGATGAAGGAAAAGGGTCTTTGCAGTGATGGGCGTTACCAGAGAGGGCGATGGCCAGAGGACGCGAATGGGACGGGGAGGCAGCATGTTGGGGGGGGGACGCGACACGGCTCGGGCCCGCCAGTGCCCCAGCGGGGTCCTAGTTATTTTTCCTCCCCTTTGAACTGGAAAATGGCCCACTTCCCACTGGCGAAAACTCATGAAATTTGGCAGGACGACCGGGCCTGGTGAAAAATTTGATATTCCGAAGTCGCCCAAACAAGAAAATGCAAAATGGCTCCATAGCGCCCCCTAAGGTGAAAATTCACACTATTCACTGTCACGCCTGTACGCTTTGTCAAAATGACACAAAAATTGACACACACATGTATCTCAATAAGATCTACAAAAAAGTCAGTGCGGCCGTATCTGTCAAATGTACGGTTAAAGGGTTATTTCGCATTTTTTGCCGATCCGCACACATTGGAATTTCGCTAACTCCTCCGAAGGCTTTCGTTCCACCGGCACCACATTTGCTCAGGCCAATCTACACCCCATGGCCATTAAAAGTTATTCAAATCATGACGCTGCACCCCACGGTTTAGGTTCTAGGGGGCGCCAAAGATAACCCTAAGATCCACATATTTAAAAGTCTTATAACTTTTTATTTTTGCCCTCACTGGCCTCCAAGTTTTCTAGGATGATGCAATGTCCAGCCATCAACACATTTGTGAAGGAATTTTTACTCCCCAAAAGAGCGCCCCCCCATGGCAGGAGAAAAAAGTCCATTTTTTCTTGTCCCCTAAGGTGAAAATACACATTGTTGAGTGTAACACCTGTACGCTTTGGCAAAATGACACAAAAATTGACACACACATGTATCTCAATAAGATCTACGAAAAAGTCAATGCGCGCGTATCTGTCAAATGTACGGTTAAAGGGTTATTCCGCATTTTTTGCCGATCCGCACACATTGGAATTTCGCTAACTCCTCCGAAGGCTTTCGTTCCACCGGCACCACATTTGCTCAGGCCAATCTACACCCCATGGCCATTAAAAGTTATTCAAATCATGACGCTGCACCCCACGGTTTAGGTTCTAGGGGGCGCCAAAGATAACCCTAAAATCCACATATTTAAAAGTCTTATAACTTTTTATTTTTGTCCCCACTGGCCTCCAAGTTTTCTAGGATGATGCAATGTCCAGCCATCAACACATTTGTGAAGGAATTTTTACTCGGCAAAAGAGCGCCCCCCATGGCAGGAGAAAAAAGTCAATTTTTTCTTGTCCACTAAGGTGAAAATACACATTGTTGAGTGCTACGCCTGTATGTTTTGTCGTATTGACACAAAATTTTACATACACGTGTATTTCAATAAGATCTTCGAAAAAGTCAATGGCCACGTATCTGTAAAATGTACAGTTAAAGGGTTATTTCGCATTTTTTGCAGATTCGCACACATTGGAATTTCGCTAATTCCTCCGAAGGCTTTCGTTCCACCGGCACCACATTTGCTCAGGCCAATCTACACCCCATGGCCATTAAAAGTTATTCAAATCATGACGCTGCACCCCACGGTTTAGGTTCTAGGGGGCGCCAAATATAACCCTAAAATCCACATATTTAAAAGTCTTATAACTTTTTATTTTTGTCCTCACTGGCCTCCATGTTTTCTAGGATGATGCAATGTCCAGCCATCAACACATTTGTGAAGGAGTTTTTTCTCTTTAAAAGAGCGCCCCCCCATGGCAGGAGAATAAAGTCAAGTTTTTCCTGTTCATCATTCAATGGCTCAAACGCACTGCTCTCTCGGCAAAAGCGAAAGGAGGAGCAACTTGCCATTTGGATATATCTTAGCTGTGTTTGTGCCCTCACTCATGGTCCAGACTTTTTTCAAATAGGACATGGAGTTTTTCTGCAGCGAGCGTTTTGGTAGAAACTGCGCCTCCCGTTCATTATAATGGTAAATGACCACAAACAAGTGCGCACACCATCTTTGGACCTTGAGTGTGACGCGATCGGGTGGGGGAGGCGGTCGCGCTGGGGGCGGCGTGACACGGCTCGGGCCCGCCAGTGCCCCAACGGGGCCCTAGTTCTTTCTTTCTTTCTTCTTTTTCCTCCCCTTTGAACTGGAAAATGGCCCACTTCCCACTGGCGAAAACTCATGAAATTTGGCAGGACGACCGGGCCTGGTGAAAAATTCGATATTCTGAAGTCGCCCAAACAATAAAATGCAAAATGGCTCCATAGCACCCCCTAAGGTGAAAATTCACACTATTGACTGTCACGCCTGTACGCTTTGTCATATTGACACAAAAATTGACACACATATGTATCTCAATAAGATCTACAAAAAAGTCAGTGCGGCCGTATCTGTCAAAATTACGGTTAAAGGGTTATTTCGCATTTTTTGCCGATCCGCACACATTGGAATTTCGCTAACTCCTCCGAAGGCTTTCGTTCCACCGGCACCACATTTGCTCAGGCCAATCTACACCCCGTGGCCATTAAAAGTTATCAAAATCATGACGCTGCACCCCAAGGTTTAGGTTCTAGGGGGCGCCAAAGATAACACTAAAATCCACATATTTAAAAGTCTTATAACTTTTTATTTTTGTCCTCACTGGCCTCCAAGTTTTCTAGGATGATGCAATGTCCAGCCATCAACACATTTGTGAAGGAATTTTTACTCCCCAAAAGAGCGCCCCCCATGGCAGGAGAAAAAAGTCCATTTTTTCTTGTCCCCTAAGGTGAAAATACACATTGTTGAGTGTCACGCCTATACACTTTGTCAAAATGACACAAAAATTGACACACACATGTAACTCAATAAGATCTACAAAAAAGTCAATGCGCGCGTATCTGTCAAATGTACAGTTAAAGGGTTATTCCGCATTTTTTGCCAATACGCACACATTGGAATTTCGCTAACTCCTCCGAAGGCTTTCGTTCCACCGGCACCACATTTGCTCAGGCCAATCTACACCCCATGGCCATTAAAAGTTATTCAAATCATGATGCTGCACCCCACGGTTTAGGTTCTAGGGGGCGCCAAAAATAACCCAAAAATCCACATTCTTAAATGTTTTATAACTTTTTATATTTGTCCTCACTGGCCTCCAAGTTTTCTAGGATGATGCAATGTCCAGCCATCAACACATTTGTGAAGGAATTTTTACTCCCCAAAAGAGCGCCCCCCATGGTAGGAGAAAAAAGTCAATTTTTTCTTGTCCCCTTACATGAAAATACACATTGTTGAGTGTCACGCCTGAACGCTTTGACATATTGACACAAAAATTGACAATCATGTGTATCTCAATTAGATCTACGAAAAAGTCAAAGAGCGCGTATCTGTATAATGTACGGTTAAAGGGCTATTTTGCATTTTTTGCCGATTCGCACACATTGGAATGTGGCTATCTCCTCCTAAGGCTTTGGTCCCACCGATACCAAATTTGCTCAGGGCAATCTACACCCCATGCCCATTCAAAGTTGTAAAAATCATGACGCTGCACCCCACGGTTTACGTTCTAGGGGGCGCCAAAGATGACCCAAAAATCCACATTCTTAAAAGTCATTTTGGCCACTGCAGGAGTACAGAGTACTGCAGTTCTAGGGGGCGCCAAAGATGACCCAAAAATCTACATTCTTAAAAGTCTTTTTGGCCACTGCAGGAGTACAGAGTACTGCAGGATACACACACATATACACACACGCCAACATACACACACACACACACACACACACACACACACACACACACACACACACACACACACTCAGAGTCTGTTTTTTAGCACCTGCAAAAACATGCTGTTTACATATTTGACAAGAATGCAGAGGCTTCCTTTTGCCCCTGAAAAAAATCAAATTTCAAACACAACTTGACTGTTCATTTCTCCAAAAGACAACCATGAAGCTCCATTTCAAACCTGAAGCAGATAGTTGGTGCATGTGTACAGTAACCTGAGGGGAGTGAGGTGACTATTTCTGAGGAGAACATGAGCAGTGAAGATTCACCTTGGAGCTAGAACAGGGACGTGCACATGATTATACAGGGGCAGGGGCTCAAGTTTTTTCCAGTCATTTATACAATATGGAAATTAATGTGAAATTAAACCACAAATATGTGTGATGAACTGTTTTTAAAACTTAAACTTCAAATAAAAATTGTAAACTTCAAAACATATGCAAATTTTTAACAAAGAACATAGTAATTTACCTCTATTTACATCAAAATGCAGGCAATGGCCCAGGTGTTCTTTGTAAAATTATTTACAAAACACTGTATAGTCTCACAAATGTCACTTTTTATTTATGCCACTACAAAAAAACATGATGTAAATGATGCATGATGTAAAACATGATGTAAAAAACTTGTGTAGATCCTCCTCTATGTTAGTCCATGTGTAATTTTTCCATAATTCTTTGTTTTTTGCAGCATTTTTGTTAGTGTAACTGCAGATTGTGCTGACAGTGTCTATGGCAAAAAAAAAAAAAAACTGAAAATGCCTCAACATGAACCCCTGGTGGTCTCTGAGGGTGAAACCTGCTAACTGCTGCAGCTCTGTCAGCTTCAGTCTCCCATGCAGAGCTCGGAGCGCATGTGTGGCTCTGCACCCTTAGCAGCGTTGCTAACTCCTCAGTAAGGAAAGCCTGCTTCATGTCAGAGTCTCTAAACTCCAGAAGAAGTCGATAAAAGTCCCTTTCTTTCTAAAAAAAAGTCGTTAGGGGGTCTGAAAAGTCATTGAAGTCGCTAGGTTTGCAACTACATGTCCCAGACTGCATCCCTGCTGAGAGTCCCTCCCTCCCTTCTCATATTGCAGGAAGAACGTAAGCGCCCGCCCCTTGTCAATCAGTCACCATATAATTTTGGATTGGTTGTTGTGGTGAAGTTTTCCACCAATAGGAGAGATGTTGTGGTGTGTTTTTTTTTTTCCTTTGGCAAGCCTTTTCCGCCTGTAAGACCTGTCGCTAATGTCTGCATGCTATGTTTTCCTGTCTCATACAGCGCGATCGAGCGCCGAACGTGATCAAAATAAGCAGAAAACAAGTATCGCGGACATAATTTATCATAACTCTGGTTTTATTTGGCCTATCAACACAATTTAAAAACTGGTATATAGGTTGAGGTCCTCACTTTTGAGATAAGTTGAAACGGAGAGTCAACGAGGCTCCGTCTTGCAGCTACATCCGGTTAAATATGTCATGTGACTTGAACGCACACACACACACACACACACACAGACACACACACACACGCACACACACACACTCAGAGTCTGGTTTTTAGCACCTGCAAAAACATGCTATTTACATATTTGACAAGAATGCAGAGGCTCCTTTTGCCCCTGAAAAAAATCAAATTTCAAACACAACTTGACTGGTCATTTCTCCAAAAGACAACCATGAAGCTCCATCCAAACCTGAAGCAGGCAGTTGGTGCATGTGTACAGTAACCTGAGGGGAGTGAGGTGACTGCTTCTGAGGAGAACATGAGCAGTGAAGATTCACCTTAGAGCTAGAACAGAGACGTGCACATGATTATACAGGGGCAGGGGCTCAAGTTTTTTCCAGTTGTTTATACAATATGGAAATTAATGTGAAATTAAAAAACAAAGTATTAATAGAAAGGTAATGACTGTCCTGTGTAGGTGACAGTGATATCCAATAGGCTAGGCACTCACGAGGCTGGCTGTGGCAAGTGTAAGTGAAAGCAACACGCACTGGCAGGAAGAACAGCAAACGCCGATGAAGGAAAAGGGTCTTTGCAGTGATGGGCGTTACCAGAGAGGGCGATGGCCAGAGGACACAAATGGGACGGGGAGGCAGCGCGTTGGGGGGGGGACGCGACACAGCTCGGGCCCGCCAGTGCCCCAACGGGGTCCTAGTTCTCTTATTGCTACTGTTCATTTTAATCAAAGTTCTTATTGTCTATTTTGTGTATATTTATTAATTGTATTTGTCTTCTCATTGATGTTATTTCACTATTACTCTCAATAATACTGTCTCGCAAAGAAGTGTGATGAGGAACAGGCTGAGAGAATGTGGGGTGAAGGAGATAACACTGTGGGGCTTACTGAACATGGCAGATAAGACACAGGGGAAGATCATGATACAGTATCTAAGGGATACAGTATCCCAAGTTCAGTACAGATTTGGTACATGAATTACAATGTGAGAGATTACATACCCAAACCAATCAGATGCTTTGTTTGTCAAAGAATGGGACACATTGCTAAAGATTGGAAAGAAAAACTATGGTGTGCCAGATGTGGAGGGCAACACGAGTATGGAAAATGCGAAACAGATGCTTAAGTGAAATGCTGTAACTGTGGAGGAGATTACAGTGCAACATATGGAGGATGCATGGAGCAGAAAGAAGCTAGGGAAGTTCAGAGGGTCAAAATAATAGAGAAGGTGTCATTTGCAGAAACTGTACGGATGTCAGTGAAAAAGGACAGAGGGATACAAGAACAAGCTCTCAAGAAAACCAGACCCAAGTACAAGCGCCCTATGTATCAGAGCAAAGTAAATGTACACATAAATGTAAAGTGAATGACAATACCATGGTAGTGAAAAAAGAGAACTTTGTGGCTTGTATTTGCCATGCCATAAATGTTGCAATGAACTTGAAAAAGAAAAGTGGTAAAATTAAGTCAATTGTAGAGGCAGCAGGAAAATTCCTTGACATGAAAGAAATTAAAGCAGATCAGATACATAAAATGTTGACAACAAAAGAAGCATCAGAAAACAGAAAAGACGTGGTTTGGTACACTAATGATGGTTCTACACATACTTCAGTGGAATGCCAGAAGCCTGCTAGCGAATGGTCAGGAATTTAAAAAATACATTTATGATCTGGATGTAGTTTTAGACGTCATTTGTGTTCAGGAAACATGATTGAGACCACAGTTAGATTTTTAGGTTCCCTGGATTCAGTGCTGTTAGAGATGACAGAGATAATAATCAAAGTGGAGGAGGATGTGCCACATTTATCAAAGATGGGTTGGCCTACAGAGACATCACCTCATCTATAGAGATAGAGTGTGTTGTAGTGGAGCTATGTAGCTCACGAAAAGAAATTTGAAAATAATAAACTTCTATAATCCATGCAGGGACTTACCCAGTGACATGTTTAAATAAGTAGGAGGTACAGGGTATAAAAGAGAAATTTGGTGTGGGGATTTCAATGCGCATAACTGTGGCTTGGTACCACTTGAAGGAAACTGACATAGTTCTAAAGAAACCCAAGTGCAGAACTACACAAAAACAGAAGTAAGGCCAAAATAGAATTTTAATTAGCATACCAAAAAGGGGCAAGGAACAGTCCAATCATAGACTGTATAAAGAATGGACAGAGTCTGCCTCCTTGCTAGGTGAAGCCACTCCGAGAACAGCACCCTCTGTTGATGGGCTGCAGTATAGGTCATAAATCCCGCCTCCGCCAGCAAAGCTTATGGGGTTGTGGACAAACTTTAGAAATTTATTACACAGAACATAATTTTTTCTCCCCCCTGCTTGTGATGTTGACATGTAGTTACAGTCAGACTGTTTTGTGCTCAAGTCCTCTTTTTCCTGTGAAGCTCCGTTTTTAAAAGTTATTAGGGGGTTCATGTTTTCTATGATTGACACCTGATACAGCCTATGGGCGTTCAGGGATTGCGTAGCTCACCCGGGGGATATGCTGTTTGAGCCGAGCGTCATCACAGCGACTCTCGTCAACTGCGCGGCCGACTGCGCGCATCGCTACTGTGCAGCTCTGGTTTCAGGAAATGAAGAAAAATCACGGAAATATCGAGAGCTTTTTGGCTTCAAATCCGTATACAGGCGGTAGGTGGAACCAAGTTGTCCATAGTATATACAGTCTATGAGTCCAATCCAAAGTCAAAACCAAAATCCAGTCCAACCAGGCAGAAGTACAGTATCAAAAGGCAAAATCCAAAATAGGGAACAGGCAGAGTTAAAAAAAAACAGAAATTCAGTTCAACCAGGCAGAGGTACAAAGGAGACAGCCAAAGTCTGAAACAGAGGTCAGGCAGAGTTCTAAATACCGGCAGGTTAGATACAAACAAAAGTTGAAACGAAGGAGGCAGGAGCACAGACAACGGACTGGCAACAACAGCTCAGACTGATTGGTCTTAAATATTGGCAGGTGATAAACAGGTTACAGGTGTGAGCAGGAGAGTGTGGTCAAAAAAGAGCAAGCAGCTCCAGCAGTGTCCATGTTACTGAGCATGTCTTAAATGCTGCAAGTACTAGTATTCCAAAAAGAACAATAAAAGGCAACGTAAGAGTAGTTCTGTGGTGGGACGATGAATGCAGTAGATCAGTCAAAGACAGAAACAAGGCTCTGAGAGCATAAGAAAGAACATGTTAGTAAAGAACCCCCTAGACTACAAAAGAAAATTATTACTTAATGCAGCCAGATCTCCCCCTGCATAAACCTGGTCAACCGTGTCGAGTCAGTCCGTTCGCTTACGTTCGGTCTGAACGAACATGAACATGAGCGGATGGACTGACTAACGACCAATTGACCGAAATGACCAAAATGAACGGATCTTTTTACTGAACGAACCGTAATGATCCGGTTAACTGAAATGAACGGTTTTGCCCACCACTTGTGCTGTCCCAAGTGTTCAATGCTATGTAATGATAGATGGGCAAGTACACTTTGCACTTGGGATGCAGTAAATAACAGAAAACACTGCAGGACTTGGGGTCCTTTTGGTCCTTTGGGGTCTGGAGACTGAGTGCTGGGGAGCTCCGGGTCTAAAAGCTTGTTGTTTTTTTGTTTTGTGTTTTTCTGGTGAATGACGGTTTTCATAAATAATTAAGCCAAACACAGAACATTTTAAAAAATGTACCTCTTTGTCTTGTTAATTTTAAATTGTATGAATCTCTTTTATTATTTCAATATATTTTCTTGCATCTGTAAAGCACTTTGAATTGCCATGTGTATAAATGGTGCTATACACATAAACTTCCCTTGCCTTTTATGCAGTTCCCCAAAACGATATGTGCAACCTCATGGCTTCAAACTTAATTTTCATCAACGATCACTCTGCTCTCACAAACTATCCGTGGTGACAGCTAATACCGCACGCAAAATCTGCATTAAAAGAGGACGGTCCCACCACTTTTGCACCTGTAATCAAGTTTCAAGTTTCAAGTTTTATTTGCCTTTATTTTACATGCCTAAATGTACAGGTACAGTGGCAGTGAAATGAAAGTGACATCTGTGATAGTGCCAAAGAAACAGAATATGAATAGAACACAAGTATGTAAAAAAATATATAAATAATGATAATAATAATAATAATAATAACAATAATAATAATAAGAAGAAGAAAATCAAATAATATATAGAAAGAGATCAAATAAAAATAGAAATAAGATAAATATCCACTCCTATATACATCCTATGTACAATAACCGTAAAATAAAAATAAAATTAAAATAATTAAAAATATTGACTCCTATGTACAAGTAAACAAGATAACAGAGGTAAACAGGTAAAGTGACCAGTAAGTTATCTTCTGCAGTACAGTCTGTTCAGAGGGTGTTGTGAAGTCAGTTATGGGGTGTGTGTTATGAGGAGTTTAGGATCCAAGTGGCCTGGGGGAAGAAGCAGCCTCTCAGTCCTGGTTCTAATGGAGCGAAGCCTCTTGCCTGAGGGCAGCCACTCAAACAGTCTGTGGTTGGGATGGTGAGTGTCTTTGATAATCCGTCTTGCCCTGGACCTGCACCGCTGGGTGTAGATGTCCTGGAGGCCAGGCAGTGCAGTAGGGGTGATGCGTTCAGCACAACGGATGACTCGGTGCAGGGCCTTTCTGTCCTGAGAGATGCAGCTGCCATACCAGGCAGTGATACTTGCAGAAAGCACAGACCCCACTGTGGCGGTGTAGACAGTTTTCAGCAGCTTGGTGGAGACCTTGAATTTCCTGAGCCTCCTAAGGTGGAATAGACGCTGCCTCGCCTTCTTCACCAGAGTGGAGGTGTGTGAAGTCCAAGTCAGGCAAACTGAGGGGGGTCCAGGGAGTCCGGTAGTGATGAGCAGATAAAGTCTTTGATAAGTCTCTCAAAGCACTTCATCACTATGGAGTTTAGGGCAACAGGGCGGTAGTCTTTCAGGCAGGCAGGGTTGGTCTTCTTGGGCACAGGGATAATGGTGGACTTCTTTAGGCAGGTGGGGACGACAGAGTGGACAAGGGACAGATTAAATATGGTCGTGAACACCGGGGCTAGCTGGTCAGTACAGGACTTCAGCAGATGCCTGGGAATGCCATCTGGGCCGGCTGCCTTCCCGCTGTTCACTCGTCTCAGAGCTCTCCTTACGTCGTGCACCGAGAACGAGAGGGGGTGGTTCTCCATGCCGGCCAGGACGCCAGCGCCAGCCACCGTGCTAGCGCTAGCGCCAGCAGTCTCAAAGCGAGCGAAGAAGGTGTTAAGTTCTTCCACCAGTGAAGAGTCCACAACAGCCACGGTGTTCACTCATCTAGTATAATCCGTCATCGTTCGCAGTCCTTGCCACATGTCTCTGGTGTCACGGTCGCACAGTTGTCCTTCCACTTTGGTCCTGTTTCGCCTCTTAGCCGCTTTCACCACTTTCCTGAGCTTGTAGGCTGCCACTTTGTAAGGTGACATGTTGCCGGTCTTCAGCCCCTCGTTTTACGCAGCGGTACGTGCATTCAGAGCTTCCCAGATAGACTTATCCACCCACAGTTTCTGATTAGGAAAAAACTTCACAGTCACCATAGGGATGGTATCGTCTAGCAGTTTGCTGAGAAAGCACGTAACCACTTCCGTAAACTCGTCGGCGTCACCCGAGCTCTCGCGGAACATGTCCCAGTCTACGTCACTCAGTGCGTCCTGCAGTGTGGCCTCTGATTGGGCGGACCAGCGTCTGACCTCTTGCGATACCGGGGGTTCACGTTGTAACCTTTTTTATATTTTGGAAGGGGGAAAATGGCGTTGTGGTCAGCCTTCCCAAAAGCCGGTAGTGGTTTGGCTATATATCCTTCCTTGAATGAAGTGTAGCAGTGGTCCAGAGTGTTGTCTCCCCTCGTTGGACATGTGATGTGCTGGAAAAAGTTGGGCAGCCACGATGAGGGCAGCCTCCAGGTGCTCTGCGAAGTGTCTGCTGATGTAGTCATGTAGGGTGGTGAGAGCAGTGTCCGTGTCCGCCTGCGGTGGAATATAGACGCCGAGGATGATGACTGCGGAGAACTCCCGGGGCAGATAGAAGGGGCGACAGAGGATTGCCAGATGTTCGAAGTCCGGTGAGCACGAGCACAACAGAACAGTAACATTCCTTGGATCACACCAGCTGTTGTTGGTCAGGAAACACACTCCACCACCCCTTGATTTGCTGGAGTCTTCCGTTCTGTCCATGCGAAACACTGTGAATGTTTCAGCTGGGCGAACGGCGTGGTCCGGCAACTCCGACGTGAGCCATGTCTCCGTGAAACAAAGGATGTTGCAGTTCCTCATGTCGCGCTGGAAGTGGACCCGAGCCCTGATGTCGTCCAACTTGTTGTCCATGGATTGGACATTGGCCAGCAGGATACTAGGAAGAGAAAGGTGGTGTGCTCGTGCACGCAGCCTGTTTTGACTCCGGCACGTTTCCCTCTGTATTTTTTCCTGCGTGACTTTGGTGACCATTTCCCCTGGTTATGCTCCATGCTCCGTAGGATCTCCTTCGGCCAGGTAGAGCTCTTACTCAAAACTTCAGAAAATGGGTAGATAGACCTGCTAGCGAAGTTCAGTAGTGTGCTGTGGTCATATGTAATTAGACTGAAACAAAGAGGGGTTAAAGAGCTAAGGATAACTAAGATAAAAACTAACAAAAAGCACAATCTACGCAAAGCAGTCACGATGGCGTCTGGACACGTCCGCGCCACCTTGATCCCTGTGATCAATCAATTGCGCACATAATTAGAGTTGATAACCCACAACATGCCCACTAATAGCACGTGCAATTTTTTAGTTTGCACACAAAATTGAGCGCTCGCTATTTGGAATCTTAGTGGATCAGGCCCATAGACCGCTGTGTTTTTGCTATCATGCGGTCTTTGCAAAAGTTGGTGGATCTACAGAAGCAAGCAGTTGGAAAAGTTCATCTCTCAAGGGGGTGTCTAACTCAGTGTTACAGTGTGTTTGACCATGACTTAGATTTACGTTGGCATATCCCCCTTAATCAAATGGGCATTAACAGGAGAATGTATAATCGGATAATGAGTTTCTTCTCAGATAGGAGAGCAAGAGTGAAAGTTGGGGCAGAATTTTCAAAAGAATACAACATGGAAAGTGGTACCCCGCAAGGGAGTGTTACTAGCCCAGTACTGTTCCACAAAATGATATGATAAATGATATTTTTACAAATATAGAGGTAGGTATTAATTCTGCTCTGAATGCGGATGGTGGGGCCATTTGGATGAGGGGAAGAAATGTTATACATGTCATGGAAAAAATAAAGAGGCTTCAAGATGTCAATAAATAAATCCTGCTTTATGATAATCACTAATAAGAGAAAGATTGTGGCGGAGAGGTTCATCACAATAACGTCGGCCCCTGTGTCGATCCTGAACTTAACCGAAGTATGTCCTATTTTTATCATTTCTGACCAGTGGTCTGCACTGCCCTTGTTTATCTTGCTCACTGCCCCAGGTAAAAGCTTTCCTCATCCTCCTTACTGTCCTGAGAGACTTCCCTCGCTGACTTAGAAAAGCACAGTCTTTCCCAGTGGCCTTTTCTCCCACATTTCCCATATTCTGTGTCTAATGCTGGGCATTTGGCTTGGGCATTATGCTTTTCTTTACCGCACCGGTGACATTTGTTGTCTCCCGAGGCAGCTTGGTCCCCCCTGCCACTCATCTGGTTAGCAGGCTGCTTCTCTCCTCTCTTCCACGGCCGCTGCTGTGTCGGCCACCTATGACCAATCTATCCCTGATATTTTCAAGTTTTGATTGTCCAAAGTCACAGTTCTCACTCAGCTCGTAGAGAGCTCTGATGTATCACTCCACCATTTCTCCCTGTTTTTGCCCTTGTAGAAGCACGCTCTTTCATGTAACAGGTTCTTTTTCAGTATGAATTAGGCGTTGTATTTAGCGAGCACTGTGGCGTAATCATCTTCCTTCTCACCATCAGCGAAGATGAAGGTCTTGAAGATATTCTCTGCTTCACTGCCCATGGCATAACTGAGATTGCTAACCTGGACTTCTCCTTCTTCGGCACCCAACTTTGTAGCCGACCGGTACCGTGAAAATCTCTGTTTCTAGGCTGGCCATTCCGATGGTCGCTCAAAGTTGACGTTTTCCGTTGGGTTAAACTTCCATCACCATCGTAACGGTTCTTTTACTTAGACTTCTAACACCATGGCAGATAAACTAGGACTTAGTATAGTTATCAGGACTCCACAGGAGTCACGGTTTATTTATAACAAAGAGAACAGCTGTCAAAGACTGAGAACAACGACAACAACATGCCCATATGATTTTGATAACTCCCCTGACTGCCGCTACCGGCTGGCTGGATTTTCCATGCTCATCTTGTATGCTTTGTATCTTTCGTTTCTTACTGGGTAACGTTACACCTGCCATTTGCCAGCTCCTCCCATCTTCAGTGTCTTTGTGCTGATTTTTGTTTGCTGCTTCCTCAGACTCATTTTCCTCATCCACTCCCCTATTCGTTATAATACTACGCGTCTGTCCATCTGGTTTTTGAGCTTGTTTCTGACCCTTTTTTTTAATTAAAAAACGGTCCATTTTGCGTTTCACGCTGGCTAGAGGAGCTGATGTAGCCTGCCTGCAAATGTGCGCTCTGGTCAAGTGTTGTAAACAATGCCACATGGCACGTGGGCTGTGTTGCCAGGTTTGACAATGCCCCCTTTAAGAAGTACCATTAAGGCTTAAAGTACTACTTTTTATAAGGTGACCAGATGTCCCCGATTTCCGGGGACAGTCCCAGTTTTGGATGACCTGTCCCTTGCTAAAGCTGTCTCTGGAAATTTAAGCATTTCATGAATGAGAAAAAAAAGTTTGCGTGTAGACGAGAACAACGGTTATTACAGTAGCTGAGTAGGTAGGAAGCATGAGTAAGCATGTTGCGCGCAGTCCTGAACAACATTTTCTATGGGGGGTTAATGCATGGGGCATGCACTGCTACTAAGTAGTATCAAGATGTTGTCTGTGATCATGCAGCTGATAATTCACGTTTGCATTTTTGCAGTGCTGTATGTTTATGTAGCACATTTCAAAAAATGTATTGGCTGTGTTACCACATAGGAAGGAAACTCTGCGAGCATGATAAATATAGGGTGCGATAGCGAGTCTTTTTTTTTTTTTTTTTCATATATATTGAGGCACAGTAAAATATGCGACTTTAAGCTGGGCCCTACCAGCCTGCCAAATTGCAGGGGTTTTTGAGCATGTCTAGAGGGTTTAAAAGTTGAAAAAGTTTTAAAGTTTATAATAATGATAAATAATTCCTGTAATTTCAAAAGGGCTGCTTGCAGCGTTGGCTTGGGCCCTAAGAAATAACTTCAATTTCAATAGGGCTGTGGCCTGCTGCTTGCAGTGTCATCTTGGATCCTAATAAACTAGAAATGTGATTCCTTGATATGGTGATGAAGAGCTGAGCCATAGGTCTACACCTAACAAAAAAGACAGAGTCATACCAAAGACTTTGAAACGGTACCCCGGGCCACCCTAGTTGGTAATCAGCATCAAGGGTTGAATTACGGCATCATACTGAGGATGATGTACTTTGCAACTGCACAGTGCTACACAGGTGAACCCCAGCCTAAAACATTGGCACCTTCCACAGCACTCTTATTTACAGCAACACTTGGCCAGTTGTTGACATCTTTGTACAGCTGGTGTACTTGCTGTCCCGAAGACCCACCATTGTTCACCATTCTTTTTCTATCACTAGTCAGCAGGACTCTCTGCTTTTGGCTGACGCTAGTTTGCCTGAGCCCAAATGCAGCCTGCAGACTTCTTCAGGATGTAAAGGTTGCCATCACTCAGTAAAGGAGGGTATTGACTTAATTTGCTGAAATTGGGACAGGCTTCAGGGCAAATGTCCTATGTTTGCCAGGCAGTCTTTTTGCCTTTGTTGAGGAATACTGATAGAGTATAACAACAACCTGTAAAGGCGTGAAAGAATGGTATGCTTTTGGTCCTCATAGGTCCAGTAACACTGGACAGAAATGGCCGCCATCTAGAGGATCCAGATGGCAATCTCAAAGAATGGCTGCAGTCTTGAAATTTCGAGTGGCTGTTCACAGTATCTGGGCAAGTAAACTAAGTTCACTTTGATATACCAGTTATCTAATAAAGTAGCAGCCATCTTGGACATGGCTGCCATCTTGTATTTTTGAGTGTCTATTGTCATTTTTTAAGAGTTGCCCTCAGAGAATTTTTGTGCCAAATTTCATGCTTGCATCACTGTTTGAAGGTTTCTTTTAAAATATGCAAGTATCTGCCGCACTAAAGTGGTCTTTGGCTCTTTGACAACTCCCCTGATAATTCTTTTAACTCCTCTGTCAAATAACCCTCCAGGAGCACCTAGTCGTGGCCAGTTCATGGTGAAATGCTGTTGTTTCTTCTTCTGGATTATGGCCCCAACAGTGCTCACTGGAACATTCAGAAGTTTAGAAATCATTCTGTAAACAATGCCATCAGTATGTGTTACAACAGTAAGGTTAGGAAGGTCTTGAGAGAGTTCATGGCTTTCAACCATCATAAAATGTTTCTTGTGTGACACTTTGGCAACAAGACACCTTTTTATAGGCCATCAGTTGGAACTGAACCGGCTGATTATTTGCACTGACATGGAGAAAATTGTGGAGTGTTCAATACTTATTTTACCTGCTATAAATTCTTCAGAAAAATACAGTACCATCCGCCCATCCATCATAAATTCATATATCTCAATATTAAAATGTGTTTTTCTCCCTGCAGCACAGCAGAAATCCCTCAGTTCAGACTGCCTTTTGAGGTTGTCCAGTTTGAAATTGACTTGATGAAGGATTTAGGAGTCAAGGTTGGTTTTTAAGTTCACTGTGTTCATACTGCAATATTCTAAAATTTACTGATTTAAAAAAAATAAGTTCAGTCAAGAAGTCTTCTCTTGGGCTAAAGGCATTGGATCTTATGAGCTGTGCATTTGTATGCTTTTTCTGTCTTTCTTTCTTATTTTCTTTCTTTTTTGAAACCTCAGATTATATGTGAGAAGGGTCTGGGTATGAATGGAATGACCTTAAACTCTCTGAAAGAGGAGGGATTTAAGGCTGTCTTCATTGGGATTGGTGAGTGAACCTTTAGAGACAGATTGATATTTCAGCTTTGCAATTTTTCAGTATTTCTAAATTAGTACATTGCTATTATCTAGTAAAGTTTTTGAAAACACCTCTCTCCATACTTGTACTTTGATCTCTAGTTCACGTATAGCTTCCTTCTGTTCTTGTGTGTCTCATTTTCAAAGTTTGTACCGCTGTTTGGCTATTTAAGTTTTGTCTATATTTATGCTTGTGTATGTCTTCAGGTCTCCCTCAGGCAAACAGGGCCAAGATCTTCCAAGGTTTAACTATGGATCAAGGTTTCTTCACCTCCAAAGACTTTCTGCCCATGGTAGCCTCAGCCAGTAAGAAAGGTACTGCAGTGAAAACACACCACTCACACAAACACAGAAATAAAAAAGTCTCCACAGTTAGAAAAAAAATCACTTTTTATAAAACCATTGTTTGTCACACTTTTGTCTGATATATTTTAAGCTGCTGTATTTTCTGCATTGTGAAAGTATACATTTATCGATGAAGACAGTTGAGAGAAATGTTAGATTGTATAAATGTCATAGTTGCGGCAGCTAGCTCACTGGCAGCTGCTGCTTCTTGTTGTGTTGTAAGAACGAAAGACAACTAGCAGGCAATACTGATTCACCAACCTTGCATAGCCAGTTACTGAAAAATATAAACTAGTTACAGTTACTAGTTACCTTGTAAAAAAGTAACTCAGTTAGCAACTCAGTTACTTAAACCAAAAAGTAATGTGTTACAGATAAAGTAACTATTTAGTTACTGTAAAACGCTCTTCCAATGCTCCCATTACATAAAGGTGGATCGATTCAGTTCCCCTTTAGCTGTCATTTCAGTTCTGTACTGACGCTGAACAAGACAAACTGTTGATTAAAACAACCATTTCAATTCATTTGCATCCACATCACTGAATCTAATCATTCAAGCACTATGATCAATCTGAGCTGAAATTGTCAAAGTCATTTCAAGTTTAGGATTATCTTCAAGCAGCAAGCGCTCTCTAATCCCTACATTAGATGTTTTCTTCATAATTTGGTTTTTAACCTTATTGTTAGATAATGTTCCAAACTCACATGTAACAATTAGCTTGTTCCTCTCTGCGACGACACTCACTTTCGGTACAAAAATTGTTTCAAAGCCTTTAGTGCTTCTTCATAGGAATCTTTAATCAATGGCAGTGTGGAGAAGATCTGCAGAACCTCTGCGCCAACTGTGTGCATCAGCAGTGCATGCTTCCTCTTACCCTCCACTTTGTCAAGCAATAGGACAAGCACGTAGCAATCAAACATGTAAATCTATGTTTCGAAAGGCACCGTAGGCTCACCTGGGCTTTGTAAAAATGCTGGAGGTGGTGAAATTCCAAGCAGAGCCATCTTCGTTGCCATTATCTTGTATTGTAAGAATGACAGAAAACTAGCAGGCTGTGCTAATTCAGAGGAGCATTCATTACTTGTTGGGTCAGATTCAAGTGCCAGAATTTCCACAAATGGTTTACATAGGGTCATACTGCCACCTACTGTCATAATAAATATATGTTTGTGCAGGCACAAAACGGATATATACACACTTCTTTTTTGGTAGTCCTTGTTTTATGGCAGGTGACAACCAGTCTAAAGGACCACTACAATGACTTAATGGTACTACTGGGCACTAATTTTTGGCACAATATCAAATATTTTTTTTTAGAAGATGGTTATTGTTCACATTGTGACAGCCCTCACCAAGGGTAATAAAAGCTACAAAAGACCCCTCTGTATCTGTGACAGAGAATGCTGAACACATTATTATTAGTAACTAAAATGCGGACAACATCTATCCTTATTTAGATAGCAAAACGCTTAACAAAAAAGCTGGTCCGGGCCATATTCTGTTTACAAAGACCCAATGTAAAGATGAGATCAGATTGAGCTCCATCCTATAAGATTAGACCCACTCCCATCCCATCTCCCACCACATGAGTGTAGCACTTCGGAGCATTTAGAGAGGGGAAACTTCTTTTTAACAGGCAGAAACCTCGAGTAGAACCAGACTCATTGTAGACAGTTATCTGCTGAGACTGTGTAATATAAGAAACATAATCTTCGATGACTACTATTCGATGACCTTCCATTTTTGTCTCTCCTTTTTCCAGGTATGTGCCATTGTCGCTCTCAGCTGCCAGAGATTAGAGGTGTGGTGATTGTTCTTGGAGCAGGTGACACTGCGTTTGACTGTGCAACCTCAGCTCTTCGCTGTGGAGCCAAAAGAGTGTTTGTGTGCTTCAGAAAAGGATTTACTAACATCAGGGCTGTTCCCGAGGAGGTACTAATCAGGACTGGAGTGATTGGTAATTTGTGTTTATTAGTTGGATGTGTACATGGAGAATGCTGAACACATTGATTTCATTCTGTCAGATGGAGTTAGCGAAGGAGGAGAAGTGTGAGTTCCTGCCCTTCCTGTCTCCTCGAGAGGTCATCATGAAAAGTGGTCGGGTTGCTGGGCTTCAGTTCTGCCGCACTGAACAGACAGAGGATGGTCACTGGCTGGAAGATGAGGACCAAGTGGTCAGACTGAAGGCCGATTATATCATCAGTGCCTTTGGATCCATACTTGATGAGCGGAAAGGTAATTTATAATTGAAACTGAAAGAGTATTTATTTTTTGTGTTTATGATATTTTTTGCTGTCCTTAATTTTTGTATTTTAGGAGGTATTCATTTTTACATGCAGGTGGAGGTCAAAAAAAGGTATATTATGAAATACATTTTTCATTAGTTATGTAGGAAATTAAAAAAATTCCAAACACATTGCACGTGAAGTATAACATTAGAGGCATTTTTTAAAAAGTGGTACTTGTGGCCTGCAGAAAAAAAAAGAAAAAACAAAATTGGCATATTGCATTTTGACTTTTAGTAATTCATATTTAAACAGAATTTATACTACACACACCAGCAATCCTAGGGAAGACTGCTGACTTGACATTGACATCCTCAAGGAGGGTAAGCTTCAGAGAGTCATTGATGAAAAGCCTGGCTGAGTTCTGTATTAAAGCAGGTTAATGGAAAGTTGACTGGAAGGAAAAAAAGGTGGGAAGAGAATGTGACCAAGTAACAGCCTTGAAAGGATTATCAAACAAAGCAGATTCAAGAACTTAAGGGAGCTTCACAAGGACTGAGTCTGAAATCAGAGCATCAATAGCCTCTACTAACAGACGTGTCCAGGAAATGACCTACAAAAGTTGTATTCCTGCTGTGAAGACATTCCTGAACCAGAGACAACATTGTGGGAGCATCATCTGAGCTGAGAGGAAAAAAAATGGACTATGACTTTGCGGTTCAAAGTCCTGTTTTCAGATGAAAGTCAATCTAGCATCTTATTTGGAAATCAGGGTCTGGAGGAATATCAGACAGACCCAGAATCCCAGGTGCTTTAAGTCCAGCATGAAGTTTCCACAGTCTGTGATGATTTGGGGTGCCATGTGATCTGTTCCTGCTGGTCTACTGTGCTTTAGAGTCAAAGCAGCCAAAAGTCTACCAGGAGATTTAGAGTCGTTAATGCTTCTATTGGCTTTAAGTAGATACATATTCCCTGTTCCTGCAGGACTTACCACTTGCCCACAGTGCCACAACTAACAACAAATAATTTACCGACCCTGATATATTCTAAGCTTGATTGTCCGGCTAACTGCCCTAAACCCCAGAGAGCTTCTGTTGGATTTTTGTCAATAAGAAGGTGAGAAACAGCCAACTCTAAAATACAGACCAGCTGAAGGAGCTACAAAGCAACCTCAACAGAGCCACAGACTGATCACCTCTGTGCCACATTGGTGCAGGAATTTGCTGATTTCTGATAATCATGAGCTGTTTGCCAAATCATCAAAATTAAAACAAAAAATTCTTGGAATAACTAACTTATGGGGCTCTATTTTCGTGCCTCGACAGAGACGTGCCGCAGGCGCGGCATAAGTCAGGTCCGTCGCACCGACAAGGCATTCCCAAGCACAATTTGGTATTTTGGTGAGCGGTGCAGCCCGGCGTAAGTATCCCCCCTCCCTAACTCAGCTCCTCCCGGTAAGTCGTTGCGAGGGAGGAGAGAGGGCGTGGAGTGGGTTTAACACAGCCGAGACCAGTTTTCACCAATTACATAAGCTCCTCTCCTTGCCTTTAAATCCGCCACCGACGAGGCGTATTACTATTTTCGTGAAGTAGTCAGAGAGATCAAGATATGTATGAAGACAGTAATGCCACATGATGGCGACAGAAGGCAGCTCCTCAACAAGTGTCACTATAAGCGTTGCATTGGGCGTCCTCCACACTCTCTCATATGAGCACAGATGGATTTGGTGTGTGTAATGTTGGACCCAGTGGTAAGAAAAACACCCTTTTCCAGTTAAGTTCTCTAGTTAAGACACTCACATAAAGTTGAATATATTCAAACCTCACGTGACAAAGGTGGGTTGTGCGCACAGATCACAACATAAACTCCAAAAATGGCATTAAAATCGGAACCATCTGTGCGTAAATGACGCATCGCGCTCCGTGGCCTGGCTCTATCTGTCATAGATGTTGGCATATAAAATAAATTTGACTCACAAAACTGAATATTATAATATCCGTATGTCAGCTTAAAGTAGATAACTTATCTGAGCACTGAAACAAATCATCTGTTCAGCCGCAGCTGCAGCAGGACGGAGAGAGGACACGGAGACATGTCCAGGTCGAGCTGCGCGAGAAATAAGAAGAGGAAGAAAGAAAAGGAGGGAGACAAATTAAATATCTTGTTAACTTCATCATGTGTGTTTATTTACTAGATATTTAATTTAATTTAATGCGGTTTCAGCTGTGTTGATTCGGTCAGGTTGTGTGTCCAAACGCGTGCCAAACGTGCTCATCAGATCAGATATAGATCAGAATATATCTATATAGATCTAAATGTATGTGCTGACTCAGATTATTAGTTGTTGATGATTATTTATTGCAATGAAATGTGCCTGACACGGTAGAAACCTGCCTGTGAGGCATCGGTGACATATGCCGATACGCCGCCGGTCTACCAAAATACCACTAGACCAGCTGCACTCCGCCTGCGCTGAAAGCTGACCAGGTTTGAATCGGTGAGCTTTCAGCGCACTTTACACGCAAATGTCACTGCGTCTGCTGATTCTGTCGACACCTCCCCCTGCCATGCCACCACGCCCAGCTTGGCGGATCTCGGTTCACCTCTGTGCGCCTCAGTTCACGAAAATACCAAACTGGCTGTACGCCGGGCTCCACCAGACGAAAATATAACTGTGCGGGGTCCGCCACCCTCCATCGCCTCCCTGGCGTACACGAAAATAGAGCCCATGATGACTATGGATGATACAAAAGTTAAAAAAGAAAGAAAAAGGTTAATTAATTTTTTTTACCATATTCTAAAATGCACCTGTATATACTTTACGTATAAGCATTTCCAAGGCGAATGTCTATGAACTTCATTTTGTTTTCCTTTATGCCAATGTTTTAATTTAATCAGTTCAAGCAGAAGGAATTTCATATAATGTATGTAATTAAAATTAAATTTAGCCTGAATTTTTGCTGAAGAATTCACTGGGTGAAAATGAAACATTACTGGGTCAAAGATATGTTTTCATACATGTTATAAATTACTATTTTGTTAATCTGTAGTGACTGAGGCCATGGCTCCTGTGAAGATGAACCGCTGGGGAACACCAGAGGTGAACACAGACACCATGCAGACCAGTGAGCCTTGGGTGTTTGCCGGGGGAGACATTGCTGGCTTGGCAAACACTTCAGTGGAATCAGTAAATGATGGCAAGCAAGCCTCCTGGCATATTCACAGATATATGCAGGTAAATATATCTGTTCCTCAAAGATTTACCAGAATAAGGCTCATTGTTTCTTTTATTAATAAACACTGATTTATTTAAAAGCTAGTTTAAAGTTTTGAAACATTAGTTAGCACAGTTCAGGACTCCCTATTAATGCAAGCAAGCCATCTATTAAGTTGTGCAGAGTTTAGAGTAGAGACTGGTCCAGTATCTGCACTTTTCCTCTAAGTGTGCATTTCTTGAAAGTGCACGAAGGAGTGCAAGTGTCCAAGAGTCCAAAACCCTTAAAGGCTGGATTGGGACCAGCTTGAATACATCACTTCTCTTAGTAACTTCTGTTTTGGTTTGGGAGACCAAATTTAGAGCTGGCTATTATTCATAGGTCTGCTGCTAAAAGTTAATCAAAATCACCACCAGCATATTACGGGTGATTAAAGGCTCAAGGTGGCAACTCTGAAGAGCACTGATAGAGAACTTAAACACTCTAAGGTCTTGCTTCCCTTTGCGTGGATAATTTGAGAGGCACAAGTGCAGAAATGCAGATATAGGGACAGAGTCATTGATGTATCATCTATGGTCTTCTTTTTGTCAACTCTGAAGGTCCTTACACACCGGGCGAGAATTCGCCAGGCGAATTATTCGCCTTTTTTTAAAACAGCATAAAGTCAATGCAAGCTTCCACACCGGCAGCGATTTTTCCGCGGGGCGAAAGGCCGCTATTATTTTTTCGCTCCTGTGTCGAATTTTTCGGATATTCGCAGGCGAATATCTGGACCTGCTAGACCTCTGGCCAATCAAAAGTCATGTTGTTGATGACGTCACAGACCCATACGGCTGGAGGAGAGGGAGAAGTTTGAGATTATGAATACGCAGAGAAAGGCAGCTGGGGTGCATCCAAAACTCTTTCTAATTACTAATGAAGTAGTTTCCTCACAAGATGACACTCTCTTGTCTTCCACCCCGCATCACCTCTCCTCCGTGCCGCAAAGCGACTTTATTAATTCGCTTTGCAAAAAATATACGCATATTCGCTTCGCGGCCGGTGTGTATAGGCGAAAGCGATTTTTCGGACCGGTGAATATTCGCAATTTTCGTCTCGCTTTTTCGCTTCGCTCCGCAAATTCGCCGGTGTGTAAGGACCTTTAGGATCACTGGAGTTATGAGCAATCAGCCTTGCCCTTACAAGAAAGAGACAGATTGAGGCCAAATTTTAAACTTTTAAAAAAGATTATTCACAGTTGCTGTAAGTCAAATTATCGAATGTCTCCTTCCTGCAGTCCCAGTATGGACAGAAAGTGGACCCAGTTCCTAAGCTGCCGTTGTTCTACAGTCCCATAGATCAAGTGGACATCAGCATAGAGGTTTGTGGGATAAAGTTTCCGAACCCGTTTGGCCTGGCATCTGCTCCTCCCACCACCAGCACAGCCATGATCAGGAGAGCTTTTGAACAGGGCTGGGGCTTCGCTCTGACCAAGACATTCGGACTAGATAAGGTAAAGTTTACATGCACATGCCACATCTCTGTCGAGATTTAAGTTTGTTTATTTTGAAAATAGGCCATAACATGAAGCATGAAAAAGTGGCAAAAAAGTGGCCATTCCAATGTCTGGGCACTGATTTTTAAATGCATTTTATCTAGACTTTACCCTTATAGACTTTGGGTTAAAAGTTCTCCACAATATATCTTGCAGTTTTTTGTCACAAGCCATATATCTATATAAATATAAATTAAAAAAAAAAAATTCAATGGTGCTAAATGCCCTTGTTTTATTTATCAACATCCACTTTAGCAACACAAAATCTCTCACAAATTTACCTTTATATATATGTCTAATAACATTGTAGACAAGAATTCTTACATGAATTCTTACTATGAGATGTGAATTTAGACCATGAAATTTCATAGCAAAATTATATAGAAGTAACAATAAGTCCACTTTTTTTTTTGTATTAGTGCAAAGAAGAAGGAGTAAACTAGAAAAATTGCATTTCCTTGCAGAAAATGCGTGGAAATGCTGAGTGCTGAAAGCCGAAAAAGCAATGCTATACTGACAATAAAAAGTTGAGAAAGGTATGAATGGAAAAACTGTTGAAAAGGTGGAGTAGAAGAAGAAGAAATTGTATGAATGGAAGAACTGTAGTATAGCTGAAGGTAAATTAGTTGGATTAATGTACAAATTGTCTTATAGCCTAAGTGAAAAATGTATATCATTGATGTGAATTAACAGAACTGATAAGGATAATTGAATTTGAAAAACAAATGCCTTAAAATTATGTGTAACAATGTTCCAGTTAAATGTACAAAGAGTAAAACAGATTTTTGCAGTCTGCAGCATCCAACCATAGTAACTTGAGAATGCAGAACATTACCATCTATTGCCATGCTTCAGTTACTGCCCTACATACGAATGTAGAAAGTATGAAACAGCTGAAGTTAAATGAATTGTATCAATGTAGAAAGTAAAGAAAAGCAGAAGTAGAAGAATAAGAAGTAGTTCGTATGTTAAAAGAGTTAAAGACAAGAACTAAAACAACAAAGTAAATATTGGGGGTGTATTTTCTACTGACAGAGGGACAGTAATGCACACATGGAAACAGTGTGTGTGCGCGCGCACGGCTGAGCCTGTAAGTCATATCCCAAAAATAAGATGATCTTAGGAGTCCTGAGACTCCCATGAACACAATGATGTATTTTTTTATGTCCAAAGTGTAAAAATTGTGGCCACAACAGCGAGTTAAAAAACAGCTTCGCTGTAGTGATTGTCAGGGTTTCTTGGCCAAAATTTAACATGGGAGTTAATGGGCAGAATCTGCGCTCCGAAGGAATGTACTCACCTCTTGGCAAGCGGTACAATTTGATGACTTCAGACCGATTTTGTGAGAAGCAGAACTAGTGTACCTCCATTTTGATGTATTTTTTATGGTTGTGGAGTGAAATAATCACGCTTGGTTTAGTGAATCCAAAACGCAGTCCCTGCTCTGGGGATGATGTCACCCGCTCTACCGTTTCCAATACACACTCATTGGAAAGGCTGAAAAAGCCAGAAAACTTCCTGTTGCTCCAAGCTAAATTGTGCAAAAACGGTAGAAATAGCAAAAAGGGGTGAATACAACATTTGTAGCAGACAAGTTGCTGAACATTTTAAAGCAAAAATGAGGTCTGTAGGTGAAAGTATGCAGAAGTTATAAGGGTGAGAAGGTGTTATAGCTGTAAGCGGAGTGGAGAGATTTCTCCATTCATTTCTAATGGAACAAATTGTACGGAAAAAGTGAAATATTGCAAAAAGTATAAAGGTTAGAAAGGTGAAAAGTGATAGCAATAATGTCCTGAAGGAGTTCATTAGTATAAAGTATGAATGGTTAAAATAGCACAAAGTGGGAAGGAGTTTAAAGGGGCCAAAAAAAGGTACGGAATAATAATAATAATAATGATAAAATAATAACTAGAAAAATTGCATTTCCTTGCAGAAAATGCGTGGAAATGCTGAGTGCTGAAAGCTGAGAAAGCAATGCAAAACTGCTAAAAAAATAGAGGAAGGTTTAAATGTAAAATTGGTTAAAGGGCTGGAGAAAGAGAAGAAGTTGGATGAAAGTGAAAATTGCTGGAGTACAAAGAGTATGAATGTGCTTCATAAATTAAAATTGCATTCATGCTGAATAAGGCTAGAAAACTGTCTGAAATTGCAAAAAAAAAAAAATGGATAAGAAAGAAAATTACCTTAAAACACAGAAAAGTGAGAAGTGACATAAGTTTGAGTTGTAGTACTAGAAGTAGTATGATAATAGGTAGTTGTAGTAGTGATATTAGTAGTCATGTAAGCAGTAGAAGTAGTTTTAGAATAGAAGAAGTAGAAGTCAGAGTAGTAAAGCTCGTGGTAGACGTAAGAGTAGAAGTAAAAAAAAATTGTAAGAGAAGCAAGAGCAGTGGAGGTAGAAGTGAAGATACAAGTTAAAGTGATATAAGTAGTAATTGTAGTGGTAGAACTGGGATTTTGTTTGAAGAATTAAAACATACATAAATAATGAGAATAATTTTGAAATGGGAAAAAAATTAAATAATTAGAAGTCCTAAAGTGTTAAACAGGTTTGAAGTATCAGAAAGGTTTGAATCAGTTTGAATGAGTTTGGATTTGTCTGAAGAATTTAATAATGCATGAATAATGAGAATAATTTTAAAGTGGGGAAAAGTTAAATGAATAAAAATCCTGAGTACACCCCATAATGTCCTCAATGAGCTGAATTTTTAGAGCCTTGAATGGTTTCTGTAGGTCAAAGTTTGTGGAAGGAGATAGAGGCCCTGTGCCCTGGTGAAAGGTTTTAAATGTAACCCCCAGTGCTCTGTGTACTGGGCCTGGCTTCATGTGTCTCATATGGCCGCCAGAAGCAGCCTTCCACACAGGTGTGTGCCTCCAGGTGCACTAATTTGTTGCCATGGCGAAGGAAGATGCGACACTGCAGCAGGAGAGAGGAGGCTTAACGCTGTCACATGCGCACACACATTGTCAGACTGTGTGTCTTGTTAATCAGAACTGGTAGTCCTCGCTTTGTGGGTCTTTTCTCATGGACCTCACAAAGCAGCAAGTACAGGGTGTGTGTGAGTGTGTGTGTGTGTGTGTGTGTGTGTGTGTGTTTGTGTGTGTGTGTGTTTTAATTAATGCATCTTAACAGGTGTCAGATATCAAAGGCATTAACTGACCTACAGTTTGAATGAGAAACTGCTGAACTGCAGTGAATTTAGGGCCTCTGAACTTCTTCACATAGCGTGATTTCATTAAATTCCAGAATGAAAATAAGAACATCGTACGAATCCTCCTCCCTTCATGAACACAATGATGTGTTTTTCATGTCTGTACTCCAAAAAATGTGGCCACAACAGCGAGTTAAAAAGGTCTGAGCCTGAGTGATGATCAGGATTTTCTGGGAGAAAAATTACATTAGGGTTAATGGGAGAGATTTCCGCCTATTTGGACAGTTGGTCACCTGCTAGCCAAGGGGTACGATTTAATGATTTGAAACCTCTTTTGTGAGAAGCAGGACACATATACCCCCATTTTGATGTATTTTTTATGGCTGTGGAGTGAAATTTGTGGGCGTGGGAGCGATATGTTCGAGCGAGGTCTATTGATCAGAGAGGAGGTCTGCACTCTAGCTTTTAAATCATCACTCTAGCTCTTCCAATACACACCCATTATAAAGCCTGAAAATTTGCTGAAAACCATTAGGTGCATAAAGCTAAATTGTGGAAAAACTGTAGGAGATAGCACAAAAAAGTCGATACAACATATTTAAAGGAGAAGATTGTGAACTTTTTAAAGCAAAAATGAGGTCTGTCGGTGAAAGTATGCTGAAGTTATAAGGCTGAGAATGTGAAGGTGTAAAAGGTAGAATTTGAAGATTTCCCCATCCATTTTTAATGGTAAAAATTTTGCACAAGAAGTAAAAAATATCAAAAAGTATAAGGGGTAGAAAAGTGAAAAATACATCCGCACTTTTCCTGAAGGAGAGGAATAGTTTAAGTTTGAACGGTTGAAACCGTTGAAAGTGCCAAAAAAGGTACGGAAGAATAATAATAACTAGAAAAATTGCATTTCCTTTCAGAAAATGCGTGGAAATGCTGAGTGCTGAAAGCTGAAAAAGCAATGCTGCTAATAAAACATGGAGGAAGGTTTAAATTTTAAAGCTGTTGAAGGGGTGAGAAGAAATATAAGTTGGATAATTGTTTAATTGGTTGAAGGACAAATAGTATGAATATGCTCTATAAAGGGAAATTTTATTCATGCTGAAAGAGGCTAGAAAAATGTCTAGTTTGAATGAAGAAGGAAATTGCCTTAAAAGGCAGGAAGGTGAGAAGTGGCATAAGTTTAAGTTGTACTAGTAGTATGATTAGAAGTCAAGTAGTGATACTAGTAGTCATGTAAGCAGTAGAAGTAGTTTGAGAATAAAAGAAGTATAAGTCAAAGTAGTAGAGAAAGTAGAAAAAGTAGCAATAGCAGCAGTAGAGAAAGTAGAAATAGGAGCAATAGCAGTTGAAGTAGAGGGGAAAGTACTAGTTTAATTGACATTAGCAGTAGTTGTAGTACTAGAGGTGGGATTTTGTTTGAAGGATGGAATAATGCATAAATATTAAAACTAATTTAAACAGGGAAAATTTAAATAATTAAAAATCCTCAAGTATCAGAAAGTTTTTAAGTATTAGAAAGGTTTGAATCAGTTTGAATGAGTTTAAATTAGTTTGAAAAATTAAATGATAAATCATCACTGAGTGACTTTAAAATGTGAAAAATTTAAATGAATAAAAATCCTGAATACACCCCATAATGTCCTCAATGAGCTTAAATTTTAAAGCACTGAATGGTTTTTGTAGGTCAAAGTTCATGTGAGGAGATAGGCGCTGAAGTTTTTCAAGCGCTCTAGTAAAGGGTTTTAAACGTCACCCCCAGTGCTATGTGTACTGAGCCTGGCTTCATGTGTCTCATATGTTCCATTGGAAGAAGCTTTCCAGTCAGCTGTGTGTCTCCAGGTGCACAAATTGGTTGCCATGGGGTCTGTAGATGCATAACTATAGCAGGAGAAAGAAGGCTTGATGCTGAGAAAAAAAATCCCAAACTATGCCCTGAAGCTCATTCTCTGTAATGGCTACATTCATGATAAGAAACTTGTGAGAACCCCACGACTCTGCTGAAAATATTGATACAATAGATTAACAAAATCCTAAATACACCCCATAATGTGCTCAATGAGCTGAATTTTTGGAGCCCTGATGGTTTCTGTAGGTCAAAGATTGTGGTAGGAGATAGGGGCCTAAGTTCGTCAAGTGCTCTGGTGAAGGGTTTTAAATGTAACCCTCAGTGCTGTGAGTGTGTGTGTGTATTCTGTCATCATGGGTATGTCATATCAACTTTCCAGACGGCTACCCATGATGACATGTCGTACTGTTCTGACCCTCAACACTTTGTTTAGGCTCGTCTTGACCCTCGCAGAGACTAAATGTCGCAACAGACAGATAGTTCTGGTCCCTGAAAAGACAGCCTTGCTTACAACCTCAGGGTCATGAGGCTGCATGAGAAGGCCAACCTAGATTATTTTCAGCTTCTTACTAAAAGATAATGACTCTATATTTCTTAACCTAAATGTATGAAGAGATTCTATTACACAGTCCCCCCATTTGAAAATTCTTACTATCATAAAAACCTGATCACCATATTAAACACTAACCATCCTTACGTGATTAAAATAAAACATGTACACTAAATTCTAAATGCTATGTGTGTGATTTGCTGCATCTAAGACTTAATAATACCACATGACATGTGACACATTGGATATGACATGAAACAAAAATCAAAATGCATTTACCAGTTATATGAATTATGCAACCTTATCAAATTGTGATACAATTCCCCCAATTATGGAAAAGTTATAAAATTGTGGTATCAGCTCTCAAGAAGTGTAATAATCAATGTTCATTGGGTTGAATAAGAGCTCATATTGATGTTCAATTTCTTCACCATCATACCACAGCTAGGATCATTTCAAATTATATCAGCGCATAAATCTGAAAACCCTGCGCGGTTGTTTCAACAGGGAAAGAATCATACGGCCCTGCGCCCTTGCAACCATCTATGTTCTGGATACGCTGACATAAAAACCTTTGCGTAGTAAAATTCTCATCTTCTGGTAATACCATTAATTTCATTGTAGCAACCTATGACAAACCTCTTGATTAGTATGTGATTAACCCCTTGATCAATGTGTGATTAGTGTAGTCCTTTAAACTCTGCGAATGAACCATGTTCAGTTCAATATCTCAGCTCACTGGATATGTTGTTTGTGTTGCTCAAAGTCCATGGCTTATCTTCATCTCCTTCAAAGTCCAGGAACTGTTCAGGTCCCTCAGTCCCTCCTTCATACATCACACAAATTCAATCAATCAGTCAATCAAATTTTATTTATATAGCGCCAATTCACAACAGCCGTCATCTCAAGACGCTTTTCAAAGAACAAGAGCAGGTCTAGACCACGCTCATTGTTTGATGATCAAGAACCAACCTAAGATGGGTTTTGGCCCATCTCATCTAACATGAGTAGCAGTGGCAAGAAAAAAAACTTGGCAAGAAAAAGAAACCTTGGGCAGGACCAGCCTCATGTTAGACAGCCACCATGCCGCTGCTGGGCTGGGGAGGAATGTAGAGAGATGGAGGGAGAGAGGGAGAGATAGAGAAAAGGGCAGGGGGAGAGAGAGAGAGAACAAGATAAGGAGAAGGAGGGAGAGAATGAGTAAGGAGAGTGGGAGGGAGGTAGAAGGAGTAGAGAATGAGGGTGAGAGAGACAGGGGACATCAGAAACAACAGCAACAACAACAACAGCTCATGTAATGGTGAAACAAAATGAATTCAGTTTACAGGGTTAGGACATGAGTAATTATGGACAATGTTAAATTAATTAAATGTGAATACAGTCAGCAGGCCTAATAGTAGTCAACTCTAGTTTTATGTTATTAATGTCAGTGAGGCTGATGTCCATGTCTACGGTAACAGTCCAGAGGAATCCAAGAGAAGAAGGAGCTCAGGGCCTGAGGTGGACAATCAAAGACGATGCGGCTAACAGTCCAGAGGAATCCATAAATGTTTAGCCGCAGTAAAGCATAGCTTTGTAAGTTAGCAATTCATGCAGTGAAAGATTTATCACAGTGCTTTTGATCATGAAAGCTCATAAGCACAAGTAGTAAAGCATTTTCCTATAGATTAGTGTCAGTGCAAATTTTGTTGATCTAATTTTTTCTTGAGAGACTAACTTTCTTCCCCAAAATGATGTACCAAATCATGCAATAACATTTCAAAAAAGTTTTGACTCCAAGATCTTTTGATGGTGTTGCTTCCATCCATCAACTGAATCTGTCATCTTTACAAACATGTAACAATTCCCTTGGCAGTTTTAATGATGTCCACATTGTCTATGAATAGATGTCTAAAAGCGTCTCTCTGGAGCTGGGAAAGTGTCCCACTAATGTTTTTTTTGGTCTCTTCAATTGATCTGAAAACACACATCACAATGACTCAAGAGTTTATCAACTATTGTCATGTTTTATTTCTCTCATTATCTACCCCCTTGCACAGTGTGAATCACTGTGCAAGTCAGATCCTGAGTTGGTTTGTTAATACTACTGTAGCAAAATAGTTATTTGACTTAAAAACATTTTCTGTGGCCTTATTGGCCTTTGACAGCTTCCCAATACTTGTACATTAGGTGACACATCTGTGAGGAGTGTATGCCAATTCAGCACAGCTGTATTTGAATTTATCAGTATTAAACTAACAGAATCGGAATGTTAAAACTAACAATTAACTCTTTCCATCATCCACAAAAATCACACTGTAGTAAGCCACCACTTTCACATTGTCTGGGCTGGGGCCCCCCACCACATCTCCAGCCAGAGGCATCCCTGGTCTGGGCAGTTGTCAAAAATGTCCAGTCTGATCACACCCCCAGCAGGCCTTTAGATGTCACACATCCATCAGAATTCCACTCTCTCCCTCTGCCGGGATATATCATCTCTATGGAGTAGGGTTCTGTCTGAGGATAAACATTCACAACAGGTGATCAAACAGTTGGCATCTGCACGGTCTGCATCGCTGGGTCTCTTTTGCAGTGTCCCCCTTAGAGGTGGCTACCATTGCAGCCTGAGTCTGTACTTTGTTTCTGCTTCGCAGTTCTTACAGCTGTAGCTGTATCAACTTCCGCTGAATGTTCTTTTCCTTGCTCTTTCAGTCTCCACTCTTCATCTGGCAACACCCTCCACATCACATCACAATATGCATTGAACTCACTCCCATCTATCATGGGATTCGTCATCCAACCTTGTTTTGCCTTGTGCAGAAACTCCTCCATTGTCTTAGTTCCCAGCCAAGAATGCTTTCATGTCTGGTGTAGTCAACATTTTCCCTACAGTTCATCCTCAAAAGCTTGTATCCATCTCCCTGCACCCTGTTCAGTTTGTGGTAGTACACATAGCTAGCCTGTGTACCCTTTATTAAGACTGAAAACATACCATCAGTGCATTTTCAAGTGAACATAATCTAGGCCTATATCTAAGATCATACTTTGTACTATTGGGTGACAGAGTTCACGTGGCAAGTCTATGTTATTGTTACCCAGATTAAACCAATATGACTGTTCAGCATTATCAGCATTATCATTCATATAACAATTACTTACGATCATTACTTGGGGAATCGGGCAAAGGTTTGTTGTGGGCTTTGTCTCCCTCAGCAAACTCAAAATCACATATTATATCAACTTTCCCTAACAGAGAAGGATAATTTCCTATGTTTTCTGATACTGGATTTGGCTGCAGAATCTCTTTTCTGTTTTACCTATTTTCCATGTTTGTGACTTTCTTTTTTCCACCTTCTCCTTATTGCTTTCTAGCTCTGAAAACCCAATCTTTAATTTATTCATAAAATAGTGTTGGCCTTCACTTTTGAACATGTCCAGTACTTTTAGTTCCAAATCTCTTGTTTTTGTGTTTTTTACTTTTATCTTTGTGTTAATGGTCTTCACTTCGCTGCTCCAAATCCTCACACACATTCACATCAGATGTGCCTCCTCTAGGTTATAAAAATTCTAACCTCTTGACTCAATGTCCCCATTTCTTTGTAAGTTTTTGGATATCATTTAAGTGTTCAGGAGCTCTACACCCTACCAATGCAATTGGAGTTAAACTAATTTCCCTTTCTGGTCATGGTTTTTGTAGAATTTATTATTTCTATTGAATTACTTTGATCAGCAGTGTTCCTGTAAACCTATTTTTTCTTGCTATGTTTTTATTTTTGGAAAGAAAACTATTATTATTATTATCATTATTGATTGATTTTAATTCTTTATTTCGTGTTAAAGTATTCACACTATGGAAAACATCACTTTACTTCTCTGTCCCTTTTCACAACTTAAACAACTTTCAGTTACCCTTTGTCTGATCTCTAATCCAGAACACACAGTCACCCATTGCCAAAGATAAAGGGAAAAAAAAGAACAATACAGACCCGACACAAAGTCAGGATCTTTCTCTATATTTAGCACCGTTTTTCCAAGCCTTGCCTTACTTCAATCACAGTCAAAGCCATAATATTCTCAATGTCAGTCTTTTACACACTCACTACTCAAACAGTGCACTTGCCACACCACAATCTTAACTTGCATCAGCCTTCAAAATGCAACACTTCAACACTTCTTCAAATGAACACACACACCAAAACCTGATCCCCAGCAGTTTTGTGAAATTCTCAGAAATTACACAGTACAAAAGCTTTTGCATTAAATTAAGTCTCACAGCAATAGTCAGTATTGTTATTAACAGTTTCAACAATATTTAAAAAACCACAGTATTTTGACAGATTCAGCAGATGAAGCAACCCTTAGATTTGAAGTTTTAGAAGTTTTGCACTTGTGTTACCTCATTTCTTTTTGCCCTTTTTGTATCTTTTATATTTTCACAAACATTATTTTAGCAGCTTTAACACAGAAAAATTTTTAGGGAGCATCAGACATGTGCAAGCATAAGCTAAAACCTTCATATCAGGAGTGTTCATCATGATACTAGGAACAGAACCTCTTTCCTAGGAGTATTTAACCTTCTATGTCTCAACCAGTGGCGGCTGCTGGTCTTTCAAGGAAGGGAAGCTCATTTTTCTGGCCAACATCATAATTGTGTTTGTTTATTTGTATGTAACAGAACAGAGTCGCCAAACACAACGGCAGTAGTTTTTAACAAAGACAAAAGTCGCTGAGGATCGGTAAAGTCTCTGGAGCAGTTAAGAACAACGGAATGAATAACTTGGAAAATGCTTTGGTAGATGTTTTATTCTTCAAGATCGCTGATTCGCTTGTTTAGCTGTCAATCAAAAAAGGATTTCGCCTCAGACAGCTCATCCAATCATGGGTGCAGAAGCTCGGAGTCCGGGAGAAAGTCGGGACCGCCCTCTCGCCATAGAACTCCAGAGACGCCGAGCGTCCGATGGGCGGGACAAAGCCCAGCATTTATCCAATGAGCGTCTAGTTTCGCTGCTGGAACAACCCACTTTGAGCTTCCACATTGAAGTCAGCAGAAGCCCAGCGTCCGGCTGTTTAAAGCGCTGAGGCGCTGCGAGGATGAATGAGAACGAAGTTGTGCAGATAGGCTTCTTATCACACTGTGATAAGAAGCTGATTCTGAACAAAAGATGAAGGCTTTCTTGCGCGTATTTAGTTAATGAAATGTACACACAGCAGTACGTATTTCACCACATTTTCTTTTTTTGGGGGGGTGACATTTTAAGGGAAGCTGAGCTTCCCTTGCAGTCTTAGAGCAATCGCCACTGGTCTCAACTGATAGCATGTCTGCAATGAGCACAGTAATCACATAAACAACTATGAACTAAACAAAAGTGAGGAAAACACAGCAATCTTTGACTAACATAACACACACACAGATGCAGAGTCTGGCTGTGAACACTGCCAGGGAACTTGGTTGACACAGAATAAAACAGACACACAAACATCCGCTCAACCCACACACAGTGTGTTTGTCTTAAGTCTTAAGTGTTTTGTACTTTTTTAACATTCCTACAATTCCTGTGTTGAGGGTCAGTCCTCAGTTTTTATTGTTGATTCTTGTTTTGGTTTTTCCAATTTGTGTGATTTCTGTACAATTGGTCAGAAGATATGGTACATGCTTATGCAATTGGGATCCCTGAATGGGCTTTTCAGCCTATCCTTATTGACCTCTTTTTCTATCTCCTGCTCATCAAGCCAATCTGTATCTGTAATGTAAGTCCAAGTATAACACTGATTTTGTGAGGTCTTTGCCTTTCGGCAAAAGAAATAAAATCAGATATGTATTAGTGACTCATTCTAATTATTTGGCCCTCTAGAGTCTGGATCAGACTTTTCTGAGGAAATATGTCACTTTCGTTCTCCTTTTGGCTTTTTCTTTAGCCTCAGCGGAACTCCGCATGACAAATCCTCCTTTCTAGTGGAATTTTCGAGAAAGAAAATCCACGTATGTATTACTAGATGAATCTGCTCGTCCATCGGCTACCACCTTTCAGAGCTCATAAAAGAATGACCTAAAACTCACAGTTTTCTCAACAATTATCCAGACCTCCTTATCACCAGGCCTTCAGCCTAAAAAAAAACAGAAAACACATCAGAACCTGGGCCAGGCTCTCTGCAGACCGGTCTCCACACAACTACTGGCCTATGCTCCTTCGCACCCAGTCTAGCGGTCTCCCCATAAACTACTGGCCTATGCCGCTTTGCACCCAGTCTAACTAGCTCCACACAACTACTGGCCTGTGCCGCTTAGCACCCAGTCTAGCTAATTCCACACAACTACTGGCCTGTGCACCCAGTCTATCTAGTTCCACACAACTACTAGCCTTGTGCTTCTCCGCACTCAGTCTAACTAGCTCCACATATAACGGTCTTACACAACCCACTGCAGTTTACCCTATATTCAGCTGATATATATATACAATTTTAATTGGCTTCCTCTCCCAAATTTAGCACATTTTGATCCGCTGACTGCATGCATGCAGTTTTCTCAGACTGTCTTCATTCCCACTGTCTCCTCTTAATTCTATTCTAGGTTTTTTTGATTCGAAGAGGACAGAGAACAGTAGTCTGCACTACCTCACAGGGAAAAGAACACTCAAATAAATTTTAGGAGATCTCCTACCTTTTTCTAAGAAGTTCGCAGAGTCACAGTCCCTTGTCCCCCGATATGAATTCTGGCTAAGGCTCACCATTATGTTATGGAAAATCCAGCGTAAACTTAATGCTTAAACAATGCACAGGAGACAGGATGAGATCTGACCGTCCAAGTTTCTAAACATCCTGCTGACATTTAGTTGAACCTAAGAAAAATTCATGTACGGTAAGAACAAAGAAGGGGTAATTTGACTTATTTTACAAGTTTGTCTTGTATGAAATTATCACCCACCTGGAGTCTATCAGGGTTTTCAGGGCTAGGAGGCTAGGAAATGCTCCTGCTGACATCAGTTGCCCATTTAGCTGCTTTACCCCTGAACAAATAATTCATAACATAGGTTATCTTGGCCCTCTCGAAAAGATAGCTACTTGGCTGCTGATCAAAAACTAAAGAGCAGCGAATTAAAAAACCACTACAACTACCTGCCTCCACCGTGTAGGGTTCAGGTGGAGGAACAAAAAGCTTTACTCTTTACTAGGAACGGAGGGCTGAGAAAAGGCTGCAGTAAGGGGGGGGGGGGGGGGGGGGTCTTCCGATACCCGGAGTTTGGAAACCTGAGTTCTGAGTGATTGGAGAACGTCCATTATTTCCTGAAGCATTTGTTTATGCTGTCCAATACAAAATCCTTGTGTGGAAAGGGCTGTTTGGATGGCGTCTGGGTTTGCTGGATCCATGATTGGCCAGAGTATTCTGTGATGAATGAGTGTAGTGATGGAGCCAGAATGCAAAACCAGACAGGGGAAGGGTTTAACAGGTTTTATTGAAATTTGTGTATTTCCACTTGAAGGAGATGGGGTCCGGGATGAGAGGTCCAGGTGAGAGGGAGAGTGCTGGGTGGCAGGCTGGCAAGGAGACTGGAGGGAGGCACTGGAAAAAAAAAACAGAAGAGAGCCAGGGTTTATAACTAGAAAAAATTTAAAAAATCTTCAAATGTAGATTTAGATATCTCAAAACATGTCCTGGAGCCAAGTACCGCTGCGTAAAGGCGAAAATACTTTGGCGCTGAGGCATGGGTCTGAAGCAGTCTTAAAGCCGGCTTGATTGTGGAGCACAGACTGCTTGTGATCAGCCTTGGAGCACAGGTGCACGCCTCTGAAAGCAGGCGATAGACAGCAAGACAATCCCGCCCAAATTCATCCAGTCAAACAAAACAAAGAAAAATTCCATGCTCACCACAGCTGGATCTTATTTCTATCTAGCCATTCCACTTAACAAGTACTGCAAGCAGGTAGACATTTGCAGCACTCCTGTTATCTACAGCCATCAGTGTCAATTCATCCAAATGAACAAAGATTTCACTCTGTCCCTGCAGGATCTGGTGACCAATGTGTCTCCTCGTATTGTGCGTGGTACCACCTCAGGTAACGTGTACGGTCCAGGTCAAGGCTCCTTCCTTAACATTGAGCTCATCAGTGAGAAGACAGCAGCCTACTGGTGTCAGTCTGTTGCAGAGCTGAAGATGGACTTCCCCAATAATGTAAGTTTCTTTTCCTGGCAGCTGTTTGTTTCTTCATAGTAAATGTAAGCTTCTCCACTACACACAAGTGCATTCAATTGTGAAATCTGTTTGTAAGCCGGTCAAGACTTTTACAATAATTTGAGAGTGTAGTACTGATAAAATACATTGTTTATTAAGCTATGCTGTGCAATACTCTGTTAAACTGTACAACACTCTGTGCAATATCCTACAGTGCAATGGTGCAAACTGGTTTTGTATACACTTCCTTCTCATTGTGCTTGTACATAGTTAATTTCTCAAACACTGCATTTTGTAAATAGCTTTATTTCTAATATTCTGCACTTTTGACAAAATGTTGCAATTTCTTATTTATTCTTCTTTCATTCCTACTTCTGTTCTAGTATTATGACCCCCCCACCCCCTAATAAATAAATTATCCTGATTCTGATGATCCTGACACTGATAGCATAATTTAAAAAGTTGGAATGTAGTCAAATGAGTTCAAGTTGCAAAACAAACTGCAGGTCTGTCTATAGGGCCATTGATTTGTGCATTACACCACTGCAGCTGTGAATGAAAACAGTTTAATCAGTTTCAGAGCTCTTCTCACCAAGACTGTCAGTATCTTGGCAGCAAAAGTTGTCCCATGCCCATGAGTTACCTTACTAAATACAGTAACATGTAACTGTACTGTAGTTTTCAAATGGCTGTGCAAATAGTGTATAGTGCCCTCTTGAGCATTTTTCTTGGAGAGTAAACTGTCATAATGAAAACATGACAAAGCCATTTGATTATCTTGTTCATTAACAATGGAGTCAGGACTTTTCATTTTGATGACACAGATGCTTTTATTGACATGAATACCTGCTTTTGAGTACCAAACTATCCATTTTGAGCAAGTGACACAATAATGCAGGTTATTATTATTATCTGCTACAGGCAACTAGCAGTTTTGCAGTTTGTACTTATTGTTTTAAGAAATGTACTGACTGTTGTGCAAATTTGAGAAATGCACCAAAGCTACTGAGAAAAACTGCAACTACAGCAGATCTGTCAGTCCAAATGTTATTGTACCAAATACAGACATTCATCTTGGGTCTACTTTAAGGGTTGGGCTCTGGTGTATCGCACTGCTCTGCCTATAGTTATGCCGGTGCTGCCAAGTCATCCCCCCTCCCTTAAATTAAATTGGTTATCTGTGTCTATGGCTTTGACGTGCACATGTGAAAGGCACTTCCTGAAAAAACAGGACCTTTGCGTTTTCAAATTACCTTTGGTAGGGGAGCGCAGTGGAGCTCTAATACCAAAATGGTATACACATTTTAATTGTTCAAGTCTGAATTTAGTTAGTTTGATAGATATAATAATGAATAAGTGTCTTTTTGACTCATGTGTATCTCAAACAAATATGAAAACTAACCTTTGTCTAACTAACCTTGTCCTTCTGTAAGGTGGTGATCTCCAGCATAATGTGCAGTTACAACAAGGAGGACTGGACTGAACTCGCCAAGATGGCAGAGGTGAGAAGGATTATATGCCAATAACAAAATTCTCACAGTTAAGAGAATGCGACAAATCAAAGTAATGTATGTATTTAGAAATCAGGAGCAGATGCTTTGGAGCTGAACCTATCTTGTCCTCATGGGATGGGGGAGAGAGGCATGGGACTGGCCTGTGGACAGGTAAACACACACATGTGTAGACAGTGCATCATATACTTTGAATAGGCATTCTGCATACATACATGTACACGCTGTCTTGCTTATATTACAGCAGCCACAGTCTAGTGTAACCTCCAAAATGTGATTATTTTTTGTGTTTGACATGAAGCTGTTTTCTTGTGTCTTAATCTTTAGGACCCAGTGTTGGTGCGTAATATCTGTCGCTGGGTACGTGCAGCCATTTCTATTCCTTTCTTCGCCAAACTGACACCAAATGTTACCAATATTGTTGACATTGCCAAGGCTGCCCATGAAGGTAAACACACTTTCTTCTTCCTTTCCTTTCTTCTCTGTTTTCTTCTTCTGTTTCTCTATATCATTGTAAAATTCAAATGAAATTGTGTTAATGAGGCAGACATGGAACATGTGCATTGCTGTAACTGTTGATTTATAGGTGGAGCAGATGGAGTTACGGCCACAAACACAGTCTCAGGTATGATGGGACTGAAGGCTGATGGCTCCCCCTGGCCAAGTATTGGAAAAGGCAAACGCACCACATATGGAGGAGTGTCTGGTAAGGATATAAATCATAGACTGTATACAGTATGGACAACTTGTCTCCACCTCCTGTCATTGGATGAATTTGAAGCCAAATTGCTCTGAGTATGTCCGCGATTTTCTACATTTCCTGGAACTGGCATTTGCACAGAATCATTTGCTTTGCTCAAACAGCATACCCCCCAGATGATCTACTCAGTCTTCATACACCCATGGGCTGTTTCAAATGTAAATCATTTAAAACATAAATCCCTTATAACTTTTAAAAATGGAGCTGCCAGAAAAAAGAGGACTTGAGCACAAACCAGTCTTACAATAACTACATATCAACATCCAAACCAGGGGAAAAAATTTTATTCTGTGTTATTAATTTCAAAATTTTGTCCACAGCTTTGTTAAGTCTGCTGGAGGAGGCTGTCTATGACCTATCCTGCAGCCTGTCACTAGGGGATGTTGTTTTCCCAGAGGTTTCAACCAGCGGGGAGGCAGAGAATGTCCATTTTATATACAGTCTATGATTAAACTCAACCTAAACTCAACTCCTTGAAACTGATCATTACCAGTTTAGTTAGTATACAGTAATACTTAAGGGGGGTATCTATTAGGGTTGAAGTGATACTAAAATTTTTGGTTACGACACACGATATTCAACTCACGGTATGATATATATCACAATATTGGATTGTGCGTTACCTTGTCCAGGTGGTGACATTTTATGTGCGTTCGTAGGTTGTTTGCATTTCCAGTATATTTTACTTGTGTGTCACAGCTTGCAAATAGCAAAGCTTTTATGTACATTGACGTTTTCCTTCTTCCTTTTAAAATAGAAGTGCTCCCACACATCTGGTTTTAACTAGGGATGCACCAAAATGAAAATTCTTGGCCGAAACCAAAAACTGAAAGAAATTATTATGCCAGTTATTAGCACCATTACATTGATGTCTATGACTGTGTACTAATCTTACTAAAATAAAGGCAAAATTGATATCAATATTATAAATTAATATTAATCAATATCAAATACTAAAATAATATTAATTTATGCAATTGCAATTTGAGTTTTGAGTTTTGAAGTCAGTGTGTTGCTGCATGTTCTGAGTGGTCTATAGCTTTAGATGTGTAGTAATTTGAATTTATAATAAATGTCCTATAATTATAGAGTTAAATTATGACATTTATGCACTCATTGAAAAAGGCACCACCCATTCTTTGCCCAGGGAAAAAAGAAAGAAGACAAAGTTTAATTTAGTAATGAAACATTGAATCAGTCTTAAACAGATTCAAATCAATCTTATATCTGAGAGCGGAATTCTCATTTCAGGGACTTCGCTTCTGAAAGGACCACTAAAAGATGACAACTTAAAATTAAAATGGATACTTTATTGACAAATGCTAGGTGATGACATAAATTCAATAAATGATGATCAAATAATGAGAAAATAAAAGCACACTTAATGGATGAATGGAGGAATGGTTTGAATTCAGCTAAGACTGGAGGTTAATGATAGTGAGTGAATAAGGAGAAATTTAACCTAACGGTGTTACTAGGATAAATTTTGAAAGAGGAATTTGGAGAAACTGATCCATAACTAAGAATGTAAGCTCTGAACGCATGACAACATCACCCTGTTCTTCAAAGAATGTCGAGGGGTTTGCCTACTTATTTGATGACGGTTCTCAGTGGGCAGTCTTGGAGTGGATCAGCTGAAGGTCCAGACTACTGGCTCTGGTACTTGGAGCAGACCTTTACCGACAATGGATCTTATGTCACACACAAGCGCGTGACACTGACACCCTGTGGATCCTTCAGCGTTCCTCTTTCGATATTATCTTCGGGTGTCACTTTAGCGAACCAAACAAAATAACAAACTTAGACTTTGATATTCTATGCGTGCAGCTAATTACTAATGCTGTAAAGAAACTTGGGCATGGCTTCATCCAATTTTCTAAAAGGCTGAAAACTTAAGGCAAATTAAAAAAGTGCAGGGAAAAATTACAAGACGATGAAGGCGAAGACAAAAACGCCAACAAAGGGAAAAAAAAAACACAGGAGAGCAAGTGGCGTAAGCTTAGCACTTTTAAGCCATTCGTATGGGGCATGAACTGAAAGAGGGGGGCACTCGTGCACCCTTTGTTCACAATGCAGGCCCATTGGCTGGCAAGTGAATTAAATTTAATGGGGTATTAATAAGTGAGTTAGATCTAATTTACTCACCCACTATGATTGATGCCATTTATCAAATGACATACAATCTAGTTTCACTTCACTGTTTCTCATGAGCAGATGCATTGAACCATGACATTTAATGTAAAGCAAACTTTGATCAGCCGTTTTCCTGGTAATCTATAACCTGAGGATTAACAAACTCTGTTAAAGTTAGAGGGAGATAGGACTCAAATTATCTTTTCTAACAGAAACACCATCAAGCATGAGAAACACATACTTGATAACACTTAATTTGAATATAACCTTGTCAATCAATAAGTAAATGATTAAAATATATATTCTGGTGAGGTAGACAAAACATAGCATTTAAATGTTCAAAACATTCTTAACTCAAGTATAAAAGAGTTTTCAGTTACTATTTCTAATATTGCTAACCTATTTTGGGAATACCATCCACTAAGCTAAAAAGTATATAACATGCAACATAAATTCAAGGAATACATATTTGGATTCTGACCAAAACCATATTCAGAAAACACCACTAGGAGGAGCTCTTGGTCCATGGAAAACCTGGAATAAATTTTTGAAGTTGACAGTTTGGCTTATAGACATGCTAAACAAATGAGACAAAGATTGTTTCACTGCTGATGTGGTGTACAGATAGAAAATCCTGGTTAAGTGTCCATTAAACCTGAAATTAAACCATTTGCAGTTATTCTCTTCATTCTGCACCTAAAGAGAGTCACAGGAAAAACAAGCCACTCAGAGAATTTATGGCTGGGATCTGTTTCAGGGATAGGTGCTCCAAATGCCCTCTTGGGTTGAGTTCTCATGACCCCCGGGATCATTCTTAAGGCTGAGGTGTCAACTATGGGCTATCCCAGCCAAGGTGAGAAGGTGAGAAGGTGAATGTTTATTTGGTCTGGGAGTCCTGTTGTTGATCAGTAACTTTGTCTATTTGAAGTGTAAAATATTCACCATTTGCCTTTTGGGAGAGCACCTCTTGGTTCTTTCCAGGGGGTTGTGAAAGGCCATTATTTTGGTGTGAAAAGTTACTCCCTATCTCTCTCTACTGACCAGGGGACTCTGCATTCCTTTGAGGGTGAATTAAAGGTGAAAAGGCAAAAAAATCTGGAAACAGCAGTTAATCCAGGGAGGGTAGTTGCGTCTTGTTTAGAACTTGCTACTGGCTAGATCTACTCTACCTGTTAAGCCTACTAAATATAAGCATGCAAGGTTACGGGAAACAGTTCAATCAAGTCGTTTACCTGGTCTTTCCTCTGGTTGTCTACGGAATCGTAGCCTAGCACTACATTGATCTATCTTGTACTGCAAGGACCTTCCACATTTGGCGTATATGAATGCTAACCTGAAGGTGAGGAGGTACCCTAATATTATAGTGGTGGCTAACAGGGTGTCTGGGGTGGACCAGACATAGACTATGGGTTAAATAGGGGCCTCTCTTGAGATCTCATGTCTACAAGTATATTATCATCAGGAGTTAAATCAGTGGTCTGAGTCCCTTCATATTGGATCTCGGAGATGGTTTTAAGATCTAACTGGAGTGCATGCTTGCTGAAAAACGCTGGTACTTCAACCTCTGTTTCAGGTTGGTCAGGGTTAAGGTAATGGAGGGCAATGTCATCCACATGGAGAATGGCATTTGGCAGCACCTCAATCCACATGGTCTGATCAAGTAAGGGAATGCTTGTGGCAGTGTCGTGTTGGTCATAAGTTACCAACACGTCTTAGTCTTAGTGGGGTTGTTGACTAGCCAATGGTGACCCACCATTTCTGCTTGCATCACAGACACCTGTGCAAGGGGTTTGGCTGTGGTAGGGCATCAAGTGCTGGACGTCATGGGTGTAAGACCACAGTTGCCACACCTTGTCGCCCACCTGGAGTTCTTGTTGGGAGGCTTTTTGGTCATGGTAAGACTTGTGCCCTTCTGCACTTTTACTGAGATGCTCTTGGGTAAAGGCAAAGGTTGCCTTCAGGAGCTGGTGGAAGCCAGTCATGTATTGATGGGTCGTGTAGGCTGTCGCACTGCTGGCCTCACCCGGCTGATAGAAAAGGTGCAGAGGCAGCGTCATCTGTCTGCCTGTCATCAGCTAGAAGGGTGAGAACCCATTTGACTCATGTTGAGTCGCCCTGGTGGCCATTAGGAACAAGGGAAGCTTAACATCCCAGTCCTTGTGGTTGGCCAACACGTACTTTTTCAATATAGTTACCACTGTTCGATTTGCTTGTTTGACCTGTCCAGACGACTGGGGGTTGTGGCTGATGTGGAAGTTGGCTTTGATACCTAACAGTTACCACAGTTGTTGCATGACCTCTGATGTGAAGTGTGTCACTCAGTCAGAGTTGACACAACTTGGGAGTCCAAACCACGAGAAGACATGGTTCATCAAGAGGCAGGCTGTGGTCTGGGCCATAGCCTACCCACTTGGTAAATGTGCAGACAACTGTGAGGAAGTATTTCTTCCCTCTTGCTGACTCGGTGAAAGGGCCCATCCAATCGATCTGGAGGTCTGACCAGGGACATGAGATACCTCTGCATTGTAGAGGTGCTCTGTGAAGTGGATTTGCCAGTTGGAATTGGCAGCAAACCAAGCATCCTTTGATGTAATCAGCTAGATCTTTTTGCATTTGTGGCCAATAGGCCACCTGCTGGAGTACGTTGAACATGGCTTTGTTTCCCCTGTGTCCTGCGCATGGTGAGTTATGGGTGTATGTTAACATCACCCCCCTGCGGCTGCGAGGCACCACCAAGGCAGGTGAAGTGAGTGCATCGGAGACAAAAACAAGGAAGTGCTTGACAAATTGAAGCGAAGAACACGCAGGAAAGAGATGGCGCAGGTCAGGGATGGAATTAAGCAGATCAGGAGCCATAGTGGAGTTAGAAGTGGAGTTAGGCTCTGAAAGATTGGGCTCTGGTGATGGCACAAACCACAGGCTCAGACAGCTGGGGAAAAACAGAGGGCCCAAATTGCCAGTGTGAGCCAGTTACGGCTCCCTGTTTGGCCGAAAAGTCAGCCTGGTCATTGAACATCTTGTCTGGGCCAGGGACACAAGAGTGCCCCCTGACTTTCTACCAGTAGACCTGAAGATCATGTTTAGTTAAGTAGTCACATGCCAGGAACAGTTCTTTGTTTTTGACCGGCTTTCTGTTCAAGGTCAAGAGACCATTACGGTTCCACAGGAGCAGATGGCACGAGAAACAGACATGCATAGTTAGAGTCTGTACAGATCGTCAAGGCGTGGATTTTGTGTTCTACAGCAAGTTGCAAAACAATCAGAATGCTTGCCATTTCAGCGTACTGGGATGTTTGGGTCCCCAGTTTGAAACTGAGCGGTTCACACAGTGTGTTGCCGAACCAGACGACGCCTACGCTCGGACAATCGTGTCATGATGATATGAACAACCATCAACATATGTTGTAATCATGTCTTTGCAGATGTTGTCGTCAAAGTATCGGTGGCAAGATTGTTGGTGGTTCCTGGTCACAGTTCGGGGACCCTGTGTCCAAGCCATCTGTCAAGCAGCTTTGGCATGCTGCGAGTTCCATACCGAGAGGTGTTTTGGGATTTTGTGCATAGTGCACCTCAATGTCAAAGCTCTGAAGGGCCATAAGCCAAGATGCTACATGAGCATTGGTTACAACACTGTCTCTGACCCTTTGGCTGTTAAGGAAGGTTACTGGTTGGTGGTTGGTTTCCACAATTACCTTTTGGCCTCCAAGATAATTCAAAAAGGGCTTTACTGCCCACACAGTGGCAAGAAGCACTTTTTGGTGCTTTTGGTGCAACAAGGTTTTGCTAGCATATGCTACGACCGGCTTATCTGAGTCATGGATCTGGTACAGTCCTGCAATGAGGCAGTGACTACAGAAGCCGACCTGTAGATAGAATGGTCTGTTGCAGTCTTGGTAGGCAAGACAAGAAGCTGCACAAAGTCTGTCTTTCAAAGCTTGCATGGCTTGCTGTTGGGACAGCCCCCAAGTGAATGGCACCTCCTTTTTCAGCAAGTTGGTGAGGGGTTTTGCCAAGTCTGCATAGTCCTCAATGAACTGCTGGGAGCAGTTGCACACTCACATTTTGACAGGGATGTCTTGGCACCGGCATTTGTGAGCTGGTGTTGGGATGCGGACAGTGTGGATAGAGGTTAAGCCACAGTCAAGCGAGTCTTTTGCAAAAGAGGCTCAATGTTAGTGCCAAAGGTTGCAAAGTTTTTCATGCTCCTCCTTTCAATTTAGGGCGTCAGTCTTGGCCAAGAGTTGTTCCACTTTGGTGTCAAAGTCTGGATCTTGCTCTGGTGTTGGCATGGTTGGGGAGGTAGAGGTTTCTACCCCTGGAAGTACAGGGGCCGTTTCTGGCTCCAAACTGACATTTAGGACTTTCACTGTGTGCAGAACCGTCTGTGAGTCCTCAGAGAGGTCAACCTGACAGATGGTGTCATGGTCCAGTGGTACAGTTGGCAAGAGCGATATAGCCCTGGAAGGTAGGGTATGAAAGACCTGCTCTGGTGAGTGGTCTGAGATTAGTGAACGAGGCATTTTTCCTATTACAGGAATCCTCAATTTGAAGTTGTAGAATGAAGTGCTGATCAGCAGGATGGATTTTGGGATCAGAATATTTTCCAATGTCGTGTTTTGTACAAGCAAGTGTGTGAATCTAGAGTGAAGCTCTAAGAAAGGGGTTGCCTGAGTAGACAGCCTGAGTTCAAGAAAGAGCAACAATGGTAGGAAGAAGGCTTGAGTGCGTGACAGCTGTTGTCCACGTTGTGGGTCCAAGCAAATGGGCACGCCTTTAGTCATTGCAGGTATGAGAATGTTGTGTTCATTGGACACCTGACAGGCTTCAGGGATTGACTGTCCTGATTTGATGTGATCGGTATCAGGAGTCTGGGTTTCTTAGATAGGGTGTGTCGTTGTTTGGCGAAGCCTTTCACAGCCAGTTCACAGAGCTGTCTGCTGTCTAAGGTTCAGGGACAAGCTGCAACGCCAAGGTGATGACTCGTGGTGGGATGGAGGTTTTGAATGCACAAGGTTTTGAAGTTCAGGTCCTCTTCCATTTCAGGTTCATTTCGACTACCAAAGTAAGCCTGGCGCAGCTGACCGTAGTATGACTGGGGAGATTCCTGTCTCTCCTGTTTGACTAACAGTGCAGCGGCTAAACCAGTCGGTGTTAGTGAGTCAGAGAACTCATCAATTAATGCCTGACACAGCAGGACATAGTTGTTCTTGACCCAACAGGGTTGTTGTCCAATGAAGCTGCTAACCTCTCGATTGGAGGTAGCTTTGATCAAGTAGATTTTGTCATCAACAAGAGCACCTGGAAACTTCCTCAAGTAGAAGCTGATGTCTTTCAAGTAGGTGTGTCGATCTTCTGGACCTTGCGACTGGGTTCACAGCATGTGATATTACAATCCATGTTGTCAAGATCTCTGTCTGAGGGATATGCAGCTTGATGAGCAGCGGGTGTGGACTGAGGTTGGTAGCTCAGAGATAACCTCGTAGGGTCAAGGGAGTAGCGGTCATGCCATTGTAAATGATACCCAGCAGGTGTTGGTTGGGAGAGGAGCGACTAATTATCCCCAGGGGCCTGTCCGGTGTAATTAATCCTTGATTGACCCGGATGTCCTTTGGAGATACGACCCAGTTGAAAAGTGGGGTATTGGAGCACCTGTTGATCACCTAGTGATCTTTGGCCACTCTGATCTTGATGATGTTGGCCCATACTAACTTGTCTTTGAGTCTCTAAGAGCAGTTGCTTTAAATTCAAAGAATGTCTCCCTTAGGCTTCAAGGGCCACATTTTTTTGCTCTCGAACTTGGCCTTCCAGTCCCTCGCCTCAGCTGAGGACTGATCTAAGCTGATCTGTATTCTTGACTGAGGAAGAAGAAGAAGCAGAAGAAGAAGAACTTTATTAATCCCTGAAGGGAAATTCAGTTGTCTGTTGTCTCACTTGACATGTCTCTTAAAGTTATCTACAATTTACACAAGAGTTATAAAGTCTGATGGCTGTTGGTACAAAAGATCTTCTGAATCGCTCTGTCCTGCAGTTAAGAGAGAGGAGCCTTCCACCACCACCAGCCCTTTGGTCCATCAAGGTGTTGTGAAGTGGGAGATTCATGTGCTTGAGAATAGTCTCCACCTTCCTCAGCGTAGATCTCTCCACCACATCCTCCACCAAGTCCAGCTTGAGTCCAACCACAGAGCCAGCCTTTTTCACCAGTTTGTTAAGACGTCTTGCATCTTTTGTTTGATGCTTCCTTCCCAACAGACTCCAGTGTAGAACAGAACACTTGCCACCACAGACTGATAAAACATCTGCAGCATCTCACTACAGATGTCTATCCATCGGAGTCTTCTCAGGCAAAAGAGGCAGTTCTCAGCCCCTCTCTGTAGATGAAGTCTGTAGTCTCAGACCAGTCCAACTTATTATCCAGATGTACACCTAGGTATTTATATGATGTCACCACTTCGATGTCCACTCAACAGGTGTTTACTGGCTGAAGAGGGGGTTTGGATCTACGGAAGTCTATGACCATTTCCTTTTTCTTTGTGGTGTTGAGGAGGAGGCAGTGTTTGTGACTTCAGACACTGAAGGCTCTTATCAGTTCTCTGTATTCAGTTTCTTGTCCATTTCTGATACATGCCACAATAGCAGTGTCATCTGATTATTTCTGGATGTGGCAGGACTCAGTGCTGTATTTAAAGTCTGACGTATACAGTGTAAACAGGAATGGTGCCAGCACTGTCCCTTGTGGAGCCCCTGTACTGCTCATTAATGTCCCAGAAACACAGTTCCCCAGCTTGACAAACTGTGGCCTTCCTGTCAGGTAATCTGTGATCCAGGAAACACAGGAAAGATCCACTCCCATCTCTGTGAGCTTGTCTTTAAGTACGGTAGGTTGGATGGTGTTGAATTTACTTGAAAAGTCAAAGAAAATGATCCTCACATAAACCCCAGGTTCCTCCAGATGAGACAGGGCACGGTGAAGCATGTAGAGGACAGCATCCTACATTCCAATGTGTTCTTTGTATGCAAACTGCAGGGAGTCCAGTTTGTCTTTGACCTCAGACCTCAGAAGGCATAGAATCAGTTGCTCCAGGGTTTTCATAATGTGTGAAGTGAGGACCACTGGTCTGTAGTCATTGAGTTCAGCAGGACATTTTGTTTTTGGTACTGGCACAATGCAAGATGTTTTCCACAGAGTAGGTTCCCGCCCCAGCTGTAGACTCAGGTTGAAGATCCTGTGGAGAGGTTGACACAGTTCTGCAGCACAGTCTCTAAGCAGCCTCTGGACCAGCTGCCTTCCCAGGACAAAGTCTTCCAAGCTTCATCCTCACCCCTGTTTCGGTGACAGACAAGGACTAGTGTTCTAGGAGGGAAGCAGTTGAAATGGTTGAGACATTTGAATGAGATAGAGGAGTAAGGGGAGAAGTTTAAGTGGAGATTTGTTGCCGAGAGGAAGGTGGAGTAGCAGTGGAAGTGGGTGTGACAGCAGTGTCAAATCTGTTGAAGAACAGGTTGAGTTTATCAGCTCTTTCCAGATCACCCACCACTGGCTGTTTTTTCTTTTTATTGCTGTTTCCAGAGATGATACTGATTCCTCTCCACACTTCATGGATGTTGCTGTGTTGTAGATTCTTCTCTATCTTCTTTTTGTTCTCCAGCTTTGCCATCTTCAGTCTCCTCTTCAACTTTTGTTGCACTTGTTTGAGTCATTCTTTGTCACCATCTTTAAAAGCTGTCTTTTTCTGGTTAAGTATTGCTTTTATGTCTCTTGTGATCCATGGTTTGTTGTTGTAGAAACAGCGAACAGTCTTTGTGGGTATAACTGTGTCTCTACAGAAGTTGATATATTCAGTAAAGCAGTCAACTTGTTTGTCAATGTTCATACTATCCACATCTGTTTCCAGCAGCACATTCCAGTCTGTTGATTTAAAACAGTCCCTTAGAGCTTCACTGGCTTGAGGTGTCTATCCTCTGATTTTGACTTTGGTCACAGGCTGCCTCAGTACAAGTTATGATCTGACTTGCCCAGTGGTGGTATGGCAGTGGCTCTGTAGGCTTCTTTGACGTTGGCATACAGCAGATCCAGGGTTTTGTTTTCTCTGGTAGGACAGTTCACAAACTGTGAAAATCCAGTCAGGTGAGAGGAAAGGATGACATGGTTGAAGTCTCCTAATATTATTATTAGTGCCTCCGGGTGTTGAGTCTGTAGCCTGGCAACAATATTATGCAAAAGATCACATGGAATTTATTCAGTTGATTTGGGTAGGATGTAAACAACTACTGCTATGATATGACTGACCATAACATGTTCCATAACATATTCCAACATGTTCTTGGAACATAATATAGCCAAAAAGCAACTGCCAACAGTTCAATATCTGGACAACACAACCTATCATTGACAGTCATGTGTGAAGGGTTACACCATCTCTGGTTGACAAATAAAGCCAGACCCCCTCCTTTCTTCTTGCCACTCACTTTCGCATCTCTGTCTGACCTTAAGAGAGTGAAGCCAGGTAGCTCCACACTGGAGTCTGAGTTGTAGTAAAACACAGGAAGCTGCACTCACAGAATTCTTCCTCAGTCTTCACCAATAGCTCCAGCTCATTGCTTTTGTTGGGCAGAGAGTTGACATTTCCCATGATGATTGATGAAAGAAAGGGTTTATATCGCCACCTCCTAGCATTCAGCTTTGTCTTCACTTTTGCACCAGCACAGCAACCACAATAACACCTCCTGATGTCCTCTGGAATTGTATGTTGTTGTCTAGATTTGCTTTTCCTCAATGAAAGGAGCTCTCTCTTGAGTAAACTCTTCGCCCAAGAGAAGTCCATCAGCAGCCAACAAAATGACAACAAAAATATGAAAAAAAATCTAGCAAAAATTACAGATAATACAAAGAGACCAGACTTGCAGCAACCTCTCAGTTCAAGCACATCATTCAGCTCCATTTCTTTGCAAGAATTCTTGAATTAGTATCCATAAGCTCAGCTTCCCTTCTCTCAAGGGTGTCATGCAAGTTTGAGATTTGGTCTCTTAAAGAAGAGTCTTCTTGATCTGGTGGGTATGGAGGCTCTGTTTGCATCTCAGCCAAGCAGTCTTGAGTCTGCTTTAGAGTTCTTTCGGTGTCCTCCAGCTCCACTTTGAGATCACCAATTTCGTTCATTTGTGCCTGTATGTGTGATTTGGCACTGTTGATGTGTCTCAATCTTCTAGGTGATGGCTGCTGGAGCTGTCCCACTGGGTATCTTGACAGCTGCTAAGCTCTACTCTAGGCACTACTAGCTTTGTTGGGCCTTGTCTAAGTCTAAGTGTAGAACCTTTGATGGTGAAATCAGCAATCGGAGTCAAATCAGGAGATGAGGCTGTCCAAGTTGCATCTAAGACACTTTATTTAGCATGTGAATAAACAAAGTCAGTGAGAATAAACTCTGCAGAATTCAGACTGTGGTAACAGAGAAAAATCCCCTTCTTATATACCATTTCCAATGGGCGTTCACTTCCAATTTTGGTACCAACCCTTTTTCTTTATGTAAGTTCTTAAACCCTCATTTCTAATGGTGTCTGGGCAAGGCTGATAAGGCAAAGCCTCTCCCTGCTGAGCTCAGCCAACAGGTGTTTGTTTTCTAATGGTGTCTTGAGACTTCACTAGACATAAACAATACAAGGCCCTTCAATCTGGCATCAGGGTGCATTCCATACAGACCATTATTTAGCATCACTATGACCGTAAAAGTACCCTTCTCTGGTTTCCATGAGAAGGCCACCTGCACACTACCTATCAACATGCTTAAAACTGGTTCAACTTTTCCACAAGCACAGCCTAAACGTTTTCCTAGTCAGGATGTCTCTTGCATGCTTGGCAGTGACTCCGGGCTTTAGCTCATAGCATAAATTCAGAATAGCAGGTGCACAGCTTGTTCCAAGAGACAGAGTAGTTCATTTTATAACATTTAATAAATGACTCTACATCGTCTATGACTTCATTCTGTCTTTTGAGTTGGACAGACATCACAATAGCCAAGTGTGCTAAAGCTCTGGGGAGGTCTGTGCAACCCAATCAATCTCATCAGCCATTATGTTTTCAAGCTCGCTGGCATCGATGCCATTAATTTCGGCTATGTAGCCTGGGAGTAGCTGCTGAGTCAGAGTGGACAATGCAGGCTGTAGCTCATCATGGAATTGTTGCCAACTAGTCTCTTTAAGTTCTGCCATGTTGGCCAAGTAGTCAGGGGCAAAAACAACTCAAACGTCATACATGAACTTGATAAGATACTGTATCATTCTTTGATAGATGATTGAATTTTTGTAGGAAAGTGCTCCTCCCAAAAGTCTAGAAAATGACTGTCAAAATGTTTGTAGGTAATGCCATCAGACCGATTGCTCTCAGAGCAGTGTCAGCCATTGGCAGAGCCATTCCTGGTTACCCTATTTTAGCCACAGGAGGAATCGACTCAGCTGATACTGGACTACAGTTTCTTCATGCCGGGGCCTCAGTCTTACAGGTGATTATGAGGCTCTGACACCTTTTTGCTGCATTTCTTATACTCTGTTATCACATACACGTCTTAAATCATCATTATGTTCCAGTTATCAAAGATATGGTTTCATATCATAAATGATCAACACTAACTTACTATTTTTACTGTACTACCTCTGATGTCTACGGAGCCCCTAAGGGGACATGTAGGAAAAATTTATTTTTTGAATTTTATCGAGATTTTTTGCGTGATCTCGCAAAACTATTGCGAGCTCTGGCACAAACACACAGCATTACATTCATTCATTTATTCAATTCAAAGCTTTGCACACTAAAGCCTTAGGTTGTCTTTAATAGCTTTGCCTGTTTTACATCTATTGTCCACTTGATGGCACAGTAGAGCAAATGAAGCACAATAATAAAGCTTCAGCCCAGGAGTCGAGTAATTGGGTATAAAACTTCAATGCTTCAAGAGGCTTCATCTCACCATCACTAGCAACAAACCTCTTCCCCTTCCGTGTGCGTTTCATCATTTGGGTTGACTGGACACCGCAGAAATACACTGACCTTTAACCTTTTGACCAATAACCCTTTGACAACAATGCAAGGGCTTGCAAATGTTTTGCAAGATCTCACAATAGTTTTGCGAGATCTCGCAAAAAATCTCGAAAAATCTCGATAAAATCTTTTCCTTCATGTCCTCTTAAGGGCTCTGTAGATGTCGTACTAGTCTCTGTTTTTTTTTTTCTTGGTTTGTCTGTTGTTTTTTTTGTTGTTGTTTGTTTGTTTGTTTATTCTTCAAAATAGACCTTTAGTCCAAAAAAAAGTGACACCGTGTGAAATGATGGAACAGATGTTGGTGGTTTGCAATTAACTAAGACCACATTTAAGTGCTAAATAGACGACATTTCAAAAGTTGAAACTAGCTTTTTTTCCCCTCATAAATATATTCTAGTTTTTAGTTTGATTCCTGCAACATGTTTAGAAAAAAAAAGATGGGAGCAACAAAACACAGAAAAGTTTTGCAATACATTAAAAAAATAAAAACACCTAAACGACCGTCTTCTGTCTGACAAGGCTGTTTTTCAACAGGTTAGTGATGTGACTGGGTAGAAAAGGGCATTTAGACAGGCTGAGTCTCACAGAGGTAAAAACTGGAGGCAATTTACTTAACTAACAAAGACTATATGAGCAAAACATTCAATTTTGAATTTTGTTCCCCTGTTTTAAACAGCAAATAATTCACTGATTTCACCATTTCTTAAGTATTATTGTTTAAATATCAAGAGATTCTGGAAAAAATCTGTGCAACATGGACAAGGCCAAAAGCTGAAAAGCCACTGAACAGCCTGATCAGCAGGCTCTCAGGCAGCACTGTATCAAAAATCAATCCATCAATCAATCGAACTTTATTTATAAAGCGCTTTTCCAACAAAGAATGTAACGCAAAGTGCTTTACTGTTGATTTAAAACAAAAACTATTCCCACACACACACACACACACACACACACAGATACCTTACCCCAGCCAACAATACAATCTCATCCAAAGCCATGCACACACACACACACACACACACACACACACACACACACACACACCAACACACCTGCACAGATGAACCAGTTTTGAAAGCACCACTAGAGGAGCCGTCAGCACCAGGAGCAGAGAGCCGCCCACAGCCACAGGACAACAACACAGGGCCAGAGGAGAGATTTGGCAGGTACCAACCTCCACCAGGAACCCCTTGACCTGGTACTGAGGGCTCCCTCAGAGGGGGTCCTAAAAATGATGAAAGGATAAGAACAAGCGAAAAATAAAATATGAATAAAACACAGACCATCTTAGTGACAATAAATACAAATAAAATATAAAATAAGAAACCTAGGCTAACTAGAATAAATGGAGAGAAAACAAATAATATTAAGCAAAAGCTGGGCTGAAAAGGTGGGTCTTGAGCCTGCTCTATAAAATGAGAAAACTTGTTTGTCGATTTGCACATAAGAGCCTTTGGCACTAAAACCTTCACTGGATTAATGAATGTAGCAGAAAACTCTGATTTGATAAGATGCAGGTATGTAAATCATATATATATATATATATGTGTGTATATATATATATATATACATTTATATATATACATATGTATATATGATTTTCAATCAATTGTAAATTGATATCCCATTCATCAAAAATCAGCATAAGTCTTGCCATTTTTTACTGGAACAATGACCTTGTCAGTAATTAAAGAAACACAAACTAACATCCACATGCACAAGCACAATGTTCTGAAACATGTAAAATTCCTCATGGCTGTTATTAATGTTTTTTGGTTGTTTTACATCTGATCATCAAAGGTGTGCAGTGCTGTACAGAATCAAGACTTCACAGTGATCGAGGATTACTGTGTGGGTATGTAACCGAGCTTTTGTACCATTTATCTCATAATCTTCTTGAATGTGTTTTTGATATACAATACAATACAGAACAATACAACAATGCAATACAAAACAATAACTTTATCTACCCCAAAAGGGACATTTATTTGTCTGGACTCTCAATAAAATTTTCTCTGGTAGGACAGTTCACAAACTGTGTAAATCCAGTCAGGTGAGAGGAGAGGGTGACACAATTGAAGTCTCCTAGTACTATTACAAGTACCTCAGGGTGCTGAGTCCATATCCTAGCAACAGTGTCATGGAGAATACATGTATACATCTAAGTATTGTGATAATATGAGTGAAGTCTCTTGGAACATAATATGGCTAAAGAGCAATTGCCAACAGCTCAATATCTGGACAACAAAACTCCTTGACAGTCATGTGTGAAGGGTTACACCGTCTCTGGTTGACAAATAAAGCCAGACCTCCTCCTTTCTTCTTGCCACTAGCTTGAACATCTCTGTCTGACCTTATGAGAGTGAAGCCAGGTCGATCCACACTGGGGTAGGGGTTGTTTTGAGTCCACCAGGTTTCAGTAAAACACAGGAAGCTGCACTTACAGTATTCTTCCTCAGTCTTCATCAATTCAGAGGTAGTACAGTAAAAGTCTCTCAGAATTAAAAGTTGGAGGAGGTTCACTTCACTAAAAGAGACTGTATGAGCAGAGACTCTATGAAAGAAAGGGCTTATGTCTCTATTTTCTACCCTTTAACCTTACCTTCCAGTGTTTCCCCTAGCTTTTTTGCTTTGGCGGGGGGTTAGGGGAGGGGGAGAGTATGACGGAGACATACATCACCCCGTATGACGTATGTGTATGTCATACAGTGTGGCGGTAAATGAGCTAGCACTGTTTTTGTGGTTAGGAGAGATGCTTAAGCTAGCTTCCACAAGAGAATGTCCGGCATCAGCATAACTATGTACCGTCTTTTTAAAGAATACAGATATTTTCAACTGGGGTGCTGAACAGCTGGACAATTTGGTGCTCCGTGAACAGTTTTTTTTTACTGTTTTGTTGGCAGCAAACACAATGGAATGAAGCCAGAACCCCAGGTTGTCAAAACCATCCTGCGCAAAACTGGCAGGGTATGAGCGGCAAGCGCTCGCAAACAAGAATACAAGAATCAGTGGTGCTAACATGCCATGCCTCTAAGCATTTCAGCACATGTGTATGTTGTGAGCATATACAGTCTATAGTTGTGAGATAGAGAGAGATTTTATAGGCCGTTTTGATAAAAAATAAATTTATATCTTAATCTACGACTTCAATTTCTGGGTTGGGATCTCGTTGGCAGGGCGGGGCACCAAATACACTACAAGGGAAACACTGCCTTCACCTTTACACCAGCACAGCAGCCACAATAATGCCTCCTGATGTCTTCTGGAATTGGATGTTGTCATCCATATTTGCCCAATCTTAATAAAAGACACTCCTCCCTTGAGTAAACTCTTTTCCCAGCAGGAATCTCCATCAGCAGCCAAAAAACATGACAAAAATAAGAAAAGAATTGGGTAAAAAATTGCAGAAAATTCAGACAGCACAGACTTGCTGTTACTTGGTTGAGTGCAGCTTCTGGAATTATGCTATCACAATAATAGTGCTGGGGGATATCTGTGACAAAAAGTCATCTTTTTTTAACCAAGTTTGTTTTAAAACACCTGCTTTTCGTGCAGGTGTAAAGGGTTACCTACACAACTCTTTGTATGGGCTTAACTTGAGGTGACCAGACATCCCTGATTTCCGGGGACAGTCCCCATAATGGATGACCTGTCCCCGGCTAAAGCTGTCCCCTGAAATGTCCCTGATTTAAGCGTTTCATGAATGAGAACAAAAATGTTGTCCCCGGATTTCATTATAGAAATCTGGTCACCTTAGCTTAACTCTACTGAATTTACCATAAACTGAAGTGTGTCTCTAGATTGAAGTGCTTTGAGATGTATCATGATGATGAACGTTTTTGTTCAGGTCTGAAGGCTTTATTGTACCTGAAAAGTCTGGAGCTGAAGGACTGGGATGGTCAGTCTCCTCCAACGGAGAGACATCAGAAGGGGAAACCTGTCCCCAGAATTGAAGAACTGGTTGGAAAGGTACCACCACAAGTATTTAAATAGAGTTATTTAAATAGCCATACTGTCTTGGGGAAGAGGTGCAGCAAAGGGTGGGCTGTTTGAAGAAATTCGCTAATTCAAGTGGTGCACCCTAATAAAAGGTTTCGTGTTTAAAAGTCTTTTATAGTTTACATCTTATAGCTATTTCATTGCCAGAAATTAGAAAATAAATAAACAACTTTTCTGATGAAACAAATTCAAATCCTATTAGCAGCCAAAAATCTCTGCAAATCTACACCAGTAAGCAATTACAGAATATAGAAAGGGTTTTTCTTCATTTAAACTGAGATAGTTATCCTTCTCAGAAAGTTAAATACATGCAATCTAGATAATTTAATTTTGAGACAGTGCTTGGATTAAAGCATACATGTATCATCTAACTTGCCAACAGAAATTAGAAGTTTTGAAAGTAGAGCACTAATTGAACCAGTTTCTTATTACACTCCCACCTGCTACCACTTCTGACCAATCCCACTCATGAAAATTCTGACAATTTATGTTTATGCAGTCAGAATAACTGGCGATCATTGTGTCTTATTTAAAAGAATATGAACATGAAAGTATTCAGCTTAGTAAAGCATCATTAGTCATAGGTGTGCACTGAAACTTTGTTCAAAGTTTTTTTTCTCAAGATGAGGGGACAGAATGTTTGATTTAATTAATCAAAGATCTGATAGTCACAACTCTGTCCCCCCAAATCTGAGTGCATTTAGCAGAGAAATGCATAGTGATGTCCTGTGCACACATGTGCATGACTGCCACCAGTCAGCCTTTAAAGAATTTTGTCAGTTGTGCCATCACTGGTTGTTTTCATGGTTATATCATCAGACTGAAGGACTAAACATGGCTAAACTGGTTATAAAGCATTTTATTGTGTGTTTAACAGTTGCAATTCAGTCATAGTAGAAGCACTGGTTACACAACCCCAGAGAGGAATCACATGTTAACTGAGCGCGTGCATACACTACTCTTACATGTGTCATTGGTGTTCTTAATAACTTAACTGTGGCTTATTGACACATTTCTTTGTAGCTTTTTGTTGAATCTGTGCATTAGAAGAGCTCTAGGGCTCTATTTTCGTTCGCGCCGGTGAGGCGGCGGAGGGCGGCGAGCCCCGTGCAGTTGTATTTTCGTCTGGCGGAGCCCGGTGTAAGGCGAGTTTGGTATTTTCGTGGACTGAGTCGCACGGAGGCGAGCCGAGATCCGCCAAGCTGGGCGTGGTGGCGTGGCAGGGGGAGGTGTTGACAGAATCAGCTGGCGCAGTGACATTTTCGTGCTCGCCACCGGCGTGTAACGTGCGCTGAAAGCTCGCCGATTCAAACCTGGTCAGCTTTCAGCGCAAGGCGGAACGCAGCTGGTCTAGTAGTATTTTGGTAGACCGGCGGCGTATCGACATACGTCACTGATGCCTCACCGGCAGGTTTCCACAGTGTCAGGCAGATTTCAGTGCAATAAATAATCATCAACAACTATTAATCTGAGTCAGCACATACATTTAGATCTATATCGATATATTCTGATCTATATCTGATCTGATGAGCGCGTTTGGCACGCGTTTGGCACGTGTTTGGGCACACAACCTGACCAAATCAATACAGCTGAAACTGCATCAAATTAAATTAAATATCTAGTAAATAAACACACATGATGAAGTTAACAAGATATGTAATGTGTCTCCCTCCTTTTCTTTCTTCCTCTTATTTCTCGCACAGCTCGACCTGGACACGTCTCCGTGTCCTCTGTCCGTCTTGCTTGCTGCTGCGGCTGATCAGATGATTTGTTTCAGTGCTCAGATGCGTGATCTACTTTAAGCCGACATACGGATATTATAATATTCAGTTTTGTGGGCCAAATTTATTTTATATGCCAACATCTATGAAAGAAAGAGCCAGGCCACGGAGCGCGATGCGTCATTTACGCACAGATGGTTCCGATTTTAATGCCATTTTTGGAGTTTATGTTGTGATCTGTGCGCTAAACCCACCTTTGTCACGTGAGGTTTGAATATATGCAACTTTATGTGAGTGTCTTTATTTGTGGAAAAGGGTGTTTGTCTTACCAGTGGGTCCAACATTACACGGATTTAAAGGCAAGGAGAGGAGCTTATGTGATTGGTGAAAACAGGTCTCGGCTGTGTTAAATCTACTACACGCCCTCTGTCCTCCCCGTCTACGACTTATGCTGCTGGGAGGAGCTGAGTTAGGGAGGGGGGATACTTACGCCGGGCTGCGCGGCTCACCAAAATACCAAAATGTGCTTGGGAACGCCTTGTCAGCGCGGCGGATCTGATTGACGCTGCGCTTGCGGCAGATCTCCGGCGAGGCACCAAAATAGAGCCCCTATTGTTCACCAGAGCTTTCTGTGAACAACTGAGCAGATATGCCACCTCAAGTCAGAGTTGTCTGATTTGTGCCCAAAGTCAATCAGATTTATACATTTGTCACAACTAACAAAGTCCTAGTCTTTTTTGTCATTTATATCATTACAAGTGAAATATTCAACTAAATATCAGACTTGCCTTGCTTTGTCTTTGTTTTATGGAAAAAACAATTCAATTCCATTTATTTAGGATAGCCACTTGAGATGCAGCATCTTGCATTTCCACAAACAATAATTTTTTACATCCTGTGCTAATTCCATCATCATTGGCACTTGCTATGTAAGAGACCCGCAGAGATTCTTTTTACTGCTTGCTCCCAGCTATACTAATGTTAAAACAACCCGCTTTTGTAAGATTTGCATCCTCTAGGATCCCGATCATGCCTTAGAGATAGTGAAACAACCTCCTTCATGGGTTTTGTTCATTAACTTTGGTGTTAGTGAAGATGCTGTCCTTTGAGCCCTGAGAGGATTGCCTTTCTCTGAAGACCTCAAATGTTTTCCCATATAATAATTACTGTCAGAGTAATTATTTGTATATGCATATTTACCCTCAAAATTGTCCTATCCCAACAACTGCCATCTCCATTATTTCTGATGTGACACTCAAAATATGCCTTTAAGCCTGTGTGCGTGTGTGTGTGTGCAGAGCCTCCCTAGCTTTGGTCCATACCTCGTGGAGAAGACTGAGGCTGTCGCAGAATACAAAAAACAGCTCAGAGACAGCAATACCACTGACGAGGTTGACACCACCATCAGCCTGGTCAAAGCTCCCAAAAAACCTGTTCCTGCTGTTAAAGTAAGACACACAGAGACTCTCAAAGTTAACATAATGTTCTTCTCCTTAAATTAAAAATCATATTTTAAAATAGTTTGATTGTGTGTATATGTGTGTTTGATGCCTGGTATGTTTATTTTGTAGGATGTCATCGCCAGAGCACTGCGCTACATTGGTGCATACCAGGAACTTGACAATACAGAGCAGGTGCCTTTTTCTCTGGCATTACATGTTGTTATGAATTCTTAGCGCAGCGACCAAGTACAAATTGTAGCCCGAATCGTTCAGTTGGTGATACAAGCGTGAAAGTAAGTATGCACATTCTCCATGGGTCACTTGACTGGAAAAGTGTCCCACCATTTTTCATGATGGCCGCCACTAAGTGGAACAATTAGGTGATGTACTTGTTAAATTGGTGATATAGCCATGAAAATTTGCATGAATATTCTCCATAGGTCACTTGACTAGAAAAGTGTCCCAGCCGTTTGAACTTTCAAGATGGCCACCACCTACGTGGAACAATTAGGTGATATACATGTCAAATTAGTTGTATACATTGCACCCGGAAAGTATTCATACCACTTCACTTTTTCCACATTTTGTTATGTTACAGCCTTATTCCAAAATGGATTAAATTCCTTTTTTCCCTCAAAAATTCTACACAAAATACCCCATAATGACAAAGCAAAAAACTTTTTTTTGGAACATTTTGCAAATTTATTAAAAATAAGACACTCAAATGTTGCATATACATAAGTATTCACACCCTTTGCTATAAAACTCAAAATTGAGCTCAGGTGCATCCTATTTCCACTGATCAGCCTTGAAATGTTCCTCCAACTTTATTGCAGTCTACCTGTGGCAAATTCAGCTGATTGGACATGATTTGGAAAGCCACAGCTGTCTAAATAAGATCCCACAGCTGACAGAGCACGTCAGAGCACAAACCAAGCCATGAAGTCGAAAGAATTGTCTGTAGACCTCCGAAACAGGGTTGTATTGGCACACAGATGTGGGGAAGGTGCAAGGGGGGGAGAAGGGCCTTGGTCAGGGAGGTGACCAAGAACCCGATGGTCACTCTGACAGAGCTCCAGCGTTTTTCTGAGGAGATGGGAGAACCCTACAGAAGGACCACCATCTCTGCAGCACTCCACCAGTCAGGCATTAATGGTAGAGTGGCCAGACAGAAGCCACTCCTCAGTAAAAAGCACATGACAGCCCGCTTGGACTTTGCCAGAAAGCATCTGAAGGATTCACAGGCCAGGAGAAACAAACTTCTCTGGTCTGATGAAATGAAGATCGAACTCTTTGGCCTGAATGCCAAGCGTCATGTCTGAAGGGAACCAGGCACCGCTCACCACCTCGCCAATACCATCCCTACAGTGAAGCATGGTGGTGGCAGCATCATGCTGTGGGGATGTTTTTCAGCGGCAGGAACTGGGAGACTCGTCAGGATTGAGGGAAAAATTAATGCAGCAAAGTACATCGAAATCCTTGATGAAAACCTGCTCCAGAGCGCTCGAGACCTTCGACTGAGGCGACGCTTCATCTTCCAGCATGACAATGACCCTAAGCACATGGCCAAGAAGACAAAGGAGTGGCTTCAGGACAAGTCTCTAAATGTCCTTGAGTGGCCCAGCCAGAGCCCAGACTTGAACGCGATTGAACATCTTTGGAAAGACCTGAAAGTAGCTGTGCACCGACGCTGCCCATCCAACCTTACTAAGCTTGAGAGGATTTGCAAGGAAGAATGGGAAAAACTCCCCAAATCCAGGTTTGCCAAGCTTGTTGCATCACACACAAGAAGACTGGAGGCTGTAATCGCTGTTTTAAAGATGGCCGCCATCTCATTAGAGCAGTCAAATAATGTAAAGTTGGTGATATAAACATGAAAAATAGTAAGACCATTCTCCATGAGTAACTTAACAAGAAAATACTTGACTGGGTTTCGTCCAACTCCTTGCCCTTGACCTGTCCAATTTGGTAAAACCTGCCAGGAGTGTCCTCCCAATGGCATTGCTCTTAGAGTTCATGAAAGTATGCAAGCTCCCTTACCACAACAAGCTAACAGTAACAAGGGAGCGTTTTTTTTTTTTTTGATTGTTTTTTTTTTTTTTTTACTTTTTTTTTGATTGTTTTTTTGTACCTTATTTGTAACTTGTTTCTGACAAGGGAAAAGTAAACAAGGGGAAGTAGTCTTGGCAAAAAAAAAAAAAAATCCACACATAGCTTCAAACAGGGGCAACTACATAAACATGTGCAAGTGAGTCCATATTTGACGCACTTGCATTGTCCAGTACATTCCTTAGTTAAGGTGACCAGATGTTTCCGATTTCCGGAGACAGTCCCCAAATTGGACAGATTTCATTACAGAAATCTGGTCACCTTATTCTTGGTGCACCCACATTTTGTCAACTCCCAGCAACTCTCTGCAACAGGAGGAAGAGGAGTCCAAAAGATTCTCCATTCATCATCTTCTCTTACCCATCCCCAGTCCAATAGCATTCCTAGCTTTTGTTTCATTTCCTGTCCCCACACATATCCAGCCTCATAAGCTGCACATTTGGCGTGCTCTTTCAGTGCTGCTTGAGTTGGTGGGATCAAGTCATACAGTCTCTGCTTCCTTGCAAAAGAGATCAAGCCTCGCCTCATTGGCAGTTGTGCTCTTGTACATCACCGCAACAAATCTCTCATCATTTGCAGGTTGCTGTCATCAATCGCACTGAGTTTTGCAAAAGTGTTTGAGACTAGACAACTAGACTGGACAACTAGAGACAACTAGGTTATGATGTTTTAACATTTTAACAAACCACAGGGTGTATTCCCACTCCAATTGTTGTTCTCTGGTGGGGATACACTCTGTGGTATCACCGCTCCAACAGGGGAACCACACACCTCTTTCGCATGCGCACGCAAAACATTTGCGTTTTCTATGTCATTTTCTCCATATCCCTTTAGGGGCTCCTACATAAACATATGTTTGAATTTAAAGGAAAACACAAAATATTAAAAAGAACTCTTAAATGGTCACCATCTTGAAATTTCAAGCAGCTAGGGTCATTTTATTAAGTTACTTATGGGGAATGGTCTTACCGATGTTTATGTTTATATCACCAACTTTACATAATTTAACTGCTCTAATGAGATGGGGGATGCTTGTATCACTAACTGAATGATGATGTTACTTATCAGCTCCACTATTTGTGTTGAGATAGAGATAGAGACCCTCAAATGTTTAAAAAGCCAAAAGACAATTTTATTTTTGATTTCTCATGATATTGTTGACATTTGATTCGACCCAAATGGTTTTCTAATGACCACTGTATGTAAAAGATTTAAGAACTGAATGTGGTAATTATCTGTGGTCAAAAGGGAAAATGCAGCCTCTAATAGTACCGTTCTGTTATTTCAAGGTCAAAGCATTAGTAACATTAATGAGTGCACTAACCTTTACTTTTTGTGCAACCAATTAGTCCTGTAAAAGTGTTTCAAGACTGTTTTTGAACTTTTCTTAAGGTTATAACCAGCTCAGTCTTGACAAGAAGAGAATATAAAGGTTATTTTGTCATTTTCACATGAAGGGTCCTAAACAATTACTCAAGTATAAAATGACTACGTCTGCAATAACATTGACCCTCTCCTTTGGTTCAGGTCCAGGCTCTGATTGATGAGGAGATGTGTATTAACTGTGGTAAATGTTACATGACCTGCAATGACTCTGGATACCAGGTATGTTTGTCTGTCTGTTACATAAATACAGTCCTGTCTCCTTTTGTTGACTTTTATGTTTCTTTCACTATTTTAAGACAGATGTGGCACAATAATGTGACTTGTTTCATGTCATTTCAGGCCATAGAGTTCGATCCAGAGACACATCTCCCCATGGTGACTGACAGCTGTACGGGCTGCACTCTATGCCTCAGTGTCTGTCCAATCATAGACTGCATTAAAATGGTTACCAGGACAACTCCTTATAAACCAAAGAGAGGAGTGCCAATCAGTCCTATCTGCTAAAGAAAAGAAAAATCAAAATGATATTACCACATATCTTACAAAATAAAGATCAATCATTAGATATGATTATATGATAAATGTATTAGCCTCATCATTTTACAGACATATAAAGTGGCTGTCAACACAGTAAACAGTGAAAATACTGATGCAAATCATTTGGATGGATTTTTTTTTTAAAGAGTTAAAAAAGGTAAAGTAATGTATGTATCTGATAGAAAAAAATTGAGTAGAAATGTAGATTGGTGCAATTTTGTTGAAGTAAAAAGGATTTTTACACCACATTTTTACACCACAGATGTAGTCTTGCAAACACCAACCAAACGAGTTGACATTCAAAGTGTTGATCTGCTCATTAATAAAGGTCTAATTTAACTAATTTAAACACACCAACACAAAGTGATTATAAAATGGAAAATTTTGAGATCAACTATTAAATGTCAAAGTCAAAATAAAATGGTATGACAATGAAATATGTCACTGATTTTAATACAACTGAGACAGAAATGGCCTAGGAAATCAAAGATTTTGCCTTGTTGGCATCCTAATATTAACAGTCATGTGATTTATATTTATCTTGCATACAATGTAATGATAAGAATATCCATGTATGATTGATATATGATTGAAATAAAGTTTCATATTCTAAAAAATGTCTGTGTATCGCAACAGAAACAACCATAATACTTGGTGGGGACTGTAGGTCACTAGACAGGACACATGCTAAGTGTACTAGATATACTGTATGTTCTGTGACATTATCTTGATCCTTGTGTACCAGACGGGAACAAATCTTGAAGACTTAATTATTCAAATGAATATAGCTTAGAGGGTGTGTCACAATTATGGACACGTTAGGGGAAGGAGTATTCAGATACTTCCTCACTAAAGACAAACAGAAAAATATATCCCAAGCTTGAATCTAGAATTTGTCAGATAAAACTCTGAATAGAGAATGAAAGTGGAATGAAAGTGATAAAACTGATGTGTACTCTGGTTACATGGGATTGTAGCAGTATGCTATGCTGCTCTGGCTGAATGCAGATGGGCTTGTTGCATTGCACTTTACCAGGCTCATTAGCCTATCAGCATACAGGGCAAGGCAATAAAAGAAGCTGAGTTCCATCCTCAACTTCTCTGCTTCCTGAATTGAGGCCCCTCCCACTTCCAGTCCTTCCACTCCATAGACATAATACATGTAGACACTTGTTCTAGAACATAATCCAGTGTCACTGCCATATTGGACGAGTCTCCTCACTCTAGGCTTGCACTAGAGCCAAACTGCGTCACAGAGAATGAGCAACTACGCCCTTGTTTTGTGCATCCTAAGGTTGTAAAAACTGCAGTATTGGAACCAGATCACATAGGATTACATTTCACAAGTTAGATTGAAAAATCACTTTGATAATTTTTAATATGTGACAGTGTCCTTGTTTAGCATAAGCACGAGGCAGAAGTGGGATCCACAATCAGACCACACCAGACTGAGTGGATGAATGAATCGTTTATTCAACTGTTCAGAAATATACACTGTGTGCACAATTATTAGGCAAGTTGTATTTTTGAGGATAAATTTTATTTTTTTTAAAAACTGCAGTGCTCTCGGTCAATCCAAAATGTTAATAAACCTCAAACCTTAATATTTAACCCTCTGATGCATGAATTATGAAAGCCCTGATTAAGATTTTTTTCATAAGTGTTTTTATCATTCTCAGGACATAAAAGAACATGTTAAAAAGTTTTTTTCCAAAAATGTTATTTTTTCACAAAACTACAGAAGTGTCCATTCAAGTGGACTATATGCGCCTGAGCACTCAACACAAAACATTATGAACTTACAGTAAAAAGTACAGTACACCTAAATATGCCAAACTATCTCCAACATTGGAAAAAATATTGTAAGTCCCCACAGTACTATAAAGATTCAGGACTGACATTACCATGCCCTTATACGAGCATGTTGTCTGAAACAACAAAAACTGACATTTTAGTCCCTGCATCTCCAAACATGTCTCTGCTCATCACACCTAGGATGTATGAAAGTTGGCAAAGCATCCAGTGCACAGTGGCACACAGGCTTTATATGAGCACAGGATTTGCTCATATCTGTTTACAGACATGGCATTTGCAATCATCCCTAGACGAAGGCCATCCTCACTAGACCAGTACATGTGTGCCCTGGGATAACGAATGTACCCCATGATCATGTTGATCCCTAAAAAAGTCTGCATTTCTTCTCCTGTCACTGCCACATTTTCTTTCCCTTTCTGGGGAGTATACAAGTTGGTGTTTTTCACTGTATCATCAATGAGATCTGCTGGAAACAGATGTCTGGAGAAGTCTATAGGCTCTCTTCCCTCCACATTGAATTTCCACTCTCCTAGAAAAGGAGGCAAATCTCTATCAAAGTGATTGTCTTGGACTTTCCAGATATTTTTGCGAGCTTGAGAATGGTCAGGTGTCATGTGCCTATTTTCCACAGCTCCCTGATCATGCTGACCTTCCCCTGCATCCTGCCTCTCATCATCCTGGTCCTCATCCACTTGACTATAGGCATCTACCCTTTCTGCACCCTGACTGTCTGTATCTCCATCATCCTCAGCCCCTACATGTCTATTCTTCTCTGGCAGCCACTCTTGGTCACTGTTTACACTGTATACACTTATTTATAACCAAAACAGCCACAAGTAATAGTGGAGCAATTACATGACTCCTGTTAAAAAAAATACTGGGTGATGCATGATGTCCACTCAGTTGGACACATGGTTAATTGTAATTTTCTACATATTGGACATGAAATTTTCAATTCCAAATGGATAATATCCTTCCTTAGATGTTACAGTATATCATCATATTTTTTTTACAGCTGGGGTTCTTCTACTATAGAAGTATTGACATGACATGCCAGCTGTAGTCAGCAGGGGTGGCTGTTTCTCGGCCATCTTGGATTTGTAGGAAATTTACTTGCAGTTACAATGATTGCTCACTAAATGTAACTCAATGGAGTAGGGCAGTAGAGAGCACCCTAGAGGCTGATATACACTTCCACCATAGAAACCATTGCATTTAAGAGAAAAAGAGTTTTTGGTAGCTGTCCACTGTAGTGACCACTATGAACCAGAGGGTTAAGGGAGTAAAAGTGAGATTTTGGCTTCCTTAGGAGAATATCTATGTGTGCACAATTATTGGGGGCAGCTATTAGTGTGCAGAATTATTATGCAACTAAATTAAAAATGAAAAATTTTCCATCTCACTTGTTTATTTTTACTTGTTAAAGTGAGAATGATAAACAAACAACTGTCGTCGTCTTTAAAACGATAGGTATCGCAGCCACCACCCTTAGCAGGAGTTACCTCCTGTTCCTTATGTGTGGTGGCTAGCATAGAAGTCGCTCCCTCCTAACATAACACAACTGGTGTCAGAGCTGTATGCTTCAGACCTCGAGGCTTCACCGGGTTTTCAAATGGGCACCCCATGTTTTCCTGGTGTTTCGTCAACTAGCCCACGACACCACGGTGGGGCTTGACGACAGCACCAGCGTCCTGGAGCTGTCCCCTCAGCCACACAGGTCTTCCCCACTCAGCTCTGACACCCCTCTCTGCCAGCCTGGTTCAGCCACTGATCATTCCTCTTTAGCCACAGCCATCTGGATGCTGACTCTGCCTGCTTTGAGATGTTGTTCACCAGGTTCTTACGGGTTGCCCCTGTGAGGCCGAGCATCCCCAGTGTTCTACAAAGTGACTGTCCAGGGAAGCCCCTGCAGCCAACCTCGACTGGTAGATTCCAGGCTCTCCACCCCCTCTGCTGGCTCTCGGAACTGAGATCCTGGTATTTCCCCAGCTTACGCTCGTGTGCCTCCTCGATCCTTTCCTCCCAGGGTACCGTTAACTCAATTAGGGCCACTTGCTTTGTTATCTGGGACCAGAGCACGATATCCGGTCGGAGGCTGGTGACGGCGATCTCCTCTGGGAATTTGAGTTTCCTTCCCAGGTCAACTCTCATTTCCCAGTCCTTTGCCGTACCAAGGATCCCTGCACATCTGTCCTCCTTGCCTGCCTTCTCGCCAGGCCTGAGAAAACTGATGAAGCGGGGGCCTTTGTCTTGGGCCTTTGTTCCTTTTCGCTTCCTCTCCTTTTCCAGACCATCGGCGAGTTGCGCCAGCACCTGATCATGGCGCCACCTGAACCTCCCCTCAGTCAGGCCTGCTCGGCAGAATGACAGGATGTGCTCCAGGTTTGCTGGTCTCTTGCACTGCGCACAGAAGGGATCCTCTGACAATCTCCATCTTTGGAGGTTTGTTGGTGTTGGGAGTACGTCTTAGACAGAGCCCAGGAGGAACTTTATCCGGTGCCCCTCCATACTCCAGATGTCCTTCCAACCGAGCGATCGTCCCCGGACACCGTCCCACCGGGTCCATCTGCCCTGCTGTCTCATGGCTACTGCCTTGGCTTGTCTATCCTCTTCCTCCACTGCCCGAATCTCCTTCTGCACCATCCCTCTCCGTTCCTTCACCTTTGCCTCCTTCCAGCTTGCTCGGGTGATGACACCGAGACCCAGCCTCCCCTGGGTCACCGTGCCCACGACGTCTGCATGTTGTAGGCGCTCCTCCGCTTCCCTCAGGGCTCCGCTGGCCTGCCATTTCCGTCCTGTCTTGACCGTGATGTTTGCCTGCCGCACAGCCTGATCGTTGCTGTCTCGCAACATCATGGCCAACCGGACTTTAGCTGTCTTGAACTCCTCCACAACTGATGTGATTGGCAACTGCAGCTTGCTTCCGGTGCTGTAGAGGCCGATGGAGCAAAACTCAATTTACAAATAAAAATTGTTGAAATTTAAAAAAAAAAAATCAGTGACCAATGTAACTACCCTTCTTATCAATAACAGTCATAAGCCTTCCATTCATGGAGCCTTTCAGTTTCTTGATCTGTTGACGATCAACTTTTTGTGTTGCAGCAACCAAAGCCTCCCAGACACTGTTCCAGACACTGTTCAGAGAGGTGTACTGTCTTCCTTCACTGTAAATTTCCCGTTTAAGAAGGGCCCACAAGTTCTCAACAGGGTTTAGGTTAGGTGAAGAAGAAGGCCATGTCATTATTCTTTCGTTTTTAAGGCCTTTACTGGCGAGCCACATAGTGGAGTACTTTGTTGCATGCAATGGAGCATTGTCCTGCATAAAAATCATGGTTTTCTTGAAAGATGCAGACTTTTGCCTGTACCACTGCTTGAAGAAAGTGTCTTCTAAAAACTGGCAGTAGGTTTGGGAGTTGATTTTAAGTCCATCTTCAACTCGAAAAGGTCCAGCTAGCTCATCTTTAATAATACCAGCCCATACCAGTACCCCGCCTCCACCTTGCTGGTGTCTGATTGGAAGTGGAGCTCTGTGCCCATTACTGATCCAGCCACGGGTCCATCCATCTGGTCCGTCAAGAGTCACTCTCATCCCATCAGTCCATAAAACCTTTGAAAAATCTCTCTTCAGATATTTCTTGGCCCAGTCTTGACGTTTCAACTTGTGTCTTGTTCAGTGGTGGTCAGATTTCAGCCTTCCTTACTTTGGCCATGTCTCTGAGCACTGATCATCTTGTACTTCTGGGCACTCCAGGTAGGTTGCAGTTCTGGAATATGACAGCACCGGAGGATAAGCGATTCCTGGTAGCTTTGCGTTTGAGTCTTCTCAAATCTTTGGCAGTTAATTTGCGTCTTTTTTTCTTAACACATTTCTTGCGACCCTGTTGACTATTTGCATCAAAATGTTTGCTGGTTCTGTGATCACACCCAAATATCTAAGCAATTTCAAGAGTGCTGCATCCCTCTGAAAGACTTTTTACAATTTTTGACTTTTCAGAGTCATTTAAATCTCTTTTTTGGCCCATTTTACCTGAGGAAAAGAAGCTGCCTAATAATTATGCACACCTTGATATAGGGTTTTGATCTCCTTAGGCCCCAGCCTCCCTCATTACACTAATACACATTACCTGATATGCTTATATCCAATAAACATTTGTGGGGGAAAATAACAGATGTGGTTGGATGTTTTGGAGGTTGCTATGAAGCAAGAAAACAGGACTGCAACACAGTCATGGTGAACTGTGTTGCAATAACATAAACTCTATCAGGTTAGGATAAACTGTGTTGCAATGACATAAACTTTATCGGGTCATGGTGAACTGTGTTGCAATAACAGGAATTTGGCCCAAGAGATAGGGACAAGGGAGAAGTCACGTAGGGAGCTCTCCCACGGGAAAGTGATACATACACGAAGGTAGCTTCGCACACACATTTGGCAAAAGCTGAGATCGGTGACGTCAATGGAGTACTATAAGAGGTCTGTAGTTTTTCTGTTCTGGGTTCTGTCTGTTCGATTGTCATGAGCTGTGTTTGATGCTGTGATCGGAATAAAAACCCCGCGAGAGGCTGCCAGCCTGATTCTGTCTTCGTGTAGTTCATTCCTGCATTTTTGCACCGAGGTCATCTTCTAAACATTCAAGTTTATACAGCTTGGAGTTGGAAAATATGCATAAAAATGATATGATCAAAATACTCACTTGCCTAATAATTGTGCACACAGTGTATAGCCAGGGGGAGGGGGGTCATAGATCCAAAAATGATTAGAGAAAAACAAAAGAATGCAGGAGGACTGGGCGCACCAGCAGAGTGGCAGTGGAAATGGCAGGGCTGGAGGCAAACAGAAATAAACAGGAAGGTTAGAATCAGTTAACAGGTCAAAAATCTTGTATGCTAGTCCAGTGTTACCAACAGGGTAGCTGACAAACTTGCAAGGCGTGAAGATTCACACTGGGTTTTGAAGCTGCAGAGGAGAGTGGTGGCTGATGAACTGATGACTGACAGGTCTGTAGATGGCACAGTTGAGTTGATTGGAGGGGGCGCCCGGGCCACACTTGAAGGACAAAAGGAAACAGACAAAAAAAAAAAACAGAAAAGGGGGAAGGGGCAACATAAGAGAAACAAGAGATAGACACCGCTCCCTAGACTATGGCCCAAGCTAATGCTGCAAGCAGCGTGTGATGGCCCTATTGAACTTGCAGGAATAATTAGAGCTTGAGTCGACGCTGCAAGCAGTGTGCAAGAGCCTATTTGAAATTGCAGGAATTATTGGGGCCCGAGCTGACGCTGCAGGCACCAGGTGAGCGCACAATTAAGATTGCAGGATTATTCATGAGGGCCCAAGATGACACTGCAAGCAGCTGGCAAGAGCCTAATTGAAATTGCAAAATTTTTAGGGCCTTAGCTGACGCTGCAAGCAGTGGGTGGGAGCCCTATTGAAATTGCAGAAATAATTTATTTTTACAATTATTATAAGGGCCAAGGCGACGATGCAAGCAGTGGGCGAGAACCCTATTAAAATTGCAGGATTTATTAAGGCCCAGGCTAACGCTGCAAGCACCCGGCGAAATCCCTACTGAAATTGCAGGAATTTATAATTATTATTATGATTATAAGGACCCAAGCCGATGCTGTGGGCAGCGGGCAAGAACCCTATTGAAATTGCAGGAATTATTAGGGCCCAGGCTGACGCTCCAAGCAGCTGGTGAGAGGCCTATTGAAATTGCAGGAATAAGTTCTAGGGGCCCAAGCTGATGCTGCAAGCAGGGCGAGAGCCTAATTGATATTACAAGAATAATTAGGGCCAGAGCCGACGCTGCAAGCAGCCAGCAAGAGCCCTAATGAAATTGCAGGAATTATTGATCAGGGCCTGAGCCGATGTTGTAAGCATTGGGCAAGAGCCCTATCTAAATTGCAGGAATTATTTATTATTATTATCAGGTCCCGAACTGATGCTGCAAGCAGCGGGTGAGAGCCCTATTGAAATTATTATTATTATTAGAAATTTTGGTATTTTTAAAAAACTTTTTACCTTCTAGACGGGCTCCAAAACTCCTGAAATGGCCAGGTGGGTCAGGCCCAACTCAAATGCAAATATTTTGCTGTGTACCCTTATATATAAAAACATAGCTCTCTAGCGCACCCTTAGGCTGTATTGGCTGAGCGAGATCATGTTGGTTCGTTCCACTTCAGTGGGGCAACATAAACTGTGATTCATAAAATAGCTCTATTGATAGTAAGTACTAAAAAAATATATCTACTCATGCCAGACGGGCGATTTTTAGTAATCGGTGTCGAACTATTTCCTTTCTGCAGCGTAGTGATACTTGAACACGCACAATCGAATATGCAGAGGGTGAAGCGATTTTTGTCATGTGGACCAATAGGAGCCGAGTCTCGTTGCCATAGCATCAGAAGTACACAAACATGGCGACGAGCGCATCTAGCAGCGAGACAAGCAAAGAGGAAGAAAAGAAAAGGAAAAAAAGAAAACCCCCTTCAAAAGTGTATAAAAAAGGAACGAAACGATGCTATATGCATCTATCATCTGTCCAGACTGAAGACGTTCTCGACCTTACAAGGACACGTTGGGAAGCTTACAGAACTAGTATTAGAAAGTGGCTTTTTTCTTTACAGGGTGAGACAAAAGACCAGCCAGAAATGTACATATATGTGAGTAACACAAAAAACGATTTTATGGTGCTGCTGTTTTTGCTTGTAGAAACTGCTATGTTGATTCTGGCAAGACAAAATCTTTCTCAAATGTCATAAATACATCTACCTAACACCTGAAACAGTTATTGGTGCCTTAGTATACGCATCAGTGAATTCAGATTATGAAATGTAGCAAATTTCTTGAAGAAAACGTCTCAACTCAAGTGATTTGCACCCAGCACAATGAAATATATACAGTAAATTTAGCTAAAAGCTTATGTTTCATACATAAAAATGACACAACCTACTGTGTAATAAAAGCAAAAAATATAAACAGCACATCATGGCCATAAATGGCTGAAAGTCGATCAAATTGCTACCATGCCCCCCAAAATTGGAATAATGGAAAAAATGTAACAAGACAAAAATAAATGCACAAAAGGTCGGAATTAATTCAAAATATGGTATAAATATAAAGACGAAAATAAAGATCAAAACGCAAACGCAGACAAATGTAGAACAAATATAAAAATAATAAAAATCTCAAATCTTGGTGTAGCAATCCTTTAAACAAAACAAATTGCACATGGTGACATGGTGCGTCTATTACGCATCACTATCACTTTCATCAGAGTCATCATCCCAGACAGCTCTTCCTTCTGTTTCCTTTGAAGCATTCTCACATGCTTGGCACCGACATAAATCTGTACAAGATAGTACTCTTGTACAGGTTTATGTCTGGCCCTTGGTAGTCAGGTCCACTTTCCCCTACTCCCATGCCCATGATCTCCTTTCCCAGGGTCCCACAAAACTTCTGCCAGCTTTCCCTCTTTGCCCTTTTCATTGTCCTTCTAGCCTAAGCTCTCAGCCTCTTATATTCAATGGCAAGACTCAATAGGACTCTTCTTCGGTTTCTTGAATATTTTATTGCGCGTGCACAGCATAACTGTACGACTGGTTCCACCATGGCACTGTATTTTTTTCTTTCTTTCTGTCCTTTAATTGGGACAGTTTTCTCTGCTGCATTTTAACCACATTAGAAAATGATTTGTTCCAATCCTCTGTGTTCCCTGATCTTCAACTTTATCTACTCCAGTATCAAGGTGCTCTAAAAACAAGTCTCATCAGTCCTTTGATAGTTGAACCTGCCTACCTCGCTATTAGTTCCATCCAGCTTCATGTCTACATCAAATTTGATCCAAAGTGGTCACTCCCCAGGGAGCTATTGTTCAGGACATCCCACTGCCCACACCTTGCAAGCTCTGCTCAAGCAAAAGCTAGGTCCAAATTAGAAAGGTTACCATTACCTACCTAAAACCAAGTTGGCCTCACATTATTGATAATCACCAGGTTGTGTTTCTCCAACAAATCCTCAACAATTGTCCCATTCCTGCATTTACTTTGCTGCCCCTCAAGGGGTTGTGTGCATCAAAATCTCCTATCCAAACTACTGGGGGTCAGATCCCCCACCTGCCAACTCCTGTCCTTCCTTGGAGCAGCATATCCAGGAAAAACAAAATTTGGTTCCACTTTTAACCATATTTCTTGAATACACAAGAATTCAACTTTGTCTTCACATTTGTCAATAAGCCTTTTTAACTCTTGACCATTTGCTTTTAAGCTCCTCTTATTCCACTGGAAGATAGCAAACATCAGTATGCTAAATAGGCCTGTCACCATTCTGACTGCTCATTCCTCCATTGTTTAACTTCTCTTTACAAAAGACCAAAGTGTGAAGGAATTCTGGCACGACATCTGCAATGCCTAGAATGCTATCAGCAGTTTCCACCACAATCCTGACTTAAACCTTAGTTTTAATCCTCAAAACCTTAATTATGAACACTAGAAAGTTAATTTTATTCACCAGGATACAGTCTTCAGCCAAAGTTTCCACTTTACTGAGGCCCAGTTCCTCTTTTTCCTTCAAAGCTCCTGCCTCCATCCCTCTGTTACATGAAGTTCACTTTCCTTTATTGACCTCCCTCTACACTTGCACATTGTCAGCATGCTTGTATTGTTCACACTGGCAGCTGCCAGCAGCATGTTTCCCTCAAAGAGTGCCAGCCACACCTCAACACAGTGGGCTCTATTTTCGTGCGCGGCGGCAGAGGGCGGCGAGCCCCGCGCAGTTGTATTTTCGTCTGGCGGAGCCCGGCGTAAGGTCAGTTTGGTATTTTCGTGGACTGAGCCGAGATCCGCCAAGCTGGGCGTGGTGGCGTGGCAGGGGGAGGTGTCGACAGAATCAGCAGGCGCAGTGACATTTTCGTGCTCGCCACCGGCGTGTAAAGTGCGCTGAAAGCTCGCCGATTCAAACCTGGTCAGCTTTCAGCGCATGGCGGAACGCAGCTGGTCTAGTAGTATTTTGGTAGACCGGCGGCGTATCGGCATACGTCGCTGATGCCTCACCGGCAGGTTTCCACAGTGTCAGGCACATTTCAGTACAATAATAATCATCATCAACTATTAATCTGAGTCAGCACATACATTTAGATCTATATAGATATATTCTGATCTATATGTGATCTGATGAGCGCGTTTGGCACGCGTTTGGACACACAACCTGACCGAATCAACACAGCTGAAACCGCATCAAATTAAATTAAATATCCAGTAAATAAACACACATGATGAAGTTAACAAGATATGTAATTCGTCTCCCTCCTTTTCTTTCTTCCCCTTCCTCTAATTTCTCACACAGCTCGACCTGGACACGTCTCCGTGTCCTCTGTCCGTCTTGCTGCTGCTGCGGCTGAACAGATGATTTGTTTCAGTGCTCAGATGCGTTATCTACTTTAAACCGACATACGGATATTATAATATTCAGTTTTGTGGGCCAAATTTATTTTATATGCCAACATCTATGAAAGAAAGAGCCAGGCCACGGAGCGCGATGCGTCATTTACGCACAGATGGTTCCGATTTTAATGCCATTTTTGGAGTTTATGTTGTGATCTGTGCGCTCAACCCACCTTTGTCACGTGAGGTTTGAATATGAGCAACTTTATGTGAGTGTCTTTATTTGTGGAAAAGGGTGTTTGTCTTACTAGTGGGTCTAACATTACACACACCAAATCCATCTGTGCTCATATGAGAGAGTGTGGAGGACACTTGTTGAGGAGCTGCCCTCTGTCGCCATCTTGTGGCATTACTGTCTTAAGACCTCTCTTGATCTCTTTGACTACTTCATGAAAATAGTAATACGCCTCGCCTGTGGCGGATTTAAAGGCAAGGAGAGGAGCTTATGTGATTGGTGAAAACAGGTCTCAGCTGTGTTAAACCCACTCCACGCCCTTTCTCCTCCCCGTCTACGACTTATGCTGCTGGGAGGAGCTGAGTTAGGGAGGGGGGATACTTACGCCGGGCTGCGCGGCTCACCAAAATACCAAAATGTGCTTGGGAACGCCTTGTCAGCGCGGCGGATCTGACTGACGCTGCGCTTGCGGCACGTCTCCAGCGAGGCACGAAAATAGAGCCCAGTATCTTTGCACTCCACAAAATCATGATCTCCACTGCACTTTCCACACCTCTGAATCAGTGGCGATTGCTCTAAGACTGCAAGGGAAGCTCAGCTTCCCTTAAAATGTCACCCCCCCAAAAAAAGAAAAAGTGGTGAAATACGTACTGCTGTGTGTACATTTCATTAACTAAATACGCGCTAGAAAGCCTTCATCTTTTGTATCACACTGTGATAAGAAGCTGATAATCACAGGTAACCGGCATAACTTCGTTCTCATTCATTCTCGCAGCGCCTCAGCACTTCACACAGCTGGACGCTCAGCGTCTGCTGACTTCAATGTGGAAGCTCAAAGTGGGTTGTTCCAGCAGCGAAACTAGACGCTCATTGGATAAATGCTGGGCTTTGTCCCGCCTATCGGACGCTCAGCGTCTCTGGAGTTCTATGACGAGAGGGCGGTCCCAACTTTCTCACAGACGCTGAGCTTCTGCATCCATGATTGGATGAGCTGTCTGAGGCGAAATCCTTTTTTGATTGACAGCTAAACAAGCGAATCAGCGATCTTGAAGAATAAAACATCTACCAAAGCATTTTCCAAGTTATTCATTCCGTTGTTCTTAACTGCTCCAGAGACTTTACCGATCCTCAGCGACTTTTGTCTTTGTTAAAAACGACTGCCATTGTGTTTGGCGACTCTGTTCTGTTACATACTAATAAACAAACACAATTATGATGTAGGCCAGAAAAATGAGTTTTCCCTCCTTGAAAGACCAGCAGCCGCCACTGCTCTGAATCCGCGACCAACCGCAGCAATGTTGCTATAACGCTTGCACTCAAGGAGGTATCATGCTTCTCCACATTTACAACAAAAAACTGCAGTTACAAAGTCTGTGTCCGTACTGCATGTGTGCAGAGTTGTAAATCACAAGGTAAACATATGTGGTCGTAATCTTGGAAAATAGATGTAAACTGCACAAATCTCAGACAAATGTATGGAAATGCAAAACCATAATTTATGTAGAGATTTACTAAATTATGACATAAGGATTATAGACTCTCCTTACTGGTTCATCTGAGTTTCCAGGGAAGTGGAACAACGTGACAGCGGAGTTAGGTTACCATAGACAATACACATACACACGCACACATATACGCACACACATAAATTTAAGAGTCATTTTGTGCTCGTAAACACTTTCCTCCCTTTGCTGCTTGGAAGCTGTTAAGCTGTTAAACTGTACAACCAATGGTTCAAAGGCTAGAACTCAACTCAAACATTCATTCAGGTCCTTGCTAGCAAGCACGTTTCCTTGTCTCATAAAAATACGCACACATTTGTTATCTGTATAACAAAAACATTGGTTATCTGAGTAGCCACAGTGACACATTTAATTTATATATCAGAACACTTACTAAATATAGTCGCATTGTATTGTTTGTAAAAGTTTTTGCTGTTCTTACTTAAATAAATTAGCGTTTAAAATTACTTTCTGTTTGAGTCAGGTTTGTGTTTGTATAGACCATCATGCTGAGCAGAGTTTAGCAATGTGAATGCAAATTAATAGAAACTTTAGAGTTGATCATCAGCAGTGTATTATTTTCCATACAGCACTGAAATTATGCTGTAAGGGCAAAAATGGTAGCATTAAAGAATGTTCTTTTTTTTTTTAAAGTAACTAAAAAGTTACTCATAACAGTAATGCATTACTTTTTGGTTTAAGTAATCAAAGGAGTAATTGAGTTACTTTTTTAATGAAGAAACTGGTAACTGTAACTAGTTACTATTTTTCAGTCACTAGCACAACACTGGTGGAGTCACAGAGTCGCATGAAGTTAATTTAAAGAGTTTTCTGGGTCGGATTGAGTGTCTTTTATGTGCTTCTAACTCAGTAAGTCCATGACACAAACTTGAATCTTATGTAAAAAAACGTTGGACGCCATTAAGCTTGCATCTAAGTTGTTGAACTAATAAGCTAATAAACAAACAACAGTCAGATGTCACCACAGCTATGCCCCTCTAACTTCTTAACAAAACTAGCTAAGCGTCCTGCTAGTCTTCAGGGAAGTACTTGTGGGGGGTTCATATGCACCCAAACCATAAGCCCGTAAAGGCAACTGTAAAACAGCGACCTACCTGCAACTTCTGAGTGTTGCCAAGCAAAGCGTTACCCATTTTCCTTCCCACTTTCCCTCCCCAGCAAATTCAAAGGAAGATGCACTTGCCTAACAGTGTCAAACTGACCGCAGTGAGGTTGGTTTGAAGTTGGATATTCGACAGACATTCACTGCAGATCTACCAGTGTCTTGGCAACAGCAGTGCGGTTAAATCTACTCAGCATCCTTGCTGTCAACATCGTGTGTTTAATAAGGGACTAGTAAACCAGCTGAAGTTCCCAAAAAGGCAGTCTTTCTTCAACAGCTTTCATTTCATGTTACCAGAGGTCCTAAAATTGATCTGAAACAATAGCACTAAAGTAAGACACACCTCTTCTGATCTTTATTTTCTTTCCTCAAGGTTTATTTGGGTTAAGGTTTATTTCAGGACAAGTGGTCCCATTATATGGAAGCTATTAAAGAAAGAAGTCAAAATTTGGCTATACTTATATACATACATCGGGGATCTCATCATAATTACAATGAGAGATTCCATAGTGTCCAGAGTTTTCTCTGCTCTTTTGTCTTCCATTCCTTTAAGTGAGTCCATTATATGGACTCAATTAAGGAAGATATAACAATTCCTTTTTGAAGATATAATTCCTTTTTGAATTGTTATATCTAAGTACAACACTGTGAATACGTGAAGTTAAAGATTTCTTCACTTTTTTCTTTCCATACTCAGCATTCTTATTCTATTAAAATCTCTACCATCAGCTCTTTAAGACTGCAGAGCATTTGGGGACTTTTCTTTATAACCACATAATCTGGTGGACCATGGAAATCTTTTGTGCTATGGTTATCGCAGCTTACATCAGCTCAACAGTGCAGAGCATCCTGTCTGCGACTAAGGTCAGCAGCTTTTTTTTTATCAGATGGTGCTGTGGTGTGAGAAAAAATAACCCTGAAACCAGAAAAATCCTCAAATTGACATTCACATAAAGGTAACAAGAGAAGAACCAGACATGTTGTTTCTGGTAGTTAGTTTTCTTTGCTGGAATCTGACAGGAGGTGAGCTTATTTGTTATTGTAAAATTGGCTATTTTTTATCAAGGTGAATGTTTATTAAAAAGTAAACAATATACTAGCTACAATAAGAAAAAAATGCTTCTCTGGGAATGTACAAGCTTCTTTGATTTAATTGATATCTATAAATTACCCATTTCTTTTATTTTGCTATATGTCTTTGTTTTGAATGTGTCCTTACCAGTGATAATTTTTCCTCTCACAAGACTCTTTCGGGGGTTAGTAGTCTTTTTTGGCTGTTTGAATTCTATTTTTTGTTAGTGGCCTACTCATATTCATTGCCCAAACTGTGAAAAGAAAACCCTAATTTAAAAAAATGTTTTTCAGAATTGTGATGAAATTTCCACCTGCTGGAGTGTTTTTTTTAAACAGACAGACAGACAGATGCAGCAACAAAATTGTGCGCAATAAGATATTTTATACAAAGTTAAAGATCAGAGTGTCCTCCTTTTGAATTTAATACCTTGGTCTTGTTCAGAACATACAACCTCATCCAATCCCCCCAAGCGACACAAAGTCATTTAAGTTGCTAAGAAAAGGCTGGCTGTTCAGAGAGATCTGAGTCAAAGCATAATATTGAAAACTTACCTGTAAGGGAAAGGTGTCGTAAGAAAAGAGATGACTGCAACCTTGAAATGATTAAGAACAAATTGGCTATCAACGTAGGGCTTTCCAAGGAGTGGACCGAGGCTTGTGGCAAATATCTTTAGAAAAGGGTGTACAACTATTGCATTTCTAACATCAAGGTTCTTTTGTATCACATAAACCACAGAGAAAAAAGGTTTTGCTCAGTGCTTCAAAGACCATCCGAGCAACGGGCGAATGGGGAGTTGCTTTTTAGTTTTAGATTTTTTCTTTAATTTATACATACTAGATATATCAAAAATCTTAGGCACCTGCTGCTTCATTGAGTATTGGTTGATAAGCACAGGGGGAAAAAAAAGTTTTAACAAGCTTGCCCAGTGTCCAAATAAGATAAGTATAACTGTTATTTCATGTGGATTACAATCTATTAAAAGAGGAATTCCAATACATTTTTGGGATTCATCTTCCATAGCCTCCTTTGAAGGTGGATGCAGGGAAACAACAGTGAGCATGTCTGTTGACCAGCCAAATCATGAGGAGAGCTTCAAACTTACCTGTGAATTCACATGTTTAAGACCCCAACATGTTGCACAGCTGTGGAGGGAAAGCAGACATGAGGAGGTCACAGTAAGTCTCTTACTTCTGACATATACAATGGGAACGGAATTCTTAAATAACTTTACTGGAAACTCTAGTGACCTTTATCACTAGAGAAGGTGGCCTGTAGAGTGCAACATCAACCTGTTTGCTTGTTGTTTAAGAATTTTTGTTACACGTTTTGCATACTGTCTTGAGCACTTCAGAGGACATGAAACTAAACCAATAAAGAGAGAAACTCAGCCCGTGCTTCAAGAGTGTCCTCCTAACAACAATTGTTGTTTTTGTCCCCCAGGATAGAGTGTCTATCCTAAACATCACCTCTACTTTCTCCAATGTGGTGCTGGTCCTTAGCATCAGCTCCACAACAAAGGAAAACACTGGCAACTACTCTTGTAGGACTCAACCACCTGATACAGTCAGCCCCTATTTCTCCGTCATGACACAAAGTAAGTTGCTGTTAACAACACAGACGTTTATCTAATCATGTACTTTCTCACTTACTCTATTGTACTTCTGACAAATTTCACAAGTACAATTCTACATTTCAATTCCCTTCTTGGAATAATTGGTTGTAGATTAAAACACTGTTATAATACTGGGCCATTATATAAGTTTATTTTCATGGGCAAAAAAATATATTAACATGACTAACCATCAGTTAACCACCCCTACAGATAATTTGACCACGCCTAGTACCCTATTGTGTGGCTGTTACTTACAGAACTGGAGTGCAGGTAAGAGCTATGTGATACACTCCATAAAGCAATAAGCTTTGGCAGTACATTTTGTGTGTGTGTGTGTGTGTGTGTGTGTGTGTGTGTGTGTGTGTGTGTGTGTGTAAGCGTGCTAATGCGTGTGTTTGTCAGAATCAAATCTTAAAGTAAATTCTAGAACTCACAGATATTAGATATTAACAGACACAGTCATTTGTTTGCCATATATTCCGGTCTTTTATGTAAAATGTAAAAAAAAAAAAAGGATGCCGTTTATAAGGAACTTTGGCAGTCTTGACACAATTTTGTGAATAATTACTCTTCCCACAGAAGGAGTTGTTTGTATTTCTCTGGTGAACATTTTTTAAGACTAGGAATAAAGTATCTGCAATACTGCCTTAACGAACCATTAATCATAAGGCCAGGTTTGTTTATTTCCTGAAAATGCAACTTCAGAGCTAACGAAGATCTCCTCTCTATACAACAATTACCTTTTTTTACAACTCCAATGGGAGGGAGTATCAACCATCTCAAAAACTATGGGACATACATTTCATTTTCTTATAAAGCAGTGATAAATACTTGATTCTGATTGGCCACTTCTCCACACCAATGGTTTGTCATTCCATGACAGCACCCAGTTATGGATATAGTGATATTCAAAGACTAGCAAATGGTTTACAACTAATCAGCTGGGGTCTGTAAGATGAAATACAACTGCTACATTTGAATAAAAGGCATTGAAGGTTACAGACACAGAAACTATTGGCTGCAAAAGATAAATCTACAATCTACATGGCATATAAAATGAATGCTTGTCCCAACACAGTATGGGATATGACAATGTTTGAGGGCTGATAAACAGAGAAGCAAAGTCAGAGACTCAGTTAGTGAAGAGACAAATATAGGCTATTCATCAATCATCAATGAGGCTAGTTCATGCAGACCTTTTTACCTTTACCTTGTTTATGGTACCATTAATGGCTCGATTTGGTTCAATGTAACAATTGCCATTTAAGAAATTTTTCGTTTCATATGAGTTATAACAGTTTGTATTTTTTTCTTATTAAGGCTGCAGAGTTCACTATAACTGCAGTCACTGACAGACAAGGTATAAATAAAAAAAAGTCTAAGGTTTAATTCTATAAATTTTCATGTTTTTCTTATCTGATCACAGTAATCATATGGTACAGTAACATTGTTTATTGTGCCTAAACAGCAAAATGATTTTTTTTTTTTTTTATTATTCCCATATCTATGCCTATAATAAACTGTGAAGATGTGCTTTGCTTATATAATTTTTGTTATCATTTTCATGATTGTTTTGTTGTTTTGTTTTTTTTAACTTAGACCCAAATCTCATATCTGTTTCCATGTAGGTCTGCAGAGTCAGATATGGTGGTGGATTCTCATTGGCAAAATTGCCATCTTCCTCCTGAGTCTAGCCTCATTAGTCATAAAATACAAAAAAAGATAGGCTGAAATTGACCCAGTTCCCCCTAAAACAAAATGTGTTTCTATCCATGTTTCAACTTATTCACTTTCTGCATTCTTCAGCTCTCAAACTTAGCATTCAGAGTTAGCAAAACAGCTTCAGGATTCATCTTTCTTGAGCAATCATAAGTCTTCATTCATATCAAACTCATCAACTGTGAGTGGTCAAGTTTCACAACAGGAGTTTTTCTAGGCTTTTTCTGGAACAGATGCAGTGCCCACAGTGAGAGACTGATAAGTGTAAGACCTATTCTTTAAGAATGATAACATATCATGTGGTTAAGACAAGATGAAATGCCCCTGTGCAGGAGGAGGAGGAGAAACTTACAACCTACAGCATTCATACTTTGACATATGGAGCATTTTATCGATTGGTGCAAAAGCGATAAGCAGCTTATAGTCTATAAAATTTTTATTTGGACTGTTATCTTATGCATAAAAGAAAAAAAAAGAAATTGTTTTGAAGTGTGAGCACACTTTCCCTGTACCCCAAAGCTGTTTAACAATATTGTTTGCCATGTTTACCTTTAGTATTTTAGCGTCTGACTTGCCCAAAGCACGAGGAAGAAAATCAGAGGGGAATATGTGCAGATTCATGATAGCAGCATTCCTGGAGTTTTTAACTAACAAACTAGTCCCTATGTTATAGCTAAATATTACATGGTGATTTAAATTTTCCTGAAACCTCACCAAAGTACCAGATAAATAAAAGAGAACAACTGACTTTATATGGTTACCAAGGATGCAGAAGTAGACAGAATAAGAACACACCTAGGTCTCTTGGCAGTTAGAATGTGATAAGCTGAAAATAAAAAGTTTGACATGAACATTAAGAAATATATATTGAGTTCAGCTTTCATACAATCAATAAACAAATTATTACTCTCAAGTTCCCTATCTGTTTGTCTTTTTCTCATTTACCATCTAACAAAAAGTTATATAGTTAGGATCAGGAAAATATTTTTTCTTTGTGATCTCTCTTTTCTCCTGCTCAATTTTCATCAAAAAAATAATTGAAAATAGAAAGAAAGGGTTCTATCTGTACTGTAAACCATATGAGTTAGTTTAACTCAAATGATTTTAGGAAAATGAGTGCGTTGAGTCTTTAATCCTCAGTTCCTACTATGTCCATTTTGAATACATTCGTCATTTTTATCATCATTACTTTGAGCTGATTGTCACATTTTTAAAGATAGAGGCATCAAATTTGGCAAGAGTTCTTAATTCTCTTCATATAAAAAACAGTGTTGCCCATAGAACTCTGTTAACGCATTTTAGCTCCATCCAGCCTTTGCTGGCAAAACGGACAATAAATTTATGTTAAAGACACGTCTTATAACCGTGTCTTCCACCTTCCAGACGGTGTCAGTTTCTAGCGAAACATGTCAAGGTACAGTACAGGCCAAAAGTGTGGACACACCTTCTCACTCAATGTCTTTTCTTTATTTTTTTATATGACTATTTACATTGTAGATTATCACTGAAGGCATCAAAACTATAAATGAACACGTGGAATTTTGTACTTATAAAAAAAGTGTGAAATAACTGAAAACATGTTTTATATTCTAGTTTCTTTAAAATAGCCACCCTTTGCTCTTGATGACAGAAGTACTTAGTGACTGACTCTGTCAGTCACAAAGGAACCCTGACAAGGCACACCTATGAAGTAAAAACCATTTCAGGTGACTACCTCATAAAGCTCATTGAGAGAACAGCAAAAGTTTGCAGCGCTATCAAAAAAGCAAAGGGTTGCTACTTTGAGAAATCTAAAATATATAACATGTTTTCAGTTTTTTCACACATTTTCTTAAACACATGATTCCACATGTGTTCATTCATAGTCTTGATGCCTTGACTGAGAATCTACAATCAAAATAGTAATGAGAATAAAGAAAATGCATTGAATGAGAAGGTGTGTCCAAACTTTTGGCCTGTACTGTACATGAAAAAGATTACATGTCTGAGATAAAATAAAATAGAAAACTATTTCCAAGAAACTGGAGATATAATGAACATCATCCAACAATTAAAGGTTGTTGTTAACACTGACAATATTTCCCTCTTTGCAACAAAATTAAAAACACTGTGTGACTCAACTCAAAATTTCTATTAAAAACAGTTAAATTGTTTTAAAACACTTTAGGTGGAACATTACCATTTAAACATACAATGTATTGTTCACTAAACATCCAGTTTTGTGCATGTAAGCACAACAACTGAAAATGTGATTGTCAGCAACAAAACTTACCTTATTCTAGCTTATTTTTCAGAGCCTGTAAGTTAGATTCAAGATGCTTTCTTTTATCATCAAAATGTAAAAAGACAATCTGGATAAACTCAAAGAAGCTGCTGAGCTTATCGGGGTTGCTCAAATGGAGAGCATAGATCAATCCAAACAAAATGACCAGTGAATCTGGCCTGAGTCACATGACGGGTCTCAAGGGGAACTCCAACAGGCACTGCTTCTCTATTCACAACTACCACGAGAGCCACTGCTGCTTGTGTTGCCAGCGACTCATACTAAAAATAGAAAACATGTTTAATATGACCTGGATTAATGATCTAAAATAACCACCATGCAGTTAGGCATTATCAAAAAAGGAAAAATTTTGCATCTGAGGCTATTGATATATAGTTTCTCAGTGGTTTGTGTTTGTGGAATAAATTGAAGATGACATTAAAGCCCATTTTTGTGAGATGGAAAAAAGGGAGGCTTTTGCTTATTGAACTAAAAATCTGAAATCTTCAGTCATAATTATTAGACAGAAATCATTACAATGACAGAGCAAGTCAATTAAAAATAGACAAAACTTCGAGTCACATCATGAGATGATAAGTTGAAATTATGAGATAAGAAAATAAAAATCATGAAAAATGTCAAAATTATGAGGTAAGAAGATATAAGATGGGGGACTTCTGGTGGCGCCTAAGTGAATGGCAGCCTAAAAACCCTGGTCTCAACCGGTTGAATATTTTTCCCCTTTGAAGAACATTAAGATAAAAAAAAACTATACTGAAACTTAACATGGAAGCGGATAAATCAAAAAAGATGATATGTAAACACGGCTTAAGGCGTGACAAAGGAGAGACAGTGGAGGAAACATACGATTAGGAGGAAAGCCATGAGAACAAGAAAAAGAGGAAGAAGAACAACTTTATTGATCCCCGAAGGGAAATTCAATTGTCTGTTGTCTCACGTAATATGTCTATAAAAGTTATCTATTATTTACATAAGAGTTATAAAGCCTGATGGCTGTTGGTACAAAAGATCTTCTAAATCTTTCTGTCCTGCAGCAAAGAGAGAGGAGCCATCCACCACCATTGGCCCTTTGGTCCGTCAAGGTGTGGTGAAGTGGGTGATCCATGTTCTTGAGAATAGTCTCCGCCTTCCTCAGTGTAGATCTCTCCACCACATCCTCCACTGAGTCCAGCTTGAGTCCTACCACTGAGCCAGCCTTTTTCACCAGTTTGTTAAGCCGTCTTGCATCTTTGTGTTTGATGTTTCACTCCCAGCAGACTGCAGCGTAGAACAGAACACTTGCCACCACAGACTGATAAAACATCTGCAGCATCTTACTACAGACGTCTATTGATCGGAGTCTTCTCAGGCAAAAAAGGTGGCTCTGCCCCTTTCTGTAGATGTAGTCTATATTCTTAGACCAATCCAACTTATTATCCAGATGTACACCTAGGTATTTATATGATGTCACCACTTCGATGTCCACTCCACAGGTGTTCACTGGCTGAAGAGGGGGTTTGGATCTACGGAAGTCTATGACCATCTCCTTTGTCCTTGAGGTGTTGAGGAGGGGGCCGTTTTTGTGACTCCAGTCACTGAAGGCTCTTATTAGATCTCTGTATTCAGCTTCTTGTCCGTTTATGATACATGCCACAATAGCGGTGTCATCTGAGTATTTCTGGATGTGGCAGGACTCAGTACTGTATTTGAAGTCTGACATGTACAGTGTGAACAGGAATGGCGCCAGCACTGTCCCTTGTGGAGCCCCTGTACTGCTCATTAATGTCCCAGAAACACAGTTCCCCAGCCTGACAAACTGTGGCCTTCCTGTCAGGTAATCTGTGATCCAGGAAACACAGGAAGGATCCGCTCCTATCTCTGTGAGCTTGTCTTTGAGTATGGTGGGTTGGATGGTGTTGAATGCACTTGAAAAGTCGAAGAACATGATCCTCACATAAACCCCAGGTTCCTCCATATGAGACGGGGCACGGTGAAGCATGTTGAGGACAGCATCATCCACTCCAATGTGTTCTTTGTATGCAAACTGCAGGGAGTCCAGTTTGTCTTTGACCTCAGAAGGCGTAGAATCAGCCGCTCCAGGGTTTTCATGATGTGTGAAGTGAGGGCCACTGGTCTGAGTTCAGCAGGACATTTTGCAGGACATTTTGTTTTTGGCACTGGCACAATGCAGGATGTTTTCCACAGAGCAGGTACCCGCCCCAGCTGTAGACTCAGGTTGAAGATCTTGTGGAGAGGTTGACACAGTTCTGCAGCACAGTCTCTAAGCAGCCTTGGACACACACCATCTGGACCAGCTGCCTTCCCAGGACAAAGTCTTCCAAGCTCCATCCTCCCCCCTGTTTCGGTGACAGACAAGGACTGGTGTTCTAGGAGGGAGGCAGTTGAAGTGGTTGAGACATTTGAACAAGATGGAGGAGGAAGGGTAGAAGTTGTAGTGGAGATTTGTTACAGAGAGGAAGATGGAGTAGCAGTGGAAGTGGGAGTGACAGCAGTGTCATATCTGTTTAAGAACAGGTTGAGTTCATCAGCTCTTTTCACATCACCCACCACTAGCTGTCTTTTCTTTTGACTGCTGTGTCCCGAGATGGTACTGATTCCTCTCCACAATTCACAGATGTTGCTGTGTTGTAGATTCTTCTCTATCTTCTTTTTGTCCTCCAGCTTTGCCATCTTCAGTCTCCTCTTCAACTCTTGTTGCACTTGTTTGAGTTGTTCTTTGTCACCATCTTTAAAAGCTTTATTTTTCTGGTTAAGGATTGCTTTTATGTCTCTTGTGATCCAGGGTTTGTTGTTGGGGAAACAGCGAACAGTCTTTGTGGGTATAACTGTGTCTCTAAAGAAGTTGACATAATCAGTAAAGCAGTCAACCTGTTTATCAATGTTCATACTATCCACATCTGTTTCCAGCAGCACATTCTAGTCTGTTGATTTAAAACAGTCCCTTAGAGCTTCACTGGCTTGAGGTGTCCATCTTCTTATTTTGACTTTGGTCACAGGCTGCCTCAGCACACAAGGTCTGTAACAGGTTTGCAGATAGACCAAGTTATGATCTGACTTGCCCAGTGGTGGTAAGGCAGTGGCTCTGTAGGCTTCTTTGACGTTGGCATACAGCAGATCCAGGGTCTTGTTTTCTCTGGTAGGACAGTTCACAAACTGTGTGAATCCAGTCAGGTGAGAGGACACGGTGACATGGTTGAAGTCTCCTGATACTATTATTATTGTCTCAGGGTGTTGAGTCTGTAGCCTGGCAACAATATTATGCAAAACATCGCAACATTCCTCAGTTGATTTGGGTCGAATGTAAACAACTACTGTTATGATATGACTAAATTCTCTGGGAACATAATATGGCGGAAGAGCAACTGCCAACAGTTCAATATCTGGACAACACAACTTCTCCTTGACAGTCATGTGTGGAGGGTTACACCATCTCTGGTTGACAAATAAAGCCAGACCTCCTCCTTGCTTCTGGCCACTAGCTTGAGCATCTCCATCTGACCTTATGAGAGTGAAGCCAGGTAGATCCACACTGGAGTCCGAGTTATTTTGATTCAACCAGGTTTCAGTAAAACACAGGAAACTGCACTCACGGTATGCTTTCTCAGTCTTCACCAAGATCTCCAGCTCATCGCTTTTGTTGGGCAGAGAGTTGACGTTTCCCATGATGATTGATGGAAGAAAGGGTTTATATCGCTACCTCCTAGCATTCAGCTTTGCCTTCACCTTTGCACCAGCATGGGAACCACGATAACACCTCCTGATGTCCTCTGGAATTTTATGTTTTTGCCCAGATTTGCTTTTCCTCAATGAAAGGAGCTCTTCTCTTGAGTAAGTAGAAGTATCCATCAGCAGCCAACAAAATTACAACAAAAATATGAAAAAAATCTATCATAAATTACAAAAATTACAGATAATACAGAGAGACCAGACTTGCAGCAACCTCTCAGTTCAAGCACATCATTTGAATGCAGTGGGGACACTAACAAGGAATAGTTGTGCTTTCAGGAAGGTTCGGGATGGATCTTAAGAGGTCCAAAGTCCATCAACCCCTCAGTAGGACCAGGATGTAAAGTGGCATGAAAAAGTATGTGAACCCTTTGTGATACTTTTTCCACCCTGCATTGTGCACAGTAGCGGTTCTAGGCACGGGCGAACAGGGCAGCCGCCCGGGGCGGCATTTGTGTCGTGACTCATGGGGGGCGGCACGAGCACTTCCAAAAAATAAAATAAAAGATAATAATAATAAATCTTAACCGCAAAGCGGTTTTGTATTAACTCTTGTTGTCAAATTGGCGCCCCCCCCGCTGCTGTAGGCGCCCCTGCTTGCTCCGAAGGTGCTGCACAGAGGCTGACAGACATAGACTGTCTATGCTGACAGACTGTGTGAGACGAGGCGGGGAGAGAGTCGCGGGGGGACAGCTCTGCTCTGTGTACGCATGTCAGCATATCAGCGGGAGCGCGGATACGTCATTTTGTAGTTTTTTAATCATTTCTGGAGTCGCGGTGAATGAAATCACCGTACCCGTCTGCCTTTGATAGGCGAATAAAGCGCTCGGGTTCATGCTCGGATCTTGCTACGTGCTTGATGAGCTTCATGAGTGAAGTAAACAATGACTGAGGCAGAGAGCAGCTTCAGAGGAGAAACATCCAGCAGTGTGAACAACCTCTTCATATGGAGTGCTTTGGCTCACACTATCAGCGTTTTCTGTTGTGTGAGTGTTGCATGACTTTGGGTGAGAACAGAGATGAACACACTGTCAGCCAGTTATTTATTTATTCATTTTTTAGTTTTTAGTTCTGCTTTTGTACTGACACTATACTGGGGCAGCTGTATACCCTTTCAACACCTTATTTTCTATATTTACATTTGTATTGAATGGACACTTTATCATGACTGCCACTTGTTTTACAGAAAGCAAATTATTTGTCATTCTCCAGTGCAGAGCCTTTACTTTATTTACACAGCCGCTTTATTTCATTTAAGTATGTTTGTTCAAGGTTTTCAAAAATGTGATGAAGGTTCGCAAAACTAAAAGAGAGCTTTCTTGAAAGCCACATGTTTAAGCTCTCAAATACTTTTTGAATTTTGTTTCTATCTACTACAGAGGCCGAGATAGCAGCTTTTTTGTAAACCTCAACACTTCAGAAAACCTCAGGATCTGGGGGCCCTTCCCAAAATGGCCCTCAGGATTGTGTTTTTTTCTATTGAAGGATTTCTGCAATTGAGAAATATTTTATTTTTGTTGTTATAATAGTAATAATACTACATAGTAATACAAAACTATCTGTTCAAAATTCTATCTCTTTTTGTGTTTGTGTGTGTGTGTGTGTGTGTGTGTGTGTGTGTGTGTGTGTGTGTGGGGGGGGGCACTTGGAGGGGTGCTCGCCCGGGGAGTAATTTGGTCTAGAACCGCCACTGATTGTGCATGTTTATATGTTGGGTTCAATAAAAAAATGAAAACATATACACTACAGGCCAAAAATTTGGAAGCAAGGCCATTACAGGCCGAACAGTTGGGAGTAACTTCAAGTTTTTGTTCACAATGCTCTTTTTAAAATCCAGCATGTGTTTTATGTATTTTGGGATGTATTTACTCCATGATCAGATGTTGCTTTGATAGAAAGGCACCATTTTACTCCATTTACCTTTAGATATACATTGACGTTAACAGACCATTGCTAAATATATGTCAGCAAAAGATAATAAGGGCTTAGTTTTAGGTTTGAAAACATTTGCAAGAGTCACAACTTAAGTGCAAAAGCAAAATACAAATCACAGGTCGATTATTCACTTCAACTTTTTGGCTTTTGAGAGTCTGCATACAAAAATCCTAATAAATCTCAACTGCGTTTAAACTACCGAAAAAATGGCTAGAAAGAAGCAACTGAGTAAAGAAACAAAAGTACAGATTTGTACATTGAGGAAAGAAGGATACATAGAAAGAGAAATTGCAAAATGCCTAAAGGTGTTTAACAAAGGAGTCCACTACACTCTGAAGAGACTAGAGGAACTTGGAAGTTATGATGATAGAAAACGACCTGGATGAAAGAGAGCTACTACAAAAGCAGAGGATAAACATATTATTGTCACCAGGAAGCGAGATCAGCAAAAGACAGCACCACAAATAAGGGATAATATCAACATGACAAGGTCAAAACCCATATCTCTGACAACCATGAAATGACGTTTGAGAAAGGCTGGTCTGAAAGGTTGTGTATCTGCAAAAAAAACACTCCTTCGTCCACAGAACAAGAAAAAAGGATATGAGTGGGCAAAGACTCACAAAAATTGGACTTTTGATGACTAGAAACAAGTTTGCACTGTTTGGTTCAAAACGCAGAGTCTATGTCCGCAGACAAACTGGTTGACGTCTGAAAGCACCATGTGTTACACCCACAATTCAGCATGGAGGTGGTAGTTCCATGGTATGGGGATGTTTTGCAGGTGATGGAGAAGGAGATTTGTTTGAAGTAGAGAGTATCATGAAGAAGTGACAGTACCACTCCATCCTCCAGCACCATGTTGTTCCATCTGGACTCAGACTTGTGGCTCATAAGTTTGTTTTGCAGCAAGACAATGACCCTAAGCACTCTGCCAAGCTCTGTCAGGGTTACCTAGACAAAAAAGAAGAGGAAGGTGTTCTTCAAAAGATGGTTTGGCCCCCTCAGTCTCCAGACCTTTCTCCAATGGAACGTGTGCGGGATGAATTGGATCAATCAGTGAGAAAAACACGTCCCACGAATCAGCAGTCTGTTTTTAATGAACTTAAGAAAGCTTGGAATGCAATCCCTGGAACATACCTTGTAAAACTTGTGGATGCCTGGTATATGCCAAGCTGTTGTTAAAGCCAGAGGAGGTTACTTTAAAGAAAGCAAAGTCTAAGCAACAATAACTCAAATACCTAATAATTATAGTCAAAATGTCTTCTGATAAGTTACTCTTTACACAATAGTCATGTTTATTGTGTTGCAAATTATATATATGAAACTATGATCTTTTTTTGTACAAATCTGATCTCGGTTCCAAACTTTTGGCCTGTAGTGTAATTTTTGTGCAGTATTCGTTTAGCAGAATGCGTTTGTCTATAGGGCTGCACAATATGAGATTTTAGTCACATCCCGATATAGCTCATTTTATATCCCGATACGATATACATCACGATATAGTACATTTTTTGTAAATTCAATTGATGTATAGTTTAAATTACCACGTGGAAATGTAGTTTAAATTATATATTCAACAAGTTACGTTACTAAACAAGACTTCTTTTATTTAGAACCCTCTGAAAAATATTGAAAACACTTTTCAATAATTCAACATTTGTGTAAACAACAATTAGTTACATAAGGTTTAATAATGAAATGAACATCCATACATTCCATAGGCTAGCTCATTCACATGACATCAGCATGTAATGTAGAATGGATTTTGAGTAACTAAATATTTGATTGAGGGAGGAGAGAAGGCGTGGAGTGGGTTTAACACAGCCGAGACCTGTATTGACCAATAACATCAGCTCCTCTCCTCGCCAATAAATCCACCACCGGCAAGGCGTATTACAATTTTCGTGAAGTAGTCAAAGAGATCAAGAGATGTCTGAAGACAGCAATGCCACAAGATGGCGACAGAAGGCAGCTCCTCAACAAGTGTCCCTGTAAGCGCTGCTGAAGGCGTCCTCCACACTCTCTCATATAAGCACAGATGGATTTGGTGTGTGTAATGTTGGACCCACTGGTAAGACAAACACCCTTTTCCACAAATAAAGACACTCACATAAAGTTGCACATATTCAAACCTCACGTGACAGAGGTGTGTTGTGCGCATAGATCACAACATAAATTCCAATAATGGCATTAAAATCGGAACCATCTGTGCGTAATGACGCATCGCGCTCCATGGCCTGGCTCTTTCTTTCATAGATGTTGGCATATAAAATTAATATGGCTCACAAAACTGAATATTATAATATTCGTATGTAGGCTTGAAGTAAATAACTCATCTGATAATTAAAATAAATCATCTGATCAGCCTTGCCACCGCATCAGCAGCAGGATGGAGAGAGGACACAGAGACACGTCAGGTGTTGTGCCATAGAATGTACCCCTGCCGTAGAACGCCCCCCTGACGGGAGCGCGGTTGAAGATACATAACAAGGCGGAATAATCCAAGTTTTCCTTACCGTTGGACTGATTCTAAAGCGTGTGCCTTTAATGATTTCATTCAGGCTATTCAGATATGCCGAAAACAACAGCCCTCTGATTCGGAATATTTGCTGCCCCGAAATATAATGTTCTCTACCATGACAGCTAACTGTGTAGTTTAAATAAACAAAAAATCTTTCAAGGAGGTGAAGTAAAAATAAACAACTGAGATCATGTGGTTGCATAAGTGTGCACACCCTTTAATAACTGGGGATGTGGCTGTGTTCAGATTTAACCAATTACATTCAAACTCAGGTTAAATTGGAGTCAGCACACATCACCAATTACAGTGCCTCTGATCAACCCCAAATAAAGTTCAGCTGTTCTAGTAGGCTGTTCCTGACATTTGTGTAGCCACATCTTCCAGCACAAGCCATGGTCCGCAGAGAGCTTCCAAAGCATCAGAGGGATGTCATTACCTCCGCCAAGGAGGTTATGTTTTTGGTGGCGTTGGTTGGTTTGTTTGTTTGTTTGTTTGTTTGTCTGTTAGCAACTTTACGGAGAAAGTTACAGACAGGTTGACCTGAAATTTTCACCAGAGGTGTGTCTCAGCCCCAGGAGGATCCCATTACATTTTGGTCGTGATCTGGATCACCTTCTGGATCCAGGAATTTTTTTAAGGATTCTTTATCATTGTGAGATAGGGCAAATTTTGGAATTTTTGCATTTAACTCTATAAAAATGGCCAGAGTCTTTAGTAAAAAATTGAGTTTTATGAGGTGTCAAAGGTTGATCCTGATCCAGACAAAATTCCGGATACTGTGATCCAGAACACACAAAAATAAGGGTGTTGTTGGAATTTTCAATGCTGAAAGATAACCAATGTAGATACAAGGAAGTGTATGCTTACAAATATTGCATAATAAACTAGAAAAGCACTCGGAGAGCGCAGACCTCCGCCAAGCAGCTCATGTCCCCCCTTAAACAAGAAATGCCCTGACCAGGATTCAAACCCAGGACCTTCTGGTTGTGAGGCGACCGTGCTAACCACTACACCACTGTGACACCTATCTAGCCCACTGTGCCGCCCATTCCTTATCTTTCAGCATTGAAAATTCCAACAACACCCTTATTTTTGTGTGTTCTGGATCACAGCATCCAGAATTTTGTCTGGATCACCACCAAAATTTAATGGAATTCTCCTGGGGCTGAGACACACCTCTGGTGAAAATTTCAGGTCAATCCGTCTGTTACTTTCTCCGTAAAGTTGCTAACAGACAAACAAACCAACGCTACAGAAAGCATAACCTCCTTGGCGGAGGTATTCATGCATTTATGTATCTAATATGAGCTTTGTTGTTTTAGGAGCATTATGAACAGTGAACATACCAGTTTAAACACAAATAAAAGTTAATAAAAGACACGTAACACTAAAAGTTTTGGTGTCAAGATAAATTTGGATGTGGATTTGGAGGAATCTAAGATTACCAGAATAAGTGGATATCTGAGTTATGACCGTAAGAGACAGCATCAGCCCTCTTTGGAGCTCTGGAGGTTTGCATACTTAAGTGAGACTGGTCCTTGGAGAAGATGGAGCAGGTTCCGAAGGTCCGGGGCTACCGGCGGTTCAAGCGGTTCAGCTCAGAAGACGACTGAAGTCAGCCGAAGGATGGGCCTGGAGTTGTAGCACTTGGGCCTGAAGTAAAGCCGGCGCCTGTGGATCCTGTGGATGCTCGTTTGGGCGCTTCTTTGGTCTCACTCAAAAACTCTGGCACAGAGGATGACCTGGGCCTGCTGGGTTGCGTTCAGAGGTGACTTTGAAATCACGCAGATAACTCAGAAAGACGAGGCTCGATGACCAGAGAAAACTTTCAAAAATAGCTTCGCAAAATAAAAAAAAAATCAATCATAGGTTTAATCTTGAATTGCTATGCGCACAAAAAGTTGAAGTTTCAAAACTTGAACTAAGACGATGTTAAAGAAAATCAACGTGAATCAACACGTGGCGTAAAACTTAGAAGACTAAGAAAAAGTAAGACTAAGTAGTAAGAGCTAAGAGAAAACGAAAAGTTGAACTTAAGAGTAGAAGAGCATTGTGGAGTCACGTGGGACCGCAGGGAAGATGGCGGCACATTAGGAGAGCTCCCCACGACCATCAGCTAATTAAGTAAATTTGGAGACATACACTTCATCCCTAGTCTGAAAAGTAAGGCCCTGTGTACTGGAAAATAACTACTACCCGTTTCTGACCAGAAATTTGTACTTCCCTGGCGAAATGTCGAACAACAGCAAAGCTAACTTTTTCAAAGGTGCGGCTACGAGAAGTAAGCTAGCCTCAAAGACCAGCCCAACACGTGAACGCACCTCCGCGTCGCCGACAGCGGCATGTGACAGCGACCGTACACCTGGAGAATATGACGAGAAAACGGTGTTGGAGGAAATACGGAATATGAGTGCTACTCTTCAAATGGTTGCAACGGATGTTGTCTCAATTAAGGAGACAACGAAAGAGCTTAAAGATGCGGTGCAGAGCATACACGTGAGACTAGGAGAGGCAGAACAACGGATATCTGACGTGGAAGACGTAAACACACGAATGGAGAAAAGTATGGAGAAATGTGGCAAGAGACTGGAAACACTGTGGAAGCGCTTGGAGGACCTGGAAAATCGCAGCAGGAGAAATGATGTAAGAGTGGTGGGACTGAAAGAGGGCAAGGAGGAGACGGGCAAAGTTATTCAGTATGTGGAAAAGATCATCTCTCAGGGGCTCGGGCTGTCCGGCAGCGAGTTTGAAATTGAACGTGCCCACCGCTCTTTGGCGCCCATACCGGACCCGGACCAACCGCCCAGGACCATACTGATGCGCTTTCTACATTCATCGGCCCGAGACAAGGTGCTGCAGGTGGCTAAGGAGAGACGGGGGATCGACTGGGAGGACTGGAAGCTGTCCTTCTTTGAGGATGTATCCAGAGAACTGGCGGAGAAAAGAAAAGCATTCACTCCGGTGAAGAGACGTCTGCATGCGCTAAACGTGAGACACAGGCTGGTCTACCCGGCGACACTCATCTTCACATGGAAAGGGCAGAAGAAAACTTTTCGAGACAGCAATGAAGCGGAGGAGTTTGTGCAAGGTGCTGAATAGAGGATCCGGGGACTTTATGGAAACCAGACGAGGTGTATGTGTTAATCTGTTGGAATAAGGTAATTTTGATGATGGTTTGTGGGAGGCAGGAAGAGCTGTGCTGTCACGAGCTGACAGGATGCGCCTCACGGACACGGTTAATTTAGTTCAGGTTAATAGGGGGGCGGGGTGGGGGTTAGTTAGAAGCACCGAGTTTTGGTTTGCTTTAACCGGGGTTATGTTTGTGTTTTTCATGTTTTATCTCTGCACCAAGACAGTATATCTGAGAGCACCTAACGTTTTGAACAGCCTTTTGAATACGTGTTTAGTTATTATTAAAACCATGTTGAGAGAACTGAGGTCAAAGAGCATTTACATGTTGAGAAATGATAGCTAACAGATACATTAATATAATATCGTGGAACATAAATGGATGTGGGAACCCCACTAAAAGGAGGAAGGTTTTGACATATTTGAAATCTAAAAATACAGATATAGCATTTATTCAGGAGTCTCATATAATGGGAGATGAAGAGGCAGGAAAATTTAAAAGAGGCTGGGTAGGTAAGGTTTTTCATAGTTCATATTCAAGTAAACAGAATGGGGTGATGATACTCATAAATAAAAATTTAAGCTGTATTATATTGAAACAACATAATGATAAAGAGGGCAGAATTATTTATATTGAAGCCTTGATCAATGGAATTAGGACAGTATTATGTAACATATATGTCCCAAACAAGGAGGAACCTGATTTTTTCCATGAAGTCAATAGAGTGATAGGAAACATGCAAGGCCAGGTCATACTGGCCGGGGATTTCAACCAGGTAATGGATGGACTAATTGATAAAAGTAAGCCCAGTGGTAGATCTTCACCCAGGGACAGAGCTGCAATTCATATGTTGGCAGAGGACTTGAGTTTGGTGGACATATGGAGGTTGGTAAACCCACCTGAGAGGGAGTATACCTTTTACTCCAACTGTCACAAATCCCATTCAAGGATTGACTTTTTCCTGATGTCTAACTCATTAATAGACTCAGTAGTAGAATGTGAGATAGGGGCTATTGCCCTTAGTGATCACGCTGCTGTAGAGTTACATGTTGACCTGAACACAGATAAGGTGAAAAGAGGGCGTTGGAGGCTTAATACTATGTGGCTACAGGATGTGTCATTTTGCAATACGTTATCAGAGGATCTTAAATCTTTCTTTGAAATTAATATTGGTTCTACAGAAACAATTTCCTCGGTTTGGGAAGTATCTAAGGCTTATGTAAGAGGGAAAATTATTGCTCATGCCTCAAAAATGAAAAAGGAAAACGTGAAGAAAGAAAAATCATTGGACAAAGAGATCCGTAAATTAGAGAAAGAATTGGCAAGTCACTATACAGACAATTTATATAAAACAATTTGTAATATGAAATATCAACTACATGATATATATAATAGAAAGGCTGAATATGCCTTATTTAGGCTGAAAACTAATTTCTATGAGGGGGGCGAAAAAAATGGCAGACTATTAGCGAGACAATTAAGACAACAGGACAATTCCAACAATATCCCAATGATTAAGAAGGATAATGGGGTAGTAACCTCATCAAAAGAAATTAATCAGGTTTTTAAATGTTTTTATGAAAATCTTTACACATCCTCTGGTGCTCCCAACCCAGAAGAAATAACCTTTTTTTCAGGTATCCATCTGCCTTCCATATCTAATGAGCAAAAAGACATGTTGGATGCTCCAATAACAGAGGAAGAGATTAGGGCTGCTATTTCATCCATGAAAACTGGGAAGTCACCTGGTATGGATGGCTTCCCGGTTGAATATTATAAGAAATTTATTGATATTTTGGCCCCTCTATTGCATAAGGTGTACATGGAAGTATTTGAGAGGGGTTCGCTACCGGGTACGTTTAATGATGCTTTAATTTCTCTTATTCCTAAAAAGGACAGAGATACCTCTGATCCGTCTAATTTCAGACCTGTGAGCCTACTTGGGGTGGATTGTAAGATTTTGACAAAGACCTTGGCGTCACGTTTAGAGAAAATATTGCCAGACATTATACATGGGGATCAAGTAGGTTTTATTAAAAAAAAGTCCTCGGTTGATAACATGCGAAGGCTCATTCATCTGATACATATGAATCGCTCTAATCCGGTACCAGTAGCAGCTTTTTCACTTGACGCTGAGAAGGCTTTTGACCGGGTGGAGTGGGAGTTCCTCAGGTTGACTCTTTCAAAATTTGGGCTGGGTACTGGGTTTTGTAACTGGGTGAAGCTACTTTATTCTGGTCCGAGGGCAGCTGTTCTTACAAATGGGCTGATATCTGATTTTTTCTGTCTTTCCAGAGGGACGAGACAAGGGTGTGCTCTCTCCCCATTGCTCTTTACTATGGTACTTGAGCCATTAGCTGTAGCAATCAGAGCTGAGGTGAGGATTAAGGGTGTGAGGGCAGGGGGTGTAGAGCACAAGCTATTTATGTATGCCGATGACATCTTAGCAGTGCTAGAAGATCCTGGGGGCTCCCTGCCAGTGTTACTTGAATGTATTGAATGGTACTCAAAATTATCAGGTTACAAAATAAACTGGAATAAATCCGAATGTATGCCAATATCACATACATGTCACTCTGGGGTTATCACCTCTTATGGCTTTAAGTTTATACCTTCAGGTATGAAATATCTAGGCATTCAACTAAACCCAAATCTTGACGAAATAATGCTCTCAAATATGGAACCACTTCTCCAGAAAATAAAAATGAACCTGGATAAATGGGGGAAATTGAAGCTCACATTATGGGGAAAAATTAATGTAATTAAAATGGTGGTGGCTCCACTATTCAATTATGTTTCCATGATGTTACCAGTCAATATAGCACCACAGTTGTTTAAACATTACGATAGAATCATTAAAGATTTTTTATGGGATAAAAAAAGACCAAGGATTAATATAAAAAAAATGTGGTCACCTAGGGAGATAGGAGGTATGAGTCTACCCAATGTAAGATTATATAATATATCATTTGAAATGTCTAGATTGATAAAGCATTGGAAGGGGATAGGTCAGGAACTGAGCTGGATCAAAATAGAATAGGAACTAACCAGCCCATTTGAACCTCTGGATGTTCTCTCACGTGGTGTAAAAACTCCTGGACATAATTATTTTTCGAACCCAGTGCTGTCTTACTCTAAAACCGTTCATAAAAATTCATAAAATGTATAGTATCTCCCACTTAAGACAACCTTACGCCTCTCTATGGCATAATCCAGCCATCCGTATTGGGAAGAAATCTGTCTGTTGGAATCAATGGCTTGTAGGAGGGATACGCAAATTGAGTGATCTGTGTGTAGATGGAGTATTAATGCCATTTACTGATATTATGCAAAAATATAATCTGGAATATAAAGGTAATTTTTGGAAGTATTTGCAAATTAGGGACTGTATCACAAAGGGTAAATTTAGTCACAAAAAGAATACATTGATGGAAGTTTTGGATCTACCCAGTACTGCACACAGAGCAGCCATATTCTACAAAACATTTAATGGTTTACGAGAAGATGCATGTAAAAATCTGAGGATCGTTTGGCAGAAAGACCTAGGGTGTGATTTAAGTGAACAGGACTGGTTAAATATATTATCAAATACAGGGAAACATATGAGAGAGGCGAAAGGGAAATTTATTCAGTATAAGATAATCCATAGATTTTATTTCACTCCTTCAAAGCTACATCGAATGGGCTTAATAGGAAATCATTTATGTTGGAAATGTCAGAGTGAAACAGGGACTTTTTTACATATGATTTGGGGATGTAAACTAGTGTACCCGTTTTGGGAGAAAGTAGTGAACCATGTAAGTAAATGGCTGGATGTGGCAGTACCTGTATCACCAAGATTGTGTTTGTTAGGGGACCAAACAGAAATGCTAAATATACCTAAACGTGAAAGAGGGGTTTTAAAAGTGAGAATGGTCACAGCTGCTCGAACGATCCTCCGAGAATGGAAGAGTACAGTCGCCCCAGATGTTAAAAAGTGGATGGAAATGATGTCAGAAGTTGCATCATACAAACACATGCTGGCTAAAATTAACAATGAAGAAGAACATGTTAGGAGGGCCTGGGAAAGTATTTTTTTGTAGAGGAAATATCGATATTAAGTTTGTGTACATGGCTGTAAGCTCGATATACTGTCTGTCGATGTTGGTGTCTTTTTGTTTTTTAGTTTGACTGTATGTTTAGGTGTATATGAAAGACTAAATAAAAACTTTAATGACAAAAAAAAGAGTAGAAGAGCATTAATAGAAGAGTGTATAAGGGCAACAAGAGAGTAAGGGCACTAAGAGCGAAAGGGGAGAAGAGAGTGAGCAACCCCACTTAACTGGTTTTAATCTTCTCACACTGGGAGTGTCTCTGGCTTGTGTGTGTGAGGAGAAAGAGGAGGGGTCGAGGGGTCTCCAAGCAGAGGAGACCTCGGATCTCTGATTATTTGATCTAACTTATACTTTTGGCTGGTAAAAGTGTCAGATCTGATACTCACTTACTATGATTAATATCATTGAATGCTTGGTTTCATGATAAATGATTTGATACTAAACACATATGAATGAAATGTAGGATCACATCAAACATTCTCATTATGTTTTAAGTATCACATTGAACATGCTAAATTACTCTGAAATGAAACAGATAGTAACACATAGAAACTGTGAACAACAAAAGAGTAAACACATGTGAATGAATGTCATCATGATTAATAATGGATTCTAAATACTTACATTCAGATTATTCAATGACATTATAACCACCTAATGGTTAAAAATACTAAATAAACAACTAAAATATAAACCAAACATTTCTAAACCATTTCTGTTACTTAGAGTAAAGTTATGATTCATAGTCAATAAATTTAACTCTTAAAAGTTCATGAAACAGTCTGAAAAGCTGTTGGTCTAAAGAAACTAAAGAATAAGGATTTATTCTGTCAGAGTGATAACTTGGCTTCTGGAGCACATAGAAAAATGAGAAACCTCTCATTTTAACACAAATTTCATGATTAGACAGATTAGTACATTGCTGAATGCATAAGATGTCATGATCAGTCATTTGTATTCTTTCACCAAAGGAATGCAGTTTTTATCAGTACATGGTTGAGCAGGGTTTTACGACCGAGGTCTGGAGGTCAGTGTCCCCCCTTATCTTGGGGTCCGTATGTTCACACACTTTAAGACGGTAAATCTCAAATGAGAGACCTGGATTGAGGCATGAATGATTATTTAGATGGTCAGCGATGGAGTCAGTTTGAAAGGTAATAAAAACTCTGGCCAATCGTGAAGAGTCAGAGGCTTGGTCAACCTCCGGTCGGGTCAGTTAGGTAACCTGAAAGTGCAAACAAGTCTGGAAAGATTTATATCCTGTGTCCTGGGACCAGATAAGGAAACTTTCCTGTGAGGAATGTGTGAGTTTCACACCAAGGGTTGTCTTGATTGCTACAAAATATAACATTATAAACATTATAAATATACCATGGAGCACAGTAAAGACCATCATCATCATGCATTGTGCAGGTTATAGGTGGAAACAGTTGTGAAAATATTTATCTGGCTGTCATTTTTTTTACATCACTAAAACCTGGCAGTTAAACAGGGATGTGTAGACTTTTTATATCCACTGTGTACACACACACGTGGTTGCATAAGTGTGCACACCCTTTAATAACTGGGGATGTGGCTGTGTTCAGATTTAACCAATTACATTCAAACTCAGGTTAAATTGGAGTCAGCACACACCTGTCACCAATTACAGTGCCTCTGATCAACCCCAAATAAAGTTCAGCTGTTCTAGTAGGCTGTTCCTGACATTTCTGTAGCCACATCTTCCAGCATCTTATCATTTTTGAAAAAAAAAACAAAACTCCTGAAAATGTAATAAATTCCCAATAAACAAGGTATTACATTATCGGTAAAATATTATTACAATATGAGCTAGATTATTTTATTACATTATTGGTGAACTTATTACATAACAAGGTTTTTGTTAACTCATCATAGGAATCAAAAGAGCTTTTATATCTCAGAGCTTTCACTGAATTGAACCTGATAGGAACTCTGCCTGACCCCCACCATCAGGACAAGTCCAACCAATAAAGCAAGAACACATAATGCACAAGCAAAATGCTTGTCAATATTTTTATTTGTTGTGTAAGAATATTTACCAAACAAACACCTATAAGAAACTTTAAGTTTGTGTCAACTTTGGCACTCCCTGTAAAAAAAGCAGTCTTTGCTTGTCTTGTCCTCTACATGCTTAAGTAGTTACTTCAAACAAAAAAATCACATCCTCCTGACTTTTGACAGTTGAATATATCATGTTTTCTTGTTTAGGCTATCTTAGCAAAAATATCCCAAGTCTGCACATTGTGAATTCTACATTTTGACAGTTCTTGAAGACAGGAGACACTTTCTGAGGAGATTTTGGTCTGAATTCCAGGGATATACTTGAACACTAACTCACTGCTAAATTTGTCCATGCACAGTCACAAATGAACATGTTTATGAAATACTCCAATTAATCCGACACAGCTCCATGCAGATACAGAGCCAGGAATTTTCTGAATGTCTCTGGCTTGTATCCTTTTAGTCCAGCTGGGACCTGCAGAAAGACAAAAGACAAATAATCAAAAACCACTAAATTTTTAATAGTTTTACTTTTTCTGTTGAAGTTAAAAAATACTAAAAATAATTGAAAAATAAGAACTGCAAGCAGTACTGCATGGGTTCTTGTGTGTTTGTACATGTGAGGGTTTGATGCAAGTCATTGTGAACACACCTTTTCTGCATCCCAAAGTAATTTAATAATACTGCCTGGGTTCTAAGAAGTGGTTTTGGGTGTACTAGTAACAAGGTATATCCCGAGCTCTTAATGGCTCATTTATAGAAACGTATAACCAAGAGTGCATGGTTAATCTGCATTTCTTTCTATGTCTTGGTTTCAATACATCTTGCTCTCCTGCTGGATGTAAACTTTATCTATTTGGTTGTTTTCTTTGCAAAATTTAGATTTTTGCAATTTCTGCTTGACTGGAATATCCTACTTGTTATGAATTTCTGTTATTTTGCATGTTTTATTTGCGTATGTGTAAATTCATTTATGCCTCAAAAGCATTTATTAATGTTTGCAGGATTTCCTCTCTTATGCTGTTTGTTTTTGTTCTGCTTATAATGCTTATCAATTAATTTTTGTGTGCATGGTTTGCTTATTTATCATCATTGTGTTCCTTTGATTACTACTTTTGTGCATCTTTGAAAGCTTGATTTTCATATCTTTCAGTTTTTTGGGTATGGGGGAGTGGGGTTAAGTTGAGCCAAAGGGTAAGTTGAGCCACACCCTGTTGCTTGAAAAGGTAAAAGAAACTGATCATGTGACCAAATATATAAGAGACGGGCATCAATTCATGGAGTTTGTGAAGGTTAGAAGCACACGGGTGAAGGGGTTAGACATTTATTTCCAAAAAAACTTTTTCCACTCTTGAAAGTGAATTTAGTCTGTCATAATTTTTTTTAGAATTGTGTTTAGACCAAAAAAGATCATTTTAAATTTGTTTTATACATCACTTGAGGCCTCTATGCGCTACAACATGAGGTCAAAACCTAGCATAAAAGTCCACTATTTTAGCTGAGAGGACTAATAAAGTCATAATAGTAGTTCTGGGGTAAGTTGAGCCGTTTGGCCAGGGGTAAGTTGAGCCAGTGGCTCAACTGAGAAAGTAAAGGAGTTTGATGAGAGGATCAGAGTTTCAGTTCAGATTGTTGAAATGTGTTACTTTTTCTTTTCAAAAACACAGCTGTGAATGTTCTAAATCATTTAAAGGCATTCTCATGTTAAAATGGCTCAACAACTTACCCTGCTCCTATTCTCAACTTACCCTATACATGGGGTAAGTCGACAATAGGAGACCACTGTTTTTGGCAAGCTAAATTATCAAGACAGTTATGTTTACACTCATTCTGTTAGTTTGCAGGGATGCACAACATCTTGAAATATATGCAGATACACTAGTTAGAGACAAAACTATGATTGCTTTGATGAAGTGATCTGTAATATGAAAAAATGGCTCATCTTACCCCACTCTCCACTACTTGATGTGTGTGTTTGTCTATTTTTATATGGCTGATCTGAATACCTATCTCGTTTTGCACGCTTGTTTTTATTCTTTATCTATACATAACAAAGTCATGTGGGACATGATTCAGTAGGTTCATGATGTACACCAAATGATGATTCACAACCTTATTGACTGTGGGTGCAACATCTGGCATATTAAACACAGAGATGCAAGGTCTGATTCAGTGCTGCTTGCAGCCCTAGTTTTCTTTTGGGGTGCATAAGATGCATCAGTATTTTATCTACTATATTTATATGAACTGTGTTGATTCAGTGCATTCTCTTGTCTTCTGACAACTCAAAACATTTTTCCAATACCTTATATTCACCTATGTATTCTACATTCATACATAGAGGTTTATGGCAGGGAACCCACAACCTCACAATTAAGAGATGACCAGCTCCACCACTGAACTACAACAGCCCCATAACTTCAGTCTGTTTGACTGCAAACTAAAGGGCTGAACTAGACACCAAACACAGGTACCTACCCCACTGTCCATGCTATAATTATACAAGATTCTGTGTGATTGCACAACACACTCCAAATGACTGTTAAATATTGGCCATAAATGCAGATATTCACTTTCATTCATTCATTCATTCATCTTCAATTATCATACCTTCACTTCCTTTTTCTTTATAAGGGGCCGGACCTTTGCAAATTCATAGAGCTCAGCATCTTTATCCAGCCACAACTAAAAGTAGAAACAAGTGTTAAGAAAAACAATGTGAACAAAGAGCACCAAACTCATTTTTACATTTACTAGGTATCAGTTTTTTGACAGCCAATGCCCACACCCTTAGTAAGAAAGAGGCTCAGCCAATGGCTGATTTACAATGACAATCACATTGTCAAAGGAACAATATCATAATACTAACTAGGTAAGAAATAAAGTTGCTGAACATACTAGCTCAGTGAAATATTGCCACAAAACCATGGTATTGACAAGTTTTTTTTTGTTGTTTTTTTCTGAGCCGATAACATGTCTCTTACATTTTTAATACACTAACAATAACGCAAAGTACATTAAGCCATGCATCTGATTTCATGGCTGTTATTCACATGAGAAGCAATACTAAACGGCATAATTTTGTGCATCAAAACAGAATGTATATCCAACACAAGCCAGTGACTGTTTTAGATTTGAAACTGTCACAAATGCTGGCATGATGCCGATAATTTCAAGATGTTACTAATAAGCCTGATTAATTGGCCAACCGATTCATTGGTCTATCTCTACTCATAAGTTGAAATATTCTGCACAATTTCATTTAATAGTGCCTTGCACATTCAAAAAAATATGGACCAATTTAGGAGATCCATTACAGCTCAGGCAAACTGATCTTGATTTCATATTATTCAGTTATGAAGATGCCTTTGAAGCTGTGAAATAACATCAGACAAATCCTTTTTGAGACTAATTGCAAAGCTAAAGTGAAGTTTATGGAAGAGTTTACGAGGTCTTCCAAGTCAGAGCCAGCATGGCTGTTTGTGCCCTGTCAAACATGTGTGACTTTGGCTTTTCCTAAACAAAGGAAGTACAGCTGGAGTTAAAATGAAGCACCTGGTTTTTGATTCCGTCGTCACCTGAGAGATCGGTCGTGTTCAGCTGGAACACCAAAAACTGGAAAACTCTGCCATTGGTTCCTACTGCCTGTACAGTTATCGGCTTTTCTAAGAGATGCTGAGGCTGGGGCTGAAACACACAAACATAAGGTGAAAAGGATACAAAAGAGAGACAGTGAGTGGGATAGTTATGGAGTGAGATAATGTGGATCAGCCACTGGTTAAACATCATAATATATTTATTCCCTAAAATCCAGTGTAGAAAAACATCATGGTTTCCCCTACATGTACTTGATTGTGGCGCACTGCCACGGCTAAATATAAGCTGCCACACCTTAGAAATTAAGTTTTTTTTCACATGTGCCTACTTCAGACTCAGTATGTATTGGTATACATGGCGCAAACAGGCGCTGCACTGCAGGGTGCGCATGCATAACGAATTGTAGCATTAGCAAGTTGTCATCTGCAATCACACAGCTGATTAATTAGCCTCCACCCCCATCCCCCACCTCGCTCTCTGAATCAGGGAACACACACAGTCCCCATCACCCCCCCACTCCCCAAATCACACACCACCACAAATAGATTCCCCCTGTGGGAAACACTTGACATCCTGCTGAATATGGCATCTATTTGCTCACCCCATACTGTTTGTGTGCACGGGCCAGAGCGTTTCCAAAGGAGAACATGACCATCTTAGCCCTCAACTGTTCTGGACGGAGTCTACAGCTGTCACTCCCTCGCTCTGAGAAGTACAGTGTGTGGGCATGCTGATAAGGGTAGTCATCTCTGAAACCTGCTCCGAAAACAGAGACATCATTTAATAGTCTGACAGCTGGAGAACCTAACACTCATAATGTTACACTCAGCAAATTCAGCAGTGAACAGAGGAATACTGTCTTCTTACCTGAGCTATATAACTCCTTTTTATAGACATATACTTCCTGTAGGTCAATGGTAGGGGAGACAGGGTAGAAAGTTTCCAGAACATGATCCGCCGTATCATTCACTTCCCCTTTTGCAGAGACCTCTGGTAGAGGATCCATGCAGTTAAGGAGTAAACCATTTTGACCTCTAATCTGGAAGAGATCATCACCTGGAGTGGAGAAATGAAATAAAATGAAATATTAGTACCAAGTACCATCATTTATTTTTGAAGACAGTTTTTGCAGTAAATGGACATAAACCGGCAACCATTACATATCGTCAGACACACCATATAATGGATCATCTTACCTCTTTTCCATGAAGCTGCTAATGAGTATTTCTCTGCAAGAATCCTCCTTTCAATCTCAGGATGATTGGACTGTAGAGTCGCACACAGGTGGAGAAGGTTGCGGAGCAGAGTGTTGCTGAAGATAGGATGGATCACAAACAGAAAGAGGGGGGAGTAGTTTATTTCCCAAAAATTTAATGTGCTGCTTGCATTTATCATCTTCAAACAAGTACTTAGCGAGTTGACATGTATACTTGTTACACTTTTGTGTGGCCTATGATGATGTGAAAAAAAAGAAAAAAGGTGTGTATGTGTGTGTGTGTGTGGGGGGGGGGGGCACGGTCCCCTGATACTGCTGTGGCGTGTCTTTTGTGGATGGTTTTGTTTGATCATTTTCTGTATCTGAGTACATTGTTTTCAAAATGTACCCAAATATTAGCAGAATGGCTTATCAGGCTGTACGTTGACTTTTCTCTCCATCGCTTGTGCTAACAGATCTTGTAGCTCTCTAGGTGCCATACTTCCAGAGATATGAACACTTTTGTAACGCATGTCATGCTAATTAGCCAAAAATTCATTAGCCCCTATCTCACAAATTAGATGGCTTTGAACAAAAATATTTGAGCTCTGACAGTTTCTCCTGAAGGCCAATCAGTCCACCAAATTTCATCAAAATCTGTGATGTGAGTGGAGATTCTTGGTTGAATTGACATGGAATGACCCAAAAGCATTTCTGAAAGATAAGAAGGCCCAAGATCATTAAGACATTTAAAAACAAGTAAAAGAGCCTTAAAGTCGATCCTTAAACACAGAGGGAGCCCATGCAATGATTCTAAGACTGGTGGTCTTAGTCAGGACACATGCTGCTGAGTTTTGTAATAATTGTAGACCTGAAATATTCTTTTTGGGAAGACCATAAAGCAGGACATTACAATAGTCTATACGACTGGTGATAAAAGCATGCATTTGTGTCTCTGTGTTGGCTCAAGAGAGAATGGGGCGTACAGCAATGTTCTTTAGGTGATAAAAACCTATTTTTTTATGTTCTTAATGTGTGGACTAAAAGTCAGCTCAGAGTCAAAAATGACGCCCAGGTTTGTCACTTGTGGTGATGGATTAAGAGACAGTGCTCGTAGTTTGAGTAAAAGTTTCTCTCTCTTGGCCTCAGGACAGATGACTAAACCTCAGTTTTGTCCTGGTTAAGCTGGAGAAAGTTTTCTGCCATCCAGGATTTGATATCTAAAATGCAGTGAAAAAGAGCATCCATTGGCCTGGTGTCATCAGGAGACATGGAGATGTAGAGCTGCGTATCATCAGCATAGCTGTGGAAGTTGATTCCGTGTCTCCTAATGACACCACCAAGAGTGGGCATGTACATGTTAAAAAGCACAGGGCCTAAAATCGAACCCTGGGGCACACCCGATCTGATTTTATGTACTTTGGAGGAGCACTTGTCTACACTTAACATGAATGTCCTGTCTGTCAGGTAGGAGGTGAACCATCTGTGAACAGCACCTGAGAGGCCAAGGTGTTTTAGGCAGTTTAAAAGAATAGTGTGATCTACTGTACTGAAGGCAGTGCTACAATCCAGCAGAATTTAACAATGTCACCTTTTGTGAGTCATAATTTAATCTAATACCATTTAAAATCTTTACCAAGGCAGTCTCGGAGCTGTGGTTCAGCCTAAAACCAGGCTGATACTTTTTAAGAATATTATAATTGGCTAAAAATTCTTTAAGTTGGATAAAAACAAGTTTTTCTAAAATATTGCTTAAAAACGGTAAGTTAGACAAATCTAAATTGCTCCTCTTCAGCAGGGGCCCCACCACTGCCGCTTTAAAGGCAGCGGGAAAGACCCCTGTCTGAAGAACGCAATTCATCGTGTTTAAAAGCTCGTTTCTAAAAGAATCATAAAATAACTTAAAGAATGAGGTTGGGACAGGGTCTAAAAGACATGTGGTGGGCCTCACTGAGGAGAAAACTTTATCCAGCATCTCAGCATTAACCAGAACAAAACTGTCCAGTGTTCCCTCAGGCAAAGACAAACACTCAGACATGTTACAAACGGTAGTTTGATTTGATAAAATGTCACATCTGATCGTGTTTATCTTCCCCATGAGGTGGTGTGCAAATTCATCACAGAGGGAGTCAGTGGGATTAAAATAACGATTCCTAAAATCAGGGATAAAATGCTATCAATTGTTGGAAAGAGAACTTTGGGGTTATTTTTGTGGTTGGTGATTATTTTGAAAAGTAATTATTTCTTGCATTTCTAATGGCATTATTGTAAATTCTTTGCTGATTACTGAATAATTGATTATTTATAGTTATTTTGTTTTTCCTCCACCTACGTTCTGCCACCCTGCACTCCTCTTTAATTTTTTTAACTCCTCATTTCTCCAAGGGGGTATAGATTTGGGTTGGATGTTTTTTGTTTTCAGTGAAGCAACCAGTTCAAGGGCTGACCGTAGTCTACTGTTAAAATTGTCTATAATAAAATCACAGGGGGCAGGTAAAGCAATTGGAGGACTTTTGTCTAAAACATCAATAAAATTTGCAGCCACATCAGGAGTCAGATGGCACTTCCTCACAATTCCCACAGAGATCTCCCGCTGGATAAAACCGGTGATATTAAAAAACACACAATAGTGGTAATATGTCTATAAAAGTTATCTTTTATTTTCATAGAGTTATAAAGCCTCATGGCTGTTGGTACAAAAGATCTTCTGAATCTTACTGTCCTGCAGCGAAGAGAGAGGAGCCGTACACCACTATTTGCCATTTGGCTAGGTTGACACAGTTCTGCAGCACAGTCTCTAAGCAGCCTTGGACACACACCATCTGGACCAGCTGCCTTCCCAGGACAAAGTCTTCCAAGCTCTATCCTCCCCCCTGTTTCTGTGACAGATAAGGACTGGTGTTCTAGGAGGGAGGCAGTTGAAGTGGTTGAGACATTTGAACAAGATGGAGGAGGAAGGGGAGAAGTTGTAGTGGAGATTTGTTACAGAGAGGAAGGTGGAGTAGCAGTGGAAGTGGGAGTGACAGCAGTGTCAAATCTGTTGAAGAACAGGTTGAGTTCATCAGCTCTTTTCACATCACCCACCACTGGCTGTCTTTTCTTTTGACTGCTGTGTCCAGAGATGGTACTGATTCCTCTCCACACTTCACGGATGTTGCTGTGTTGTAGATTCTTCTCTATCTTCTTTTTGTCCTCCAGCTTTGCCATCTTCAGTCTCCAACTCTTGTTGCACTTGTTTGAGTTGTTCTTTGTCACCATCTTTAAAAGCTTTATTTTTCTGGTTAAGGATTGCTTTTATGTCTCTTGTGATCCAGGGTTTGTTGTTGGGGAAACAGCGAACAGTCTTTGTGGGTATAACTGTGTCTCTACAGAAGTTGACATAATCAGTAAAGCAGTCAACCTGTTTATCAATGTTCATACTATCCACATCTGTTTCCAGCAGCACATTCTAGTCTGTTGATTTAAAACAGTCCCTTAGAGCTTCACTGGCTTGAGGTGTCCATCTTCTTATTTTGACTTTGGTCACCGGCTGCCTCAGCACACAAGGTCTGTAACAGGTTTGCAGATAGACCAAGTTATGATCTGACTTGCCCAGTGGTGGTAAGGCAGTGGCTCTGTAGGCTTCTTTGACGTTGGCATACAGCAGATCCAGGGTTTTGTTCTCCCTGGTAGGACAGTTCACAAACTGTGTGAATCCAGTCAGGTGAGAGGACGTGGTGACATGGTTGAAGTCTCCTGATACTATTATTATTGCCTCAGGGTGTTGAGTCTGTAGCCCGGCAACAATATTTTGCAAAACATCGCAACATTCCTCAGTTGATTTGGGTGGAATGTAAACAACTACTGTTATGATATGACTAAATTTTCTGGGAACATAATATGGCCGAAGAGCAACTGCCAACAGTTATCTGCCAACAATATCTGGACAACACAACTTCTCCTTGACAGTTATGTGTGGAGGGTTACACCATCTCTGGTTGACAAATAAAGCCAGACCTCCTCCTTTCTTCTTGCCACTAGCTTGAGCATCTCTGTCTGACTTTATAAAGTCAGGTATAATATATAAAGAGCCAGGTAGATCCACGCTGGAGTCCGAGTTGTTTTCATTCAACCAGGTTTCAGTAAAACACAGGAAACTGCACTCACGGTATGCTTTCTCAGTCTTCACCAAGTTCTCCAGCTCATCGCTTTTGTTGGACAGAGAGTTGAGGTTTTCCCTGATGATTAATGGAAGAAAGGGTTTATATCGCCACCTCCTAGCATTCAGCTTTGCCTTCACCTTTGGACCAGCACGGCAACCACAATAACACCTCCTGATGTCCTCTAGAACTGTATGTTGTCCAGATTTGCTTTTCCTCAATGAAAGGAGCTCTTCTCTTGAGTCAATTCTTCGCCCAGCAGAAGTATCCATCAGCAGCCAACAAAATGACAACAAAAAAATGAAATAAAAATCTAGCAAAAATTACAGATGATACAGAGAGACCAGACTTGCAGCAACCTCTCGGCGCAGCCGCATCATTTGAATGAATGATGAGGGGAAAATTGGTTGGGAGGGGTAGTGTTTTCAAGATTTCAAGATTTCTCCCGAAAACTGGCACTTCCTCAGAGTAGAGTACAATGATCCCACCCTGATTTTGAGTCAATTGATCACATTACCTGGATGCTGCATGAGACACACCTCTTGTTTATACATTTCAAATCTGTTCATAAATGTTATTAATTCTTATATATGAAAAAACGTTTCCCTGAAACAAATGTCCGTCAAACTTCCAACTTCCTACCAACTTCACCCCCGGTGTCCTTTACAGGGATGAGGAAGCTGAGGAGGCAACAATTGCACACCAGATCACCCTGGTGCACCTCTCTGTCAGGAAACATATGTTTTTCTTATTCACAATGACCTAGACTTTACCTCCAGCCTCTTTCTTGTCTTGACTAGGCAGCACCTTAGTCCTAAGAGCCACAAAGTTTTCAGTGTTGTAAATAGTCCTGAGCATGATTGTCTGTAGTTATAGTCATCCGGTATCTGGGAGGATTTCAGCCTCTCCCAGAAAAAGGGACTTTGTGTCCCGGTCAGATACATATGGATGTCCGCTGACTGAAGTCCGTTTTTTCTCGTCATTTATCCACTCACCTGTGTCTAACACGTATGGGTCAATAAGACGTATCCCATTCACTAATGTTAATATAGCAGCATACCTTATTTATCAGTGGGGGATAACACAGCACAACTGCAAGATAACTGAGATAACCCTGACAACTACAGTTATGTTGCACACGTCTGCCGCGTTGATAACGAATAATCCCTATTTTGTTTTTCTCCAGTCTCATCTCATGATTCACACATCTGACTTGCTAGAGGTGGCGCCAAGTCTTCATTGTCTCTTTTCTCTTGTTCGTTGCTCATTTTGCAATCTTTGTTTTTGTTGTTACCGGCAGCTCCATGTGCAGAGGCGTGGTCTTCTCTCTTCTGATTTTGAGTGGCAGCTGGTAGGGTAGTCTGGTTGGCAACTGAGTAAAGAATGAATGTGATTGGTGGATCACTGCACAGCACAGGCAGAGTTGACATGCAGTGTATGTCAGTCAGCTACCCTTGAAATTATAGGAGTTCATTTGCCTCCTACATCGCAATGTGACGATGCTCAAATTATACATCGTGCAGCCCTAGTGGCATGTCAGCACAACTAACTCTGGCATTCTGGTTGTAAGCACTTGCTGGCATACCCTGCCGATTTTTGCAGGATGGTTTTGACAACCCAGGGTTCTGGCTCCTTTCAATCGCGTCCCCCATGCTAGTTTAAGCATCTCTCCTAGCCCCAAAAAGTTGTCGGTTTCTTTCTTGCAGAAGAAAGAAACTGCTTGAAAATGTGTTTCGTTTTCAATGGGTTGGGACTGATTGAATGCGCTGAGACAAAATTGTGCCTATTAAATAGAGCGCAATCAAACGGAGCAGGTGACCAGACCAGAGTGGTGGCCCCACTGCCAATAGAATGTAGCGGTCTACGCGGCATCTACTCCTTATTATGTCTTACGGCTTATTATGTTAACACTTGCTGTTTCATGACGTTGTGCCCATAAGCGCGCCACCAAGGGGGGATCTCGCTCCAAGAACACCATCAGCACACCTTTGTTTGTAATAGTCTCGAGGAGGAAAATGAATATTCACAGTACTTTTTGGAGAAATGTTAATTTTTCATAAAATCACACTCAAGACTTTTTGATACTTTTTAAAGGCCTTAATTTTCCAACAGTTGATTTATCAACTTTTAATACTTTTAAGACCTTGAAGACACCCTGAAAAAGCTTGTTACTGTGAAAATGAACCTGGAATGCACCTCTTGGAAAAATTGATTGACAGGAAATTTTCCAGTAGCAAAAATGTGTAAGGTACAAAGTTGAATCAAACATTTTATATTACTTTAAAGTTTCTGGGCAAAGCGTACCTGTATTTCTCTTTGGGTGGTCGTTCATTAGTTGTGTCCCAGAAGCGTGCATGCTTGATGGCATTTTTGACACGATTATCCTGATCAGGAATCTGATTAATGGGATCTTCAGCGTGCGAGAGGAGCTGAGGTGGAAGTCCAGAGATCAGCTTTGTTTTGGTCAACCACAAAGCCTGGCGCACACCTGAAGGAAACAGATAAGTCAGGGCTGCAATTTAAGCTCAACAAAGTCTTCCACACAACCCAGGTCAGACTGACAGCTTCGATCATGTCTTAAGTGCCACGTCTGATAAAACTGAACTGATCATGCCAATAATAAAACTAATGATAAAACTTTGTACACAAATACTCAAGTAAGTCTGACAACAAAACTCTTTTAACACATCAGTAAATCTGGAATTGATTTACACGTGAAAAACATAATAATTAGAGGACTTCAACTTTTTAGGCCTGTGGTCCTAATATGATTTTTTTAAAGAACATATTGCAATCTTTTTTATGCAGTCACTTGATTGCCAGGGCTGTAAATTTCACTATTCCACAGTGATAAGCAGATTGTGCCAATGCACAATTTTAACCATTCAGTACTGCATGGACGGGGCTACAACCACGGACTCAAAGTGTTTGAATCACTATTTCATCCACTAAACATCATCTGAATTAAATGAAACAGTTGATGCCAATAGATATAGATGTCTGATAGTGGGCTACTTGGGCTATATGTGTAAGGAAAAGTATCTATGCTGCTGCATGTGTGCTCATCATAAAACATCAGTTTCTTTCCACTATGACTCTGAGAACACAGGATATATATACACACATATAAATACACACATACACTCACCGGCCACTTTATTAGATACACCATGCTAGTAACGGGTTGGACCCCCTTTTGTCTTCAGAACTGCCTCAATTCTTTGTGGCATAGATTCAACAAGGTGCTGGAAGCATTCCTCAGAGAGCTTGGTCCATATTGACATGATGGCATCACACAGTTGCCGCAGATTTGTCGGCTGCACATCCATGATGCGAATCTCCCGTTCCACCACATCCCAAAGATGCTCTATTGGATTGAGATCTGGTGACTGTGGAGGCCATTTGAGTACAGTGAACTCATTGTCATGTTCAAGAAACCAGTCTGAGATGATTCCAGCTTTATGACATGGCGCATTATCCTGCTGAAAGTAGCCATCAGAAGTTGGGTACATTGTGGTCATAAAGGGATGGACATGGTCAGCAACAATACTCAGGTAGGCTGTGGCGTTGCAACGATGCTCAATTGGTACCAAGGGGCCCAAAGAGTGCCAAGAAAATATTCCCCACACCATGACACCACCACCACCAGCCTGAACCGTTGATACAAGGCAGGATGGATCCATGCTTTCATGTTGTTGACGCCAAATTCTGACCCTACCATCCGAATGTCGCAGCAGAAATCGAGACTCATCAGACCAGGCAACGTTTTTCCAATCTTCTATTGTCCAATTTCGATGAGCTTGTGCAAATTGTAGCCTCAGTTTCCTGTTCTTAGCTGAAAGGAGTGGCACCCGGTGTGGTCTTCTGCTGCTGTAGCTCATCTGCCTCAAAGTTCGATGTACTGTGCGTTCAGAGATGCTCTTCTGCCTACCTTGGTTGTAACGGGTGGTTATTTGAGTCACTGTTGCCTTTCTATCAGCTCGAACCAGTCTGGCCATTCTCCTCTGACCTCTGGCATCAACAAGGCATTTCCGCCCACAGAACTGCCGCTCACTGGATATTTTTTCCTTTTTCGGACCATTCTCTGTAAACCCTAGAGATGGTTGTGCGTGAAAATCCCAGTAGATCAGCAGTTTCTGAAATACTCAGACCAGCCCTTCTGGCACCAACAACCATGCCACGTTCAAAGTCACTCAAATCACCTTTCTTCCCCATACTGATGCTCGGTTTGAACTGCAGGAGATGGTCTTGACCATGTCTACATGCCTAAATGCACCAAGTTGCCGCCATGTGATTGGCTGATTAGAAATTAAGTGTTAACGAGCAGTTGGACAGGTGTACCTAATAAAGTGGCCGGTGAGTGTATATATGTATATATACACATGTACACACATATATACATATATATGTATATATATATACACATGTACACACATATATATGTATATATACACATGTACACACATATATACATATATGTATATATACACATGTACACACTTATATACATATATATGTATATATACACATGTAAACACATATATACATATATATGTATATATACACATGTACACACATATATACATATATATGTATATATACACATGTACACACATATAAACATATATATGTATTTATACACATGTACATACATATATATGTATATATTCACATGTACACACATATATATGTATACATACACATTTACACACATATATACATATATATGTATATATACACATCAGGGTTTTTCCTGGCTCAAATTGAGGCGGAGGTGGCACCATCCTGACCGTGCGCCACGACGTGCATGTATTTGTAAATTCAACCGATTCACTTTCTTTTACAGGCAACATATTTTAAGTTAAGAGTTCAAAAAAGAGTGTGACCATTATTATGTTAAAGCATTCATTTATTAAAACTATATACATACACAAATCAGCTGGCAACTTTAAATTGAAAGTACACTTCATCCACACATCTCGCAACCAGACAGAACATTTCAGCCTCCTCTTTTTCATTCTGTAGAACCTCCTCATGCACTCCTTGTAGTCCAAGGCCTCCTGGTCTGGTCCATCAACGGCCACCTTACAACAGACATCCAAGTGCCTCTCCTTCAGTCTGTTCCACAGAGGTGTCTTCAACTTAAACAAAACAGTTCATCATGCATTAAGTATTTTTGTTTTTATTCTGATACAGACATGAAGAGTGATAGTGTTTTCAATCATATATATGTATACGCTGCAGTGTCCTCTCTAAAAAAAAAAAAACGACAACCAATTATTTCTTAAACTATCTAAACTATGTTATTTATTTTTTGTAACTTTATTAGTTGAGTTTTTTTAGGTACTACCATCTTTAATATATTTCTCCTTCTCTTCTGCTGCTTTGTGAATGGCTGTCACCTCATGTCTTTTTAATGTGTCCAGCCTGTAGTTGGTTGATGGCTGTCTCACTAAGGAGGCAGCAATTGCCTGCTGTGTTGGGGCACAGTGCTTTTGGCATAAATAGCAGTGCATGCCTTCCTCAGTATGCCTGAGCCAGGTAAATTGATTGAGCCACTGCTTTTCAAAGCCACTGGCTCTGTGTTTTTGAGAAGATCTGGAAAGAGGAATAAAAACCACGTACACGTCGGCTTTGCGTTGTTATGCTCCTAATTGAAAACTAATTAATTAATTACCCTCGCCTCGCCGACTCGTCCTGTCCTGCATTCTGACCCTCGCGATCACCAGTCCCTTGTGAAGTACTTTCAGACCTGACACAAATTTCCACGTTGTCACCACCATGAATTATAGCATTTTAACTGCCTGTTCCTTTTTTTCTCTGCTGTGTTTCACCTGGACTCTTGACTTTCCTCCTCGCGAGGTCGCTTTTTAAAGTACTGGCTGATTTTGCCTGTCATATCTGCAACGCTAAAAACGGAGTAAACTTTTTTTTTAAATAAACACGACATGCTTGGATGCAAAAAAGAGAAGCAGTATTTACCTTTTTGTACCATCCGCCAGGGAAAATCAGGACGCCGATAGCACCAACTAGCGGGAAAAACACTTGAAAAAACATGATTCGATCCGTTTCTTCTTCGGTAGATGCTTCAAGTCTTTCCGGTGCACTGCTGTTGATATAGCGCCTCTATAGTGGCGCAACGCTGCAACTGCAGTTAAAATACGTTGCTGCTGCATCGGGACATCAATCGCTCAATCAACACAGCTGGAGCTTTACGCTGTGTTGAGCGAAATCAATCGCTCTGGCTGGGGGCGGCACAAAATTAGGTGGAGGCGGCCGCCACGCAATTTTGAACGCAGGAAAAACCCTGCACATATACACACATATATGTATATACACACGTGGACAAAATTGTTGGTACCCCTCAGTTAAAGAAGGAAAAACCCACAATTCTCACTGAAATCACTTGAAACCTACAAAAGTAACAATAAATAAAAAAATTTTGAAAATTAAATAATCAAAATCAGCCATTACTTTTGAATTGTTGATTAACATAATTATTTAAAAAATACAAACTAATGAAATAGGGCTGGACAAAAATGATGGTACCTCTATAAAAGATTGAAAACTATTTGACCAGAGTGACATGATTAACTCAGGTGTGTCCTTTAATTGACATCACAGGTGTTTCCAAACTCATAATCAGTCAGTCTGCCTATTTAAAGGGAGACAAGTAGTCACTCTGCTGTTTGGTGAAAAGGTGTGTACCACACTGAACATGGACAACAGAAAGCGAAGGAGAGAATTGTCCCAGGACATCCGAAAAAAATTATAGACAAACATCTTAAAGGTGCAGGCTATAAGACCATCTCTAAACAGCTTGAAGTTCCTGTGACAACAGTGGCTCATATTATTCAGAAGTTCAAGACCCACGGGACAGTAGCCAACCTCCCTGGACGTGGCCGCAAGAGGAAAATTGATGACAGATTGAAGAGACAGATCGTTCGAATTGTATCCAAAGAGCCCAGGACAACCTCCAAAGAAATTAAAGGTGAACTCCAAGGCCAAGGTACATCAGTGTCAGATCGCACCATTCGTCGTTGTTTGAGCCAAAGTGGACTTCATGGGAGACGACCAAGGAGGACACCACTGCTGAAAAAAAATCATAAAAAAGCGAGACTGGAATTTGCAAAAATGCATGTTGACAAGCCACAAAGCTTCTGGGAGAATGTCCTTTGGACAGATGAGACCAAACTGGAGCTTTTTGGTAAGGCACATCAACTCTATGTTCATAGACTCAAAAACCAAGCATACGAAGAAAAGAACACTGTCCCTACGGTGAAACATGGAGGAGGCTCAGCAATGTTTTGGGGCTGCTTTGCTGCATCTGGCACAGGGTGTCTTGAATGTGTGCAAGGTAAAATGAAATCTGACGACTATCAAGGCATTCTGGAGAGAAATGTGCTGCCTAGTGTCAGAAAGCTTGGTCTCAGTCGCAGGTCATGGGTCTTCCAACAGGACAACGATCCAAAACACACAGCCAAAAACACCCAAGAATGGCTGAGAGAAAAGCGTTGGACTATTCTAAAGTGGCCTTCCATGAGCCCAGATCTGAATCCCATTGAACATCTGTGGAAGGAGCTGAAACATGCCATTTGGAGAAGACACCCATCAAACCTGAGACAACTGGAGCAATTTGCTCATGAGGAGTGGGCCAAAATACCTGTTGACAGCTGCAGAACGCTCATTGACAAATACAGAAATCGTTTAATTGCAGTGATTGCCTCAAAAGGTTGTGCAACAAAATATTAAGTTATGGGTACCATCATTTTTGTCCAGCCCTATTTCATTAGTTTGTTTTTTTAAATAATTATGTTAATCAACAATTCAAAAGTAATGGCTGATTTTGATTATTTAATTTTCAATAAATTTTTATTTATTGTTACTTTTGTAGGTTTCAAGTGATTTCAGTGAGAATTGTGGGTTTTTCCTTCTTTAACTGAGGGGTACCAACAATTTTGTCCACGTGTGTATGTATATATACACATGTACACACATATATACATATATATGTATATATACACATATACACACATATATATGTATATATACACATAAAGATATATATGTATATATATACACATAAATAAATATATATGTATATATACACATAAATAAATATATATGTATATATACACATAAATATACATATATGTATATATACACATAAATATACATATATGTATATATATATATACATACACACACATATATACATGTATATGTATATATATATACACATAAATATACATATATACATATATACATATATACATACATAGACATATATTTACACATATATACATACATTTATACATATATACATACATATATACACATACATACATGTAAATATTCATACATATATACCAGTGGCGATTGCTCTAAGACTGCAAGGGAAGCTCGGCTTCCCTTAAAATGTCACCCCCCAAAAAAAAGAAAAAGTGGTGAAATACGTACGGCTGTGTGTACATTTCATTAACTAAATACGCGCTAGAAAGCCTTCATCTTTTGTTCAGACACTGTGATAAGAAGCTGATAATCACAGGTAACCGGCATAACTTCGTTCTCATTCATCCTCGCAGCGCCTCAGCGCCGGACAGCCGGACGCTGTGCTTCTGCTGACTTCAATGTGGAAGCTTAAAGTGGGTTGTTCCAGCAGCGAAACTAGACGCTCATTGGATAAATGCTGGGCTTTGTCCCGCCCATCGGAAGCCCAGCTTCACTGAAGTTCTATGGCGAGAGGGCGGTCCCGACTTTCTCCCGGACTCCGAGCTTCTGCATCCATGATTGGATGAGCTGTCTGAGGCGCAATCCTTTTTTGATTGACAGCTAAACAAGCGAATCAGCGATCTTTAAGAATAAAACATCTACCAGAGCATTTTCCAAGTTATTCATTCCGTTGTTCTTAACTGCTCCGGAGACTTTACCGATCCTCAGCGACTTTTGTCTTTGTTAAAAACGACTGCCATTGTGTTTGGCGACTCTGTTCTGTTACATACTAATAAACAAATACAATTATGATATAGGCCAGAAAAATGAGCTTCCCCTCCTTGAAAGACCAGCAGCCGCCACTGATATATACATACATACCTACATACATACATATAACAGGGTTTTTCCTGGCTCAAATTGAGGCAGAGGTGGCACCATCCTGACCATGCGCCATGGCGTGCATGTATTTGTAAATTCAACTGACTCACTTTCTTTTACAGGCAACATACTTTAAGTTAAGAGTTCAAAAAAGAGTGTGACCATTATTATGTTAAAGCATTTATTTATTAAAACTATATACATACACAAATCAGCTGGCAACTTTAAATTGAAAGTACACTTCATCCACACATCTCACAACCAGACAGAACATTTTAGCCTCCTCTTTTTCATTCTGTAGAACCTCCTCATGCACTCCTTGTAGTCCAAGGCCTCCTGGTCTGGTCCATCAACGGCCACCTTACAACAGACATCCAAGTGCCTCTCCTTCAGTCTGTTCCGCAGAGGTGTCTTCACCTTAAACAAAACAATTCATCATGCATTAAGTATTTTTGTTTTTATTCTGATACAGACATGAAGAGTGATAGTGTTTTCAATCATATATTATATATATGTATACGTTGCAGTGTCCTGCCTAAAAAAAAACGACAACCAATTATGTCTTAAACTATCTAAACTATGTTGTTTCAGTTTTTGTAACTTTATTAGTTGAGTGTTTTTAGGTACTACCATCTTTAATATATTTCTCCTTCTCTTCTGCTGCTCTGTGAACGGCTGTCACCTCATGTCTTTTTAATGTGTCCAGCCTGTAGTTGGTTGATGGCTGTCTCACTAAGGAGGCAGCAATTACCTGCTGTGTTGGGGCACAGTGCTTTTGGCATAAATAGCAGTGCATGCCTTCCTCAGTATGCCTGAGCCAGGTAAACTGATTGAGCCACTGCTTGTCAAAGCCACTGGCTCTGTGTTTTTGAGAAGATCTGGAAAGAGGAATAGAAACCACGTACACGTTGATTTTGCGTTGTTATGCTATGTTATGAATCTAATTAATTAATTAACCTCGCCTCGCCGACTCGTCCTATCCTGCATTCTGACCCTCGCGATCACCAGTCCCTTGTGAAGTACTTTCAGACCTGACACAAATTTCCACGTCGTCACCACCATGAATTATAGCATTTTAACTGCCTGTTACGGTTTTTCTCTGCTGTGTTTCACCTGGACTCTTGACTTTCCTCCTCGCGAGGTCGCTTTTTAAAGTACTGGCTGATTTTGCCTGTCATATCTGCAATGCTAAAAAACGGAGGAAACTTTTTTTTTTAATAAACACGTCATGCTTGGATGCAAAAAAGACAAGCAGTATTTACCTGTTTGTGTCCAGCCGCCAGGGAAAATCGGGATGCCGATAGCACCAACTAGCGGGAAAAAAAACTTGAAAAACATGATTCAATCCGTTTCTTCTTCGGTAGATGCGTCAGGTCTTTCCGGTGCACTGCTGTTGATATAGCGCCTCTATAGTGGCGCAACGCTGCAACTGCAGTTAAAATACGTTGCTGCTGCATCGGGACATCAATCGCTCAATCAACACAGCTGGAGCTTTACGCTGTGTTGAGCGAAATCAATCGCTCTGGCTGGGGGCGGCACAAAATTAGGTGGAGGCGGCCGCCACGCAATTTTGAACGCAGGAAAAACCCTGTATAAATATACATACATATATACATACATACCTATATACATACATGTATATATACATACATATATTTATATATACATACATATATATATACACATACATATATACATACATACATAAATACATATATATACACATATATAAATACCTTTATACACATACATATATACATACATATTTATATACATACATATATACATATACATACATACATACATATACATACATACATATATACATACATACATATACATACATACATATATACATACATATATACATATATACTCAGGCTGCACGATATTGGAAAAAACTAATATTGCGATTTTTTTCAACCCTGCGATATATATTGCGATATTAAAAATATAGGAATTTTCACCAGATGACCTGAATAGTAGTGGTGCAACGGATCACAACACTCACGGATCGGATCGTTCCTCGGATCAAGAGTCACGGATCGGATCATTTTTCAGATCAGCAAAAAGCAGTTTTGTCTGTATATTAAACACTTAAATGGTTGAATTAAAATATATAAAAGTAGTGCATACGGCATAATATCTTCTTTTCAACATAATTATTAATGAAAAACAACTTAAAGTGCAATATATAGGCATATCTCCTTCCTTTAAAATGTAACAATGAACCAAAAATGAAGTATGTGCGCGGTGGGATATTGTAACGTGGCTCAAGCACTTCCAGCATGTTTTTAAAGCCCTCGTTTGCACAACTGAATATGGCCTCATGTCTGTAGCTATAAACACACCGATAGCGTTTGTGATAGCTTTAACCCGGTCGGATTGCGCAGGAAGAGGCTGCTTAAATGCTGCGGTGATGAGCGGTTGCTGGCCAGCTTTCGTTTTATCTCAGGTGTTGTGACATAGAATGCACCCCTGCCGTAGAATGCACCCCCTGATGGGAGCGCGGTTTAAAGTACATAACAAGGCGAAATAATCCAAGTTTTTCTTACATTGGATGGATTCAAAAGCGTTTGCCTGTAATAATTTCATTCAGGCTATTCAAAGAAGCCAAAAACAACAGCCCTTGGAATATTGCTGTCCCGAAAATATAATGCTCTCTACCTGGACAGCTTTCTGTACAGTTTATACCCAAGTACACCTCTATATTTGCATTTTTGAGACACATAAAAAGAAAATGAAAGTTTGCTGCTCCATTTGACATGTTGTCATGATCTAATACTCGTGTTTCTTTAAATATGAGATCATTATCTCCACTTTAAGAAGCTAACGAGTGGAGGGGATGCAGGGGTGCGTTCTACGGCAGGGGTGCAGTCTACGGCACAACACCTGTCATTACAACACCCAGGTGATGTCGCTTTCAAATGCGTGAACATGCTCGATGTGTTTCCACTGTCATATGGCTTTCTTATGCCACAGTGCCTACACACCTTCGCAGTTTTGTCCACTGACCTCTTTCCTTCCTCATCATAGTTGACAGGGAAGCCAAATTTTTTTTTTCAGAAATCGAACCGCGGGTAACGTGTGTGCCGAACCGATGATGTCGATCCGAACGGATCACGGATCAATGATGATCCGTTGCACCACTACTGAATAGCATTTAATGTTACGCTGCACTGCTGAAATCTTGAGGACAGTTAACCTGCTCTGATCTTACCTCTTTTTGTGAATGTTAGTAGAATGGCTTCTGTCTGTCTCAGAGATATTTTTAGCTTTTATTGTTCTGGGACGTTATTGTGTTGACAGATGAACACAGAACACGTGTTTTGGTCGACATCATCCTTCTTTTAGCCGAAATAATTCCAGATAACTGACTTTCCTTTTTCTTTTTGGCAACAAATCTTCATTTTCGGTGGTTTTCTCTTGTTCGTTGCTCATTTTGCGATCGTTGTTGTTGTTGTTGTTAGCGGTGTTGTGCCGAGAAACGCATGTCCTCCGAGAATTGCATGCACCTCGCAAAACGCGCACCGCTTATAGTAGAGTGGTCCACGGAAATGTACAATTTAAAACCCATACAGTTCTTATTTGTTGGGCTTAATAGTCATGAGTAAAGTTCCGAAAGTAATTCTCAGCGGACACGCGTCTCCCTCCATGTGCAGGACATGTGCAGGGGTGGGTTTCCTCCTCCCTGATTTTGATTGACAGCTGGCAGGGTAGTCTGATTGGCAACTGAGAACTGAGTCTGATTGGCAACTGAGTAAAGGACAAAGGGGATTGGTGGATCGCTGCACAGCACATGCAGAGTCACATGCAGTGTATCTCAGTCAGCTACCCATGAAATTAACTGAGTTCATTCACCTCCAATATCGCAGGCTCTGCGATGTGACTATCGCACACACGTACATCGCGATGACGATGTTCAAACGCTATATCGTGCAGGCCTAATACATACATATACACATACAAACATATATACATACATATATACATACATATACATATACACTCACCTGCCACTTTATTAGGTACACCATGCTAGTAACGGGTTGGACCCCCTTTTGCCTTCAGAACTGCCTCAATTCTTTGTGGCATAGATTCAACAAGGTGCTGGAAGCATTCCTCAGAGAGCTTGGTCCATATTGACATGATGGCATCACACAGTTGCCGCAGATTTGTCGGCTGCACATCCATGATGCGAATCTCCCGTTCCACCACATCCCAAAGATGCTCTATTGGATTGAGATCTGGTGACTGTGGAGGCCATTTGAGTACAGTGAACTCATTGTCATGTTCAAGAAACCAGTCTGAGATGATTCCAGCTTTATGACATGGCGCATTATCCTGCTGAAAGTAGCCATCAGAAGTTGGGTACATTGTGGTCATAAAGGGATGGACATGGTCAGCAACAATACTCAGGTAGGCTGTGGCGTTGCAACGATGCTCAATTGGTACCAAGGGGCCCAAAGAGTGCCAAGAAAATATTCCCCACACCATGACACCACCACCACCAGCCTGAACCGTTGATACAAGGCAGGATGGATCCATGCTTTCATGTTGTTGACGCCAAATTCTGACCCTACCATCCGAATGTCGCAGCAGAAATCGAGACTCATCAGACCAGGCAACGTTTTTCCAATCTTCTATTGTCCAATTTCGATGAGCTTGTGCAAATTGTAGCCTCAGTTTCCTGTTCTTAGCTGAAAGGAGTGGCACCCGGCGTGGTCTTCTGCTGCTGTAGCCCATCTGCCTCAAAGTTCGACGTACTGTGCGTTCAGAGATGCTCTTCTGCCTACCTTGGTTGTAACGGGTGGTTATTTGAGTCACTGTTGCCTTTCTATCAGCTCGAACCAGTCTGGCCATTCTCCTCTGATCTCTGGCATCAACAAGGCATTTCCGCCCACAGAACTGCCGCTCACTGGATATTTTTTCTTTTTCGGACCATTCTCTGTAAACCCTAGAGATGGTTGTGCGTGAAAATCCCAGTAGATCAGCAGTTTCTGAAATACTCAGACCAGCCCTTCTGGCACCAACAACCATGCCACGTTCAAAGTCACTCAAATCACCTTTCTTCCCCATACTGATGCTCGGTTTGAACTGCAGGAGATTGTCTTGACCATGTCTACATGCCTAAATGCACTAAGTTGCCGCCATGTGATTGGCTGATTAGAAATTAAGTGTTAACGAGCAGTTGGACAGGTGTACCTAATAAAGTGGCCGGTGAGTGTATACATACATATATGTATACATACATATATACATACATACATATATACACATACATATACACATACATATACATATATACATACATATACAGGGTTTTTCCTGGCTCAAATTGAGGCAGAGGTGGCACCATCCTGACCATGTGCCATGACGTGCATGTATTTGTAAATTCAACTGACTCACTTTCTTTTACAGGCAACATTCTTTAAGTTAAGAGTTCAAAAAAAAATGAGGGCTATTATCATGTTAAAGCATTCATTTATTAATACCTTACACATACTGTATACAAATCAGCTGGCAACTTTAAATTGAAAGTACACTTCATCCACACATTTCGCAACCAGACAGAACATTTCAGCCTCCTCTTTTTCGTTCTGTAGAACCTCCTCATGCACTCCTTGTAGTCCAAGGCCTCCTGGTCTGGTCCATCAACGGCCACCTTACAACAGACATCCAAGTGCCTCTCCTTCAGTCTGTTCCGCAGAGGTGTCTTCACCTTAAACAAAACAATTCATCATGCATTAAGTATTTTTGTTTTTATTCTGATACAGACATGAAGAGTGATAGTGTTTTCAATCATATATTATATATATGTATACGCTGCAGTGTCCTGCCTAATAAAAACAACAACCAATTATTTCTTAAACTATCTAAACTATGTTATTTCATTTTTTTGTAACTTTATTAGTTGAGTGTTTTTAGGTACTACCATCTTTAATATACTTCTCCTTCTTTCCTGCTGCTTTGTGAGTGGCTGTCACCTCATGTCATTCTAATGTGTCCAGCCTGTAGTTGGTTGATGGCTGTCTCACTAAGGAGGCAGCAATTGCCTGCTGTGTTGGGGCACAGTGCTTTTGGCATAAATAGCAGTGCATGCCTTCCTCAGTATGCCTGAGCCAGGTAAATTGATTGAGCCACTGCTTGTCAAAGCCACTGGCTCTGTGTTTTTGAAAAGATCTGGAAAAAGGAATAAAAGCCATGTACACGTTGGCTTTGTGTTGTTATGCTCCTAATTGGAAACTAATTAATTTATTATCTTCGCCTCGCCGACTCGTCCTGTCCTGCATTCTGACCCTCGCGATCACCAGTCCCTTGTTAAGTACTTTCAGACCTGACACAAATTTCCACGTTGTCACCACCATGAATTATAGCATTTTAACTGCCTGTTACGGTTTTTCTCTGCTGTGTTTCACCTGGACTCTTGACTTTCCTCCTCGCGAGGTCGATTTTTAAAGTACTGGCTGATTTTGCCTGTCATATCTGCAATGCTAAAAAACGGAGGAAACTTTTTTTTTTAATAAACACGTCATGCTTGGATGCAAAAAAGACAAGCAGTATTTACCTGTTTGTGTCCAGCCGCCAGGGAAAATCGGGATGCCGATAGCACCAACTAGCGGGAAAAAAAACTTGAAAAACATGATTCAATCCGTTTCTTCTTCGGTAGATGCGTCAGGTCTTTCCGGTGCACTGCTGTTGATATAGCGCCTCTATAGTGGCGCAACGCTGCAACTGCAGTTAAAATACGTTGCTGCTGCAGAGGGACATCATACGCTCAATCAACACAGCTGGAGCTTTACGCTGTGCTGAGCGAAATCAATCGCTCTGGCTGGGGGCGGCACAAAATTAGGTGGAGGCGGCCGCCAAGCAATATACGCCATCTTTAATATACTTATCCTTCTTTTCTGCTGCTTTGTGAATGGCTGTCACCTCGTCTTTTTAATGTGTCCAGCCTGTCGTTGGTTGATGGCTGTCTCTATACATACACAGGGTTTTTCCTGCGTTCAAAATTGCGTGGCGGCCGCCTCCACCTAATTTTGTGCCGCCCCCAGCCAGAGCGATTGATTTCGCTCAGCACAGCGTAAAGCTCCAGCTGTGTTGATTGAGCGATTGATGTCCCTCTGCAGCAGCAACGTATTTTAACTGCAGTTGCAGCGTTGCGCCACTATAGAGGCGCTATATCAACAGCAGAGCATCGGAAAGACCTGAAGCATCTACCGAAGAAGAAACGGATCGAATCATGTTCTTTCAAGTTTTTTTTTTACCGCTAGTTGGTGCTATCGGCGTCCTGATTTTCCCTGGCGGATGGTACAAACAGGTAAATACTGCTTGTCTTTTTTGCATCCAAGCATGTCGTGTTTATTTAAAAAAAAAGTTTCCTCCGTTTTTTAGCGTTGCAGATATGACAGGCAAAATCAGCCAGTACTTTAAAAAGCGACCTCGCGAGGAGGAAAGTCAAGAGTCCAGGTGAAACACAGCAGAGAAAAACCGTAACAGGCAGTTAAAATGCTATAATTCATGGTGGTGACAACGTGGAAATTTGTGTCAGGTCTGAAAGTACTTAACAAGGGACTGGTGATCGCGAGGGTCAGAATGCAGGACAGGACGAGTCGGCGAGGCGAAGATAATAAATTAATTAGTTTCCAATTAGGAGCATAACAACACAAAGCCAACATGTACATGGTTTTTATTCCTTTTTCCAGATCTTTTCAAAAACACAGAGCCAGTGGCTTTGACAAGCAGTGGCTCAATCAATTTACCTGGCTCAGGCATACTGAGGAAGGCATGCACTGCTATTTATGCCAAAAGCACTGTGCCCCAACACAGCAGGCAATTGCTGCCTCCTTAGTGAGACAGCCATCAACCAACTACAGGCTGGACACATTAAAATGACATGAGGTGACAGCCACTCACAAAGCAGCAGAAAAGAAGGAGAAGTATATTAAAGATGGTAGTACCTAAAAACACTCAACTAATAGTTACAAAAACTAAAATAACAGTTTAGATAGTTTAAGAAATAATTGGTTGTCATTTTTTTAAGGGAGGACACTGCAGCGTATACATATATATAATATATGATTGAAAACACTATCACTCTTCATACCTGTATCAGAATAAAAACAAAAATACTTAATGCATGATGAATTGTTTTGTTTAAGGTGAAGACACCTCTGCGGAACAGACTGAAGGAGAGGCACTTGGATGTCTGTTGTAAGGTGGCCGTTGATGGACCAGACCAGGGGCCTGTTCTACGAAGCAGGATTACTGCTTAGCGAGATAACTTCGAGGGTAAGTTCGGGGTTTCCTGTTCTACGACGCGGGTTAACTTCTTAGCGAGGCGAGTCTCCATAGCAACGCACGCTGAACGGCTAACCTGCTCCGGGGCAGGTTAAGTTCCAGATTGAACTCCCCGAGCATAAAAACCCGCCCACTGACCAATGAGCTCTCTCGAAAAACGGCTTGTCCGCTCTCGGAGGATCCTGTAGACCTCGGTGCTCGCATTGTCCGAGGAGGAGCACTCCGGCTCGCGAGAGTTTACAAGGACTGCACGGACCCACTTACTTCTCCGGATGACCACCTTTATGGAAGGCTCATATGGCCTACATATCACACAAAACATGTAAACACGATAGGAATGAACAAATGAATGAGCTGCATGGGCTGTGTGATCACAGACAACATCTAGGTACTATTTAGTAGCAGCGCATGCCCCTTTTAATAACCCTGTAAATACTGTTGTTCAGGACTGCTTACTTGTGCTTCCTACCTAGTGTAATAACCGTTGTTCTAGCCCACATGCAACATTTTTGTTCTCATTCATGAAACGCTTAAATCGGGGACATTTTCGGGGACAGTTTTAGATGGGGACAGATCATCCAATTCGGAGACTGTCCCCGGAAATCGGGGACGTCTGGTCACCTTAGTTAAAAACGCATGTTGAACAGTGCTATTTCAGGGTGATAATGGCATCAAAGATTAATTTTCTGCCTTCCGTGCTTTTGTAGCGACGACGGTGTTGCTTTTGAGCTTTGTGATAGCTTTGAATTCCTGATACTTTCTCATGATCGTCTCCTGCTCCTCGTTTGTAAAGTCTGCGGTCCTTCACTCTCCAGCCTGCTCTGACGCTCCAGACTTGTCCATGTTCGCGATTGGTCAGATGCGGCGGGCTCCGCCTTACATGTGTGCACGCGCTCATAGCAAAGCTGGATCAACTTACGAGGTTGTTAACCAGCGTCGTAAACCCGTGTAGCGAGACCGCTGGCTACCGCGCTAAGTTGAGCGAGGTAGCTCCAAGGCTACCTCGCTAGGTTGAACTTGCTTCGTAGAACAGGCCCCAGGAGGCCTTGGACTACAAGGAGTGCATGAGGAGGTTCTACAGAATGAAAAAGAGGAGGCTGAAATGTTCTGTCTGGTTGCGAGATTTGTGGATGAAGTGTACTTTAAATTTAAAGTTGTCAGCTGATTTGTGTATGTATATTGTTTTAATAAATGAATGCTTTAACATGATAATGGTCACACTCTTTTTTGAACTCTTAACTTAAAGAATGTTGCCTGTAAAAGAAAGTGAGTCAGTTGAATTTACAAATACATGCACGTCATGGCGCATGGTCAGGATGGTGCCACCTCTGCCTCAATTTGAGCCTGGAAAAAACCCTGCATACACACACACACACACACACACACACACACACACACACACACACACACACACATATATACACACACACGCACACATATACACAAACACAAATATACATACACACATACATATATACAAAGCTTCTGTGATGGTGTGTGTGTGTGTGTGTGTGTGTGTGTGGTTTTTGTGTAGGAGGAACTGGACAACACAAGCTAAGCTTGCTTTCACCTGAAGCAGAGGGGTACATTGCGCAAAAGTTAAAAATAGCTTCCTACTCTGGCAAAAACACAATATCCATTATGCCATTACAAGAACAACTTGACACGACTCCCCTCCCACAAGACCAAAGTGTTTTTGCCAAACTGCCCAAAACTGGTTGCAAAAAATGTGGGTCAACCATGTCAGTGCATGTTCTGCTAGTCCACTTTGAGGAATGTCAAGGGACACAACAGGTTTACTATTTTATTAACAAACCTATAATGATGATAGGAACATGTACCAAGTACTTTTGTTTACAAAGCATTCATAGGCCTGCTATTTTATCTTGTAATGAGGTGTTAATGGCAACTTGCTGTGTTATACTTATTAACGTTAGGGATCTTACACAGATACATTAATGGCCTTGTGTATCTTGGATAACAAAATACGGCAAATCCACTGGGACAAAACTGACAGGAGGACCAGCGCAGCTCTAGTCGCCTTTACAGACTTAGTACCACACTGCTACCCACTGGACGCAAGTGGCAGAGCAAGGTCTGCGAGTGCACATTGTTTCTCATATTCAACCGGGAGAATCGTGCCAAAAATCACATGAGGAGGACGACGCAACTGAGCGAGCAGATAGGAAGTAGCAGATACAAATCCTGCCGTGCAGATTTGCAGATCTGCAGTTACAAGTGCAAACATGCAAATGCAGATTTGCAAATCTGAAGTTACAGGTGCAAATTCGAAGATGCAGATTTGCAAATCTGAAGTTACAAGTGCAACCTTGGAGAATAGTCCGGGGGCCAGATGTAGCCCTCAGGATGTTTACTGCTACCTTTTTTTCACTATGATTTCCAGTTAGCCTATATCTTGGGCCATACCAAGATGATAGGGACCACCCTCAACTCAGGGCCGTTTGGTTTCAGGGGCCCAAAAACCCAATTTTGGGGCCCCTGATTACCTAAATGCAAATATCAAGGTGCTGCACAAACACAAATTGACAGAAAAGTCTAAAATTTGGCATGGAGTATCCTGACACATAAGGGTAAGTAGATGAACAAGATTCAGGACCTTGCTGCAGTTCAATTCTGAAATATCACACTCAACATCCCAATGAACACTCGAAAATTACTGTCTGCTTGATAGATCTTTATCAATATGACTGTTTTCCAGCACTTTATGATGACCATCACTCCTGCACTGGTATATAGAAAACTTCCCATGTTCAAAAGCTTCGATTTGAGCCCAAGATGACCTCTCTATGTTGAATATTACTCTTTCTGTGGCCAAGAATCTGCACTACACTCCTTTCAGCGAAAACTGACATTTCACTCACTAGCCTCCAAGAGGCCCAGAAAATAAGACATGTTCTGCTACTACTGTTATCTGAAGTTAAATGCATGGATAGTGAATACTACAGCAGACACAAATGATTTCAACAGTGTTTATGATGTATTTTTGATACACAAATAGCTTGTTCCAATCAGTAGCAAAACAATGTGCACTAGGCCTGAACGATATATCGTTTGACTATCGTCATCGCGATGTACGTGTGTGCGATAGTCACATCGCAGAGCCTGCGATATTGGAGGTGAATGAACTCATTTAATTTCAAGGGTAACCGACTGAGATGCACTCCATGTGACTCTGCATGTGCTGTGCAGCGATCCACCAATCGCCTTCGTCCTTAACTCAGTTGCCAATCAGACTCACTTCTCAGTTGCCAATCAGACTACCCTGCCCAACAAATAAGAACTGTATGGGTTTTAAATTGTACATTTCCGTGGACCACTCTACTATAAGCAGTGCGCGTTTTGCGAGGTGCATGCAATTCTCGGAGGACATGCGTTTCTCGGCACAACACCGCTAACAACAACAACAACGATCGCAAAATGAACAACGAACAAGAGAAAACCACCGAAAATGAAGATTTGTTGCCAAAAAGAACAGGAAAGTCAGTTATCTGGAATTATTTCGGTTAAAAGAAGGATGATGTCGACCAAAACACGTCTTCTGTGTTCACCTGTTGCCACAATAACGTCCCAGCACAATAAAAGCTAAAAATATCTCTGAGACAGACAGAAGCCATTCTACTAACATTCACAAAAAGAGGTAAGATCAGAGCAGATTAACTGTCCTCAAGATTTCAGCAGTGCAGCATAACATTAAGTGCTATTCAGGTCATCTGGTGAAAATACTGTATTTTTAATATCGCAATATATATCGCAGGGTTGAAAAAATCGCAATATTATTTTTTTCCAATATCGTGCAGCCTTAATGTGCACCAAAAGTTGCACAGTAAAACAATGCCATGCTTCACAAAATCAAACAAATGTTATCCCAATCCAAACTTTACAACTTAATTTCCTTTGAATCATGTCAAATGATTTAGCTTCAATCATCATATTCGTCTTCCTCCTCTTCCTCGTCATCATTTATGTATGTATGGATTTCTTCTGGGTCATCCTCATCTGTCCCCTCCTCAACCTAGACATCAATGAGGGCTTTTGGGATGACATCACCTTCAAACCACAGAGGCTCTAGTTTTCCATTTTCCGTGTTGAGATGAAACCCATTGTCAAGAGTTGATGGGATTGCTGGGTTGTTCTCATGAGCCCTCTTCCAGATGCATACCTGAAAATTCACTCTCTTGATGTGCTGAACGAGAACCCTCTTGCACGGTGGAAAGGTGGAAAGGTCAATGGAGAGACCTGGGCGAAGTTCAAGGCTTGAGCAACACATTTTCTGCACCTTGATTTCTCTTGCCTCATCGACATGCTTCCCTCGAGGACCAAAGCTGTAGAGGCGGCAGGTGAACTCCTCAGTACCAGATAGTTCAAACCCATCAAGTTCCCAAGAGTTCCCCACTGCGGCAAAGATCTCTATGAACTTTGACTGCTTGTTCAAAAGCTTCATGGGTCGCACCTTTCCTTTGCCTTTGAATGCTGAGGTGCAGTCAGCACCAGTGAAGGCATGCAGGGCCAGCAGGGCGGAGATATGCTCTTGGGAATAGTCTTCAGCCAGATGGTTGATGTTTATGAGCTTATCTCCCATGTCAAATATCACGTCTACTGTGAAGGTCTTGGCATAGTAAAGGAGAATGAAGAAAATGTCTGAGTCTTCTGCTCTGACAGTTCTGATGTGAGGCAATGTGTTTTGTATGTGATTAATGTAGATGATCACCCTCACATCAGTTTCTTCATGTTTTGAACAGAGGTCAGGAAGAAGTGCCTTTGAAACCACTCCATCTTCAACTTTAATCCTATAAGCTTTACCAGCCTCAATAAAGATGATGGGCCTTCGCTGTATCACTTCCAACATTTCTGTGGAGCTCCAGTGCTCAAGAAGCAAATGTATGAGTGACTTCTTGTTGTCATCATTTGAGAGAAACCCTTTCCAATCGGCAGGTCGGCGAACATTCAGACCATTGACTATATACCGCTCACTACAACCTCTACGGTCCCTCTTAGCTGACTTTGGAGAGTGAAGACAGTCAACGTAGGTATCTGTACTGAACACCGTTTCTGCTGCAGGAGGTTGACTTTTGATGATACGTTCTGAAATGGTTTTCACTGTCTGGGGCACATTGCTCATGTAGAAAGTGGCATTGCCATCTACAAGACCACACTGACTAGCTGAGGGAAGCTCCACATTCTCAGCATCTTTAATCATGAGGTTCATCCCCTGTGCTTTATTGTTTTTTGCAAAGAATCCATCAACTGTTAAGATGGAATATGGAGTCACAGTCAGTGGGTAGGACATCAATTCAGAGATGCTGATTTGTGACCGCAGTAGTTGGGATTTGATGAAGATCTGAAAGATAAACCCACTTGTCGCCTTATACTGGATCACCTTCTGGTTGGATGCCACAAGCTGCCTTTTAGGTGTGGTGGAAGACATAGCTTTGAACTTGTTCCTCTTGATAGGTTTGAAGAAAGGGACTTCTTTTCCAATTAGTCAATTACGGATGAACTTTTCTTTTTGTGTTTGGCCGTTTTTAAAAGCATTCAACACATCATAGTGCACATCTACTGGCATAGCTGAGTTTCCTCAATGTGTTCTAGAAAATAGCCAAAATATGTGAGGAACCTAGCATAATTCTGTTGATCTGAGCAGAAAAAGAGGTCAGGCATGGCATTTATGACAGCTTTGTGTCCATCAAAGTCATTCATCTTTACTGCTCTATTCACTGACAGCACACGGCAAATGCAGTCCATGTATTCCATCCAAAATCGGGGGGTTTCTCCCAGATCTCCATTTCGCACAGTTTGTCTGAAGGAAAGATAATCTCCTATGTGGGTAGATACATTGGCTGATGCTAATACATCAGTGAGAGGAGATTCACTGAGGTTATTTTTTTTTCCAGAAGATGGATACTTTCAGAGGAGAGTGGTTCATGATTTTCCAGATACTTTTCATATAGGAGTCTCTCGAGAGCTTCGAGCATGGACTTGTGTGTGTTCATAGCTCTATCCCAATTCTTCCCATCAGTGACTGCATTCACAGAGCCGGTGGTGATTAGTTTAGCTTCTAAAGCCACTTCTACGCATCCACTACCCTGACAGTATCTTTTGCCTATGTCTTTCAAGTATACTCCACAGCAATGGAATGTGCCAATGAGGATTATGTGTTTTTTATATCTCTCAGGTTCATTCCATATTAGAGGGTAGGCTTTCATGCAAACCTCTAGGTCAAATGTACTGATGGTGTACTCTTGTCCAGCTTCAGAGGATGCAGCTTGGCTGCATTGAAGGCACTCTTGAATGGTTGACAATTCTGTTATTGGAGCATTGATCATGAGATAATACCCAATTCTGGTGAGGCATTTTGGAGAACAGCCAGTTACCAACAACCAGCCTGACAAACCAGGGATGTGCTGATCCACGGAGTTGATATTACAAGCAATGACCCAAACATGATCAGAATCTGATTTTGAGTTGCTTCATGTGGCTGCAGTATTTGAATTGGATGCTGCCAGTACTGGTTCTGACCATTTCCGCTTGTAGTAAGTTGGCAAATCCTGAGCAGGGCTTTTGAACGATCTTCGTTTTGTTGTAGGTCGAGTGGTAGGATATTGTCTAGGCTGTACTGAGGTAAGGCCTGCTGTATCTGAAGATCCTAGATCTTGCATGTAGATCCCTGCAGCAGTATGAATGGACCCTGCACCATATATATTTGATACCAGCTGATCAAAATTGTCCCAGTCACTATGGAAGACTGCTTCGTCAGGTTGTCCCCTGATAATGTCGGATTGGCTTATTATTGATGCACTTTCCATTATTGAATTTGCCAGAGCCGTTTCAAGTTCCAGTGAGTATGAGTATGATTCACAGTGGCCAAGCTTATTGATCAGAGTGGCTATGCTCTTGGATCTGAAGAGATGCTGTAGTGTCATACATAGCAAGATGTGTTCATCTTCATCTTCCATCGGCCTGATGTATCTGCTCTGCAGAGGTCTTGGGAAATGGAGATTGCTAGACATTCCTCTGTATGTGATGGTTTTTGTGATGGCTTTTTATCACCACAGATTAGGTTTAATACAAATTGTAAAACCTCAGAGGGAATCTCTTTTTTTGGTTCTGGGATATCATGAGCTGTAGGGGGCCATGTCAGTGGTTCTGAATTTTTGAATGCTTTTATGATTTTGTGGTGAAGATCATGGCTGATTTCTTTACTCCAATCATTATTTCCCATCTCATAAGCTGAACGCTGAACTGTTGTTTTCATCGATTCCTGGGAACGACAAAACACTAACGTGTTTTTGAATGGGCAAGATGAGAAGTCAACACTATCTTTGAGATCAGGATGGCATTCAATTTTTTGTCTGAGGTTGTGAGCTGTTATTGGAGAAGCAGATCCTTCAAATTTTCTCAATGTATCATTATACAAATCCGTAAGATAAGCAAGTTTGACAACCTGACCTTTTTGAATAATTTCAGTTTGTATGTAGTCATATACTTGAGTGAAAGCTTTAGTTATCATTGCTTTCTTTGTCGATGCTGCATCTGTGCTATCAGGCTGAGATGCTCACTTTACCAAGTACTGCTTGCAACAGCAGTCATGAAATTGTGCCTGCCTAGCAACAAGATCCACACCCACAATTTTGCATAACAGATCTTCATCACCTAGTTCCATAGCTTTTGTCTCAATAGATTTGTATGCAGTTGACTGGAATTTCTGCAAGCTATATCTCTTGCCTGAAGCTTGCTACACAGTACCACTTTTGCAGAATATGCAGTAATTGCCGAACAAAACTGAAGAATCCATATGCTCACGTTTTTGTCTGTGATTTACTGCTTGGCATGTTCTTGCTAAGGCACGGGTTGCATTACGGAAAAATGACAGTTTCTGTGATATCCAGTATCTAAGGACAATTCATCAGGAATTGATTCGCAAACATCTTGCATACCGCCGCAGTCAGATGTTTGTGTCAAAAGTTTGGATTTCATATCATGAATTTCCTTAAATGTCCTCAGTGGATCAGCTTAGAAGAAAATGCCACAAAGCCATCATTTACTTCCCCCTTGCAACCATGCAAAATGCAATTTTCCACGTGTGACTGAGGTGGTAGCACATTCTCCATCTTTGATGAACTCTGGCAAGGTGTCCAGGCTTCATCCTTTTGTTGTCACTTTGACATGTTTACTGCTTTACACGTAGCAATGCAACCACCTGAAAATCAGTATAATCATTGCAACAAAGGGTGTGTTATTAAGGGTGCAAATTAACATTAATTCAAAGCTATTACATATTTCATGTATTGTATTCATATCACCTCAAATCTGCACAGACTGATGTTGTTGCAGGTGTAGACCATTATATTATCATCCTACATGAGAAAAGGGCAAATGTTCATATGTCTTCTCACTTCCAGTCACATGAAAACAATGAAGTGTGATAATGTAGCTTACCTGTATAAAATAATACCTTAACTGTTTGCTCTTGTAGTACACATTGAATATGTTCAGTCTGGTAAATCTGAAATATTTGAAATGAATTTATGGATTGTAAAGGTATGGTTTAAACTTATACTTTTAAATCTTAGTTACACAAACTATATAATGATGAACATTAACCACTAAACCCCAGCATTGGTATTGCAGGGAGAGGGACTCCTGTTACCCATACGGGGGTTCAAGTGGTCTAGTCATGGATAACATAAAGCATACCTTGAATCTGTAGTGATGTGGTATTCAGTTCATTCTTCAATTACTTGACGAAAATGGCAGGAACGTGCAAATATATTATATAAGTATTAACAGGACAGGTGAAATAAATAGACAATTAAGAGACGGTTGGCAGAAAGGTGGACACAGGTCGAGAAAGTCAATAATCACAGAGAAATGTGGGTGCTCACTGAAAGGGTAGTGACTGAAAATGCCATTTTCTCAAATTTGAGGTATAGTGCAGGATTTTGGCCACAGAAAGAGTAATACTCAACATAGAGAGGTCATCTTGGGCTCAAATCGAAGCATAGGAACATGGGAAGTTTTCTATATACCAGTGCAGGATTGATAGCCATCATAAAGTGCTGGAAAACAGTCATATTGATGAAGATCTATCAAGCAGACAGTAATTTTCGAGTGTTCATTGGGATGTTGAGTGTGATATTTCAGAATTGAACTGCAGCAAGGTCCTGAATCTTGTTTATCGACTTACCCTTATGTGTCAGGATACTCCATGCCAAATTTTCGACTTTTCTGTCAATTTGTGTTGGTGCAGCACCTTGATATTTGCATTTAGGTAATCAGGGGCCCCAAAATTGGGTTTTTGGGCCCCTGAAACCAAACGGCCCCGAGTTGAGGGTGGTCCCTATCATCTTGGTATGGCCCAAGATATAGGCTAACTGGAAATCAAAGTGAAAAAAAGGTAGCAGTAAACATCCTGAGGGCTACATCTGGCCCCCGGACTGGAAGTGCTTTTAAAAATTCTGATATGCACATTTACAAGTTGAGAATTACGGATTCAAAGTAAGGCTTCACGATATGAGATTTTGGTCACATCCCGATATAGCTCATTTTATATCTCGATACGATATACATCACGATATAGTACATTTTTTGTAAATTCAATTGATGTATAGTTTATATAAAATATAAAATTCGTATGTAGCTTGAAGTAAATAACTCATCTGATCATTAAAATAAATCATCTGATAGTAAGTAAATAACTCATCTGATCATTAAAATAAATCATCTGATCAGCCGTGCCACCGCATCAGCAGCAGGATGGAGAGAGGACACAGAGACACGTCAGGTGTTGTGCCATAGAATGTACCCCTTCCGTAGAATGCCCCCCTGACGGGAGCGCGGTTGAAGATACATAACAAGGCGAAATAATCCAAGTTTTCCTTACCGTTGGACTGATTCTGAAGCGTGTGCATTTAATGATTTCATACAGGCTTTTCAGATATGCCGACAAAAACAGCCCTCTGATTCGGAATATTTGCTGCCCCGAAAATATAATGTTCTGTACCATGACAGCTAACTGTGCAGTTCAAATACGCAAATACACCTCTCTATGTGCTTTTTTTAAATACCTAAAAACAGAACGAAAGTTTGCTGCTCCATTTGACATGCTGTCATGATCCAATACTTGTGTTTTTTTAAATATGAGATAATTTTTTTTCCACTTTAAGAAGCTAATGAGTGGATGGGATGCAGGGGTGCATTCTACGGCATAACACCTATCAAGCTGCGCGAGGAAGAAGGAGGATAAGCGGGGGGGGGCGAATTAAATATCTTGTTAACTTCATCATGTGTGACTGTTTACTGGATATTTAATTTAATGCGGTTTCAGCTGTGTTAATTCGGTCAGGTGGAGTGTCCAAACGCGCTCATCAAATCAGATATAGATCAGAGTATATCGATATAGATTTACACGTATGTGCTGACTCAGAATAAAACTACAGCGGTCTGCTCCGTGTCGCTCCTTTTAAAACCAAACCACGACCACACAACCGACGTTGCCCCCCGTTTCGGCAACAGCTCCTCCGTCTGCGTTGGCTCGTCTGCGTTTGATGCAAGAGAATTGTCATCTCTTTCGCCACAATGACCCGGCTCCTCCATGCTTGTTTGTGTTTTTCACAGTGGCCGTAGAGCGTCACAACGTAAAACACTGCCGTAAAGCGTGTTTTTGCGACACCGCGATAATAAACGATAGAGCTCATGTATCCCAATAGAAATTTTCTATCGTTTAGACGAAACATATCGTTATATCGTGAAGCCTTAATTCAAAGTGCAAATCATAGTCTGCTCTTCTTTGGATTTATGGCACTTTTCTACCGTCATACTCTGGCGGAATAATGGGCGCTTAAAAAGGAGGCAGACCACCCGGACAAGAGCTAAAAAAGCCGGGTCAACAATGATGGGGGACGCTTTGGGATCTTACGGACCCTGTAACCTTTCCACTGGACAGGTAAACCACTTAAACAAAGTAAGTCAAGTGTCTGTAACAGAAGTGTTTCTTGTCATATGGGACCTGCTGTGTGTTGTAGCTCTGCTAAACTGTTTAGCTCAGGTCCTGGAGTATGTCACTTTATCCTAGTTGTAGAAGTCTTGCAAACATTGTGTTTGCTGGTATTCTGTTGGCATCTACAGCAGCACCAATGCTTTTTACTTTCACGTTGACTGGGCCCCATTTGTAATAATCCAAAGTATTTATCTGCATTATATCTGAATTTAACTGGAACGATACGAGCGAGCAGGAGCGTCTGTTTGTGGGTAGGGCTTGCTGGAGCAGAGAGGGAGGGAAGAGGAGGAGCTGAGGGGAAAATTGGCTGGGAGGGGTAGTGTTTACATTCAAGATTTCTCCCAAAAACTGGCACTTCCTCAGATCCTGTCTACCCCACCGTTAATGACAACTGATAATGTGCTCTGTTTCTTTTTTTCTTTTTTTTTAATGCTTGAGTACAGTGCCCCCTACTGTCCTATCTGATATGTTCTCTAGGTGTTGTTGGGGACTAGGGTGAGGATGTTTTTGCCATGAAAGACAGATTATTAACAAGAGGAACAAAAATGACTGAAATTTCTCTACACCCCGGACCTACCTCTTGAAATTCATGCATTGTTATTATTATTCTCCTCTCCCTGTGTAACAATATATATAAATATGAAGATACTGAGGGTGCACAGCACTATTTTTTAAGACATTTAAAACCTCAAAATGATCAAGATTCCGCTTGTTTTTACAAAAAGATAAAGCATTGAAGTAATTAAATTGTATCAACTTACCTTCGAGTGCGCTGGTCCGCTGGTGGTAAACATAGCAGGGTTTTGTTTCGTAAAGGGGCATATCTGTGACCGGAGGAACTCTGTAATGCATGGGATCCCCACTGTCCCTTTCCCATTGTAGGTTCGGGGGCTTTGACAGCCCCGGGACATAGTGCATCTTTTCCTTGTAAGTGACCACCTCTAGTCCAGGAATCTCGACCCTCTCCCTGGGTTTGTTGGCCGAGGCAACCTTGCCTAACAAACACCGACCGGAGACGAAGCTTCTACACGCTATCCGGAAGCGAGCTCCTCCATGTGCGGACAGTCGCGTCAGGTCTTTATGCAAAATGATTCGAGCAAACGACCAACCTGAAGTCCTTAAACACCTCGTTACTCCCGGAAACATGATTATTCTCGTTGGTTTAAAATTATTTTCTACCGACAGTAACACCAAATCTAACCTAGGTCATTACCTGTTATTCTGGACGAGAGTAGGGCGACTCCATATTGAATTCTACTTCTTTGGTCAATTTAGTCTTGCTGGTTACGACCAAGGACTTACTACCACCTACTGGAGCGGAGTATGTGGCATAGTTACCACATCTTCTTCTTTTTCTTCTTCTTGGATTTGATTGGCGGCTGGCATCCAACAATTTGGCGCATTGCCGCCACCTACCGAACTGGAGTGTGGAACATGAGATTGGTAATTTACAAATAAATAAATAAATAAATAAATTTAAAAAAAAATAAATAAATAAAGGGAACCCCCTCCAAACCCTACTAGATCCTTTTAACTAGGCCAGTTTTTCTTAAATATCTTTGTACATGTTTATTGCTCTCTTTTGTTCTCTGTAACACACTCCTCAATGTAAATCCAATGTTTTCCTTTTTTCAGCCATTTTTTAATACTTCCCTCTCTCTTTCATACTCCCTACATTCCATTAAGACATGTTCGACTGTTTCCTGTACATTGCAGCTTTGACACTTTCCTGTGGGGTGTTTACTTATTATTTTTAGTGTGCTGTTTAACCCTGTGTGCCCCAGCCTAAGACAGGTGATGGCCACCTCCTCCTTCCTGCTCCTGCCAAATACCCATCCTCCACCCACCTGACTCTGTATCCTGTAGAAATGTCTCCCAGTGTCATTGATGTCCCAATATTCCTGCCAAACTCTCTGCATCTGTGTTTTGATTATTGACTTCCCTTCAGCTCTACCCAGTGGAATGCTGTTTTTTATTGTTTGTGCTCTAACAGCTTGTTTTGCAAGTGTGTCTACTTCCTCATTACCCTCAACACCTGCATGTGCTGGAACCCATACAAATCTGGTTGTCCCCCCCCTGTTCTGTATCTGGTGTAGCAGTTGATGAATCTCCATAACAAGATCTTGCCTACATGATTTCATTGTTTTGATACTTTCCAGTGCTGCATAACTATCTGATGCTATTACTGCATGTACAACACTCCCTCCCTTCATCCACTTTAATGCAAGTATAATTGCTAAAAGCTCCACTGAGTATACTGAGGCATGATCAGTAGCCCTTTCTCTAATTGCCAGTCTTTGTTCTGGGACGAAGACTGCTGCCCCGGTGCGCCCTGTCTCTGGATCTTTTGATCCATCTGTAAATATCAACAGTTTATTTGCATAGTTCTGTTCAATGTATCTTTGCACAATATCTCCTGTATTCCCTGATTTCTTCTTTACTTTATCCTGAATACCAAAGTCCACTGTTGGCTCCTGAAATACCCATGGAGGGATTTCTGGTAAAGAATGATACAAATTGCATGTTGCATAAACCAACACTTTCAGCTTTTACATTCCCTACCCAGCCCAAACTCAAAAAATTGGTCTTGTCGTGCTCTGAGCATTCCTCTAATATTGCTTTTGCTGGATGTGACCTTTTGTGCCCCTGCAGATATACCCAGTATGCCAGCATGTGTTTTACCCTTCTTATCCTTAGAGGCTCTTCCCCTACCTCAACTTGAAGAGCAGCCACTGGAGAGGTTTTAAACGCCCCACTGCATATCCTCAGCCCCTTAGCCTGTTCCACGTCCAGCTTCTTCAGGTGACTCTCTGCTGCTGACATATAAGCCACACTGCCATAGTAAATTCTGGACCTCATCATTGCTTGGTATATGTTTAACAGAGACTTCCTAGTTGTACCCCAATCTCGCCCTGCCATGCACCTCATAAGGTTATTAACATTTTTACATTTATCTCTCAGTTTTTCTATATGCTGCTTCCAGGTAAGTTTTTCATCAAATAAGACACCCAAAAACCGTACTACTTTAGCTTGTTCTAAAGTTTGATCATATAGTTTTATTGACACCTCTTTATGTCGCTTAGCAAAGCATATTACTTGGGTTTTCGCCACTGACAGTTTGAATCCCCATCTATTTGCCCACTGCTACACTTGATCAACCGCTGCCTGCAGCTTTTTCTGCAGATAATCTTGATTTCTCCCTCTTACCCATAAGGCCCCATCATCAGCAAATAATGATTTACATATTCCTCCCCCCACCTCCTCAAATATATCATTGATCATACAATTAAAAATTACTGGACTACACACACTCCCTTGCGGGGTTCCATTTTCAACCTCATATATTGGAGAGAATTCCTGCCCTACTCTCACCTCTATTGTTCTTCTAAATAAAAAACTTAGTACCCAGTTATATAATTTCCCTCCTACTCCCATCTTATCTAATTTAATCAGCAGCCCTTCTTTCCATAACATATCATATGCCTTCTCTACGTCAAAGAACACAGCCATCACTATTTCTTTATTTGTCTGTGCTTTTCTGATATCTGACTCCAAACTGAGCACTGAATCCATCATGTTCCTTCCTTTGCGAAATCCACTTTGATATGAAGAAAACAGGTCATGACTCTCTAAAAAAAACATTAGCCTTTCTGTTACCATCTTCTCCATTGTTTTCCCTAATTGAGATGTAAGGGCAATTGGCCTATAATTTGATGGATCTGATGCTCCTTTACCTGGTTTCAAAATTGGCACTATAACTGAGTGTTTCCATGCCTGTGGAACCTCCCCTGACTCCCATACTTTATTAAATAACTTTAATATTACCCCCAGTGACCTGTCATCCATGTGATCTAACATACAGTAGCACACATCATCTTTTCCTGGTGACGACTGCCGCGTTTTGGCTACTGCTCTTCTTAATTCATACAAATTAAAGGGCAGATCTAGATCATCCCCTCTTGCCTGCTTTTTCTCTCTAATCCATGTGTTTTGTGTCAGTACATTCTGCCTATGCTGCTTTGCTTCTGTTGAGATATTTTCTGAGCTATGAACTTGAATTAATGTTTCTGCCAGTAATGTCGCCTTCTCTAAATTATTAACTGCTGTTCTTTCGTCCTTCTTCAGAATCGGGATTGTTATATTTCTTTTTATTCCACTCATTTTCCTAATCATTCCCCAAACTTCTGACAGCTGTACCTCCTGCCCTATTTCACTACAGTACTTCCTCCAACACGCCCGCTTAGCTGCTCTGATTGTCCTTTTCACTACTGCCTGTGATCTTCTGTATTGGATTAATGTCTCCATTGTATGTTGCTTCTTTAACAATCTGAATGCCCTGTTGCGTGCTCTTATAGCCTGTCTGCAGTTATTATCCCACCATGGTACACTTTTTACACTTCTGCCCCCAGACACTTTTGGAATTGTCCCATCAGCCGACTGTATTATAGCTGCTACCACTCTCTCATTCCATTCATCCACACCTGTCCATTGCTCCTCATGTAACTCCTCAAATATATTTCTACTCACTGCCTGATAAGCATCCCACTTAGCGTTCTGAATTTTCCACCTTGGCACCCTCCTTTCCTCCTCTCGCTGCGTTTCTACACCCACCTTACTAATCACAGGATAGTGATCACTCCCCATTAATATTTCATCTAGCACTTCCCAATTTGTGATACCTGCCATCTCATTGGACAGTAAAGTTAAGTCAATTGCACTCTCCTTATTTCGTACACAATCATACCTAGTGCCCCTCCCATCATTTATACACACTAACCCTTTATCTTCTATAAATTCTTCCACTATTGAACCATTTGAGTCTGTTCTCTCACTCCCCCATAAAGTGCTATGTGCATTGAAATCCCCACACCACAATATTTTTCCTTGCACCTCCCCCAGTACCTTATTCAGTGTATCCATACTCAATCTCTTGCATGGGTTATAGTAATTAATAATTGCTAGCTCATATCTTCCTGTCCAGATTTTTACTGTTATGGACTCATGATCCGTCCCTATTTGACCTGTATTAAACCCTATCCCATCCTTTATAAAGGTAGCTACCCCACCACCTATCCCATTTTTCCTGTCATTTCTTACAGCCGTGTACCCATGTATTACAAAATCCCACTGCTCCCTCATCCATGTTTCTTGAATACATATAATAGTGGGCTTGTCCTGTAACCCAGATATAAACTTCTTAAATTCCTGCCCATTGGTTATGAGACTTCTTGCATTCCATTGCAGTATACTTAGGACCATGATGATCCTCCATCCCATACTGATGACTGCTGTGATGGATTCTGTGAGCTGGACCCCCCTCCTTTCAACAGGTCCTCCACTTCCTCCCACCCAACTGCCTCCAGTCCCAGATATTTCTCTGCTGCTCTCACTATTATTTTGATTTTTTCCGTTTTCTTGTCTGTTTGCGCTGTACAGTTAACCACCTCAACCATGAATAGTATGAAATCTTTCTTCCCCACAACCATTGTGTCTTCCTTAATTCTTTTTCATCCTTCATGTGTTCTTATTTCTTGCCTTTCGGTTGTCCTGGCATTACTTTCAGTTGCCTGCACCCTCACCCTTCTGGCTGCCTCAGCATATGTGATTCCATTCGATGTTTTCATTTGCTGCACTTCTGCTGCTCTCTTACTGACTTCACATCCCCTGTATGCAGAGGTATGTTCCCCTCCACAGTTGCAGCACTTAATTTTAGCTCCAATTTCACATTTCCCATATTCATGTCCCCCAGCACATTTCCCACATCTTTGTTTCCCCTTACATACTGCTGCAACATGCCCATATCTCTGGCATTTAAAGCACCTTAATGGCGGAGGCACATAGAGCCTCACACCGTAGCTCATGTATCCTATATGCACTCTTTCTGGGATTCTCTCTTCCTCAAACGTAACCAAAACCGACAGACTGTCACATTTTTCCCCCTCACGTGTTGTTTTCAGGCGCTTTGCTTCCCTCACTTTCGCTCCCTTTATATTTTCTTTTATCTGATCAATAGATACACTTATCGGCACCCCAAAGATTACTCCTCGGGTGATCCCTCCTCCCTTCCTAGCTAGCGTTGCTACCACCTTCTTCCCCTCAATTTTATCCACTCTGATGGCTCTCCCCAACTGTGCGCTGTCTCTACAAAAAATCAGCAGTGCTCCATTGCGCAACACTCTCGCACTTTTCACATCTCCTACTTGTTTATTTATTGCTTTTGTAAGGTTTACAGGATTACACTCCCCAAACGAGGCGCCTTCTTGCTCCAATCTAATGATTACTTTGTGTTCTTCCTCGTTCTCTCTTGCTTGCTCGCTATCCGTTTCCTCAGACGCTGTACCCACTCCTCTCTGTCCCCTATTATTTTTGCGTTTGCGCTTAGCTTTTCCCCCTTTCACAACATTCTAACTTTCATTTCTCCCGCCACCTAACTCCATCCCATCATTTCCTGACCCGTCACTTCCCTCTTCCATCTCCTGTCCATTCACAGTCCGGCTGTGCCAGCCGCCAACCTTGCTCATCCGTGTCTTCGTTTCTCGTGATCCTCGATGCTGCTCCTCCTCCTAGCTTCGAGTCTAGTTACCACATCCTTTAGATACATACATATATATATATATACATATATATATACATACATATATATATACATATATATATATATATATATATATATATATATATATATATGGGTCAATGACGTATAAGGTTTTTCAACATGCTAATTTTAAAATACCAAAAATAAGAATATCTTTTGCAACAGTTCAAACACTAAGGATGTTATGTATACAAAAACTAAAGTTTAATTTTTAAATTAGGCAATTTTAGTGTTTTTTTATATAGATGAATTGCCTGTGGCCTTAAAAAATGTCATGTGGTGCGACCATCATTTATCTCAAAATTATTACATTTTTTCAACATACTCCGTAGTTTTTTACAAATTGTCGGTAATTATTTCATACAGAAGGATGGTCTTCCTGCTAACCCTTAGGGCTGTCGCACCTCCACCTTTTTCCTTTTCGTAGTATGTTTTGGGTGTCTCCCCATGGGAAACTAGAGGGTAGGGTTACTAGCCCGTCTCTCCCGGTGCAGTCTATCCTGCTGCCACCAGTCTATCCTGGTTGTCCTCTAGTCTTCCCTGGACTCCAACTGCCCTATTCACAGTAGTCACTGTCCCCAGAAGTGCATTATTTCATACAGAAGGATGGTCTTCCTGCTAACCCTTAGGGCTGTTGCACCTCCAACGGTGCCGATGGTGGACTGTGCGTGGCAGGGGCGTCCTCTTCCCTGAGCCAGGTCTAAACCTGACCGCGTACCAAAGAAAGGGAGCTAGGTTTCGCTGCAGGGTCTTCAGCTGGGGACCACCTCCTCTGAGAGTTCTTTTGTGGCTTTACTCAATCTGGCTCCCCGTAGCCCCACGTCCTTGAGTAGGCGAGACGTGGAGCTGCCAAGGAATCCTCTTGATCCCACCTCCACTGGGTATGTCCTCGCTTTCCACCCACTTTCCCTGCACTCCGCAACCAGGTCAGCATACTTTGCCATCTTTCTTTCGTAGGCAGCTTCCAGTCCCTCCTCCCATGGCACTGTCAGCTCGATCAGCAGGACTTACTTTGTGGCTGCAGACCACAGCACCACATCTGGTCTTAGGGTGGTGGTGCAGATCTCCTGTGGGAACTGGAGCCGTCTACCCAGATCCACTTCCATCTTCCACTCCGCCCCTGGTGCTAGCAGCTTGGTGGGTGGTGATCTCTTGCTGGAGTGTTCTGCAGGTTCCCCCTGTCTAAGGAAGTGGATCCTGTGTTCTTTCATTGATGGACTGAGCTTGTTGGCCTCCTGGCGACTTCTCTCCAGCACCTCTGCCAATTTCCTGAGAACTTGGTCATGCCGCCATGTGAACCGACCCTGTGTCAGAGCTGTTTTGCATCCTGACAGGACGTGCTGGAGGGAGGCATTGATGGTCCCACAGAGGTCGCAGGATTGCTCTGTTCCAAGCCACTGATGGTGATTTTGGGGGCTAGGTAGTGTGTCATAGGTCGCTCTGATGAGGAAACTGAGTCGAGCTTGTGGCACTTTCCAGAAGTCTGCCCAGTTCATTGCTCGGTTCGTGACACCCTCCCAGTTTGTCCAGCGCCCCTGCTGCCCCTGTGCCACAGATTTCACTCTGAGCTCCTCCTGTTCCACTCTGGTGACCTCAGCAACAACAAGGTCCTTTCTCTCCTTTCTGTTTGCCTTGGACCACAGAATGGGAGGGTCTGTCCATTCAAGGCCTGCCCGCCCTGTCTGGACCCTGCCCACAACTTCCTGGTGTTGCAGCCTGCCCATCACCTTCTGGACCTCATCCACAGCCTTCCATTTCCTTCCTGTTGCAACTCTGGCATTTGCTTCTGCCACTGTCCTGTCGGAGGAGTCCCTTAGTTCCATCACCAACCTCGCCTTCTCCTGCCTGTATCCCAGCGGTAGTTGGAGTGAGTTCCGACCATATAGGCCAGCTGCAGAGAAACATCGCGGCAGTCCGAGCCACTTGCGGATGAAGGAGTTGGCTTTTGCCTCCATCCGGCTTACGGCTGATGAGGTGACTTCGCACAGTTTCAGAGGCCACATCACTCTCGGGTACAGGGTGAAGTGATAGCACCACACCTTGTGCTTTCCGAGTAGCTGGCTTGAGTCAATTTTTGACAGGCCTTCTGAAAGCTGCTGAAGGATGGTTTTCCCCATGTCCTTGTCTGAGAGACCAGATGTATAGAGTCTACCCAGGCTTCGGATGGGCTGGTCCGCGATGAGGGGGATGACTTCTCCGCCGATGGTGAAGGTGACTCTGTCATTCCTCTCCCCTTTCCGCAGCGAGAGGCTCCTTGACTTCTGTGGCTTAAACTTCATCCTTGCCCAGGAGATCAGTTCGTCCAGCCAGTATCAAGTACATAGGAACAAAGCGTTTGCATTTTATTTGAGTTTTTGTAAATAATGATCTCATATATTAGCTCTATAATGTCACAGACGCTATATCAAATGTAGTTCACTGACTATTTTTTTCTTTAAATTGCATAATACTGATAAAAATGTTTTGAAACTACCTTTCATGTAAGCATATTGTATCAGGTATTAATGTCTCAGTTACAGAAATGAGATATTTTAGTTTGTATTTGATATAATTAATGTTATTATTGGTCGCACCAAATGATTGGTGGTCGCGCCAAATGACCTGAAGGCCTTGTATCATTAAAAATCAATTTAAAGAGACCTATGAACAATTAATTTCATGCAAATTTTATATTTAAACCAAATTTTATTAACATTTCGAACATGAACACGAACATTTTATTTCCCTTTTTTACAAAAAATTAACTCTGTGTGTGTTTGTGTATGTGGTCCAGAGGCCTGCACTTTGAAGCTGGATTAACACACCCAGGATAACTCTGCCAGAACTCGCTCAACTTCACCAGATCTCCGTAATCCCGATCAGCTGTACTACGAGGCAGGATATCAACTCGCTAACTAAATTCAGTTGTGGTCAGTCTAGATCTGTGCACGCATACGTAAAGGGGGTGGGGTCAGTGCCACCGGACCAATCTCCACAATGGAGAAGGCTGCACGTCATATATCACAGCCGAGGAACAGAGCATTATTTTATGCTAATACGAGGAGTACCGCAACATTATATCAGTGAGGAGCAGGACAGCTGCAGCCGCTAAAAGCCGGAGGGACTGCTGGCAAAAAAAATCATCGATTGTGTAAATTACATTTGTGCGTTCATAAATTTATGGTCCCCTAATATGTTGTCATGCAGCATGTGTGATAACCTCCATCATTGACCTCATTATTTCTGATACAACAGCAGTGGGGAAAAGAGTAGGTGGGAGCAAATAAAAATAAATCTAAAAACATCCGTCAAAGTGGTTAGCTGGTTAACTGGAAGATTTTATTTGTACATATTTCAACGCGTAAACAGTGATTTCCTCACACTGCCTTTTTTTCTTTCTTCATCACCTGATGGTCACATGTCATCTGCAGACACATTTGGGGTTAAGAGGAGTTTTCTAATCTGCTTCCATAAATTCTGAATGATGATTGATATGCCGCATGAAACTTGAACTTGGCAAATATTAGTGTATTGCTTCGACTTCATGTTACCTGACTATTGAGGCCGTCTTAGGAAAACCTGTAACGTTCATAGAGAACTTCATCAGGTAAATCAAACGGATTTGAACGATCATGAATATAACGCTCTCGGTGAAGCGCTCCTCTCACCATCCGCGCAGCGATGTCAACAATCTTGGCCCAATCTTTGACCAGCCCTGGCATGAACAACATGCTGCAGGGTCAGAGTTGACACGCTGCCTATAGCGAGCGCTTTTAACTTTGCTCGGCAGTGGCATCTGGTAAAATAAATTAAAATGACTTAAATTGATACATGAAAATTAATAAATTGCTAACAACGGCATAAATACCACAATGAAATGGCATGCTTTTAATATTTTTTTTCTTATTTTGTACAGAGATGACCTAACCATTATTTCAGAAATGTTAGCAAAATGACTCATCAAATAACAAAAAAAATTCAAAATAATACTAAAAATTAAGTACTTAGTGTTTATCAATCATCAATTGAATATAAAAAGCGTAAATACTGCCAATCGAGGGCATATATTTATGATGGAAAACAATCTGCAGTGGTTGCACCACATGATAATTGGTCGCACCACATGACATTTCAAATTTAGTCAAATCTTACTGATACAGGATTAGTCACATAAACAAACCTCACTAGATACCCACAAAAGGTCATTATGAAATTTATAATTAAAATACTTATTTGTGGAAATAACTTAAATTAATTGTTTTTTTTTAGGTCATACCACATGACATCAAGAAGTGCAAACACCATTACAGCAGTTGAAAAGGTCTTTTTTTTTTTAAGAAATGAGAGAGCCACCAACCCTCTTTCTGCTTCCATAGCTCTACGACAAATGGTGAATGATCCAACATCCTGTCCTTGAGTAAATTTTAGCATAAAAGTGTCAAAAATTGTCATTTTTTGATGGTCGCACCACATGATATTTAATGAAATGGACACGATCGGACAAAATTCGTTTGAATATTATGAAAATAATATAACTGCAAAAGCTTTGCAATTTTGTACAGGAATAAAAAACACTTTCAAAATTATGCCGAATATTGCAGAAACTAAATTGTAATAGATTTAGAGTAATTTCAAAGAAGTTTTAAAAACAGAAGTCATGGCCGGACGGTCGCACCACATGATATTTTGACCCTTTGAAGTTCAGAAAAATTACCAAAAACCCCTGATTTTTGAAAAGTTGAAGTGGCTCCATATATTAGAGAGATACTACACATAGATAGTATATTTTTTTACATTTAAAACTCTTGGTAACTTAAAGAAAATACAGCCGGACAGAATATTGAGGCGTCACGTCATTGACCCATATATACATATATATACATACATACTGTATATATACTGTATATATATATACATATGTATATACATATATATATACATACATATATTTTTATATATATACACACATATATATATATATATATATATATATATATATATATATATATATATACATGCATACATATATATATATTTATGTGTGTGTGTGTGTGTGTCCATTGAAGTTGGAAAATTGTGATAAACAAATAAAAACAGAATACATGATTTGCAAATCCTTTTCAACCTATATTCAATTGAATACACTACAAAGACAAGATAATTAATGTTCAAACTCATAAACTTTATTATTATTATTCATTTTTATTTTTTTGCAAATTATAATGAACTCAGAATTTCATGGCTGCAACATGTGCAAAAGTTGTTGGGACAGGGGCATGTTTACCACTGTGTTACATCACCTTTCCTTTTAAAGACATTCAATAAACGTTTGGAAACTGAGGAGACTAATTGTTGAAGCTTTGAAGGTGGAATTCTTTCCCATTCTTGCTTTATGTACAGTTTCAGTTGTTCAACAGGCCGGGTCTCTGTTGTCATATTTTATGCTTCATAATGGGCTACATGGGAGAAAGGTCAGGACTGCAGGCAGGCCAGTCGAGCAACCGCACTATTTTAGTTGTAACATGTGTAGAATGTGGCTTGGCATTGTCTTGCTGAAATAAGCAGGGGTGTCCATGTAAAAGATATTGCTTGGATGGCAGCATACAGTATGTTGCTCCAAAACCTGTATGTACCTTTCAGCATTAATGTTACCTTCACAGATGTCTAAGTTACCCATGCCTTGAGCACTAATGCACCCCCATACCATCACAGATGCTGGCTCCTACGGCCACCCGGCGGAGCCCCCGGGCCTTCGTCCTCCGGTGCCTTCGCAGCGAGCCGGTGTCCTGGTTTAACTGGTGATCATATTAAGTGGTGAGATTTTAGGTAAATCTGAACCAGATGTTGGCTGTTCCGCAGAGTCGCCACAAAAGCCTCAGTCCGAACCGAACGGTCGCCGGCAATTCCAAGGAAAAAAACTCCACAAACATCAGCGCTTTTCACATACACTCACCGGCCACTTTATTAGGTACACCATGCTAGTAACGGGTTGGACCCCCTTTTGCCTTCAGAACTACCTCAATTCTTCGTGGCATAGATTCAACAAGGTGCTGGAAGCATTCCTCAGAGAGCTTGGTCCATATTGACATGATGGCATCACACAGTTGCCGCAGATTTGTCGGCTGCACATCCATGATGCAAATCTCCCGTTCCACCACATCCCAAAGATGCTCTATTGGATTGAGATCTGGTGACTGTGGAGGCCATTTGAGTACAGTGAACTCATTGTCATGTTCAAGAAACCAGTCTGAGATGATTCCAGCTTTATGACATGGCGCATTATCCTGCTGAAAGTAGCCATCAGAAGTTAGGTACATTGTGGTCATAAAGGGATGGACATGGTCAGCAACAATACTCAGGTAGGCTGTGGCGTTGCAACGATGCTCAATTGGTACCAAGGGGCCCAAAGAGTGCCAAGAAAATATTCCCCACACCATGACACCACCACCACCAGCCTGAACCGTTGATACAAGGCAGGATGGATCCATGCTTTCATGTTGTTGACGCCAAATTCTGACCCTACCATGCGAATGTCGCAGCAGAAATCGAGACTCATCAGACCAGGCAACGTTTTTCCAATCTTCTATTGTCCAATTTCAATGAGCTTGTGCAAATTGTAGCCTCAGTTTCCTGTTCTTAGCTGAAAGGAGTGGCACCCGGCGTGGTCTTCTGCTGCTGTAGCCCATCTGCCTCAAAGTTCGACGTACTGTGCGTTCAGAGATGCTCTTCTGCCTACCTTGGTTGTAACGGGTGGTTATTTGAGTCACTGTTGCCTTTCTATCAGCTCGAACCAGTCTGGCCATTCTCCTCTGACCTCTGGCATCAACAAGGCATTTCCGCCCACAGAACTGCCGCTCACTGGATATTTTTTCTTTTTCGGACCATTCTCTGTAAACCCTAGAGATGGTTGTGCGTGAAAATCCCAGTAGATCAGCAGTTTCTGAAATACTCAGACCAGCCCTTCTGGCACCAACAACCATGCCACGTTCAAAGTCACTCAAATCACCTTTCTTCCCCATACTGATGCTCGGTTTGAACTGCAGGAGATTGTCTTGACCATGTCTACATGCCTAAATGCACTAAGTTGCCGCCATGTGATTGGCTGATTAGAAATTAAGTGTTAACGAGCAGTTGGACAGGTGTACCTAATAAAGTGGCCGGTGAGTGTATATTGACAACCAGAGATCCCGACCAAACTGCCTACTCAAAGAAGCACTAAAAATATAGAGATAAAAACATTACGATAAACACAGCTGGGCGTCGCAAGGAGGACTCGAACTCACAACGCATATCTGAACCAACAACGAGGGGCGAGCGCGCTGCTGTAACGCCACAGATAAGCTCGTGTACCTCTTACTTGTCATCCACTGTTTACAAGGTGTCACCACATAACCTGCTCCTATAGAGAAACACGCCCACGTTAGCTGGTGACTCCAGAAGCCTGCCCGTGTTAAATTGTGACAATCATCTCATAATACACACCATTTCTTCTTAAAAGTCTGCAACAGCGTTCTTCTTGTCATTGTTGTATATTTTTTGTGTCCAGTCTGACTGTCGTGTTGATTTGTGTGATTATGTGGTGACACCTTGTAAACAGTGAATGACAAGTATGAGGTACACGAGCCGATCTGTGGCATTACAGCAGTGCGCTCGCCCCTCGTTGTTTGTTCAGATATGCGTTGTGAGTTCGAGTCCTCCTTGCGACGCCCAGCTGTTATTATCGTAATGTCTTTATCTTTATATTTTTAGTGCTTCTTTGAGTAGGCAGTTTGGTCGGGATCTCTGGTTGTCAATATATGTGGTGACACCTTGTAAACAGTGGATGACAAGTATGAGGTACACGAACTGCTCAGTAAGCCGATCTGTGGCGCTACAGCAGCGCGGTCGCTCCTCGTTGTTAGTTCTTATTTGCGTTGTGAGTTCGAGGAACAAAACAGCTTTGATTGTCTTTGCTCTCCTTTTCAGATTGAATGTACAAACTGCCAGTATTGGCATCATTCTGACTGTGTGGGGAATCCTGATCATGATAAGGAGTATTTCTGTCCTGCATGCAGTTTTAATGAATAATCCTTTTAAAAAAGTCCAGTGTTTCATGGTCGATCTTCACAATTTATCACACATGCGTCTCACGAGTTAACCTGGGCTCTTTACACTTAGACATGGTACACTGCGATACGCCCATGAGTGACCGCTGTTGCAGACTTTTAAGAAGAAATGGTGTGTATTATGAGATGATTGTCACAATTTAACACGGGCAGGCTTCTGCAGTCACCAGCTAACGTGGACGTGTTTCTCTATAGGAGCAGGTTATGTGGTGACACCTTGTAAACAGTGGATGACAAGTAAGAGGTACACGTGCTTATCTGTGGCGTTACAGCAGCGCGCTCGCCCCTCGTTGTTGGTTCAGATATGCGTTGTGAGTTCGAGTCCTCCTTGCGACGCCCAGCTGTGTTTATCGTAATGTTTTTATCTCTATATTTTTAGTGCTTCTTTGAGTAGGCAGTTTGGTTGGGATCTCTGGTTGTCAATATATGTGAAAAGCGCTGATGTTTGTGGAGTTTTTTTCCTTGGAAGTGCCGGCGACCGTTCGAATCGGACTGAGGCTTTTGTGGCGAATCTGCGGAACAGCCAACATCTGGTTCAGATTTACCTAAAATCTCAACACTTAATATGATCACTAGTTAAACCGGAACACCGGCCCTAAGATCGGGCGGCCTCCGCTCTTCTGGCGACTAGCTCCCTGGCGTCACCAGGCGCTGGCGCAAAGAACACCTCCCTGCCGGTGTGCAGAGGGATTCCCGTGTGGCCTGGCACTGGCGGAGGGGACCCCTCTCAGTCGGTCCCTGGTCGCGTGCGGTGTCCCGGAACCCGCCTTGACCACCGCTCTGAGAGCCGGACCGCGTCCTCAGCCACCTGCAAGAGGTTTCTTCGAGAGGCAGTCCGACGGAACTCCGCCAGACCGAAATGGCAGACCATCCCCGCAGCCGCTGGCATCCACCGCACTGCCGAGTCCTCGCAGCCCACCTGCCCTGCTTCGGATACAGGAGCCATGCAACCCCCGCCGCTGTTTCCCCCAACATTTGCAACTGTGGCCGACATCACGGCAAAACTCCCCAGTCTTCTCCAGTCACTTCCTCGCTCTATCCACCGTATCATTGTTCACGTCGGCACCAACGACATGGCTCACCAACAGTCTGAACTGACAAAAAATGACTTCAGAACACTTCTCGACATCCTTCAGTGCAGTGGTCCGCTACCAACACTGACACGAAGCATCGATCGTTCAAAACTATTCCAATTACTCCAGATATTATTTGTGTGCAAGAAACATGGTTGAAACCACATTTAAATTACAGACTCAATAATTACACAGCAATTTGGTTGGCTAGAGAGGAGGGGATAGGAGGAGGTGTACTACATTTATTAAGGAAGATATTCATTTTAGTGTTGTTGGTAAGAGGAAGGAAGATGACAACAATTATTACAACCCATGCAGGAAATCAGAAATCAATAAGTTAAAAGGTATTCAAGAGCAAGCTAAGGGTCACATTATTTGGTGCGGGGATTTTAATTCACATAGCTCCTTGTGGGGAAGGAGAAAGACTGTTTCAAATGGAGAGGTATTGGAACAGCTCCTGAAGATAATAATTTGGTGTGTTTAAATGATGGAAGGGGAAGAAGGACAGATGTTAACACCAGTAAAAGTTCAGCACTGGATGTGACACTGGTTTCACAAGGGGTGGCAGAGATTTCCAATTGGGAGTTATGGGAAGAATCAATTGTTGGGAGTGATTACTATCCATTTCTATGCTCACTCCATGTGAATAAAGAAAATAAAGAAGAAGAAAGAGAAGCCAGATGGCCATTTAATAGAGCCACTGGGATCAGTTCGAATATATATATGTGAACAGGAAGGTAAGTCATTAGATTTGAGTCAAGATATCGAAGATGACGAAGACCAATATAGAGAGGTTACATTAAAAGCAGCGATGGTGACAATCCTAAGAAGCAAAGGAAAAATGGAAAGGGCATCTGTACCATGGTGGACAGAAAAGTGCAATAAAGCTATTAGGATAGAAACAAAGCATTTAAAAATCTCAAAATAGCCCATGACATGGAGAAGCTAATTGAATATAAAAAAGCACAGGCACAAGGAAGGAAAGTTATTAGACAGGCAAAGAGGGAAAGCTGGAGAAATTTTTGAGACAAAATAGGCCCTACGACTCCTATTAGCAGTGTTTGGGGAATGATTAAAAGATGAGGGGTATTAGGACAGAGTGGCAATATCCAGTATTAAAAGTTGGTTGAGAAACAGCAGTGACAAATGAGGACAAAGCTGAAATATGGATGAAATCATTTACTGAAATTCATAGCACTAATAATTTAACAGAAGATGGGAAAAAGAAGAGAGAAGAAACATATGCGGCTTCCAAACAAACCTCTTAGCCGCTGAGAGAGTATGAGGTTGGGCCCTAAAGTTCGCAACTTTGTGACGCGCTGCGGGAGGCTATGATAATTGACAGGCTGAGATCCAGAAATGCTTTTGATGCTTTTACTTAACAGCATAGAGTTATCACAGCGCAGCAAAAATGGATGAATGGAATAGTAAAGATCAGCTGATTAAACAGATAAAAAGGTGATGAATGAATGAATGAGTGGGTAGGCTCACAAGCGTGGCAAGGCGGCCGCAACAAAAATTACGGCTACTACCCATCCCTGACTCTCTCATCTGTGTCACAGGCAAGTGCACACCTTTAAACACACACATCTGCATGTGCCCCGCCCACTCCCACGTGAATCACCGCCTCCGCAAGACACACACACACGCACACACACACACACATACACACACACACACACACACACACACACACACACACACACACACACACATTCACTCACTCACTCACTCAAGCATCCTGTGCTCCTCATCTTAGACTTATGTGTCCCCTACACACCAGCCCCTAATTATTAGGTCTCACATAATAATTCACATGTCCAAACACAATAAGACACATAATAGATTATCATATCAATTTCAAAATGCAAAAATGTCCATAAATTGCTCAAGTCCATGAATAATCCATTACATTGAATATCCCTTCTTCTGGTCATCTCTATGACCGACTAGTACAAAGTCCAGCTCAAGGCCGTGAATACACAAAGTCCCTGTAGAGGTCAGCAACGTCCTCATGCTACCTCCTCTTTCTCCAGCAACAAACACACCTTGGATATGGATCTGTCCAAGCAACTGGTTCTAGTCTTAATCCGAATATGGCGAACAAATCCCTTGCAATCCGGAAAGGTTTGCAAAACACGTCCCATAATCCAGGAATTACGAGGTGCAGTACTGTCCATAAGCAAAACAAGGTCTCCTGCGACAAGGTTTCTCTGGACCCCAGTCCATCTCTGTCGTTCCTGTAACAGAGGCAGGTACTCCTTTGTCCAGCATTTCCAGAAGAGATCAGATATGTACTGAACTTGTCTCCACCTTCTCTGTGCGTACAAGTCTGCTGCTTGGAACTCTCCAGGTAGTAATGAAGGCCGGGTTTTAAGCAGTAACGGATGGTTTGACGTCAGTGCTTCCAGATCATTCGGGTCCGTGAAGGCCTTGGTGATGGGCCTGCTGTTAACAATGGCTTCCACTTCACAGAGAACTGTGTGGAGTCCCTCCTCATCCAAGCGTTGTACCTTGAGGGTGGAGTTCAGGACTTTCCTCACCCATCTGATCAGCCTTTCCCAAATTCCTCCATGATGTGATCCAGTAGGGGGGTTGAAAGTCCCCCTTGATGCCCTTTTGGGGTAACACATCATGCACCTGTGCCTGGTTCCACTGCGCAATGGTTGTTTTTAGCTCACGTTCTGCTCCCACGAAATTTGTCCCATTATCAGAGCGCAGCTTGCGCACCTGTCCTCTTCTGGATATGAAACGTCTCAGTGCATTTATGAAGGAGTCAGTATCAAGAGAAGGGGCCACCTCGATGTGAATAGCTCTCAATGCAAGACAGGTAAATATGACACCATACCTTTTCACTGTACTCCTCCTGCTCCCCACTTCGAAGGGTCCAAAATAGTCCACTCCCACACAAGTGAATGGAGGTTCATCAGGCTTAAGTCTTTCTGTGGGCAAGTCTGCCATCTGTTGGTAAACTGGAGTGGCGTTAATTCTTCTACAGATGGTGCACTTGGACAGAACTCTCCTAATGGCAGTGCTTACTCCTGTCATCCAGTATTTCTCCCTGAGCTTGGACAGCTTGATGTATATTTCTCAGCAGCAGGGTAGAAATATGAAGGTCTTTTGACAGAATGATAGGATGCTCAGACTCCAAAGGCAGTGCTGCTTTACTGAGCCGTCCTCCCACACGCAAGACTCCATCTTCCAGCCTTGGACACAACTTGTACAGGTGACTGGTTCTCTTGACATTTTGTCCCTTTTCCAAACACAAGAGCTCCTCTAAAAACTTTCTCCTCTGGCAAAACTGAATTATGGCCAGCTCAGCCTTGTCAATGTCATCCACTGTAAGAGCTCCCAGAACAGCTGCACTTTTAAATATGCCTTTTTCCTGCTCCTTCATTCTCGGTTGCTGCATGCTCTCTTCACTCTGATTGGCTGTTAGTCTTTTTCTCTTCCTGTTGCAGGACCACAACCATTCCTTGTATTTCAGCCACCATGCCACAGCTTTCTTTAATTGGATCCACGAGAAAAAATGATGGATCAGGTGAGTAGGCGGATCCTCTCCAGTTTGCACTGCATTGACAACAGCACTTTTCTTCACCTCTGGATCGTCCTGGTAGAGATGACCCACAGGCTCAGGGTTCACAGGCCATTTTGTTTCAGATTGGCAAAGAAACAGAGGTCCCGTTAACCAGAGTCTGTCATGCAGAAATGCCTCCACTTTGACCCCTCTGGATGCTGCGTCTGCTGGATTTGAAGCTGTTCCCACGTACCTCCACTGAGCAGGATGAGATGATTTCAGTATCTCTGAAACACTATCTCTGCAACAAACACCTTGAATCTGGAGCTTTCGTTGTTAATGTATTTCAACACAGAAGCAATATCAGTCCAAAATACAGACTCCTGAAGGCTCATGTGGAGCTCTTTTTTCCACAGGAGATCCATGCGGATGGCCATTGTTGCAGCAATCAATTCCATTCTTGGAATTGTAACTGTCTTTAGTGGGGCAACACGAGCTTTCCCCATAATGAAAGCACTGTGCATTTGGAGGTGCTCATTCTGTAACAGCAGGTAAATGACTGTACCATAGCCTTCCTCACAGGCATCGCAGAAATGGTGTAGTTGTGCAATAATAACATCTCCAAACTCCAGAGGTTTTCGACATCTGGGTAGTTCAAAGTTGACCAGTAGGTGGTACCCTTGCATCCACTTAAGCCACTCTTTGGAGACAGTCTCTGGTATGGGGTCATCCCAACCAACTCCTCTTCTGCACAAATCCCTCAAGATCCTTTTTGCTGTGAGAGCAAGGGGACTTAGCATGCATAAATAGAACTTACAGTTGAAAGGATGCCTCTGCGGTTGAGTGGTCTGTCCTTCAATACGATTTTGAATTTGAAGGTGTCTGACTTGATACACCACTTTACACCCAGCACTCTTTCAATGGGCACAAACTCCCACTCTCTCTCCAGATCCAACTGCCTCACGCCTTTAGCTCTATGGGGCTCTGGGATGGCCTTGAGCACTTCAGATCTATTACTGTGCCACTTGGTCAAACAGAATCCCCCTTTAGCGCACAGAGACATGAGCAGACATGACAGTTGTCATGACAGAGGGTGAGTGCTTCCTCCTCTGTTGCAGCTGATGCCAAACACTCATCCACATAGGAGCAGAGCTGCAGCTTGTCCACCGTCTCCTTCCTGTGCTCATGTCCAAAATCCTCTGCACATTTCCTGAGGGTGAAGTTGGCGCAGCTGGGGGAGGATGTAGCTCCGAAAAGGTGCACCTTCATCCTGTATTCACATGGTGCTTGGCTCAGGTCTCCTTGTGGCCACCAGAGGAATCGCAGCAGGTCGGCATTATCTGGGGGCACTCGCACTTGGTGAAACTTAGCTCCTATGTCAGCCATGATGACCACAGGTTCCCTCCGGAACCTGGTCAAAACTCCAATTAATGAGCTGGTTAGATCGGGCCCTTGCAACAGCTCTTTGTTCAGATTTTGTCCTTTGTAACTGGCACCACAATCAAACACCACTCAGAGTTTTCCTTTTGTCGGATGGTAGACACCATGCTGCGGTATGTACCAAACCCTGCCATCACTTCTTCCCAGCTCTGCATCAGGAACTCTTTTGGCATAGCCTTTAACAGGGAGATCATTAATAAAGGTGTGATACACCATGTAGAACACTGGATCCCTTTGGAGCCTCCTTTTAGATGGTATAGACGCTGTTCCACTACTTTCCTGTTTTTTTGCATGCTGATGTTTGAATTTTTCAAAGGCAGGGCGACCTGGTAGTGACCATTGATGTGTTCAGCTGACTTTGTGACCATGTCCAAGAACATCATGTCTTCTCTGGACAGACCCACTTGTTCTTCTACTGCAGATTCTGGAAAGTCCATCTTAAATTGCTGTTGCCACAGTTCATCCAAATTCACAATAGACACACAGTTCACAGTTACTGGCTGCTCGCAATAATTGGCCTCTCCACTATTTCCTGTTAGTGGTCCATTTACTGTCCAGCCCAGTATCGTCCTTATAGCGTAGGGTCCATTATGCTCACTGCGGATGACTTCCATCGGTTCCATGGCTCGTGGGACATTTGTTCCAATCAGCAACTCAATTCCAGCCTCTATCTGTGGTAAGGAGATGTGTTTTAAATATGGCCACCTTGTCAGATCCTTATTTGTGGGTATTTTTGCTTTGTGGACTGGCATTGACAACTGAGTGTATGCTTTTGGAAACTCGATGAAGCTGTCACATTCAAGTGCCGCCACCTCCAGCCCTGGCACGATGTGGCTACAGACGACCTTCTCCTGCCCCATGGTCCTGAGAAGAATGTTGGCTCTCTTTCCAGACAAACTGAGCTTCTGCTTCAGACTCTCCGTACAGAACACTGCAGTAATTCCCAGGTCCAAAAAGGCATATGTGAGAAATGCAAAATGTCTAATAAATTGCTCAAGTCCATGAATAATCCATTACATTGAATATCCCTTCTTCTGGTCATCTCTATGACCGACTAGTACAAAGTCCAGCTCAAGGCCGTGAATACACAAAGTCCCTGTAGAGGTCAGCAACGTCCTCATGCTACCTCCTCTTTCTCCAGCAACAAACACACCTTGGATATGGATCTGTCCAAGCAACTGGTTCTAGTCTTAATCCGAATTTGGTGAACAAATCCCTTGCAATCCGGAAAGGTTTGCAAAACACGTCCCATAATCCAGGAATTACGAGGTGCAGTACTGTCCATAAGCAAAACAAGGTCTCCTGCGACAAGGTTTCTCTGGACCCCAGTCCATCTCTGTCGTTCCTGTAACAGAGGCAGGTACTCCTTTGTCCAGCATTTCCAGAAGAGATCAGATATGTACTGAACTTGTCTCCACCTTCTCTGTGCGTACAAGTCTGCTGCTTGGAACTCTCCAGGTAGTAATGAAGGCCGGGTTTTAAGCAGTAACGGATGGTTTGACGTCAGTGCTTCCAGATCATTCGGGTCCGTGAAGGCCTTGGTGATGGGCCTGCTGTTAACAATGGCTTCCACTTCACAGAGAACTGTGTGGAGTCCCTCCTCATCCAAGCGTTGTACCTTGAGGGTGGAGTTCAGGACTTTCCTCACCCATCTGATCAGCCTTTCCCAAATTCCTCCATGATGTGATCCAGTAGGGGGGTTGAAAGTCCCCCTTGATGCCCTTTTGGGGTAACACATCATGCACCTGTGCCTGGTTCCACTGCGCAATGGTTGTTTTTAGCTCACGTTCTGCTCCCACGAAATTTGTCCCATTATCAGAGCGCAGCTTGCGCACCTGTCCTCTTCTGGATATGAAACGTCTCAGTGCATTTATGAAGGAGTCAGTATCAAGAGAAGGGGCCACCTCGATGTGAATAGCTCTCAATGCAAGACAGGTAAATATGACACCATACCTTTTCACTGTACTCCTCCTGCTCCCCACTTCGAAGGGTCCAAAATAGTCCACTCCCACACAAGTGAATGGAGGTTCATCAGGCTTAAGTCTTTCTGTGGGCAAGTCTGCCCTTAACAGGGAGATCATTAATAAAGGTGTTATACACCATGTAGAACACTGGATCCCTTTGGAGCCTCCTTTTAGATGGTATAGACGCTGTTCCACTACTTTCCTGTTTTTTTGCATGCTGATGTTTGAATTTTTCAAAGGCAGGGCGACCTGGTAGTGACCATTGATGTGTTCAGCTGACTTTGTGACCATGTCCAAGAACATCATGTCTTCTCTGGACAGACCCACTTGTTCTTCTACTGCAGATTCTGGAAAGTCCATCTTAAATTGCTGTTGCCACAGTTCATCCAAATTCACAATAGACACACAGTTCACAGTTACTGGCTGCTCGCAATAATTGGCCTCTCCACTATTTCCTGTTAGTGGTCCATTTACTGTCCAGCCCAGTATCGTCCTTATAGCGTAGGGTCCATTATGCTCACTGCGGATGACTTCCATCGGTTCCATGGCTCGTGGGACATTTGTTCCAATCAGCAACTCAATTCCAGCCTCTATCTGTGGTAAGGAGATGTGTTTTAAATATGGCCACCTTGTCAGATCCTTATTTGTGGGTATTTTTGCTTTGTGGACTGGCATTGACAACTGAGTGTATGCTTTTGGAAACTCGATGAAGCTGTCACATTCAAGTGCCGCCACCTCCAGCCCTGGCACGATGTGGCTACAGACGACCTTCTCCTGCCCCATGGTCCTGAGAAGAATGTTGGCTCTCTTTCCAGACAAACTGAGCTTCTGCTTCAGACTCTCCGTACAGAACACTGCAGTAATTCCCAGGTCCAAAAAGGCATATGTGAGAATGATTTTATTGCCCTTCTTCGCCTTTACTTGGACTGGCACAATAGGAAGCTTGCAATCCATTTCATCAGCCCCTGTAAGCCCACTGGAAACCAAAGTGCCGTCCACTGTAACCTGGACGTTTCTCTCTGCCCCTTCTGCAGTTGCCACACTGTCCTTATGGAGCACAGTTGGATGGTTTTGGCCACACTTTGAGCAGGAAATCTTCCTTTGGCAATTTTTGCTGATGTGCCCTATACACAGGCAGCGAAAACAAGCACCATTTTCCTTCAGGAAATCAATTTTCTCATTGTGCGCCATTTTTTCCAACTGTGCACACACATCCAATGTGTGTCCTCCAGTGCAGCAGGGGCAGATCTTCTTGGCTGGTGGTCTTATGTTCTTGGCTTTGTTCACAGTTTGGGCTGTCCTCTCCACACGATTCACTTGTGGATCGATTCCAAACACAGGGTCTGTCAAGATTTTCACCTGTTTTTCAACAAAGTTGGTAATGTCCATAAACCTCGCTAGGGGAGGTTTATGGACATTAGGGCAGTAGGGCAGTTTTTTGAGGATTTCCACCATGTTTGTGGGCGTGTCCAGATCATTTAAATACTGCACATCCTCCATAGCATTGCAGCATCCACGCAGAAAAAGGCTGTACTCCTGGAGGGCTCTCACATCCTCTGTTTTAATGATGGGCCACAGCAAAGCTCTCTCCATGTATGCTGCTGCCACCTTTTGCTCATTGCCATAGTGCTCTTTCAATAAAGCCTTTGCCTTTACATATCCTCTATCCGACTCAATGTGCTGACAGCTCCTCACTAGCTCTTTAGCATGCCCTTTGGTGTACTGTTCACGGAAGTAGAGTCTGTCGCAGTTGTTATTGGTGTTTTGCTCAACTCCATTTTCAAAGACTTTAATAAACGAATGGTATTTGAGTGGGTTACCATCAAAAATGGGAATTTCCCTTTTTGGAAGTGCTGAGAGGCATTGTTGTTGCATTAGTTGTTGTTGCAAGTGTTGTAATTTCATTTAGTTTTCTCATTATGTCCAGCACACTGTCATTTTGTGATTCGTCTGTGTAACATTGGTCACAGGATCTTCAGGGGCCGTTAGATAACGTTGGAGCATAAAAGAAGGACCTGGGAGATGTTGTATGTCAGGTAGCGTGACTATAGGCTTCACAGCTGTCTGTGTGGTTTCAATTGCATTGGGTTTTCGTTTAACTGGCAGTGATGGGACAAATTCAGTGGCATTGACATCAAGTTGTTGTTTTGAGTGTGTCCTTTCATAATATGAGTTCATCCCATCTGAAAACTTTGACTTTGATTTACTGCCAACACTGCCTTGTGATTTTATAACACTTAGTTTTGCCATTTCCTCAGCGATTTCATTCTCCAGTAAAAGTTGTTCTCTTCTTTTGCGTAGCTTTAATTCTTCTTCGTCCAATGCATGTTTTTCCATTAATGCCTTTTGTTTTGCTGCCAAGATTGCAAGATTTGTTTCCATTTTTAAGCGAGCAGATGAGCGTGAGGCTGAGGATGAAGAATGATGTGAGCATGATCTCTTGGTTGCATTTGAGATGCTGTCACAGGGCTGCAGTTCATCCTGAGGATCTTGTACAGCGGGAACACGTACTGGAGGGTCAGCGGCAGACAAATCCCTGCTTTTTTCGACAGGAATTTATTGGTATATTTCTGCTCAGAAATATTTGTTTGAAATGGTAATTCATTTGAGTTTTCATGTAGATTTTCTTGTATCCATTTTTCCACTTGTTCTTTGAATGCATCACAGTAACCCACAATGCTAGAAAACCACTCATTCTGTCTTTTAACTTCATCGTCAGGAAGTAATGGCAGCAATTCTTTGTGCAGGTCGCTGGCATTTTTACATACTGCATTCAAGTTGCTCAGTTGTGAGGGGATTTCTGTTACATTTTCTTTGGATTTCATGTGCGCTTTTATTTGCGGAATAAGCGCTTTGATTTTATTAACGGCACTTTTGCGCTCACGCTGGAGCCGTTCGATTTTATTTTTCAGAGCTTTGGCCATCAGTTTAATTTCCCTTTTTTCCTTTTCCATGTTTGAAAATTCAGCAAAAGCGTTTATTTGACTCATTTTCGTTAGATCGTATTTTTTATAAAACGACAAAAACACAGTTCATCAAGAGCGCATTTTTAATCCATCCATAGACATCACATTTAAATTCATTGACGGAGCAGGTTGGATCCAAGCATCCCAACAAGCAATAGGCCTTTAGACAACATCAGCCGCATATTTATGCCACACAGTCCCGACATCACTTTCCAATAAAGCACGGAGAAGTTGCGCCTCCGTCAATGCGCCGATGCAGCTATCGTAGCATCCATTTAAAACATTGCCCTCATTTGTATTCAAATTAAAGCGGATTCATAAATCCACAAACATAAACAGGTTCTGGCCTACCTGTTCCCAGGTGAATGGATGGCGTGGCGTGGCACTTAGCTGTGGCTCCTTTGTCCTCGGGCTAGCTGTCGAGTGATGACTCGGTTCTTTGGTGCAGCTTGATGATTTTCATTAAGCCTTTTTTGTTGACAAAATGATGCGGCTTCCAAACAAACCTCTTAGCCGCTGAGAGAGTATGAGGTTGGGCCCTAAAGTTCGCAACTTTGTGACGTGCTGCGGGAGGCTATGATAATTGACAGGCTGAGATCCAGAGATGCTTTTGATGCTTTTACTTAACAAACAGCATAGAGTTATCACAGCGCAGCAAAAATGGATAAATAGAATAGTGAAGATCAGCAGAATAAACAGATAAAAAGGTGATGAATGAATGAATGAGTGGGTAGCGGTAGCGAAGCGCTCACAAGCGTGGCAAGGCGGCCGCGTAGCGGTCAACAAAAATTACGGCTACTACCCATCCCTGACTCTCTCATCTGTGTCACAGGCAAGTGCACACCTTTAAACACACACTCCCGCACGTGCCCTGCCCACTCCCACATGAATCACCGCCTCTGCAATACACACACACACACACACACACACACACACACACACACACACACACACACACACACACACACACACACACTCAAGCACCCTGTGCTCCCCATCTTAGACTTATGTGTCCCCCACAGAAACCAAAAAGGCAAAGGCATATCCTGGAATTCTAAGAAGAAGTGAGTGCAGAGGTAGTGTGATGGATGCCCCTTTCACATTACAAGAAATGAAGAGAGCAATAGCAAGATTGGGACTAACAGCTCCAGGTAAAGATCAGATCTGTTATGAAATGTTAAAACACTCAGGAATCCAGAAGTCATGGAAAGGATGATTACAAACAGATTGACATTTTATATTGAAAGCAAAGGCCTAGTATCTCCTTGCCAGAGTGGATTCAGGAAAGGGAGGGGGACTATAGATCCAGTAATTAGCTTAGAAACAGAGATAAGAAAAACTCAAGTAAATAAGGAAGATGTTATGGCTGTATTTTTTTATGTAAAAAAAAGCATATAACATGGTGTGAAAAGAGGGATTAATGATTAAGTGAAGTAAAATAGGAATTAATGGAAGAACTTTTAATTGGATTTAAGATTTCTTATTTAATAGGTCCATGTTAAAGTAGGAGCAAGGCTCTCCACAAAGCATTAAGTGGATAACAGATATTATAATTAATGATGTTTTTGATGATGTAAGCTATGAGAAAGGGAGATCGCTGTTTGCTGATGACGGGGCATTATGGAAAAGGGGGAAAATTCTTAAAATTATGCAAGGAAGGATTCAAGAAGCAGTTGGAAAGGTGGAGAAATGGTCATATGCATGGGGCTTTAAGTCTTCTGTAGAAAAAAAAAACAATATTTTGATTTTTACCAGGAAGAAACTAAAAGTAAATGTTGATGTAAGGTTGTATGGTAAGGAACTAGAGCAGGTAGATACCTTTTGATTTCTCTTTGTTTAATTTGATTCAAAGCTAACCTGGAATGAGCTTATTGGTAAAGTAGAAAAAAGAGTAAAATGGTATTAAATGTTATGAGATGTCTGACCGGGTCTAAATGGGGAGCAAGTCGGTGTGCAATGAAAAACATTAGATCTGTGATTGATTATGAGTGCATTGTGTATGGGTCAGCATCTAAAAGTTGTTAAAAAAGATAGAGGTGATTCAAAACCAGGCACTGAGATTATGCTGTGGAGCAATTAAGACTTCTCCGGTTAATGCAGTGCATGTGGAAATGGGTGAACCGCCACTGAATTTAAGATTTAAGCAGATGATGTTAAATTATTATTTTCATTTACAAGGACACAGGGAAGATCACCAGGCAGTAGTAGCTATTCAATCATGCTGGGAAAGCGGAAGAGCAAAGAAAGAGTGCTATGCTTGGACTGTGAATAATTTGAGAGTGGAAATGGGGTGTTATGGGAGGAAATTTTGTCCCACAGTTCCTTTTCCAGTAACACCAACATGGCTTTTACTTCCTGTCATTATAGACTTGTTTGTACATCAAGAGATGAAAAGAATGAAAGGGAAAAAAATTGGACAGAAATTGTGGAAAAAAGATTACAAACCTCACATCAGTCATTTATTGCAGTGTATACAGATGGATAAAAGGAACCTAAAAATGGGACTACTGGATTTGCTTCTATTATACCATGTATAACCCAAGAAACGAGCAGAAACGAGCATCTGATCATCTATCCGTATATACAGTTGCTAGCTATTGCAATGGCACTACAGTGGGGGAGTATAATATAGTCAAAAAGATCAGCGTATGTTCAGATTCATTGTCAGCTCTTGTATCATTACAGTCCATGTCATCTCATAGCAGACCACATATTTTCTATGAAATTCTAAAATTGATATTCAGGCTACACCATCAAGGGACAGCAGTCAGATTCATGTGGGTACTGGCACATAGAGGTATTGAGGGGAATGAAATGGTAGATTTTCTTGCAAAACAAGCACTGAAACACAACAGAATTATGGAAATTACGTTACAGTAAGTCAGAAGCAAAGGCATTAATAAAGAGCAAAATCATGAGTGAATGGCAAAAGTGTTGGGATGTAGGTAACAAAGGAAGACATCTTCATGGAATTAAGCAAAAAGTGGGTAGTATGGAAGTTATAGGAAAATCTATCAGGGAACAAACAGTTATATCAAGATTAAGACTAGATCACACTGGATTAAACAAAACTATGCATTTAATTGGAAAACATCCAACAGGGAGATGTGACTGTGGAGTTGAGAATGAAACTGTGGAACATGCTATATGTAAGCGTCAAAAGTATAATAATCAAAGAGAAATTCTTTTAAGGAAACTACAGGAAAGTGGAATATGAGTGTTGAACCTGAAGAATTTATTTAGTCTGGGAAAAGGAGAGTATAAAGCAGTGTTAGGGTTTTTATAGCAAACAGAACTGATAAACATTTAGTTTAAAGTAAAGATGAATTTATTTTCCGATGGGAGTAGGGACCTCTGGCTCACGGAGCAGGGTGACTCAGCCGGGTCTGGATCGAGGGACGAGACAAGGCTGGAGTGCAGAAACGAAGACACGGATGAGCAAGGTTGGCGGCTGGCACAGCCGGACAGTGAATGGACAGGAGATGGAAGAGGGAAGTGACGGGTCAGGAAATGATGGGATGGAGTTAGGTGGCGGGAGAAATGAAAGTTGGAATGTTGTGAAAGGGGGAAAAGCTAAGCGCAAACGCAAAAATAATAGGGGACAGAGAGTAGTGGGCACAGCGTCTGAGGAAACGGATAGCGAGCAAGCAAGAGAGGACGAGGAAGAACACAAAGTAATCATTAGATTGGAGCAAGAAGGCGCCTCGTTTGGGGAATGGAATCCTGTAAACCTTACAAAAGCAATAAATAAACAAGTAGGAGATGTGAAAAGTGCGAGAGTGTTGCGCAATGGAGCACTGCTGATTTTTTGTAGAGACAGCGCACAGTTGGGGAGAGCCATCAGAGTGGATAAAATTGAGGGGAAGAAGGTGGTAGCAACGCTAGCTAGGAAGGGAGGAGGGATCACCTGAGGAGTAATCTTTGGGGTGCCAATAAGTGTATCTATTGATCAGATAAAAGAAAATATAAAGGGAGCGAAAGTGAGGGAAGCAAAGCGCCTGAAAACAACACGTGAGGGAGAAAAATGTGACAGTCTGTCGCTTTTGGTTACGTTTGAGGAAGAGAGAATCCCAGAAAGAGTGCATATAGGATACATGAGCTACGGTGTGAGGCTCTATGTGCCTCCGCCATTAAGGTGCTTTAAATGCCAGAGATATGGGCATGTTGCAGCAATATGTAAGGGGAAACAAAGATGTGGGAAATGTGCTGGGGAACATGAATATGGGAAATGTGAAATTGGAGCTAAAATTAAGTGCTGCAACTGTGGAGGGGAACATACCTCTGCATACAGGGGATGTGAAGTCAGTAAGAGAGCAGCAGAAGTGCAGCAAATGAAAACATCGAATGGAATCACATATGCTGAGGCAGCCAGAAGGGTGAGGGTGCAGGCAACTGAAAGTAATGCCAGGACAACCGAAAGGCAAGAAATAAGAACACATGAAGGATGAAAAAGAATTAAGGAAGACACAATGGTTGTGGGGAAGAAAGATTTCATACTATTCATGGTTGAGGTGGTTAACTGTACAGCGCAAACAGACAAGAAAACGGAAAAAATCAAAATAATAGTGAGAGCAGCAGAGAAATATCTGGGACTGGAGGCAGTTGAGTGGGAGGAAGTGGAGGACCTGTTGAAAGGAGGGGGGTCCAGCTCACAGAATCCATCACAGCAGTCATCAGTATGGGATGGAGGATCATCATGGTCCTAAGTATACTGCAATGGAATGCAAGAAGTCTCATAACCAATGGGCAGGAATTTAAGAAGTTTATATCTGGGTTACAGGACAAGCCCACTATTATATGTATTCAAGAAACATGGATGAGGGAGCAGTGGGATTTTGTAATACATGGGTACACGGCTGTAAGAAATGACAGGAAAAATGGGATAGGTGGTGGGGTAGCTACCTTTATAAAGGATGGGATAGGGTTTAATACAGGTCAAATAGGGACGGATCATGAGTCCATAACAGTAAAAATCTGGACAGGAAGATATGAGCTAGCAATTATTAATTACTATAACCCATGCAAGAGATTGAGTATGGATACACTGAATAAGGTACTGGGGGAGGTGCAAGGGAAAATATTGTGGTGTGGGGATTTCAATGCACATAGCACTTTATGGGGGAGTGAGAGAACAGACTCAAATGGTTCAATAGTGGAAGAATTTATAGAAGATAAAGGGTTAGTGTGTATAAATGATGGGAGGGGCACTAGGTATGATTGTGTACGAAATAAGGAGAGTGCAATTGACCTAACTTTAATGTCCAATGAGATGGCAGGTATCACAAATTGGGAAGTGCTAGATGAAATATTAATGGGGAGTGATCACTATCCTGTGATTAGTAAGGTGGGTGTAGAAATGCAGCGAGAGGAGGAAAGGAGGGTGCCAAGGTGGAAAATTCAGAATGCTAAGTGGGATGCTTATCAGGCAGTGAGTAGAAATATATTTGAGGAGTTACATGAGGAGCAATGGACAGGTGTGGATGAATGGAATGAGAGAGTGGTAGCAGCTATAATACAGTCGGCTGATGGGACAATTCCAAAAGTGTCTGGGGGCAGAAGTGTAAAAAGTGTACCATGGTGGGATAATAACTGCAGACAGGCTATAAGAGCACGCAACAGGGCATTCAGATTGTTAAAGAAGCAACATACAATGGAGACATTAATCCAATACAGAAGATCACAGGCAGTAGTGAAAAGGACAATCAGAGCAGCTAAGCGGGCATGTTGGAGGAAGTACTGTAGTGAAATAGGGCAGGAGGTACAGCTGTCAGAAGTTTGGGGAATGATTAGGAAAATGAGTGGAATAAAAAGAAATATAACAATCCCGATTCTGAAGAAGGACGATAGAACAGCAGTTAGTAATTTAGAGAAGGCGACACTACTGGCAGAAACATTAATTCAAGTTCATAGCTCAGAAAATATCTCAACAGAAGCAAAGCAGCATAGGCAGAATGTACTGACACAAAACACATGGATTAGAGAGAAAAAGCAGGCAAGAGGGGATGATCTAGATCTGCCCTTTAATTTGTATGAATTAAGAAGAGCAGTAGCCAAAACGCGGCAGTCGTCACCAGGAAAAGATGATGTGTGCTACTGTATGTTAGATCACATGGATGACAGGTCACTGGGGGTAATATTAAAGTTATTTAATAAAGTATGGGAGTCAGGGAGTCCACAGGCATGGAAACACTCAGTAATAGTGCCAATTTTGAAACCAGGTAAAGGAGCATCAGATCCATCAAATTATAGGCCAATTGCCCTTACATCTCAATTAGGGAAAACAATGGAGAAGATGGTAACAGAAAGGCTGATGTTTTTTTTAGAGAGTCATGACCTGTTTTCTTCATATCAAAGTGGATTTCGCAAAGGAAGGAACACGATGGATTCAGTGCTCAGTTTGGAGTCAGATATCAGAAAAGCACAGACAAATAAAGAAATAGTGATGGCTGTGTTCTTTGACGTAGAGAAGGCATATGATATGTTATGGAAAGAAGGGCTGCTGATTAAATTAGATAAGATGGGAGTGGGAGGGAAATTATATAACTGGGTACTAAGTTTTTTATTTAGAAGAACAATAGAGGTGAGAGTAGGGCAGGAATTCTCTCCAATATATGAGGTTGAAAATGGAACCCCGCAAGGGAGTGTGTGTAGTCCAGTAATTTTTAATTGTATGATCAATGATATATTTGAGGAGGTGGGGGGAGGAATAAGTAAATCATTATTTGCTGATGATGGGGCCTTATGGGTAAGAGGGAGAAATCAAGATTATCTGCAGAAAAAGCTGCAGGCAGCGGTTGATAAAGTGGAGCAGTGGGCAAATAGATGGGGATTCAAACTGTCAGTGACGAAAACCCAAGTAATATGCTTTGCTAAGCGACATAAAGAGGTGTCAATAAAACTATATGATCAAACGTTAGAACAAGCTAAAGTAGTACGGTTTTTGGGTGTCTTATTTGATGAAAAACTTACCTGGAAGCAGCATATAGAAAAACTGAGAGATAAATGTAAAAATGTTAATAACCTTATGAGGTGCATGGCAGGGCGAGATTGGGGTACAACTAGGAAGTCTCTGTTAAACATATACCAAGCAATGATGAGGTCCAGAATTGATTATGGCAGTGTGGCTTATATGTCAGCAGCAGAGAGTCACCTGAAGAAGCTGGACGTGGAACAGGCTAAGGGGCTGAGGATATGCAGTGGGGCGTTTAAAACCTCTCCAGTGGCTGCTCTTCAAGTTGAGGTAGGGGAAGAGCCTCTAAGGATAAGAAGGGTAAAACACATGCTGGCATACTGGGTATATCTGCAGGGGCACAAAAGGTCACATCCAGCAAAAGCAATATTAGAGGAATGCTCAGAGCACAACAAGACCAATTTTTTGAGTTTGGGCTGGGTAGGGAATGTAAAAGCCGAAAGTGTTGGTTTATGCAACATGCAATTTGTATCAAGTCATTCTTTACCAGAAATCTCTCCATGGGTATTTCAGGAGCCAACAGTGGACTTTGGTATTCAGGATAAAGTAAAGAAGAAATCAGGGAATACAGGAGATATTGTGCAAAGATACATTGAACAGAACTATGCAAATAAACTGTTGATATTTACGGATGGATCAAAAGATCCAAAGACAGGGCGCACCGGGGCAGCAGTCTTCGTCCCAGAACAAAGACTGGCAATTAGAGAAAGGGCTACTGATCATGCCTCAGTATACTCAGTGGAGCTTTTAGCAATTATACTTGCATTAAAGTGGATGAAGGGAGGGAGTGTTGTACATGCAGTAATAGCATCAGATAGTTATGCAGCACTGGAAAGTATCAAAACAATGAAATCATGTAGGCAAGATCTTGTTATGGAGATTCATCAACTGCTACACCAGATACAGAACAGGGGGGGACAACCAGATTTGTATGGGTTCCAGCACATGCAGGTGTTGAGGGTAATGAGGAAGTAGACACACTTGCAAAACAAGCTGTCAGAGCACAAACAATAAAAAACAGCATTCCACTGGGTAGAGCTGAAGGGAAGTCAATAATCAAAACACAGATGCAGAGAGTTTGGCAGGAATATTGGGACATCAATGACACTGGGAGACATTTCTACAGGATACAGAGTCAGGTGGGTGGAGGACGGGTATTTGGCAGGAGCAGGAAGGAGGAGGTTGCCATCACCCGTCTTAGGCTTGGGCACACAGGGTTAAACAGCACACTAAAAATAATAAGTAAACACCCCACAGGAAAGTGTCAAAGCTGCAATGTACAGGAAACAGTCGAACATGTCTTAATGGAATGTAGGGAGTATGAAAGAGAGAGGGAAGTATTAAAAAATGGCTTAAAAAAGGAAAACATTGGATTTACATTAAGGAGTGTGTTACAGAGAACAAAAGAGAGCAATAAACATGTACAAAGATATTTGAGAAGAACTGGCCTAGTTAAAAGGATCTAGTAGGGTTTGGAGGGGGTTCCCTTTTTTTTTATTTATTTTATTTATTTATTTATTTATTTATTTTGTTTTTTTTGTAAATTACCAATCTAATGTTCCACACTCCAGTTCGGTAGGTGGCGGCAATGCGCCAAATTGTTGGATGCCAGCCGCCAATCAAATCCAAGAAGAAGAAGTACAAGAAGACCTCTGGCTCACACTCCTGCATGGTAGGGGGCGGTAATGCACCTCTAACGTTGGTTGCCATCCGCCGTAAAACAAGAAGAAGAAGAAGAAGAAGAAGAAGACGAGGAAGAAGAAGAAAGTTATTTAACTCATTTTTATTATTCACAGCACAGCCCAGTGATACAGGGTGAGCAACTTCTAATTTATATTCCGACATTGATTCCAGCGTATTTTATCGTATATTATTGGGAGAAATAGCTTTCATGATGCTTAAAAAGGTTAATTACGGTATATCCTACAAGTCTCTTCAAACTGTATCATTGCTATCGGCACTACTCCTGGCGTATTTTCCATGAGCAGAGCTCTCCTTGTCAGTTTTTAGATCAGAGATGGTCATAGATGTATGAACGAAATCTTGTGAAGTTGGGCTCCATTGACGCAATAATACCTAATATTACGTTGTATTATATCACTTCATAAAAAAAATTACAGAATAGGCTGTCACTGAAGTTAGCCTCTGATTTTCACGTTGTAAATATGACTAAGGAGCTGGTTAAAGAAAACAGTTACAGACTCAAAACCCCTGCTCCCAGACTTAACTGCCAGATCTGGACCAGATTGTCTTAAAGAAGTTACAGTCTTTTTTTTTTTTTTTACAAAGTTTATCACCCCCCCACAACATTGGGCCAGGACCTAAACCAGAAATGTTTTATAGAGGCATGACCGATAGTTATTATAATGCTCTATTGACCTCAACTATGCTAACCAGGTCCTTTTTTTTTTTTCTTTTTTTTTTTTTGTGGCAATTTTACAGATAGAATCACAGTTTCACAGATCTGAATCTGTGTTTTGAAAATTCTGTAGCATTGCTTGGATAATGCAGTCCAGATCTGACATATTGTGGTTTGGGATCAGGACCTGGTTTCCTTAACTTTCCCCTTGACAAGAAAATCAGGATTAGGAGCTATGAATCAGATGTTAACGTCAGCATGTCTCACTCAACACAACTTTAAAACACTTTCTCACACATTGTATAATTGTTATTTTTTACAGCTGGGTGTTTCCCACAGTGGATGTCTTTCTGCTGAACAAAATGTCCCTGAATCGACAAAAGAAAATAGCTGGGTACACTATGTTGTAAAGCCCCAAAGTATGAGGGCTTGCAGAAATCAAGGACTTGAAGGACAAAAAATCTTAAAGGATTGTAAGATGAACAGAAGTTTTTTTTCTATGGAGTTGATTGTTAGTTCTTTCTAGACCCTAACTTCATACTACCAAATCAAGCTATTAGACATATGCCAAAGTGCGACAATTTGTTGCCACAAAGTTATAATATGATAAGGTTTTTTAACTGAAAGATCCAATAAAACTGCTGCTGACACCACATTTTCTAAAATGAGGCATGTTTTTATGCTTTTGTGGTTTAGAGGTGAAAAAGGTTGATCCTCAAGAAAAGGGACCTTGTTTGAAAAGGGTATGAAACATAATTTTTATTTATTTTGTTTATTTTTATATATCCCCATCAAATTTTGGTATTGGTAATGGATGGTGAGGTGGTTGGTTAGTTGGTTGGTTGGATGGTTGGTTGGATATCTTAGACACAATGGGAATTTCCCCCTGTGGGACTAATAAAGGAATATCCTATCTTATCATAACAGCATGTAACTAACCCCAACCCCCTTCTCTTTCAGTCAGCATGTTAGGAGCAGTGGTGGTTGGCGTTGGCACAGTGGGTTGGGTGAGGATCCGAGACATCTTAGTGCCACTGCCCGGTAGTGCTGCTGAAAAACTGACTGTCAAAGGGTTCATATCCAGGTGACATACATGTTTCCCTGTAGGGCCGTGTGATATGTCTGTATTATTTGCAAAGGATTAGAATGTAATTTTTATTTGTTTGTTTGTTTTTAACTGTCCATTTTTAACTGTGAATTTTCCTTTGTCTGTTTCTGCCTTTGTTTTGTTTCCTCTGTTAAATCACTTTGTAAACGTGTTTTTAAAGGTGCTATATTAATATATTATATATTATTATACTAAAGGTGACATTACAGTGTTTCTCCTACATTCATTCAGCAGTGGCGGTGATGTTTATTTATCAGTTATTTTGAGACAGACATTTGCTGCACCACAAATCCTCACTTACTCAAACTTGCGTACACAATGTGAGACCAGTCCTGAGACTGTCTCACATCGTATACGCAAGTTTGAGATAAGTCTGAGATGCCCACTTTTGCTGCTGGAGCTGCAGAATATGTGTGAGAGAGACTGCAGCATTCACCCTGTGCTGGCAAAAAAGGTTTATCATTTAATTCTGTTTATGGTTTACTGAAGAATAAGGCTCTGTGTTCATTTGCATCAGAAGCAGGAAAATGAGTACTGATCATAAAGTGGTCACTGGAGATCCATAGTTAATGCACGATGAAGACTAAAGCCATCAACTCAGCATAAACCCTGTGTAGATGCCAGGTTTAAAAAGCTTCATAGTTGAGATGTAACTGAATGACCTATAAAGGGTGGTTCTTCTATAGGAATGCTAACCCTAAAGCTGAGCTTCTTCATCTTTTTAACTCAACAGCATATTTCCTACGAAGTTCCTTAATAAACAGTGCGCAGTTGTATGTTTAAGATGCTTTTTTCATTCTTTACAGTGTAATTGATTGCTATGGCTGGTGTGTTTTTCTTAATAGGAGAAACCTGGAAACTCAGCAGGGGGTGAGTCAGATCTCATTACAAGAGGCTCTGAGCAGAGAAGACATTCATGTGGCCATCATCAGCACTGAGAATGCATCACATGAAGAAAACATTAGGTAATCTTTGAGAGTAACTGTTGCATTGGGTTGTACCTCTCTGAAGTAGAGCTATCATGATATCAGAATATCGCTGATTAAGCATTTCCACTTATTGTTATTCTGTTCTTTATTATTATTATTATTATTATTATTTTTATTTTTATTTTTTTTCTTCCGCCATTTATTGGCCCTTTTCAACACCTTCCCAGTTTGTGCTATTTCAACTGTTCCTCTCCTTCAGTACATGTGCGGATGTACTTTTCACTTTTCTACCATTTATGGTTTTTGTTTTTTTTTTGACTTTTTGTGCAAAAATTTTAACATTGAAGTCAATGGGGAAATCTTCCAATTCTGTATTCTTCTGTCTTCTGTATTCACTTTTTTGTGCTATCTTCTACAGTTTTCCCACAATTTAGCTTTAAGCACCTCATAGTTTTCAGCAAATTTCAGGCTTTATAATGGGTGTGTATTGGAGAGGCTAGAGTGTTTGATTACATCGCTAGAGTGCAGACCTCCTCTTGGATTGACAGAACCTTGCTCGAATATATCGCTCCCAAGCCCACAAATTTCACTCCACAGCCATAAAAAAAAACATAAAAATGGAGGTATATGTGTTCTGCTTCTCACAAAAGAGGTTTCAAATCAGTAAATCGTACCCCTTGGCCAGCAGGTGACCAAATGTCCAAATAGGCGGAAATCTCTCCCATTAAACCTAATGTATTTTTTCTCCAAGAAAATCCTGATCATCACTCAGGCTCAGACCTTTTTAACTCGCTGTGACACTCACAGACATGAAAAACACATCATTGTGTTCATGAAGGGCGGAGGATTTGTACAATGTTCTTATTTTCAATCTGGGATTTAAGGAAATCGTGCTATGTGAAGAAGTTCAGAGGCCCTAAATTCACTGCAGTTCAGCAGCTTCTCATTCAAACAGTAGGTCAGTTAATGCCTTTGATGTCTAACACCTGTTAAGATGCATTAATTAACACACACACACACAAACATTCTTGTACTTGCTGCTTTGTGAGGTCTATGAGAAAAGACCCACAAAGCGAGGACTACAAACTTTGACCTACAGAAACCATTCAGGGCTCCAAAAATTCAGCTCATTGAGGACATTATGGGGTGTACTCAGGATTTTTATTCATTTAACTTTTCCCCACTTTAAAATTATTCTCATTATTCATGCATTATTAAATTCTTCAGACAAATCCAAACTCATTCAAACCTTTCTGATACTTCAAACCTGTTTAACACGTAGGACTTCTAATTATCTAAAATTTTTCCCACTTCAAAATCATTCTCATTATTTATGTATGTTTTAATTACCACTGCAATTACTACTTATATCACTTTAACTTGTATCTTCACTTCTACCTCCACTGCTCTTGCTTCTCTTCATATTTTTTTTACTTCTACTCTTACTTCTACCACAAGCTCTACTGCTTTGACTTCTACTTCTTCTAAAACTACTTCTACTGCTTACATGACTACAAATATCACTACTACAACTACCTATTATCATACAACTTCTAGTAGTCCAACTTAAACTTATGCCACTTCTCACTTTTCTGTGTTTCAAGGTAATTTTCTTCCTTATCCATTTTTTTTGCAATTTCAGACAGTTTTTCTAGCCTTATTCAGCATGAATGCAATTTTAATTTATGAAGCACATTCATACTATTTGTACTCCAGCAATTTTCACTTTCGTCCAACTTGTACTTCTCTTTCTCCAGCCATTTAACCAATTTTACATTTAAACCTTCCTCCATTTTTTTTTAGCATTTCCACGCATTTTCTGCAAGGAAATGCAATTTTTCTAGTTTTTACTATTTCTTTTAAAATGCTCAGTTTTAGCTTATATTTTAATTTGTCTCACTGTTAGTTTGGATTTTTTTTTAAATGCTATTAATAATGTACTGACCTTTGCACTTAATTATTTTACTTCACTACAGTTTTCAGTAATGTATTAAAGTTTTACATGTTGCCTTTAATCTCACATTGTACAGTGACTAATAAGTATTTGCAGGAATGTTTTTCTTTGGTATAGGAGGGGTCGTCTGTTCATCCCTCCCTCCCAGCCTTATAAAAGCTAGAGCAGCAGCCAGAGCAGGTGTTACAGCCTGGCTGCTGAGGACGACCCCCCACCTTAAAATTAAAGTGTTTATTATGTTTCATAAGGTGATCGATTAGGAGACCAATAACTAAAACTCCCCTCTTAAATAGCAACGTGTAAACTGACAGTAATGGACGCAATGATTTTTTTTCCTTAACTTTGCACAAAGTTCACGATTTTAAACCAGCCAGTTCTATTCAGGGTGTTTCTAAAGTTAATACGCAGTAGACAGGATGATGGTAACTGTAGTATGTCCGCAGCACACCAGAATGGACACAGGACTGCGGGCAAGAGATGAAAATTGGGTGAAGCAGTGTGTTCTTCTCAGTGGTAGCAGTAATTATGAGTTGTTCATAACCTTTGGACTGAAACAGTTCAAGAATGGGCTTCCTTGCTCTTGACAGCAAATCTTCATTAAAGTCTCCACAGACTAAGATGGGATGATGATCCATGACTTCCAGTGAATCCAAGAGACTTCTGAGGTTGGATATGAATGAGTGAACATTGTAGTCAGGAGGCCTGTAGATGGCAGCAATTAGAGCCCTGAAAGGAGCTTCAAGTTTGATGACACTGAACTCAATATCAGTGGCATTCTGAATGAAATGTCTCTCAAGGACTCTGATGTGTTTTTTCACATAGATGGCAACTCCGCCACAGTTTTTTTAAGTGGCCATGGCAGGATGGTTTGAATAAGACATGTTTCTGTTACGTTTGAACATGTCGTAGCCTTCAAGATGGAGACTCTCAGCAACAAAGGATCCTTGCAGATGAGTTTCAGTGAGACAGAGCGCGTCTGCAAGATGTAGTTCATGGTGACTTTTGATGTCAGTGATTTGAGCTGGTAGTCCTTCTGTGTTGTGATTAGGCCTGTTGCGATTCACGATTTTAATCGAAATGACTCGTAATAGACGTTCGATTCAACGTATCGAAATCACAACGTGAGTCGCGATGCACTTCCGCGCACGTCCGAGGCTCCGAGCCATGTGGTTTTGTTATGGGTGTGTGTGGCTGCTGGCTGTGGCTAGGCTATCATCAGACAGTCAGATCCCAAACCAACACTCCTGTCCCATTGGACGAGAACGAGTCACATGAGTTATGTGTCCCATGGGAGGGGAGTATTTGCGTTAGGGCTCCCACTGTCTCACTACACCTTGCCTTGACGCATGCGTGCTTCCGACATGGGCGAGAGAAAAAAGGAGAGGCGATCGGAGTAACAACAGAAATGAATGAGAGCGAAAGCGAACAGACCGCAGATATATATTACAGAGAGATACACAGCGAATTCAATTCACCATGGCCACTGCGTCTGTAAACAACGACACCAAGAATGAGCCTGTCCCCAGAGAAGAGCTGGAAAACCCTCCCGCTTCATACAGGTCTAAAGTGTGGAAATATTTTGGCTTCCCTGTACATTATGAGAGTGAGGGCTCTCGACGGGTCGTAAGTAAGACGCATACTGTTTGTCGACTCTGCTATATGCGAGTGCCGTATCCCTCCACAAGCAACACAACGAATATGGCACAGCATCTCAGCCGTCAATACAAAGATGTGAAAGAACCACAAAACCTGACGCAGCCCTCAATCAAAGACGCCATTAAGAAAAAAGAAAAGTTTGCACCAAATTCGGCTCGCGCTAAGGACATAAACAGCGCACTTGCTGTGATGATAGGAGCAGACATGCGTCCGCTTTCATTAGTACAGGGCCCTGGCTTTAGATATTTTTGCAGGGTTCTAGAACCACGCTGGCAAATACCAAGCGGATTTTATGTGAGCACAACCTTGATGCCAGAATTGTATGAGAATGTGAAGGCTGAAATTGTTGAAGGACTGAGCTGTGCTGAATCCATTGCCATTACAACTGATGGCTGGACCTCTAGAGCAACAGAAAGTTACATCACAGTAACAGCACACTATCTTAATGAGAACTGGGAGATGAAAAATCATGTCCTTCAAACTCTCCCAATCTATGAATCCCACACAAGTGAGAATTTGTCTGATGTTCTGACAAAAGCTGCAGTGGAATGGAAATTAGAAAGACCAAATACCAAGATCCCTGTGACAACAGATAATGCCAAAAACGTTGTCAATGCCACAAAGCAGGCTGGGATGTCACCACAGATAGGATGTTTTGCACATACAGTCAATCTGGCATCACAGAAGGGCTTGGACGTGAACCAGATGAGCCGTATTCTGTCCAAAATCAGGAAGATAGTGGCATTTTTCCACCGCTGTACAACTGCAGCAGCAGTCTATGGTGGCAAACAAAAAGATCTCAAGCTGCCCGATCACAAGCTAATTCATGATGTTAAGACACGATGGAACTCCAGCTATGAAATGATTGAGCGCTACCTAGAGCAGCAGGCTGCAGTTTATGCTGCACTCACAGAGGACAGCGTAAAGAAGAATGTAAAAGACCTCATCACCCTCACTGATTCTGACATTAAAGTCATGGAGGCAGCGGTTGAGGTGCTGAAGCCCTTAAAAACAGTCACCACTACTCTGAGTTCTGAAAAACAGCCAACTGTATCTCTGATCCATCCCCTCCATCACACAATCCTGACATCTATGAGACCCACTGGCACAGATCCACCCACTGTGAGGGATATGAAGAATGCCATTGCAGCTAACTTCAAGGACAGATATTCAGACCCAGCAACTCAACAGTTCCTGAAACAGAGCACTGCACTAGATCCTAGGTTCAAGTCCCTACCCCACCTGGATGACCTCTCCCAGAGTGAGATCTTCAAAAGTCTGACTGAGCAAATCTTGCAGCAGCATCCCACAGAGGTATGTGCTATATTAATTTTAACAATAATAATTTAACTAAAATGTAATATGTATTTTTTTATTGTTTTCATTGACTTGTTTAAAACTAAACACTATTCTTAAATATTTAAAGTCATATAATTATTTTTTAATATGTCATGATAAAAAATAGCTCACCAAAGATGTTGTCACAAATGTCCTCAGTCATAATAGAGGCACACCTCATTTATTTTCTGTTTTGTGTTTCTGTATTGTGTGACCTTTTAGGCCCAGGCCTCTGGAGAGGGCACCAGGGAGAGGAGCCCAGCAGATGATTCAGAAGCTGCATCAACATCTGCTCCCCCCAGCAAAGAAGACAGCACTCAGTGAACTGTTTGGCAATTTCTTCAGCACAGCCCAGCCCCACCACACTACACCAGGAGCCCCCATACCATTTCCTCAGGTGGTAGAAGAGGAGATTCAGCACTACAGGAACGCCATCCTCACTGAAATCAATGAAGTGACTGGCCACACTCAACCAATCACTGTTGATTCAGATCCCCTGAAGTGGTGGAAAAAGAATGAGCATGTGTACCCACACTTGGCAAAGCTTGCCAAACGTTATCTTTCTGTTCAAGCAACCAGTGTTGCCAGTGAAAGAGTGTTCTCAACAGCAGGGGACCTCATAACAGCTGAGAGGAGTTGCCTCTCTCCAGAAAATGTGAACAAGCTCATCTTCCTTAAGAAGAATTTGCACATAGATATAGAGCTTGAATGAATGGAATGGCTTTGGCATTATTCACATTTCATGTTTGTAAAAGGAAAGCTCTCTGTTAGAATAATGTGAATAATACAGTAGTGGTCCAGTGGACTCACTGTGGAAGAATTTGAATTTGAGCCAAATGTAGCCAAATTACATTGTTTGTTGGTCCTTTTTTCTTACATGTTGTTCAACATTATTGGTTGATTGATTGTTACCTGAAAATAACTGTTACATCTTCTTAAAGAAGAATTTGAAAATGGAAGTTGTTAGGGCATAAAACCCTAAGTTTATTATTTATTTTATAATGTTTGTTTATGTTAAACATTGAATTCTTCTCATTTGTCATTAAAGTGACTGATTGAGAAAAAGTGTTTTTCTTTACAAATCAAGAAAGTGGCCTAATTAATGGTCGTACAGCTCACAATGCTGAAAAAAGGAGGTAAAAAAAAGTCATATCGGATCGAGAATCGAATCGAATCGTGACCTTAGAATAGAAAGTTGAATCGAATCGTGGAATAGGCGAATCGCAACAGCCCTAGTTGTGATGAATGACAATGAGAGTGTCTGGCCTGCTTAATGTCTCTGGCATCTTGAGGAGAGGCATGACATGTTCAAGTGAAGCTTTAGACATGTTTTCAAGAGCTACGGTGATTTCAGGGTTGCAATAGATTTTCTTCTCATCCATGTCTAGAATGTGGAGTCCACTCAGAGAGGTCACTCTACTCAGAGCAACGTAGACCATGCCGGGTTCAAAGATGTGTTTCAGTGAGAGCACGGCCAAGGACGTTGTCATCCCTTGAACTTTGTGTATTGTACATGAAAAAGCGAGCTTGATAGAAAACTGTCTTAGGACAACTCCTGCCTGTTTCAGATTCTCCTCGTCTCTGTCAATGTACACGATATTTTCATCAGCAACTGCTTCACTGGCTGCTGCACTTTGACTGTTCAGTTTAAGTCAGAGTTTTTCAACATGCAGATTTCCTTCTTTAGTCACAATTTTTGCAATGCGTGCAAATGTTTCATTGCAGAGACCTGACTGCACATTTATGTTTCTGGTTACCATGACATTAGCGCCGATGGCCCCTTTTTATCGATTCAGGCAACTCCTTTTTGTTTCCTTGGAAAGGTACACTTTGTCTCGTCATTCTCCCGGTGGTTGGATTTTTTTTGTAGTCGTCCGCATCTATTGTGGTGACGTCAGAGTAAAACACATCCAGTGTTTTTGAGTTGTGTTCCTCAACCTGTTTATTTGTTGCATAAACATGCAGTACGTCTTTTGGACATTGAGATGAGTCAGCTAAGGCCCGTGAAAGCAGAACTCTGTCTTCATGAGACAAAGACACTGTCTTTCCTTTGACACGGATTCGATTCAGCATCTCAGCAAGAGCGACATCATCTTTCTGACGCATGATTTCAGTCAGTGTGACCATCTGAAAGTTGTCTCACCAGACGTTGATCTGAGTCGGGTCGAACACACACAGGGGTTTCGACTGTCTGACAGGTGGTTGCTGGTAGAAATCTCCAACAGTGAGTACTGACATTCCACCAAAGGGTCTCTGACTTCCTTTGATTTGTTTCAGTCTTGCATCCACATAGGCAAAGAGATGTTTGGAGACCATGGAGACTTCATCAATGATGAGTATCTCTGCATTTGAAAGCTCTGCCCTGACTTCGTCAAGTTTGTTACCAAGACCTTGAAAAGGAGGTTTGAGACTTCTGGGCAGCTTCAAGAGACAATGCAATGTTGTGCCTGAAATTTTGAATGCTGCAGTACCAGTGAATGCAGTCAAGAGAACGGTAGGTTTAGAGATGTCTGCTTCCTCTGCATTTCTTGGAAGTCTGCTGAGTATTTTAGACACCTCTGCATGGATGCATTTGATTAGGTGAGACTTACCTGTTACGGCGCCACCATTAATGTACAAGAAGAACTGCTCTGGTTTTAAACCACAAACACATTTCAAGCACCAGTCCCGGATGGTGTGGAAAACTGAAGCTTGCGTTTGGTTCAAGTTCTGATACATCTCACGCAGCACTGCAGGATCAATCTCAGGAGCTTCGATCGTGACTGCAGATTCTTGCCTCACGTCTGACCTCTCATTGTAGTCTGGAACATTCTCCATTCTTCATCAGCTTCTCTTTGTTTAAGTTCATCTAAACACTCGAGCCGTTCGATCTCACTCTCTAGCGCCAGGTTGCCCCATTTGTTTAGCAACATTCCTCTTTCTTCAAACTCTTGAATGTCACTGTCAATGGACTCACAGTGTTTCTTATGTTTTTCTCTGTTACGTTTCACAATTACCTTCACGCGCTAAGGATGCTGTGATCCAGGTAACCAAACAGCTGCATGGTCGTGGAAGGACTGGTAAGTTGGTAAGTGGTTGGATTTCAGCTGGTTGTCTGAGCGATAAGGAACGTACAGTTTAAGCAATGTGCCATAATACAGCTCCGGATCTTTCTCAAGGGAAATGGGTCGATATCTGATGATAGCATGTTTTTCATCATTTGCTCTCTTCTGGACAAACCCCATCTCATTCAGTAGGCGATGACAGTTTTTGCCTTTTGTCTGTTTTCCGTAGACAATTCTGCAGCTTGATGCAAAATCTGCCAAGCACATTGCCTCAAAGTCTGGTGTTTCTGGTCTGCATACATACTTATCAGGTAACCCTGTCATCCACAGATGTTCCGATTCTGAAGGTTTGTTGTCCAGGTGTGACAAGGGGTAACTCATTTTCAGTGCGTTGTCATCTGTCTGCACAAACACCATGCTGCATGAACACTGCTTCATGTGTAGACTGCATGCACGAGCAACACACTCCTGAGTGCTTACCTTTCTTTTTTTGGAGTAGGCCTGCATTATTGGTTTCATTTCATCACTTTCGTTGACATCTTCCTGATGTGAGTTTTGTATCACCATTTTCAGATATTCACTCAGACCATGTTCCGCCTTGCTGATGTAGCTGCACATGTACATGATACAGGAGTATGGGTTGAGAATGAATTGGATATCCATGTTGGCATTCCAGGCTTTAAGAAGGTAGGGGTTGTAGCCATTTACCCAAACGTCTTTGGGACCACGCTTCAGCATCACTTGACTGCCGTTGGTTTTGCTCTGCAAACACCTGTTGTATTGGGAAGTCTGAAACGACAGTTTGCACCACTGTATTTCACACACGTCTTGGAGTGGTTTTTGCTGTGCATCTGAACTTCTTTGACTATTTTGTACAGTTCTGGGTCGTCGTTTTCATCAGGCAGCTCAGCTTTGATGAATTTGGCCACAAACTTACACACCTCCTCATCAGAGCATTCTTCAAACACAGGTGTGCCTGCCACCCATACCATACCGTGAATGTCTGGGCTTCCTCTGTGCTGAAACTCGAGCCGGTAAAAGTAGTCGACGACTTTGCCGATAGGCTGTGCGGGGGACGGGATCAGATCTCTGAACAGTGCCTCGACACATTTGTCAAACATGCACATTGTGGTGACAGGATTACTTCGCAAAATCTCACACTCCAATCCAGCTCTTCAAAATTCACGTGTTCACCTTGCTGGTCTTTAATTGCTGTGATAACCCATTTCCAACGCATTTCTGTGGCACTGAAAGTTAAGAAGAATTGTGGCGAGCCTAGAGCCCAAATCATCGCAAACAAGTCTTTGGTTGTTTTCTGCCAATACGCTGGGGTGCCTCTCAGCGGTGTCATGAATCTTATTGCATCTTTGTTCCGCACTAGCCTTTCGACTTCTCGTTTGTTTTGCAACATGGCATTGGTGATTTTGCGGCCATCTCGAGTCAAAGGTTTGCCTTTACGCAACTGTATTGTCATGCTGGAAGTGGCATGGTATGCATTTCTGTCACAAACTGAGCAAAGAACAAGTAGTCTGTATCTTTAGCGAAACAGCCATCGACACAGCAAAGCCTTAATTTGAAATAATTGCAGGGTGTTAATTTCATTGGCCTGTTATCATCCAGTGTATTTTCGCCAGTGGGAAACTGAACTGGGAAAGCCATTGCTTCAAGTTTAGGTGTTCTGAAAAAGCTTGACGTTTTTTTTCCTTCAGCGGGGCAACAGAGTATATTCCCTCACTAAAACTCAAAATCACCTCTGACACATCGCTTGGCTGCAGACATGATTCAAGGACAACACCACCGTTCGGTTCATCACCCTCCATGTTATCAGACTGTTTCTCTGGCTCACAGCCATTATTACCTGACCGATTGACTATTATCTTCGTTGTTTTCAGGAATGCTTTCTGCCTCACAGAGTGCATTTTTCTCAATACGGTCAATCTCCATCAAATCTTCCTCATCGTAATCATCATCATCCATCCTGTCATCCTCATCACTGTCAGTGTCTTCATCATCAGGAAGAGTTGGGTCACATGACTCAGCTTCATCTCTGATTGTTATGTCTTTGTACTGGGGATGGATTTCTCTCAGTTTAAGCAGAGCTCTCACAGGTTTTTGCCAGGTCACAGTTTGGAACAGCTGATGACCTTTGTAGCACAGTCATCTCTTCAGCTTCACTCTCATGACCTGAGATTCACTCCTTAGTCTGGGCAAAGCATTCACAGTTTCTTGTACGTTAGACGGGACACACACAACATTTCCACGGATTGCTCTTTTCTTTTTTTTGACCTTTGGACAGTGGAATAATTTTTGCAAAAGGTATGCTTTTAGCCACAAGATGACGTTCCAAAATGTTCAAATCACACAGTTCATCTGGTATATCAGCAAGCTCTAACTTATTAGCCATGGCGAGGGGTAGCATCCCACCAGCCTTAAGGTGATCATGGCATGTGTAACAAATCCACTCTCTCTTTCGCTCCTCTGGTATTGGGCACTGTTGTGAATTTTCGCATTCATCACTGCAGACATGAACATATGCACCAGAGAGGCAAGCTGCAACAACACTCTTTGTCATATTTTGACCGATTGCAGTGTCGCACTTGATTCGGAAACAGTGCTCTGTGACAAACTGTGCATACATATGTGGGTCCATCTTTTATGTGTGATCTGAAAATCTCTATGGCTTCATTAATCTGACTGTCATCCATGTCCATTTGCTGTCTATTAATATGTCTGTATTTTTGTCTAATCTTAATTGCACACCGCATGCTGTTGGTCAGTCTGGTTACAAGGTTGTTTCTGTATTTGTCTCTCATTAGCTGTCTCATAGTTTGTTTGTGCCTTGCTCTGAATGCGACATCATTTGCATAACACTTTGTGATATACTGCCTTTGTTTGGATCTAAATGCAAAATCCTGGCAATAGCGGTTTCTTATATACAACATTTGTCTCCATTTAAACTCTGCATCATCTGTGTATCGGCGATTGATGTAAGATCTTTGTCTCCATTTAAACTCTGCATCATCTGTGTATCGGCGGTTGATGTAAGATCTTTGACTCTGTTTAAACTGTGCATCATTTGTGTATCGGCGGTTGATGTAAGAGCTTTGTCTCTGTTTGAACTCTACATCACTTTTGTAACGGTTTTTGATGTAAGGTCTTTGTCTCTGTTTTAACTCAGCATTATCAGCACAGTAACGGTTGTAGTAAGACCTCCTTCTCTGTTTAAACTCCGGATCCTCTCTGTACTGATCAACTATACAAGACTTTTTACGTTGCTGTTAAGATTTGTCTTTGGCATATTGTTCGCGCTGTTTTGCATTTTTATCAATTGCAACTTTTGTCTTTTGCATCAGAGCTCTTCTTTTTGATTTCTTCCTTTCCTGTTTATTATGTCTTGATAGATCCGACAAAGTTTGAATGTTAGATTTTATTGGGGCAGTTATCTCAGATTCTGCCTGGGGTAGACTGGACATGTGAAGTTCTTGCTACCCTGCTATTGTAACAACATCTGCATTAGACTCAACATGTGGCAAATTTTCTCCCCCTGAGAGCTCCTCCACAGTCTGAAATAGTACAGGTGTCAGCTCAAAATAAGCATTTGGACCAGAGCCCACTGCACGGAACAATGTCACAAGCTTTGTGATCAGATCACTTAAATGTGTGAAATAGTAGGGCACTTAGGAGACCTCCACGTACCCCCCCCCCCCCCCTTATTTTTTTTTCTAGTCAGGATTTTTATCATCCTTAAGACCTCTAAAAAAGGATTTTGATATTCCCAAGAAAGATTTATTTCCCAAAGGTGTGCTTTTTAATCTTTTGTCACCCCTATGACACAAATGTTTTTGCAGGCAGGATCACTGACGACACTGTCTTTCCGAGAGCGTGGCATGGTCAAATTTTGAGGTAGACAAAAATTAAAGATACCATTGTATTCTGGACAACCACAGCTTTCCAATGGGAAAGCTTCCCCATGCCATTTTAGCTCATTGGGAACAGTGTTGTTTTCGTCAGGCAGGACGAAAACTTAAATGACGACGTCAGACCCCTTTTTTCCTTGACGAAAATGAGACTAAGACGAACGTCACCAAAACTCTGTAAAGACTAAAATGTGACGAAAATTGTATTGATTTTCGTCAGACGAGAACGAGACGAGACTGAATTGTTATTAGGTGGACGAACAAAGTTTCAAAACATGTTTTTTTTTGTCCGAACAGCCACGCCCCCATCACACACGCACCAAAAGCCTCGCTCGCGCACAGCTGCGCGCACACACTCATACATATGCACAGAGCGGCAGGTGGACGAGGCGCGCACACACACACACACACACACACACACACTGCCTCTTTTGCCTGAGAAGACTACGATCAAAAGACATTTGTAGTGAGATGCTGCAGATGTTTTATCAGTCTGTGGTGGCGAGTGTTCTGTTCTATGCTGCAGTCTGCTGGGGAGGAAGTATCAAACGCTAAGATGCAAGACATCTGATCAAATTGGTGTAAAAGGCTGGCTCTGTGGTTAGATTCAAGCTGGACTCAGTGGAGGAAGTGGTGGAGAGATGTACACTGAGGAAGGTGGAGACTATTCTAAAGAAAATGGGTAATCCACTCCATAACACCTTGATCGGCCAAAGGGCCAATAATGGTGGATGGCTCCTCTCTCTTTGCTGCAGGACAGAAAGATTTAGAAGATCTTTTGTACCCACAGCCATCAGACTGCTCAAATCTTCTGTAAATAGTATATGACTTGAGACATGACACATGAGAGTACAGACAATCACACACACACACACACAACACACACAACCCCCCCTGCTTCTATGATTTTCAGCTCTGCAGGAAAAAGCACACATGCCTTTATCCCTCGCTTCTTCGTTGCTTCCTGGCTTCTCTGTATTGTACTCTCTCCTGTAACACTTTGGCCATGAAGTTCTCAACAAAATAGATCTGGGTTTTATTTTACAACCAAGGGTCCGTTTCACGTAGGTGGTTCAACAAACTCTGAGTCAAATCCTTAACTCTGAGTTGATCTACTCTGAGATAGGAAACTCTGAGTTTCCGGTTTCACAACACCTGATTTGAGTCAGTTTTAGCAACTCCGAGTTGTTTGACCTAGAGTTAAGCACGTGCACGCCAGACATAAACAGCCAGCATCTGTGGAGCCCAGATTCATTGATCAACCAATGGAAACAGGGAGAAGGAGGGGGCAGCAGCAAGCCAACGGCGAATTACAGCATGTTTTTAAAAGAAAGTGCAATACAGCAGCAGCTGCAAAGGAGAGGGAGAGGGCATGGGAGGAAATTGCTGCTCACGTTAATGCGTAACTTTAAATCTAGTCTTGTGCAATCACAATGACAGACTGTTGCAGGGGAAACTGCTTGCATGGAGCAAATTTATTTATTTTATGTAGGTGCAATCCAGCGGGACAAAAGCGCACTTGGCAGCAGCTGAAAATTAAATATAAAATATCTGTTCGAGAGGGGGGGCAGCTCCTCTGCCTCCGTTAAAGGTGGGGCTGCTGGGCCACCACCCGTTTTTGTGTGAGTTTAATATTCCTAATCATTTAACGGAACATCATAAGAGAGTAAAATTCATTTTTGAGTGTGAAAATAGCATTTTGTAAGGGATCAAACTGCCACTTAATATGTACTTGACAATGTAAAACATGATCAAAATGAGAAAATGCCGATGTCTCACCTGAAACTCTGGGTTTACTGAGTAAAACCTGGGGCCTGTTCTACGAAGCAGGATTACTGCTTAGCGAGGTAACTTTGAGGATAAGTTCGGGGTTTCCTGTTCTACGACGCGGGTTCACCTCTTAGCGAGGCGAGTCTCCATAGCAACATACGCTGAACGGCTAAACTGCTCCGGGGCAGGTTAGGTTCCAGATTGAACTCACGGAGTATAAAAACCCCGCCCACTGACCAATGAGCTCTCTCGAAAAACGGCTTGTCCGTTCTTGGAGGATCCTGTAGACCTCGGTGCTCGCATTGTCCGAGGAGGAGCACTCCGGCTCGCGAGAGTTTTCAGGGAGAGTTTTCTCCGGATGACCACCTTTATGAAAGGCTCATATGGCCGACATATTACACAAAACATGTAAACACGATAGGAATGAACAAATGAATGATTCATCTTGGGAATGAATGGACATGGGCTGCGCGATCACAGACAACATCTCGGTACTATTTAGTAGCAGCGCACGCCCCTTATAATAACCCGGTAAATACTGCTACTTGTGCTTCCTACCCACTGTAATAACCGTTGTTCTTGCCCACATGCAACATTTTTGTTCTCATTCATGAAGCGCTTAAATCAGGGACATTTTCGGGGACAGCTTTAGCCGAGGACAGATCATCCAATTCGGGGACTGTCACCTTAGTTAAAAGCGCATGTTGAACAGTGCTATTTCAGGGTGATAATGGCATCAAAGATTACTTTTCTGCCAGCATTCCCTCCGTGCTTTTGCAGCGGCGACGGTGTTGCTTTTGAGGTTTATGATAGCTTTCAATTCTTCATACTTTCTCATGATCGTCTCCTGTTCCTCGTTTGTAAAGTCCGCAGTCCTTCACTCTCCAGCCTGCTCTGACGCTCCAGACTGATCGATGTCCGTGATTGGTCAGATGCGGCGGGCTCCGCCTTATATGTGTGCATGCGCTCATAGCAGAGCTGGATCCACTTATGAGGTTGATAACCAGCGTCGTAAAACCGTGTAGCGAGACCGCTGGCTACCGCGCTAAGTTGAGCGAGGTAGCGCCAAGCCTACCTCGCTAAGTTGAACCTGCTTCGTAGAACAGGCCCCTGGTCCCAAGCAGGTTAGGTTCACGGAGTCTGTTACTATGGTAACTGACCGCGAGGTTGAGTTACCTCTCTTTGTGAAACAGGTTAGAGTTACCCCTCTCTTCGTGGTTTAACTGACCCTCCTTTGTGAAACGGAAAACTCAGTTTCCCTGATTTTAGGGTTAACAGACTCTGAGTTTCCATTAAACCTGCTACGTGAAACGGACCCCAAATCTCTTTCTTTGTCCAAGTGACACTGAGCACCAAACATACTAGAATGGATCCTGGTTTGATGTCATTGCAATATTTATAGAAAACTTGAAAATAAACAACACAATCAGTCCTATTGAAGAGAGGTGGGATAAAGATTTTTTTTTTATGAAGAACCTATTTAACTTTTGAGTGAAAATATTGGATATTAATCTTTAGCCACATAAGTAGATAAACTGGCCTGTAAAAGGAGTATGACATGAGGACAGCACAAGGTCTGGTTTCTGTTTAACATTCCTGTCTAACCAGACATATTCTGTCTCATCAGAGCTTTTCTGCAAGCAAAGAAACACATCTGTGTGGAGTATCCAATGACCATGAACTACAAAGCTGCTGAGGAACTTTGGGATTTAGCAGACAAAACCGGTAATATTACAACACTAAAGTGCTCCTTAATTTTGCTCATGCAGGTCAGAAGGATACATTGATGCTTTTAAAATGCTTTTTAATTTTATGTGGTGGAGTTTCATAGAGTATTTGCCCTATTTTGCAAAAAACAGGATTGATTCTCCATGAAGAGCACATTGAGCTGCTGTCAGGGGACTTTAAAGCACTTAAAAGAGAGGTGCAGGGTAAAGTCCTGCAAAATGGAACCCTTCATTTTACTGGTGAGAGTCTGTTTTCTATTTCGTTTGACAATAAAATCATTGTTTCAAGTTTTAGAATTTAATAATAATAATGAATCCGATTTTTATAGCACTTGATAAGAGACTCTCAAAGCACTTTACATTGGATACATCATTCATTCGCTCACACAGTCACACCCGGTGGGAGTAATCTACCGTAGTAGTCACAGCTGCCCTGGGGCAGACTGTTGGAGACGTGGCTGTCAATTTGCAGCTACAGCCTCTCCGACCACCACCAAATATCACTCACAATCATACACCAGCGGAGGAAACACACTGGGGGTCATATTGTTCATTATATCAAAACAAAATTGTAATTGCTGTAGTTTTAACACTAGTCTGATGTGGAAAGGTGTCTTGGGCTTTAAAAACCAATTAAATATTGGAATATTTGTCTATCTCAATTTTTCCAAGGGGGACCTCAGAAGCCTGGAGCTGGTTTCCCATCATTCTCCGGCATTGCTCGACTCTCCATCTTGGTGGAATTGTTTGGTGAGCTGTCAGTCACAGCATCCACTATAGAGGAGGACTCTGGTAAAAACTACAGTAAAATGACTGCACGCCTTCTTACTATAGAAGACAGGTGAGAAAGAATGTGAATGCTTTGCCACTACAAAGATATAATCAACAAAATCCATTTAACAGACTCAAACCAACATGTTATGCGAAAGTCAGACTACATGGTTTAAGAGTGGTATTTACCCAACCCAAAAGTTTATTGTTTCATCTTGTGTAATGTTTCATAGTTAATGCCAATCAAAAAAGAGCAAAGCAAAAGCAGCATAGTGAAGCTGGTACAGCGAGACTGAACTTTGTGGAGGAGGTTGGGGAGAGAGGATTACATCCAAGCTGTCATCTATGCTGGACAGAGACTCTCAACCCCTCCAACAAACACTCACTGCTCTGAGGAGCTCTTTAAGGGACAGGATGCTTCACCCGAAGTGGGTGACTGAGAGGTATTGCAGGTCATTCCTTCCTGCAGCTGTCAGACTCCACAACAGAATCCTCAGTGTGCAATAAACCACATTTATATGTATATTCTGTAAACATGTATATAAGTTTCTTTATCCTTTAATTTTTCGTTTGTATTTGTATTTATGCTGCTGTAATTTTTGGAATTTCCCCCTGTGGGCAGAGGTGTCAAAAGTATTCACATTCATTACTTAAGTAAAAGTATAGCTACTAGGGTTAAAAAAGACTTTTATAGAAGTTGAAGTATTGACTCAAGCTTTTTACTCAAGTAAAAGTGTAAAAGTAATGGTTTCAAAAATACTTCATGTGGGCCATGGCCTAAGCTTTTGTCCTTAATGGCATTTTTTCCCCCTTACATAACTTAGTGCACTACCCACCTCCCCTAAAAAACATTTTTCTAAAGGCCATAGTGACTATAATATTAAAATGTTAATGTTGAAAAAGTTGTGATGCAACTGTTTCAGCTGCATTTATGCCCGTTAGAAATTAACACATTTCAGTACAATGCAAATATACTGAAATTAACACCCACTGATTGAAACAAAGTTTTATGTAATATGTTGACATTAGTTATTTCATTTGTAATTGCGTTTGCATTTTTTCTGCCAAAAGTAAAAGTTTCCTTGCTGCTTATAAAACGAGAGCTGACTGTCTCACCACTTAATTTATTTGGAAAAACACTGTTTTGTTTACAAAAAAATATGACAAAAATAACCCTAAACTGTTGAGAGTTTCTGGCTTCAAAACAACTAGTGATGCTCAAAATAAGACTTTGTTCTTTTTTTTCTAGATAACAGAAGTCATAAGGATACCTTTAGTATAGAACACGCTGATACTTTGCCCTTTTATTAAACAAACTAAATAGTTTGTTTATCTTATTTACACGACACCACCTAATTTCTATCGCTACATGGTTGCGTGTTTACATTGCTCTATAAGTTGCACGCAATGGAGTTTCGCCCTGATGCACACACAAACACACATACAGACACATGCACGCACACAGGTGAACACACACTCATCAGCAGTAGTCCACTTAGCTTACTTCTGACTTTTCTGGGCATGTCTCTCTCCCGGCCGTAACCCAGTTAGCACGCTGCGTTCAGAATGAAGGAACAAAAACTAAGCTGGACGCAATTTATCTGGATAGGATTTTGAGGAGGGGGTGTGTTTTTTTTAAACGGTAAGAAGTCGCAATGAAAACCAAAACAAGCCGAAATGAAATAGGAGTTATGTGGCTATTTTAAAAATGTAAGGAGTACAGATAACTACGTGAAAACGTAATGAGTAGAAGTATTAAGTCGGCTAAAAAATAATTACTCCAGTAAAGTATAGATACCCCATATTTCTACTCAAGTAAGGTAACAAAGTATTTGTACTTAGTTACCTGACACCTCTGCCTGTGGGACTAATAAAGGTATATCTTATCTTATCTTTAATTAGTAGCATTTCCAGGTGTTGTCCAGCCCCTTTGCCCCTCAACAGTATCATGACGATCATGGTCACTGGTTGTGTACCATCATGTAGTCCATTGTGTATGTAGGTGAAGTCAGGGCGCAATTTTATGGCACTATGGTCACCCAATCTGGTAGTGACCACTGTGACAGACAGAAAGATTGCTTAGACTAACCTCAGCATTCATCTTACCACAAAAGTGTCGGAAGTCCTCATATTCTCCATCATTATGTGTCTCTTTAGACCTCTGACATGGATAGAGGAACGAGGACCAAACCTTTCCAGGGCCAAGAACATCAACTTTAAGTTTGACACAGGCACTCTGACCCAGTTCCCCCCCACGTCCAGGGGGGCAGTGGGCCTCTTCATGCAGGATCTGATCCACTTCTCTGCCAAACTACAGGGTAAAGTTAGTCAAGAGGAGCTCCAGAGGGAGAAAGTCAGGATCCTACACTGTCTGAAACTGGCAGAATGGATACAGCAACTTTGCCAAAGATAAATAGATACTTACAATTTATTACATAATACAAGTTTTTATGCCGATATACTATTGGCATCATTATCGCCATGCATTTAAGTTTTTGTGGGCTATAGCACCATATTATGCAAATTAATTTGTGGGTCTGCTTTCAACATTGTACTGCTGCACCCAGTGCGACTCCTGTCACAGCCAGCTTTGTTGACAAGTCAGGAATTACATTTAGTAAAAACACAAAACAAAGAACAATACAATGTCAGGGGGTCACAGTATTCAAATGGTATACAAAGCATTGCTATTAGTTCAATAAAATATTATATAAAATGCATAACTCAGTGGTTTTAATAGCTTTTTTGTTTGAATATAAGATAAGAAGAACTTTATTAATCCCCAAAGGAAAATTCAATTGTCTGTTGTCTCACATAATATGTCTCTAAAATGTATCTATTATATACACAAGAGTTATAAATTATCTATTATTTCCTTCTTAATAATTAAAAATGATGGATTGTGATTAGTCAATTTGGATATGTGTATTTGGTATTTTGCAAGTAGAACAAGCAAGTTGATGATGTAATAATGATCTTTGGTGTTGGCAGGATAGGAGTGGAACCCAAACAGCACATTCACATATGTAATAGACACACCTGACAAGATATTCTGGGAAATAAATGTACAAACATCTTTCCAGAAAACAGATGAAAAGGGACAGAACCAGAACAGATGACAAAGATCTTCACATTGTTTTCTTTCTCCATGGATCATTCTGAAAGAAACTTCCTTAATCTTGTTTATAACCAGAAATTTAGAAGGAAGGCACCAGATTCTTTTCCAGTTCAAGTCTGGGGTATGGCCATTCCAGTGAGAAATTACATTTGGAACAGAGATTAGGTACTTTTGAAATAAAGCACGCATATTACAGTTGTTATTACTCGTCTTAGTAGAGAAATAAATCTGACCAACAGTAGTGACAGCAGGGTCGAATTCCAAAAAAGACAGTTCAGATGTAATGGAGCTTTAGAGTAACACAGTAACACCAGACGGAATAGCGTCTAAAACAACAGCATATTCCTTTGGAGATATGAGTATACTGTACTTGTTGAGAAATTGAGAGTAAGTCAATGAAAAACCATTAGAGTTGAGAAGCTGCTTGACTAGATAGATACCATGGTCAAACCAGTTTTCCAAAAATATAGATTTACATTTGTATAATATATCTCTATTGTTCGAGATGTAGTATTTGTGAGGTGAGAAATAGCGCTCGTAAATTAAGGGGCAAGAAAGAAGCATCTGTTTATGGAAATTAGACAGCTTTAAAGGAAACTTTTCAATGTTGTACAAAACCCAATTCCATTGAAGTTGGGAAATTGTGATAAACGTAAATAAAAACAGAATACAATGATTTGCAAATCCTTTTCAACCTTTATTCAATTGAATACACAACAAAGGCAAGATATTTAATGTTCAAACTCATAAACTTTTTTTTGTTTTGTTTTTTTTGGAAATAATAATTAACTTAGAATTTCATGGCAGGAAAACTTGCCAAAGAAGTTGGGAAAGGTGGCAAAAAATACTGAGAAATTTGAGGAATGCTCATCAAACACCTATTTGGAACAACCCACAGGTGAGCAGGCTAAGTGGGAACAGGTTGGTGCCATGATTGGGTATGAGAGCACCTTCCCCAAAAATTTTCAGTCATTCACAAGCAAGGATGGGGCAAGGTTCACCACTTTGTGAACAACTGCGTGAGCAAATAGTCAAACATTTTAAGAACAACGTTTCTTGAAGTACAATTGCAAGGAATTTAGGGATTTCAACATCTATGGTCCATAATATCATCAAAAAGTTCAGAGAATCTGGAGAAATCACTGCACATAAGCGGCACGGCCAGAAACCAACATTGAACACCCATGACCTTCTATCCTTCAGGTGGCACTGTATCAAAAACCGACATCGATTTGTAAAGGATATCACCACATGGGCTCAGGAACACTTCAGAAAAACACTGTCAGTAAATACAGTTCGTTGCTACATCTGTCAGTGCAAGTTAAAACTTTACTATGCAAAACCAAAGCCATTTATCAACAACATCCAGAAACGCCGCCAGCTTCCCTGGGCCGGAGCTCATCTAAGATAGACTGATGTAAAGTGAAAAAGTGTTCTGTGGTCTAACGAGTTCACATTTCAAATTGTTTTTGGAAATAGTGGACGTTGTGTCCTCCAGGCCAAAGAGGAAAAGAACCATCCGGACTGTTATCGACGCAAAGTTTAAAAGCCAACATCTGTGATGGTATGGGGGTGCATTAGTGCCCAAGGCATGGGTAACTTACACATCTGTGAAGGCAACATTAATGCTGAGAGGTACATACAGGTTTTGAAGCAACATATGCTGCCATTCAAGCAACGTCTTTTTCATGGACGCCCCTGCTTATTTCAGCAAGACAATACCAAGCCACATTCTGCACGTGTTACAACAGCATGGCTTCGTAGTGAAAGAGTGCAAGTACTCGACTGGCCTGCCTGCAGTCCAGACCTGTCTCCCATTGAAAATGTGTGGCGCATTATGAAGTGTAAAATACGACAACGGAGACCCTGGACTGTTGAACAACTGAAACTGTACATCAAGTAAGAATGGGAAAGAATTTCACCTTCAAAGCTTCAACAATTAGTCTCCTCAGTTCCCAAACGTTTATTAAGTGTGGTTAAAAGGAAAGGTGATGTAATACAGTGGTAAACATGCCCCTGTCCCAACTACTTTGGCAAGTGTTGTAGCCATGAAATTCTGAGTTAATGATTATTTGCAAAAAAAGAAAAAAAGTTTTTGAGTTTTAACATTAAATATCTTGTCTTTGTAGTGTATTCAATTGAATAAAGGTTGAAAAAGATTTGCAAATCATTGTATTCTGTTTTTATTTACGTTTATCACAATTTCCCAACTTCGGTTTGGAAAAATTTGGAAAACAGATTTGATCTGATTTGATTTACTTGGATTATTAGCCATGGCAATGCCAAAGCTATGTTCCCTGGGGTCGATTAAACAACCTTACAATGTATCAATGTAAAAAAATATATACAGTATATCACATATAATATAATCTTTGTTTAAATAAAAAAACAGAATACAAACAGATACACAACACAACAATGGACAAAACAAGTCAGCTCCTAGTCAGCAATACTGTATAATCTTTACATATTATATCAAAATAGGTCTACATATATTATGTATATTGTTCACTTTATTAAACCTTAATATTCTTTAGCCCTTCAATGTCTTATCTATTCCAGAATCAAGCCATTCAGACAGTACTTAAAACAGTTTTATATTTCTGATATACATTTTCTCAAGGATTATTTCTGTTGCAAAAAGGTGCCTTTTATTTATTTATCTGTCTATCCATCCAGCCAGCCAGCCAGCCAGCTGTCCATCTAGCTATTTATTTATTTATTTATTTATGGTCATGCTCGTACTTACCATTATCTTGTGATAAGTATTAAAGCTCTATGGTGAATAGGTGTTTCTTGACTAACTTCTTAAAAAGTATTTTACTAATTTCTTTTGTAATATTTTCTGGTAATTTGTTTCATTCTTGCATAGCTCTGTACATAAACATTCGTTTTATTATGTTTTTTTGTTTGTTTTGTTTTGGGTAGTGTTAAATTTCCTCTCTTAGCATGTCTAGTAGCATAGCCATGTCTATCAGAACTAAAATTCAGTGACAGACTGCATAGTCTGAAGCTAAAATAATATAAAAATAGACATCAACATAAACACTGGCACTTCCAAAGTAGCCATCTATAAAATAATCAATTCACTTGTGCAAATCATAGACTGTATTAACATCTGGACATAGTGGACTTATGAAGCCTATCAAGTCACATCAAGAGAAAACAAAACAAGACTTTATAATTACTTTAAAAATCATCACTTATGAGAATAAAGTTGTAATAAAATCATTACTGATAGATAGATAGATAGATAGATAGATAGATAGATAGATAGATAGATAGATAGATAGATAGATCTCACGACAGGTCAGACATCGTGTACGCAAGTTTGAGTCAGTGTGGATCTGCGGTGCAGCAAATGTCTGTCTTAAAATAATTGATATTAAGACTTAGTACAGGGACTCCGCAGACACCAAAGTTGCAGCAGCAGGAATCCTCGTGAAAACCAGGAGGAAGTGGCGGGCACAAGAAGCCGTCACTAGAGCCGAGGTGCGACTGAGGCATAAAGTGCTGGTGGGCTCTGTGGCAACGGGATGAGCAGGTCTTGGCTCCTTTCCAAAGCCGCGTTATGATCTGGCCTGTGGAGAGGAGAAGCGCCGACTGATCCAGGACGAGATACGTGCAGAGGTGGAGGAAGAACGCAGCAGTAAGATTGCTGGCATGTCCAAACAAGGAGCGTGGACCAGGTGGGAGCAGGCTGATTCCTGCAGAATCACCTGGGCAGAGCTCTGGAAAGCAGAACCATCTCGCACCAAGTTTCTCATCCAGTCAGTGTATGATGTCCTCCCCAGCCCGGCCAACCTACATACCTGGGGACTGGTAGACACTCCCAAGTGCAAACTGTGCCAGAAGAGGGGCACCCTGGAGCACATCTTGAGCTGCTGCCCTAAAGCGCTAGGAGAGGGGCAGTACCGCTGGCACCATGACCAAGTCCTAAAAGCTTTGGCAGAAACCATCAGCACAGCGATCCAGCACAGCAAGACCCAGGCAGCCCCCAAACAGGCAATCACATTCATTAGAGCAGGGCAGAAGGCACAACATCACCATCCCAACTCTACAGGGGGGCTCCTCACCACCGCTCGTGATTGGCAGCTTCAAGTCGACCTCGGAAGACAGCTCAAGTTCCCAGCCAACATCACAACTACTTCTCTCCGCCCAGATGTGGTACTAACATCGGAGTCCACCAAACAAGTAGTTATCCTGGAACTGACAGTCCCCTGGGAAGACAGGATCGAAGAGGCCCACGAACGCAAGAGAGCCAAGTATACAGAGCTCAGCACAGAGTGCTGGAACAATGGCTGGAAAACCCGCTGTGAGCCAGTCGAGGTCGGGAGCCGAGGCTTCGCTGGCCAATCGCTTCTGAGAACCCTCAAACTCCTTGGAGTAAAAGGACTGCAATTGAAGAAAGCCATCAGAAACATCCTAGAGGCCGCAGAAAGGGCCTCGCGGTGGCTGTGGATCCGTAGGGGGGATCTGTGGAACATCACGCCACTTGGACACAAGTCGGGGACTGATCACCCCCGGCTGGGTCGCCGGGATGAGGGTGTATGAAGATTAAAGACCCGAAACACCCTATGACCCCGGGTACTTCACTGATGACGTGTCCAAGTAGCACCAGCAGGTGTATTCAAATTCCAGAGATGTAAACTTGGTAGAATAAAGTTATCAAGTAAATAAAGTCATAAAGCTGCTTTTGTGGAGGGGAAATGACTTGCCATGCTTCATGGCCCTAAAAGGCTGTATGGGGACAAAGGAAAAAGTGCCTAGAAAGTGAATTCCGTTCCACTACGCAGGTGCAACATAAACTGTGATTTTTAAAATAGCTCTATTGATATTAAGTACTAAAAAAAAAATATCTACTCATGCCATCCAGTCGATTTTTAGTAATCAGTATTTCGGTGTCGAACTATTTCCTTTCTGCAGCATAGTGATACTTGCATACGCGCAATCGAATATGCAAATGGTGAAGCGATTTTTGTTACATGGACCAATAGGAGCCGAGTCTCGTTGCCATAGTATCAGAACAACAAAAAAAAAGGAACGAAATGATGCCATATGCATCTATCATCTGTCCAGGGCGAAGACGTTCTCGGCTTTACAAGGATACGTTGGGAAACTTACAGAACTAGTATTAGAAAGTGGCTTTCTCTACAGGGTGAGACAAAGGACCTTGCAGAAACTTATAAACATTGCAATGATATCGACTTTGACAATGTTCCTGATGACGCTGGGTTTCACATGACATGCTACCAGCGATTTATTTGCAAAAGGTGTTTGAGAAACAAGAACATGATGCAGCCGCGGGTCAGTCAAACCCTTCAGCCAGCATCGCCTATGCATCCACGTCCACGGCATTTAAAACTCCGCGAAAGAAACTTCGCTCGAGGTCATAGGCTGTATTGGGACAAAGGAAAAAGCGCCTAGAAAGTGAAGTTCGTTCCACTACGCTGGTGCTACTTGTTCAATGCATTTTTGCATAGACAATACCATTCTGGACTTTGTGTAAAAATATCTACTCAGACTATCTGTCCGACTTTTGTCACCAGCCAGAAATGTACATATACTGTATGAGAGTAACCCAAAAAACAATTATATGGTGCTGCTGTTTTTGCTTGTAGATGCTGCTATGTTGATTCTGGCAAGACAAAATCTTTCTCAAATGTAATAAATACATCTACCTAACATCTGAAACTGTTATTGGTGCCTTAGTATACGCACAAGTGAATTCAGATTATGAAATGTAACAAATTTCTTGAAGAAAACGTCTCAACTCAAGTGATATGCACCCAGCACAATAAAATATATACAGTAAATTTAGCTAAAAGCTTATGTTTCAAACATATAAATCACACAACCTACTGTGTAATAAAAGCAATAAAATATAAACAGCACATCATGGCCATAAATGGCTGAAAATCAATCAAATTGCTACCACGCCCCCAAAATTGGAATAATGGAAAAAATGTAACAAGACAAAAATAAATGCACAAAAGGTCTGAATCAATTCAAAATATGGTATAAAACATTTATTCAAGTATCACAGTGTCAAAACATCTGACATTTACCAATCCCTCCAGAATATGAAAATAAAGATCAAAACACAAATGCAGACAAATGTAGAACAAATATAAAAATAATAAAAATCTCAAATCTCGGTGTAGCAATCCTTTAAACAAAACAAATTGTACATGGTGACATGGCGCGTATATTATGCATCACTATCACTTTCAGAGTCATCATCCCATACAACTCTTTCTTCCGTTTCCTTTGAAGCAGTTTCACATGCTTGGCACCGACATAAATCTGTTCAAGATAGTCTTGCAGACATACAAGAACATCATTCAGTCTCACATTTGGTTGTATTGCAACTACAGTGGACTATCTGCAAAACACTATCAGGGGCAGGATTTGTAGTCATCCATCTATCCTGATAGTGTTTTGCAGATAGTCCACAATTTCTACAAGCAAAAACAGCAGCACCATATAATTGTTTTTTGGGTTACTCTCATACAGTATATGTACATTTCTGGCAGGTGACAAAAGTCGGACAGATAGTCTGAGTAGATATTTTAACCCAAAGTCCAGAATGGTATTGTCTATGCAAAAAAGCATTGACCAAGTAGCACCAGCGTAGTTGAACGAAATTCACTTTCTGGGCACTTTTTCCTTTGTCCCGATACAGCCTATGACCTCGAGCGAAGTTTCTTTCGTGGAGTTTCAGATGCCGTGGATGCATCATGCTGGCTGAAGGGTTTGACCATAGACTGTACACTCACCGGCCACTTTATTAGGTACACCATGCTAGTAACGGGTTGGACCCCCTTTTGCCTTCAGAACTGCCTCAATTCTTCGTGGCATAGATTCAACAAGGTGCTGGAAGCATTCCTCAGAGAGCTTGGTCCATATTGACATGATGGCATCACACAGTTGCCGCAGATTTGTCGGCTGCACATCCATGATGCGAATCTCCCGTTCCACCACATCCCAAAGATGCTCTATTGGATTGAGATCTGGTGACTGTGGAGGCCATTTGAGTACAGTGAACTCATTGTCATGTTCAAGAAACCAGTCTGAGATGATTCCAGCTTTATGACATGGCGCATTATCCTGCTGAAAGTAGCCATCAGAAGTTGGGTACATTGTGGTCATAAAGGGATGGTCATGGTCAGCAACAATACTCAGGTAGGCTGTGGCGTTGCAACAATGCTCAATTGGTACCAAGAGGCCCAAAGAGTGCTGGGAAAATATTCCCCACACCATGACACCACCACCACCAGCCTGAACCGTTGATACAAGGCAGGATGGATCCATGCTTTCATGTTGTTGACGCCAAATTCTGACCCTACCATCCGAATGTCGCAGCAGAAATCGAGACTCATCAGACCAGGCAACGTTTTTCCAATCTTCTATTGTCCAATTTCGATGAGCTTGTGCAAATTGTAGCCTCAGTTTCCTGTTCTTAGCTGAAAGGAGTGGCACCCGGCGTGGTCTTCTGCTGCTGTAGCCCATCTGCCTCAAAGTTCGACGTACTGTGCGTTCAGAGATGCTCTTCTGCCTACCTTGGTTGTAACGAGTGGTTATTTGAGTCACTGTTGCCTTTCTATCAGCTCGAACCAGTCTGGCCATTCTCCTCTGACCTCCGGCATCAACAAGGCATTTCCGCCCACAGAACTGCCGCTCACTGGATATTTTTTCTTTTTCGGACCGTTCTCTGTAAACCCTAGAGATGGTTGTGCGTGAAAATCCCAGTAGATCAGCAGTTTCTGAAATACTCAGACCAGCCCTTCTGGCACCAACAACCATGCCACGTTCAAAGTCACTCAAATCACCTTTCTTCCCCATACTGATGCTCGGTTTGAACTGCAGGAGATTGTCTTGACCATGTCTACATGCCTAAATGCACTAAGTTGCCGCCATGTGATTGGCTGATTAGAAATTAAGTGTTAACGAGCAGTTGGACAGGTGTACCTAATAAAGTGGCCGGTGAGTGTATAAACTATGGACAACTTGGTTCCGCCTACCGCCTGTATACGGATTTGAAGCCAAAAAGCTCTCGGTATTTCCAGGATTTTTCTTCATTTCCTGAAACCAGCGCTGCGCAGTAGCGATGCGCGCATTTGGCCGCGCAGTCACTGAGAGTCGCTGTGATGACGCTTGGCTCAAACAGCGTATCCCCCAGGAGAGCTATGCAATCCCTGAACGCCCATACGCTGTATCAGGTGTCAGTCATAGAAAACATGAACCCCCTAATAACTTTTGAAAACGGAGCCGTACAGAAAAAAAGAGGACTTGAGCACAAAACAGTTTCACTGTAAGTACATGTCAACATCACAAGCAGGGGGGAAAAAAATGTATGTTCTGTGTAATAAATTTCTAAAGTTTGTCCACAGCCCTATAAGCTTTGCTGGCGGAGGCGGGATTTATGACCTATACTGCAGCCCATCAACAGAGGGTGCTATTCTCAGAATGGCTTCACCCAGAGAGGAGGCAGACTCTGCCCATTCTTTATACAGTCTATGGGTTTGACTGACCCGTGGCTGCATCATGTTCTTGTTTCTCAAACGCCTTTTGTAAATAAATTGCTGGTAGCATGTCATGTGAAACCCAGCGTCATCAGGAACATTGTCAAAGTCGATATCAACGCAATGTTTATAAGTTTCTGCAAGGTCCTTTGTCTCACCCTGTAGAGAAAGCCACTTTCTAATACTAGTTCTGTAAGTTTCCCAACGTGTCCTTGTAAAGTTGAGAACGTCTTCGCCCTGGACAGATGATGAATGAATGAATGAATGAAATGAAATTTATTTTTGAACATGAGAAGCAACAAGGAAGCATTTTTCAAATTATATTTCTCACAGAAAATCAATTAAATTAAAGGTTTCTACATGCTCAAAAAAGGAGAAGGAAGAAGCTAACTTCTGTTTACCTTCCCCTTTTATACATCTTAATTTTTTATTTTTTTTTTAACACAGCTACTGTTTATTTTATCAAAGTACCGCCATTTTTCCAAATGAAAAAGTCTTAATTCATCAGAAGTAGTTAGTTCTGGAAATAAAAAACACCATATACTGGAAATATAATACATGAAAATATGTAAAAAAGGAATGAAAGAAAAAAAAAAGGAGACTTTATGGCTAAACGATTCAGTACATCCTCTTAAAGTGGAAATGAGACATTTGTCCCGCCTTCACCTCAATTGTTATAGTTTTCTATTGTGAGAATTTTAAACTGCCTTTTGAATTGAGCAATGTTTTTACTTTCTTTGATCGTTACAGGCAAATTATTCCACAGCCTCACCCCACTGACAGATATGCACATGCTTTTAAGTGTAGTGCGCACCTTGGATTGTAAGAGATTCCCTCTTCGTCTTAAACTATAACCACTTTCTCTTTCTTTGAACCATTTTTGTATACTATTAGGGAGTAATTTGTTTTTGGCTTTGTAAATAATTTGTGTAGTCTTGAAATCCACTGTATCCATAAATTTTAATGTTTGTAATTTTAAAAATAAATCATTTGTGTGTGCCTTATAGCCAACATTGCTTACTATTCTTATTGCCTTTTTCTGCATGGTGCATATTGTCTTTAGGGTGGATTTGTAGGTATTACCCCACACCTCAGCACAATAGGACAAATAAGGGGAAAAAAGCGAACAGTATAGAATGTACATTGTTTTCTGGTTCAGTATGTATCTAACTTTACAAAGTATACCATTAGTCTTCACCAATTTAGAGCAAATGTGTTTGACTTGTGGTTTCCAGCTGAGATTGTGGTCAATTATTACTCCCAGGAAGGAATTTTCATAAACTCTTTCTGATCTGGTGTTATCACATAGTATTTCAATGGTTGAGTCTTCTGGAATTTTGCCGGCTCGTTTCCCAAAAATCATGAATTTAGTTTTCTTTATATTGAGAGATAATTTATTTGAATCAAACCACAGTTTTAGCTTAGCGAGTTCATCAGAGACAGTCTTCAACAGCTGTTGGAGGTTCTGTCCTTTACAAAAGATATTTGTGTCATCTGCAAAAATTACAAATTTCAAAAGTTTTGATGATATCATTTATATATAATATGAATAATTTTGGTCCCAGTATTGATCCTTGTGGTACACCGCAGGTTATATTTAGTAGCATTGACTTTTCCTCTCCTATCTGCACAAACTGTTGTCTATGTTCTAAATAGCTTTTTATCCAACTGAGCCCTGTTCCCCTAATCCAATACCTTTCCAGTTTTTGAAACAAAATCTGATGATTAATTGTGTCAAAGGCTTTTTTAAGGTCAATAAATACACCTATGGCGAACTTCTTGTCATCAATGCTGGTAGTTAATTCTTCCACAAGGTCAATTAGAGCCAAAGATGTAGATCGATTTGGTTTAAAACCATATTGACTATCAGTTAAGATCTCATACTTATCAACAAAACTGTCCAATCTGATGGCAAATATCCAAAATTTTAGAAAATTGGGGAAGCAATGAAATTGGCCTGTAGTTAATATAAAGATTCTGCTCACCAGCTTTATATATGGGAACGACTTTGGCTATTTTCAAAATTCATTAAGGAATCCAGCACTTGTTTTTTTCCTTGTAATAATTGAATTTAAAATATTCCAAGTGCCCTTTATGTTATTTTTATTGATTTCCAACAATTTGCTATAAAAATCTTTCTTACATTTTCTTAAAATATCCGTTAGTTTATTTTTATATATCTTATATTTAATTTCTTTCTCCTCGGTTCTGTGCTTAATAAAGTCTTTATATAAATTATTCTTTTTTTTGCAGGCATTCAACAGACCCCCCGTAAACCAGGGGTTATCTGGACGTTTTGATGTTTTCTTTGGTTGCTGGATTGGACAGTTTTTATGATATAAATTTAAAAAAAATTTAAGGAATACATTATAAGCTGAATCAACATCCTCCTTTTCATAAACATTCCTCCAGTCTTGAGCTAACAGATCATTTCTAAATCTCTTCAAGGTGTCATCCGTTCTTAATCTCCTCTGCATGTTTATTTTGCTGCTGTCTAAATTCTTGTGTTTACATTCGTGGATAACAAACACCAGTAGATGGTCTGTGATATCGTCTATTAATAATCCACTTTCTAAATTACCTGTCATGTTATTAGTAAGAATATTGTCTATTACTGTTGCCGAGTGGGTGGTAATTCTACTTGGTTTGGTTATACAAGGATATAGGCCCTTACTGTACATTGCATCTATAAATTCCTCTATTGCAGGTGATTTATTTGGATTTAGGAAGTCTATATTATAGTCCCCACATAAAAAGGCAACCTTCTGCTCGGTGTTTGAAACCATGGCCTCAAATACATCTTTAAAGCTTTCAATGTTAGAGTTGGGTGCTCTATAGACACAGCTAATAATGACATTCCTCATTTTACCCGTATCAATTTCAACAGTAATACATTCACATATGTCATCAATAACAGTCATCATACTCTCTACAATCTTATACTTTAACTTGCTGTCCACATACAGTGCGACTCCTTCACCCTTTTTATTTGCTCTGTTCACAAAATTGAAATTATAGCCGTCTAATTCAAAATCGGTCCCTTTGTCATGACTAAGCCAGCTCTCAGAGATAGCAATTATATTAAATTGCATGGTGTACTGCTGTAAATATTCTCTGATCTTATTAAAATTTGCGTACAGACTCCTACTGTTGAAGTGTATGATTGATATGCCTTGCTCTAATTTGAATTTCTCCTTAAATTGGTTTTCAGTATAATAACAATTACTGGTCACATAGTCAAAAAAATTACTTTCTGGGACTATATCTATATCTTGTTCCTGCATTGTAACTGTTCAGTATGGTCGCACCCAGAGCAGTGGATTAAACAGAGTGGCGACACTCCCATAGGCATACGCTGTACAGCCCGGCGGACCCCACTTCTGGGTTTGGAACTCTTAAAGGGGACCTGCCATAAAAATGTAATTTTTGTTTTTTTTTTGTGTCAGATAAGGTCCATATTATGTTCATCTTATGTTGTAAATGTGAAAACAAACCGTTACATCGTTTGCATTCTGTAAAGGTTTAAAATAAAGGAACGAGTAAACCAGGCCAATTGAAAAAGCAGGTCCATCTGACGTTGCGTTGACATTGCTCATTATTATTCACGAGCGCATCCTCGGTGAGCCGTGCCCACTCTCTCGTTCTCGTACTCAGTCACAGCCAGAGCGAGACCCAGCTACCACTGTATCCGCTATGGGTCTCTTCCAAGCCACCGGTGTTTCCTTCGGTTCACTGCCGGGAAAATGAACTTAAAGCTGGACAGAATGAATGAGAAAACACCGCTGGAGATCTCCGGCTTCTTCCTCAACTTCCACCTCCTCTTCGGACTCGGGGTCTAAAATATATGGTTTAATACCTGCCGTTTTTAGCCTTTAGCATAAGGTGACCAGACGTCCCCGATTTCCGGGGACAGTCCCCGTATTGGATGACCTGTCCCCGGCAAAAGCTGTCCCCGAAAATGTCCCCGATTTAAGCGTTTCATGAATGAGAGCAAAAATGTTTCGTGTGGGCTCGAACAACGGCTATTACAGTAGCCGAATAGGTAGGAAGCACAAGTAAGCAGTCCTGAACAACAGTTCTTACGGGGGTTATTACAAGGGGCATGCGCTGCTACTAAATAGTACCGAGATTTTGTCTGTGATCACACAGCCCCTGCAGCCCCTGCAGCGCCGCCGCCGCACTGAATATCCCCGGATATCATTACAGACATCTGGGCACCTTACTTTAGCACACATTAGCATATGCTATTAGCATTAGCATCATAACAATGGATAAACCGAAATCCGAACCTCCACTGCTGAGCCAATCAGAGCACAGCAGGCTTCACAGCAGCGATCCAATCAGAGCAAAGCTCATTACCATAAATGTTAATGAGCCAAAACCAGTTGGTTTTCCTGTAAGGTTTTTTAGGCATACTAAAACAAACCATCAAAGAACTTTTCAGCTAAAATTATGTTGCAAAAATGGGTATGAAATTTTGGTGGCAGGTCCCCTTTAATAGTTCAAACATGACCCCCTGTCACGTCGGACGCCGTTCGCTTCTATGGCCACAAGGCAGGCACTCCGCAAGGTTAAATGATAAAATATCAACAAGTTTAATGCCAATACGTGTGTTATTGATATCGAGGGGACCCTTTTATATGTAAAAATATATATCCCTAATGTAATTACATTTTTTTAGTCAGGAATTGGGATCGATTTTTTTAGCCACGGCTTGCTCTCACACTCCCCGAGGTAAAATATTGTATCAACTAATTTAATGCCAATACGTGTGAAAATGGTATCGAGGGACCCCTTTATATGTAAAATGATTTTAATTTTAGTATGCTCAAATTGTAATTACAAATGTAATTACATTTTTTAAGTTAGGAATTGGGATCGATTTTTTTTAGCCATGGCCTGCTAGTTGGATGTCGTCAGCTGTAGAGGCCTGGCAAAATTTATTGTGTGACTGAGTTATGAATCACAGATAAATCATCATCATCAATCATATGTTGAGATGGTTACTTATGGGCTTTATTTTAGATTTCAGCCTTTACCAGTACCCAATGTTGCGTGCAATTTATTCTTTTAACCCTTGTGCACCCCTAAGGACCGTTTTGGTCCTTCGTAACTATACTTTTGTGGATAATTTTGGCTGTGATGTTGCAAATGGCATGAAAGTTTGTCAAAGTGTGCAATTTTAGGTGCAATTTATTTTTTTTACTTTTTTCTTCCTTTGACCTTTTTTGCATGTGAGCAATTTTTATACTTCAGTTAACACCCCTAAGGACCGAAACTGTCCCATTGACTCCCATTAAAACATGTTTTCTTCAATACACTGCCAATGCAGTATAATTTTTGGAAAAAAAATTTTTCTCATGTACACCTATTCTTTGAGGGTCAAACTGTTTTTTTTTTTATGCCGACCAGCAGATGGCGCCATTTTTCTTTTTTCCTGCCATACCCTTTAGAACCAGAGGGGCACTGTTTTCCCTTTGTCACAGAGCTGGTTTATTTCATGCATATAGATAGATAGATTGATAGATATATAATTTATTGACCCCAAACTGGAAAATTCTCATGTTACAGCAGCAAAAAAATACAAAATAGAATTAAATATAAGAAGAAATATGTACAATGCAGACTAAAAATACTAAATATATACATTGAATACAGGCTAAATATACTAAACATCTTTAGAGAGAAAATAAATTTAATAAAAACTATTTAGGTGTGCTTTAGGGACATCATGGATTATGTGCATGTGTTTTCATGAATTACTTATGTGTGTGTGTGTGTGTGTGTGTGTGTGTGTGTGTGTGTGTGTGTGTGTGTGTGTGTGCATATGCAGCCATGAGAATAGCCAAAATCCTTCCAGAAACAGCGGCAGTTGTACAATCTGCACCTGCAGTTTCCTTCTGTGTGTCTGTGTGTGTGTGTGTGTGTGTGTGTCTGATTGTGTGTGTGTGATTGTGTGTCTGATTGTATGTGTGTGCGCACGTGTGTGAGCAAGCTCATGAGGTTCATAGCGGGCACCTGATCAATGTGAGTGCGTAAAAGCATGCAAGGAAGGGATGGAGTGTGTGTGTGTGTGTGTGTGTGTGTGTGTGTGTGTGTGTGTGTGTGTGTGTGTGTGTGTGTGTGTGTGTGTGTGTGTGTGTGTGTGTGTGTGAGATTGTGTGTGCGAGCGTGTGTGCGTGTGTAAGCGCACGCACGAGGTTCATAGCTGGCACCCATGAATGGTGTGTGTGTGTGTGTGTGTGTGTCTGATTGTTTGTGTGTGTGTGTGTGTGTGTGTGTGTGTCTGATTGTTTGTGTGTGTGTGTTTGTGTGTCTGATTGTTTGTGTGTGTGTGTGTGTGAGCGAGCGCATGAGGTTCATAGCAGGCACCTGATCGATGTGCGTGCGTAAAAGCAAGCAAGGTATGGATGGTGTGTGTATGTGTGTGTGTTTGAGATTGTGTGTGAGATTGTGTGTGCGTGCATGCATGTGTGAGCGCACGCACAAGGTTCATAGCGGGCACCTGAAGAGGGAGGATGTCATCGATGTGCGTGCATAAAAGCAAGAGATGGATGGATGGATGGATGGTGTGTGTGTGTGTGTGTGTGTGTGTGTGTGTGTGTGTGTGTGTTATACACTACAGAAAAAAAAAAAATCTTTTCAAATCAATTTTCTCATCAATGTTTACCAATCCCATGCTCTTATAATCAAAAGTTTAAAAAAACAATTGAATTGGAAAATAATTCATCAAGTCTGTTTTTTGACTTAAGATAATATCAGGTTTTTACAAAAAAGACTGACATTTATGGGGTTAAAATACAAAACCTGAATAAAGTTTTGCTATTTATGATTAGGTTATAAGTCAATGATGGCAGCCAAAAAAAAAAAAAATTAAATATATTTATTTAGACAATATTTCTACTGCAGCAAAATGGAGGGGACTGTTTCGGTCCTTAGGGGTGTTAATAGAAGTTTTTGTTATTATTCAACAGTACAGAAAAAATACAAATCCTTTCAAATCAATTTTCTCATCAATGTTTACCAATCCCATGCTCTAATAATCAAAAGTTTAAAAAAACAATTTGCATTTATAGGATGGAAAATAATTCACTAATTGTGTTTTTTGACTTATAATAATATCAGGTTTTTACAAAAAAGACTGGCATTTATGGGGTTAAAATACAAAACCTGAATAAAGTTTTGCTATTTATGATTAGGTTATAAGTCAATGATGGCAGCCAAAAAAAAAAAAATTTAAATATATTTATTTAGACCATATTTCTACTGCAGCAAAATGGAGGGGACCGTTTCGGTCCTTAGGGGTGTTAATTGAAGTTTTTATTATTATTCAACACTACAGAAAAAATACAAATCCTTTCAAATCAATTTTCTCATCAATGTTTACCAATCCCATGCTCTAATAATCAAAAGTTTAAAAAAACAATTTGCATTTATAGGATGGAAAATAATTCACTAATTGTGTTTTTTGACTTAAAATAATATCAGGTTTTTACAAAAAAGACTGTCATTTATTGGGTTAAAATACAAAACCTGAATAAAGTTTTGATATTTATGATTAGGTTATAAGTCAATGATGGCAGCCAAAAAAAAAAAAATTAAATATATTTATTTAGACCATATTTCTACTGCAGCAAAATGGAGGGGACCGTTTCGGTCCTTAGGGGTGTTAATTGAAGTTTTTCTTAGGGGTGCACAAGGGTTAAGACTAACATAAGGGCTATGTAATTTGATTTCTGCTTATGTATACCAGGGGATGATAGAATAAAGAGACCGCTACTTCTTAAATCCTGTCAGCATTTAAGGCATATGTTTAACATGGAAAAATGTTATGCAGGCCATGCTGCAAAACCAAAACATTGCACAATTGTTTAAACAGCTTGTAACACCTGTTACTTACCACTTTATTGTATTATTTTCTCTTATTAAAAAGTAACACCCGTTACCAAACTTGTCTTATTTCACTTTTATTTGTCATCCGGCCACTAAATATACGTACGTGACTTTGACGTGTACACAGTAATCCAATAAGAGCTGCAAATGTTGACTTTTTTCGGTTAATTTTAATATTTACCTCTTAAATGCGCGCTCACTGCAGTCTGTCCCGTTGAAGAGCATGGACAGTGCAGGCTGCGCTTGGAACTATGGAGGGGTACATGAACCACGTGACCGCTCCGGCAGCGAGATCTGAAGTTGTCCCCACTCTGTTTAATCCACTGCTCTGGTCGCACCCAGTCGCCTTCCCAATCACACACATCCAAATTTGAGCACATACACACCCACAGAGGAAGAAAAAAAAGAAAGAAAGTAACAATAATAATAAAATAAAACAAGTCCAATATAAGTCCATGGGAGATGTAGAAAAAAAAAGTAACAATAACATAAAATAAAACAAGTCCAATATAAGTCCATGGGAGATGTAGATGAGGAATATGAGTGTAACAGAAGGTCAGGCATCAGCCTTAGCCAAAAAGGTAGTAATATACCTACATAGTATGTAGCAGGGCTGTTCCATATAGGCATACACCTACTCACCACCACCAGGCCGGGCTCTTCAAGGGCAAAAAGGACGTCTATAAAATAAATCTGGGCCACCAATGAATGTTCTTGTTGTCTATGCAGTTTCATATTTCTCCAAGTCTTTGAGGTCCCGGATTAGCAGGACCTTCGCCTCCTCACCATGTGAACCACTTGTGCGAATCCAGATTTTGCAATCCCTTGTCCATGTTGAATGGATTTTCTTTTGTTTCTTCAGTGCCTTTGCATGTTTGGCTATCTCAGCATTCCTTTTCGTAAGATGTTCATTCACATACACCTGTGTGTTCTTCAGTTTCCTTCCTTGTTTCAAAAGCTACATTTTGTTTTTTCTGTTTACAAATCTTAAAATAATGGTTCGTTCCATTTGTCAATTTCTTTTGGGAAGTGTATGGCAAGCAGCGATACTCTCCTTTTGTATGGAAATGACATTTCTGTTGAAGAACTGGATCCCTTGTTCCTCCAGCGTCTGTTGTTCTCCCTCAGTCAGGTCCCCCTCACTGCTCTCCCCTCGGATGACATTGGAGTAGGTGCGGTGTGTTGTTTTCAGGCCACTAATGATCACATCTTCTTTTCTTGTATATTGCTCCAGCTCATCAAGTCTTTTCTGCAGTTCTGCAATCTTCTCATCCTTCTGTGCAAGGAGGTTGTTTTGTTTCCTCACATCTTCAACCAAACCACTTATTTTGCCCACATTTTCTGCCATTCCATCAATTTTCCTCTCCAGTTCTTTCAGGGCTTTCTTGATCTCCTCCATTTTAGGTTTGGCTGGTGTTTCACAATATTGACATGTGTATCAAAAGTGCCCAAAACATCAAAAATAATTGAAAATAAACACACCAATTGAATCTCAGTGACCACGTAAAGCCATAAACTTCACTTAGCTACTTAGATGTCAAGTCATTTTCATGATTTTTGATGGATTGTTAGAGCCAAACACATAGTGCTCCAGCAATATCATCAGCAGCCATCTTGTAGATAGATGCATATAGCATCGTTTTGTTCCTTTATTATGGCCTTTTGAAGGCTGTTTTCTTTTATTCCTTTTCTTTTTTTCCTCTTCACTTGTCTCGGTGCTAGATGCGCTCATCGCCATGTTTGTGTTGTTCTGATACTATGGCAACAAGACTCAGCTCCAGTTGGTCCACGTGACGAAAATCGCTTCACCCTTTGCATATTTGATTGCGCGTGTGCAAGTATCACTACGCCGCAGAAAGGAAATAGTTCAACACCGAAACACTGATTACTAAAAATCGACTGGATGGCATGAGTAGATTTTTTTTTTTTTTTAGTATTTACTGTTGTGACAGCCGGGAGCAGGGTTGACGGAGAATGGAATTATGAAGAAGATATAGTAAAATACTATAACAACTGTTTACCAATTAGCTCAGGAGGTAGAGCGGCCGTCCGATAACCGGAAGGTTGGCGGTTCGATTCCCCCCTATCCCAAGTCTGTCCGTTGTGTCCTTGGGTAAGACACTTAACCCACCTTGCTCCCAGTGTGTGTCCTCCACTGGTGTATGATTGTGAGTGTTGTGTGGTGGTGGTCGGAGAGGCCGTAGGCGCAAAATGGCAGCCACGTTTCCGTCAGTCTACCCCAGGGCAGCTGTGACTACGTAGGTAGTTTACCACCACCAAAGTGTGACTGTGTGAGTGAATGAATGATGTATCTATCCAATGTAAAGCGCTTTGAGGGTCTCTGATAAAGCGCTATATGAAATCTGATGCATTATTATTATTACTGATTACCAACTACGAAATTGATTTTGTTGCCAACAATGCCACCCCAGGAATTTCACCTGGAGAGTAGAATTACCTCTTAATGTAGTGTAAGGGCACACACAGGTTCGTCTGCCAGGGAAGACGGGAGTCCGTGGTCCAGTGTACAAATACCTTTGACTTTTATTTAACAATTTCACCAATAAACAAAGTCAATAAGATATTTTTTACTCATTCATCCACACTCATTCACACACAAACACACACACTTCTCTAAACCACAGCAACAATATTGCCAATAAAATTGATGTGCAATTAGCAAATTTTGGTTAAATCAGATTTTAACCACAAATACAAAAGAAAGAAAACTAGCAAGCAGAGAAAAGAAAATAACTCAACCGTATTTAGAAATGACCAAACCAAACAAAAATGCTAATAAACCAAATACTAATAACTAACAAAAAAATAATAATAATCAAACCGAAGAAACTAAACATACAAACTCTCAAATCACAAAATAATAACAAATGATTTAAACCATAATAGGCTAAATGCCAACAAAATGAGGAAGCTGAGGCATCAGGTTACCTAAAATTTAGTCCACAGGGTGATGACGTCACCTCACAATAAGCAGGACGCCACCCATTCAAAGTTGGATGGCGAAAGTGACAGCCTTTCCAAAGTTTAGGGCAGCCGACACGGCTCACACACAAAACCTATTGTGAGAGAAATATAATTTAGCACTACGGCTTAATAATAATAGCATGAGTTGCAGTCATTTAAACACATACCGTCAGAAGGTTGAATGAACCTCATGAGGGTGAGGGAACGAGGCACCTGCAACGCTGCAGCGCATCAATCAATCGGCCACTCAGCCAGTGGCATTCCTAAGCAACTTGGCACCCTAGGCAGGATTTCTGGTAGCAATAATAAATAATAAATAATAAATAATAATAAATTGCAATATTAATAAGGTAATAGTACAAAATACAATGTTATAGAAAAATACAAACACAACAAATTACAAATAGTAAAGTATGTAAACTAGAAAGAGCGCAAATATTCAGTGCAATATGCATATGTAGTAATTGTACTACAATAAACAGGGCCATATACAAAATACCCTGGACAACCTCAATCTAGCCCACAACATCCTCAAAGGAAAACAAAATGGCTAAAAAACACAGCAGCATTGTAATTAAATCTCAGTCAAGGAAACAAGTGGCAAATATATGTGAAATATCTTAATGATGAGTCAGTCAGTCATCATTAATTTAACAGATAATTTAGTGTAAATCATTAGTCTGTACAGCTCAAAAAAGAAAGGAAAAAAGAGGAAGAAAAGCCAATACGGCAGGTGTTATGCCGTAGAATGCACCCCCGCCATACAGTAGAATGCATCCCATTCACTTATTAGCTTCTGTAAGTGGAAAAAAATGATCTCATATTTAAAAAAAACACGAGTATTGGATCATGACAACATGTCAAATGGAGCAGCAAACTTTCGTTCTGTTTTTAGGTATTTAAAAAATGCACATACAGAGGTGTACTTGGGTATATACACTGTACAGTAAACTGTTAAGGTAGAGAACATTATATTTTCGGGGCAGCAAATATTCAGAATCAGAGGGCTATTGTCTTTGGCATATCTGAATAGCCTGAATGAAATCATTAAAGGCACATGCTTTAGAATCAGTCCAATGTTAAGGAAAACTTGGATTATTTCGCCTTGTTGTGTACTTTCAACTGCGCTCCCTTCGGGGGGGCATTCCACGGCAGGGGTGCATTCTATGGCACAACACCGGCCGCGGGAACGGGGTCTTAATAAATCCCCCTTAAATCTGTAAATCTGTGACTTCAACTAAAACATCAGCAAATGGCTTGACACAAACGATTTGCTAAGCTAGTATGTTGTGTTTTTGATCTGCATTCTGCAAGATGCTGGACCGCCATGATCTGACGACTTTGAATGAATTGAAAGTCAAGACTCGTCTCGACTTTTCACTTTGGAGAAGTCAAGCACTGAGGCATTATGCCTCGGCGAGAAAGCATGTTGTTGCCTAACAGCTGAGGCATTAAGCCATGATGATAATTGACACTGCTCTGCCTGGCCTGCCTTGGCTTATTATTGCCTTGTTGGCTGTGCTTGGTGTGGTCTCTCTGTGTGGAGAACTGGTGGTGACGATGCATAAGCCGCGGCGGCGGCACTGCAGGTGTGTTGTGTTACAAGTTACCTGGCTGTAACTAGTTGAGTTAAACAGAGAGCGAGTTACCAACCCAATTTACCTCAGAAGCAAGCGCAGTACGACTACGAGGAGAGAGCAGGGGGGCGGGGAGGAGTCGTGTCCTGTGTGCAATCCATTGGGGACCGTGGCGAAATTGCAGGCAGGTTGCAGGCAGACAGACACTTAAGCCCAAATATATAAATGATTTAGCCATTGTTTAAAGACTTTACGACTGTATGTACTGTTGTTAGATTGCTGTGTTTTTGTTGTTGTTTTATATTGCAAAATAAAAAGTATTTATTAAAAAAAAAATCTTCTCCCCTCCCTGGCGCCCTTTCTGCTCGCAGGCGCCCCTCGCAGCCTCCTACTCCGCCTAATGACAGGAGCGCCACTGCACTCAGCTGATCACCCCCAGCTGTGTGGGGATGTGGGAACACACACTCTTGGTCCCACAATCGGTTCAATGCGGGAGAGAAAAGACCCAGTGAGGAACTGTTGGAGACAAAAGCCAACCCTGACAGCAACCGCAAAACTTTTAAAGCAATACAATAAAGTATGTGATTAACATACCAAGAGAAGCGAGCTGAGCACACAGCGCAATCCGGCAGCCAGGTGATCAGGTGAGGTGACCAGGTGTTGTGATTAATGGAGAGAGCAGGGCTGATGAGAGCTCTGAGCAGAGGGAGAGGGCTCTCAGGGAGCAAGCACCCACATTTAAAGACTGCGCCCTCCGAAGGCATAGGCCAAGACAGCAGCCTAATTAAGGTGCAGCTGGGCTGTCGGCCCATACTGCCACACTATCAATAGAGCTATTTTATGAATCACAGTTTATATTGCACCACTAAAGTGGAACAAACCTACACGATCTCACTCAGCCAATACAGCCTATAATTTTAACAACTCTCCTTTGAAATAACAGGTAACCTTACTTTATTCTCATAAATTAATTACTTTATTCTCGTAAATTCAAGACTTAAATCTCAAAGTCTTAAAAAAAATCTCAATATGGCCCATACTCCATACAAAACATGCAATCACTGGATGAATTTTGTGGAAATGATCTGTGCTTGTATGGGACTATTGTTTTGTGTCTGTGCAAGGTCGCACAGTTAAAAAATAACTGCTGCACTACGCGGCTTTTCTTCAAGTCAGTCTTGACGCGAGCCTGACGGCAGGGACATTTGGCGACTTAACCAAGAAGTCCTCCGAAGGGTAGTCTGTCCCATTTCACAAAAACCGGACCAGCCTTAGGCTGTGGCTGTGTCCGAAATGGCATACTACTCGTACTACTCATACTAACCCCGCCCCCGAATTGAGTAGGCAGTGCGTTCACACTGTACAGTATGCGAATTTTGTGTATGTGAGAAATGCCCGGATGTATACTCAATCGGCTTTGATTTCTGCGTATGGAGCAGAGTTTGTTTCACGTACTGCTTCTGCCCCACAATGCATTGCGCACTTCAGCTGGCAATATGGCCTTCTTTCCTGAGGCTGAAAAAGAAATAGATGGCATATGATTGCAATAATAATGATATATATATATAAATAGATAAACAATCTTTCGTCAGTATACATTACACTTTTTTTTTAATCATTTTATCATATTTTAATCTTTTTACCAGATTTAGATGTAGATGTAACACAATATTCTTTAGTTTATTTTCATCCGCCAAAGTTAGCATTTATGTGACACCACAGCTAACGTTAGCAGGTAGCTGATAGCCTTGTTGATTCGTACTACCATTACATGTTTTTTATACTTATTTTATTTAATTCATTCAAAAAAGCTTAGAAGTGAAGTTTTCCTCTATGAATCGGTTACTTCTCATGTCTTACTAGCTACCCCTTGAATGTAACGTTAGCTACTTACCAACATCAGCTTTAAACCGCTCGTGCTGGGTTTTGAGCGCAACGTTAGCATTCTGAAGCTCCGTTACAAACTTCTCCAACTTGTTCAGGGTGCTTTTCGGTAGTTTGTTTAACTCTGTCCGCTCCAGAACCTGCAACAGGACAGCCGCCATCTCCACCTGTGTGCCCTAAAAACTTCAGAACATAAACTGAAGGTTAAATTTGTGTCTTCTTTCGTTATCCTTTCTCACACCTCCGATAGACTTCTTTTTTATGTCTTTGACTATTGGAAACCAGCTTAAACGTCCCATCACTGCCTCCTACTGGGCTGGAGTGTAGAATAAATCAAGAAAAATGTGAGAGGGACCCAGATGCAGCCAAGATGGTGGACGATGGCTGTGTCCGAAATGGCATACTACTCGTACTACTCCTACTAACCCCGCCTCTGAATTGAGTAGGCAGTGCGTTCACACTGTACAGTATGCGAATTTTGTGTATGCGAGAAATGCCCGGATGTATACTCAATCGGCTTCGATTTCTGAGTGTGGAACGGAGCTTGCTTCACGTACTGCTTCTGCCCCACAATGCATTGCGCACCTCAGCTGGTAATATGGCCTTCTTTCCCGAGGCTGAAAAGAAATAGATGGCATATGATTGCAATAATATTTATATATATATATAAATAGATAAACAATATTTAGTCAGTATACATTACACAATTTTTATCATTTTATCATATTTTTATCTTTTTAACAGATTTATTTGTATTTTAAATTAGGATTATAGGTAATGTTTTTAACTATTCGTATGAATTGACTTTATTTATTTAAGTGTCTATTAAAGATGTATTTATTACATCAAGTTTGAGCATCTTCTCATCTCTGAATGCATCATCAAAGTGGTCACTCATATTAAGCACAGACCTCTAATTAATAAAAAATATTATTGGTAAAGAGCACATGGTTCAGAACATACAAACGGGGGAGTTTCCAGTTGACAATGTATATGTGAGCTTTACTAATTCTTAGTTGTGGTTGAAAATCCATTAGGAAGTACATAGCTGCCCTGAAGAAAAGATGCCTTTGTCTTCTTGCATGGCGGCGCTCTATGGTTTTCAGCCGACACCAGGCAGAACTACCTGATGGTTTCTGCAATTATCATTGTACATGGAAAGAATGTAGTTGGGAAATGATGTATTTGCCAAGGAATAACCGAACAAGGTCATAATAATTATGTTGTGTGTTGGTCATTTTGCAGCCCTATGCTGCTCATCACACGCCCAGCAGGTGGTGTATAGCATTATCACCATGGATACACGTGTTTGTGTTATTTTTTTTTATCCACTGCCACTCGATTTGTGTCGCGTAGTTATTGATTATGAAAACACCTGCAATAATTTGGAAACGTGAAGGGGGAGCTGCTGCTGCCCGGTGTTTATGGTAAATAGACGCAAACACCCACCAAGCAGACGCTTCGGTCCCCGAAAATGCAGAGACAAATTTACAAACAGCCGCTATTTCAAACAACTGGGCTCATAATCGTGATGTAAACACTTACTTTCTCGCTAGAAAAAATATTATTACTGAATGCAGTCATTTTGTGTAGCTTGTGGTAGGACTGTTTCAATTTTCCCTGCGCTGTGTCCGGCCGGCACGAAATGCATTCTGGGGTATTTAGAATGCATCTGTATGTAATCGCTCGGGTAGCCGCGGCATACTCAAATCATCTTTGAGTATTCAGTATGCAGTATGTACTGATTGAGTAGGTAAGTAGACAGTAGGCAGTATGCCATTTCAGACACAGCACGAGTCTCATTTCAGAGACCGCATCAGGCTGAGCGCACTCAAGCGCGCTTAGCTGAGCGTACTGCCATTATTTTGACTGGAGTACCCTGAGTGAGATGATCCGTTTTTTGTGAAATGGGACAGACTACCCTTCGGAGGACTTCCTGGTTGAGTCGCCAAATGTCCCTGCCCTCAGGCTCACGTCACGACTGACCTGAAGAAAAGCTGCGGAGTGCAGCAGTTATTTTTTAACTGTGCGACCTTGCACAGACACAAAATAGTAGATACATACAAGCACAGATCATTACCACAAAATTCATCCAATGATTGCATGTTTTGTATGAAGGAGTATGAGGGCCATATAGAGAATTTTTTTTGAAGACTTTGAGATTTAAGTCGTGAATTTACGAGAATAAAGTCGTAAGGTTACCTGTTATTTCAAAAGAGAGTTGTTAAAATTAGGGCCATGGAGCATTTGAAGGAACTGGCTTCAGTATAGGTTTCACAAACATGGAGATACTTCATCCTTTGGCACATCAGCATTACACTGTCACAAGTATAAAGACTTAAAAAAGAATATATGAGAAATTCGTCTTTTCCACACAAAAAAAAACAAAACAAAACAGGTGGACTTGGAGGAAATCGCTGCTTTTGTGGAGGCAGAAATGCATATGCTGAGGATACATCCGTCAATGCAGCCGTAAATATCCGTGAATGACATTGAGCTTTAGTTTATGATATGAATCCATATTCCATAAAAAGGTGTTGGTGTCTCTGCAGGTGTAGGTTACCGCCGGTGTCAGAGACGTGGTTCTGGTTGGAGCTCGACTCCCTCTGGATCACAAATGTTGATCATCAGTTTGATTGTTTCTTCAGAAACCACAAAAACTCTCTGAATGACCCACTGATGCATCCACCAATAACCCTGCAGATGACCGGTTCCAGCCATTTCCCCTTCCACAAAAGCAGCTTTATGACTTTATTTCCTTTATGAATTTATTCTCCCAAGTATACAACTTTAATCTCTAAATCTTAAAAAAAAAAAAAAAAAACTCAATGTGTCAATGATACTCTGCTGTAGTTTTGTCAGCTTTCTTATTTCTAATGTTTTTGATTGTGGTAGCAGAGCGGATCCGTTTATCGTCTCCAAGCAAGTCCAACCTCTCACCTGAAATGTGCAGCTGTGCAGCAGCACGCAAAGAATTCTGGGATACCAACGTCACGAAAGCGTGTATAAATGCACGCTTGAAAAGGGGGCGGGGGTAGTGTGGTTTTGAGACCAAATTTTAAGCATGCTTAGCATTTTGTGCCAAATAGGACACCGTTTGCGCCGCATGATGACCTCACGCACGCTTCAAATGCGCTGTTCGATGGTGCGGTCTCTGAAATGAGACACGGCCTAAGTATTGACAGAAGCATTTAACCTCCACTACAGTAGGAGGCGACATGCCCCCTTTGGCTTGTTACTTTAAGGTCGACTCCCAGTTGATTTATTACGTATTAAATTAATCAACAAAGCTCGTCAGCAAGGGGTGACAGTTTGTATGCCAGGAGAGTTTAGTCTTTCTCTACGTCCCCTCTTTGTTCATCAAGGTTGGGTTTTTTTTGTTTGATTTTTTTTTTAATCTTCCCAATCACACGTGTGCTATTTAACATCTGTTTTATAAACACGGGAGCATGCGTCAATTGTTTCAGCCATGTTTAATCCAACTGGGCTTTAAACATGAGGGGTGGGAATCACCTGTGGCCCCACTATACGATATTATCACGATACTTGGGCTATGATATGATATTGTTGTGATTTTTTTACATTTTGCAATACAGTGATGATTGTGATACAATATATTCAGCTTTATACAGTTTTTTCAACAGTTTAGCTAATTTAGCATTTAGCTATCCTTTATGTTTGTCCTATTTACATAGTATTTTATTTTCATGTTGACATCTTGCAAACCTTATATATATTTGTTGTACTTACTTTCTCCTGCTCTATGATGTCACCTCTGCCAACCTCACTGGACAAACAGTTGATTTTATTTTTCCATTATCAAAGATTTGACTTCATATTTGCAATTAATTAGAAAAAATCGATACTTGGTAACTGAGACGATATGATACACGATATGATACACGATACGATACACGGATACGATACACCAGACAAAATATTGTGATACTATGCTGTATCGATTTTTTCTCCCACCCCTAGTAAACACAGGGGAGAGATCAGACCCTGACTGTAATATCCAGCTAAATTTATCCAACTATAAGAAGTTGGATTTAGCACGATTTAAGAGGGACTGATGTGTTTGCGTATAAAGTAAAAGTCCAGTTTTAGCCAGGCTGAGGCAATAAAGTAATTTTTTGACAGCATGTAAACGTACTGATTTTTTTTAACTGGTCTCTCAAATCCCGCAGGTGCTGACAGAGCTAGCAGCGCTAGCCCAGCACTAGAAGGACACGTTGCTAACCCTGTCAGTCAAATAAACGTACTGGCTGTTTATTTACAGACTGTATTTTTTGTTGCCATCTTTTTAAAAGTGTATGTAACTTCAACTTTTAATTACAGAATTTTTCTTGTATTTTTTGGCCTTTTATTGATAGGATAAGGTGAAATGTGGGTATATAGATAGAGAGAGAGAGAAAGAGAGGGAGAGAGATGGGTGGACATGCAGCACATGGTCAGGGCCGGACTCAAACCTGCGGCCGCTGTGGGAACTGTGGTCCCCATACATGGGGTGCGCTAACCCGCTCGGCTAATTACTCAACTTTTAATTGCTCAGCTAGCTTTTATGTGAATTTCTTGGATATTAGTTGCTTTGGGTCATTTCTACTTTCATCCCTACATTGTTAATGTGTCTCTGAATGATATCTCTATTGTTTAATACATTAATTTCATCCCCCAACCTTGTACGCCTCCTCAGGGTTGCAGATTAAATTTCTGCAGCTCAGATGTTGAAATATTGTTGAGTAAAACACTTAAGTCTGCATAGCTTAAAAGCTTTTAGTCTCTAATAAGTGTTTTCCATATCAATAAAATCCATGTGAGCAGATTCGAGTTTTGGCCCAAAAACCAAATAACCCGTATTCCTGAAGCAGCTGAGTTCCTCGCTCCGCCTGCTGCTGAGTAAACCTACAGTCCACCTGAATACCATGGAAACCAGTCTGACCAGATAAGAGCAGGTGATAACAGGCTGATACAGTAACCTGCTCCAAACTATAACTGTAAGTGTGAATGTGGGTGTGCGTGTGTGTGTGCGGTCACAAGTTTTCTATAAGGCCTCAAATCTTATCAACCTGAGAACTCTCATAGATAGAAAAAGAATAATGCACACACGGTAACTCTGTGTGTGTGTGTGTGTGTGTGTGTGTGTGTGTGTGTGTGTGTGTGTGTGTGTGTGTGTGTGTGTGAGTTAAGTCTGTGTAATGCTCGATTTTTCACACAGAACCAAACCGACACACTGACACACGAGGAAACAGGATTACACACACACACATACACACACATACATACATACACACACATACACATACACATACACATACATACAGTACATACACATACATACATATACACACATACACATACATACATACAAACACACAAACACACACACACACAGAGGAGAAAATGCTGCGTTTGCTTTCTTCGGCCAATGTTGACACAAAGGTGTCTTACAGGAAGGGCTGAAATGCTGGAAAATTCCATTCAGACAATAATTTGATGCTATTTCTTCACAAAAGCTGCTGTGATTGGTCGACCAATAAAGAGCCCACAGTGGATCTAAAGGAGCAAACAAAGAACCAGAGTGCTGGACTCCAACTACTTAGTCATTCAGAACTCATTCTAGTTAAAGCTATCAGCAAAAGTTATCAGCACACGAGACTTTGAATGGCAAAGATTAACAGCAGCTTTAGGAAACAGAAACCTCTGCTGCAGACTGTTTTCAGGGTTTCACCAACAAAGAAAGTGGACGAATCTTCACAACAGATACTGATCAGGATCTAAAAAAAAACTGGTATACCACATTGTTGGATGTCAAGGTTCAAAACATAAAACACGAAAATATCGGCAAACTCATCAAATGTGATTGCATAACTGGGCCTGAACATGACATCAGGCTCTGCCGTCCAATTAGGATGAAGCTGGAGGACATGCCCAGCTCTGCCAAGTCAATTTCACCATCCTGCGTTTTCCTCTGCTCTGCACTTTCTATATGTTTCAGGAGGTTGCTAATAGGTCTTCTTTTGGTTGTCACGGCTACAAAGATGACAGAAATCTGTTGGAAGTTTTCAGGATGAGAGCCACAATGTAGTCATTCGTGCTCACCACTAAACAAAGGCCAGTAAGAGCTGGATTTGGGACTTAACTGTGACTGAAACTTGAGACTGTTTCATCTATCAGGACCTTCTTAAGGGCTCAGAACCACAATCTGCAAACAACATTATCACAGCAGGAAAATAACAGTAACTAACACTAGGACCCCGTTGGGGCACTGGGCGGCCTGAGCCTCTTGCATTGCCTCCCCTCGCGAATCAGGTTCGCATCACGACTGACTTGAAGAAAACCCGCGGAGCGCAGCATTTATTGTTTTAATTGTGCGACCTTGCACAGACACAAAATAGTAGATACATACAAGCACAATTCATCCAATGATTGTGTTGTATGAAGGAGTATGAGGGCCATATTGAAAATTTTTTTAAAGACTAAAGAAGATTTAAGTCGTGTATTTACGCAAATAAAATAATTAATGTACGAGAATAAAGTCATAAGGTTCCCTGTTATTTCAGAGGAGACTTGTTAAAATTAGGGCCATGAAGTATTTGAAGGAACCGTGCTTCAGTACAGGTTTCACAAACAAGGAGATACTTCATCCTTTGGCACATCAGCATTACATTGTCATAAGTATAAAAACTTAAAAAAAGAATATATGAGAAATACGTCTTTTCAACGGGAAAAAAACTGGTGTACTTGAAGGAAATCGCTGCTTTTGTGGAGGCAGAAATGGATATGCTGCGGATATATCTGTCAATGCAGCCGTAAATATTCGTGAATGACATTGAGCTTTAATTTATGATATGAATCCATATGCCATAATAAGGTGTTGGTGTCTCTGCAGGTGTAGGTTACCGCCGGTGTCAGAGACGTGGTTCTGGTTGGAGCTCAACTCCCTCTGGATCACAAATGTTGATCATCATCAGTTTGATTGTTTCTTCAGAAACCACAAAAACTCTCTGAATGACCCACTGATACATCCACCGATAACCCTGCAGATGACCAGCTTCAGTCATTTCCCCCTCCACAAAACCAGCTTTATGACTTTATATACTTTATGACTTTATTCTCCTAAATTTACAACTTTAATCTCTAAATCTTAAAAGAAAAAAAAAACTCAATGTTGTCCTAATACTCTGCTATAGTTTTGTCAGCTTTCTTACTTCTAATGTTTTTGATAGTTGAACCAGAGCGGATCAGTTGTCTCTAAATCTATAATGTTTGGTTTGCAGATTTTAGAGAGTTCAGAGATCATGCGCTCATGCAGCCTGAGCTGACAGTCTGCTGTTTTTGGATTTCTTGTATTTTCTTTGAAGACACGCTGTGTCTCCAAGTGAGTCCAGCCTCTCACCTGAAATGTGCAGCTGTGCAGTGTCACGCAAGAATTCTGGGATACCAACGGCACGATAGCGTGCATAAATGCACGCTTGAAAAATGCTAAGCACGCTTAGCATTTCTTAGCATTTTGTGCCAAATGGGACACCGTTCGCGCCACGTGATGACATCATGCACGCTTCAAATGCGCCGTTATGTGCCGTTCGACAGTGCGGTCTCTGAAATGGGACACAGCCATAGTCTGCCTCCTTACTGGGTGAAGCCACTACGAGAACAGCACCCTCTGTTGATGGGCTGCAGTATAGGTCATAAATCCTGCCTCCGCCAGCAAAGCTTATGGAGCTGTGGACAAACTTTAGAAATTTATTACACAGAACATACATTTTTCTCCCCCCTGCTAGTGATGTTGACATGTAGTTACAGTAAGACTGGTTTGTGCTTAAGTCCTCTTTTTTTCTGTGAAGTTCCGTTTTTAAAAATTACAAGGGGGTTCAGGTTTTCTATGATTGACACCTGATACAGCCTATGGGCTTTCAGTGATTGCGTCGCGTCGAGCCGAGCGTCATCACAGCAACTCTCGGTGACTGCACGCCTGAATGCGCGCATCGCTACTATGCAGTGTTGGTTTCAGGAAATGAGAAAAAAAAACGGAAATACCGAGAGCTATTTGGCTTCAAATCGGTATACAGGCGGTAGGCGGAACCAAGTTGTCCATAGTATATATAGTTCCAACACAAACACATATATATATTTTTTTTTTCACTTTGGCATTGGTAATTCCATGACAGCATTGACTTGTATTTTTTATTAGGGACCATGTCATTGAAGATTTTTCTTTCTAGATCTTTTGATGTTGAATGATTGAGTCTGTGAGCTCAAAAATGTAATGTAATGCTTATACTCCCCTCAATTTCCGTGATTCCAAATTATGCCCTATATCTGTAACTCTGTACAGTTTGTATTTCATTTTTGTTTATTTACTTGCTTATTTAACAGGATCAAATGCACGAAACATTGCTTTATAGTACTGTGGATGAAGAATGAAATGAAAATGAAAACATACATTTCTGAATACTGAGTTTAAGATACTACAACCACTGAAACTATTAAAACATACAATTATCTCAATGTGCCAGTAATTAAAGTAAACAAAGACACAAGCATAAATACTGTGGAGACAGAAAGAACAACACAGAGACCTTTTTTACACAGAGGTTGATGAAGAACCAGATGGCCACTTTGACAGAGCTTTAGCGTTGCTGACTGGAGAGAGGAGAACCTTCCAGGACAACCATTCTTGCAGCACTCCACCAATCAGGCTTGTATGGTAGAGTGGCCAGACAGAAGTCACTCGTCAATTACAGGCACATGGTATCCTGCCTGGAGTTTGCCAAAAGGCACCTAAAGGACTGTCGGACCTCAAGAAGCACAATTCTCTGGCCTGATGAAACAAAAATTTAACTCTTTGGCCTGAATGCCAAGCATCATGTCTGAAGGAAACCATGCACTGCTCATCACCTTTCCAATACCATCCTGACAGTGAAGCATGGTGGAGGCAGCATCATACTGTGGTGATGTCTTTCACCATCTTTCAACAGGACAATGACCCTAAGCACACAACCAAGATAACAAAGCAGGAGCTTTGGGACAACTCTGTGAATATCCTTGAGTGGCCCAGCCAGAGGCCAGACTTCAACCCAACTGAACATCTCTGGAGAGATCTGAAAATGGCTGTGCATCAACGCTCCCCATTCAACTTGATGGAGCTCCAGAGGTTTTGAGAAGGAAAAAGAAGAATGGGAGAACCTGCCAAAAAATATTTGCCAAGCCTGTGACATCACACTCAAAAAGACAAAGGTGCATCTTCAAAGTATCAAACAAATGCTTTGAATATTTATGCACATATTTTCCCCCCTTTTTAATACATTGGCAACAATTTCAAACAAACTTTTTTCACTTTGTCAGTATGGGTAATTGTATGTTGAATTTGAGGTAAAAAGTGAATTTGATTAAATTTGGAATAAGGCTGTAACACAACAAAATGTAAAAACGTGTAGCACTGTGAATATGTCCCAGATGAACTTAGTAGGCTATGTTGGAATCTTCCCAAAATGGAATGTTTTGCTTCACTTGACAACCTTCCTTTGAGCGGCTCTTGCTTGGAATCCGGGACATTTCTTGTAAAATTGTTAAACTAGTAAAGATGGGCTACATTTTACTGCATATTCTTGTAACTGAGATCCCCTAAAGATGAAAATAACAAAATTTATTTCAAAAATGGTTGGCCCACTTTTTCCCCAAGAGTACTCAGCTGCAGCCAAGATGGCGGACCCAGAAGATGAACTTCCGCAATACCTCCGCAATTTTGTGGCAGAGAATTACTTCCGGGTCATCCCCGTATTCATTCCGACGGACGGGCTTTCTCGTTGGGGGACTTCCGGCGCCGAAATCTTTCACCAAAAGTTAGTTTTTTGGTCACATCCATGCTGTAAGTTTCTGACGGAATTAATTTGTTTAGGTAAAAAACCAAACAACATGTGAGAAGGTTATTCCAATGATCAATTTTTTTCGTTAGAAGGGACTTCCGGTAGGTACTTCCGGTAGTCGGATTTAGTCGCTGGAAGCTTTTTTTTTCGCTCCGTTCATTCCGTAAGAATTGAATCGAATTTATTATTGAGCTAAAAACCAAAATAAAACCTTTATGTATTATTTATGACTACTGTTTTGTTCTGATTTAATTCTGAAGTTTACAGTAATATGTATATATAGACTGATGTCCTGATAGCCTGATAATTATACAGCAAACATAATTTATGACATGGTGTGCATCCTGGTGAGCCTCTTCACCAGGATCCTTCTGCTTGACTGTGAAAAATCCAAATATACAATAATTGTAGAGACACAAGACACATGATCTGTTCAAGGTTCAGAAGAGCCATTTAGCAAAAACACTTGAATTGCGATATCATTACAGACTGTCTAAAGAAGTGGGAAATTGTCATATAACTGCTTCAAAGATTGCTTTAATATTTTCAAAACAATAACTTGTAAACACACAGTAAAACTACTAGACTACTAGACTACTTTTACCGGCTCGAGTTTCAGCACAGAGGAAGCCCAGACATTCACGGTATGGTATGGGTGGCAGGCACACCTGTGTTTGAAGAATGCTCTGATGAGGAGGTGTGTAAGTTTGTGGCCAGATTCATCAAAGCTGAGCTGCCCGATGAAAACGACGACCCAGAACTGTACAAAATAGTCAAAGAAGTTCAGATGCACAGCAAAAACCACTCCAAGACGTGTGTGAAATACAGTGGTGCAAACTGTCGTTTCAGACTTCTCAATACAACAGGTGTTTGCAGAGCAAAACCAACGGCAGTCAAGTGATGCTGAAGCGTGGTCCCAAAGACGTTTGGGTAAATGGCTACAACCCCTACCTTCTTAAAGCCTGGAATGCCAACATGGATATCCAATTCATTCTCAACCCATACTCCTGTATCATGTACATGTGCAGCTACATCAGCAAGGCGGAACATGGTCTGAGTGAATATCTGAAAATGGTGATACAAAACTCACATCAGGAAGATGTCAACGAAAGTGATGAAATGAAACCAATAATGCAGGCCTACTCCAAAAAAAGAAAGGTAAGCACTCAGGAGTGTGTTGCTCGTGCATGCAGTCTACACATGAAGCAGTGTTCATGCAGCATGGTGTTTGTGCAGACAGATGACAACGCACTGAAAATGAGTTACCCCTTGTCACACCTGGACAACAAACCTTCAGAATCGGAACATCTGTGGATGACAGGGTTACCTGATAAGTATGTATGCAGACCAGAAACACCAGACTTTGAGGCAATGTGCTTGGCAGATTTTGCATCAAGCTGCAGAATTGTCTACGGAAAACAGACAAAAGGCAAAAACTGTCATCGCCTACTGAATGAGATGGGGTTTGTCCAGAAGAGAGCAAATGATGAAAAACATGCTGTCATCAGATATCGACCCATTTCCCTTGAGAAAGATCCGGAGCTGTATTATGGCACATTGCTTAAACTGTACGTTCCTTATCGCTCAGACAACCAGCTGAAATCCAACCACTTACCAACTTACCAGTCCTTCCACGACCATGCAGCTGTTTGGTTACCTGGATCACAGCATCCTTAGCGCGTGAAGGTAATTGTGAAACGTAACAGAGAAAAACATAAGAAACACTGTGAGTCCATTGACAGTGACATTCAAGAGTTTGAAGAAAGAGGAATGTTGCTAAACAAATGGGGCAACCTGGCGCTAGAGAGTGAGATCGAACGGCTCGAGTGTTTAGATGAACTTAAACAAAGAGAAGCTGATGAAGACGTACAGGAGAATGTTCCAGACTACAATGAGAGGTCAGACGTGAGGCAAGAATCTGCAGTCACGATCGAAGCTCCTGAGATTGATCCTGCAGTGCTGCGTGAGATGTATCAGAACTTGAACCAAACGCAAGCTTCAGTTTTCCACACCATCCGGGACTGGTGCTTGAAATGTGTTTGTGGTTTAAAACCAGAGCAGTTCTTCTTGTACATTAATGGTGGCGCCGTAACAAGTAAGTCTCACCTAATCAAATGCATCCATGCAGAGGTGTCTAAAATACTCAGCAGACTTCCAAGAAATGCAGAGGAAGCAGACATCTCTAAACCTACCGTTCTCTTGACTGCATTCACTGGTACTGCAGCATTCAAAATTTCAGGCACAACATTGCATTGTCTCTTGAAGCTGCCCAGAAGTCTCAAACCTCCTTTTCAAGGTCTTGGTAACAAACTTGACGAAGTCAGGGCAGAGCTTTCAAATGCAGAGATACTCATCATTGATGAAGTCTCCATGGTCTCCAAACATCTCTTTGCCTATGTGGATGCAAGACTGAAACAAATCAAAGGAAGTCAGAGACCCTTTGGTGGAATGTCAGTACTCACTGTTGGAGATTTCTACCAGCAACCACCTGTCAGACAGTCGAAACCCCTGTGTGTGTTCGACCCGACTCAGATCAACCTCTGGTGAGACAACTTTCAGATGGTCACACTGACTGAAATCATGCGTCAGAAAGATGATGTCGCTCTTGCTGAGACGCTGAATCGAATCCGTGTCAAAGAAAAGACAGTGTCTTTGTCTCATGAAGACAGAGTTCTGCTTTCACGGGCCTTAGCTGACCCATCTCAATGTCCAAAAGACGTACTGCATGTTTATGCAACAAATAAACAGGTTGAGGAACACAACTCAAAAACACTGGATGTGTTTTACTCTGACGTCACCACAATAGATGCGGACGACTACAAAAAAAATCCAACCACCGGGAGAATGACGAGACAAAGTGTACCTTTCCAAGGAAACAAAAAGGAGTTGCCTGAATCGATAAAAAGGGGCCATCGGCGCTAATGTCATGGTAACCAGAAACATAAATGTGCAGTCAGGTCTCTGCAATGAAACATTTGCACGCATTGCAAAAATTGTGACTAAAGAAGGAAATCTGCATGTTGAAAAACTCTGACTTAAACTGAACAGTCAAAGTGCAGCAGCCAGTGAAGCAGTTGCTGATGAAAATATCGTGTACATTGACAGAGACGAGGAGAATCTGAAACAGACAGGAGTTGTCCTAAGACAGTTTTCTATCAAGCTCGCTTTTTCATGTACAATACACAAAGTTCAAGGGATGACAACGTCCTTGGCCGTGCTCTCACTGAAACACATCTTTGAACCCGGCATGGTCTACGTTGCTCTGAGTAGAGTGACCTCTCTGAGTGGACTCCACATTCTAGACATGGATGAGAAGAAAATCTATTGCAACCCTGAAATCACCGTAGCTCTTGAAAACATGTCTAAAGCTTCACTTGAACATGTCATGCCTCTCCTCAAGATGCCAGAGACATTAAGCAGGCCAGACACTCTCATTGTCATTCATCACAACTAGGGCTGTTGCGATTCGCCTATTCCACGATTCGATTCAACTTTCTATTCTAAGGTCACGATTCGATTCGATTCTCGATCCGATATGACTTTTTTTTACCTCCTTTTTTCAGCATTGTGAGCTGTACGACCATTAATTAGGCCACTTTCTTGATTTGTAAAGAAAAACACTTTTTCTCAATCAGTCACTTTAATGACAAATGAGAAGAATTCAATGTTTAACATAAACAAACATTATAAAATAAATTATAAACTTAGGGTTTTATGCCCTAACAACTTCCATTTTCAAATTCTTCTTTAAGAAGATGTAACAGTTATTTTCAGGTAACAATCAATCAACCAATAATGTTGAACAACATGTAAGAAAAAAGGACCAACAAACAATGTAATTTGGCTACATTTGGCTCAAATTCAAATTCTTCCACAGTGAGTCCACTGGACCACTACTGTATTATTCACATTATTCTAACAGAGAGCTTTCCTTTTACAAACATGAAATGTGAATAATGCCAAAGCCATTCCATTCATTCAAGCTCTATATCTATGTGCAAATTCTTCTTAAGGAAGATGAGCTTGTTCACATTTTCTGGAGAGAGGCAACTCCTCTCAGCTGTTATGAGGTCCCCTGCTGTTGAGAACACTCTTTCACTGGCAACACTGGTTGCTTGAACAGAAAGATAACGTTTGGCAAGCTTTGCCAAGTGTGGGTACACATGCTCATTCTTTTTCCACCACTTCAGGGGATCTGAATCAACAGTGATTGGTTGAGTGTGGCCAGTCACTTCATTGATTTCAGTGAGGATGGCGTTCCTGTAGTGCTGAATCTCCTCTTCTACCACCTGAGGAAATGGTATGGGGGCTCCTGGTGTAGTGTGGTGGGGCTGGGCTGTGCTGAAGAAATTGCCAAACAGTTCACTGAGTGCTGTCTTCTTTGCTGGGGGGAGCAGATGTTGATGCAGCTTCTGAATCATCTGCTGGGCTCCTCTCCCTGGTGCCCTCTCCAGAGGCCTGGGCCTAAAAGGTCACACAATACAGAAACACAAAACAGAAAATAAATGAGGTGTGCCTCTATTATGACTGAGGACATTTGTGACAACATCTTTGGTGAGCTATTTTTTATCATGACATATTAAAAAATAATTATATGACTTTAAATATTTAAGAATAGTGTTTAGTTTTAAACAAGTCAATGAAAACAATAAAAAAATACATATTACATTTTAGTTAAATTATTATTGTTAAAATTAATATAGCACATACCTCTGTGGGATGCTGCTGCAAGATTTGCTCAGTCAGACTTTTGAAGATCTCACTCTGGGAGAGGTCATCCAGGTGGGGTAGGGACTTGAACCTAGGATCTAGTGCAGTGCTCTGTTTCAGGAACTGTTGAGTTGCTGGGTCTGAATATCTGTCCTTGAAGTTAGCTGCAATGGCATTCTTCATATCCCTCACAGTGGGTGGATCTGTGCCAGTGGGTCTCATAGATGTCAGGATTGTGTGATGGAGGGGATGGATCAGAGATACAGTTGGCTGTTTTTCAGAACTCAGAGTAGTGGTGACTGTTTTTAAGGGCTTCAGCACCTCAACCGCTGCCTCCATGACTTTAATGTCAGAATCAGTGAGGGTGATGAGGTCTTTTACATTCTTCTTTACGCTGTCCTCTGTGAGTGCAGCATAAACTGCAGCCTGCTGCTCTAGGTAGCGCTCAATCATTTCATAGCTGGAGTTCCATCGTGTCTTAACATCATGAATTAGCTTGTGATCGGGCAGCTTGAGATCTTTTTGTTTGCCACCATAGACTGCTGCTGCAGTTGTACAGCGGTGGAAAAATGCCACTATCTTCCTGATTTTGGACAGAATACGGCTCATCTGGTTCACGTCCAAGCCCTTCTGTGATGCCAGATTGACTGTATGTGCAAAACATCCTATCTGTGGTGACATCCCAGCCTGCTTTGTGGCATTGACAACGTTTTTGGCATTATCTGTTGTCACAGGGATCTTGGTATTTGGTCTTTCTAATTTCCATTCCACTGCAGCTTTTGTCAGAACATCAGACAAATTCTCACTTGTGTGGGATTCATAGATTGGGAGAGTTTGAAGGACATGATTTTTCATCTCCCAGTTCTCATTAAGATAGTGTGCTGTTACTGTGATGTAACTTTCTGTTGCTCTAGAGGTCCAGCCATCAGTTGTAATGGCAATGGATTCAGCACAGCTCAGTCCTTCAACAATTTCAGCCTTCACATTCTCATACAATTCTGGCATCAAGGTTGTGCTCACATAAAATCCGCTTGGTATTTGCCAGCGTGGTTCTAGAACCCTGCAAAAATATCTAAAGCCAGGGCCCTGTACTAATGAAAGCGGACGCATGTCTGCTCCTATCATCACAGCAAGTGCGCTGTTTATGTCCTTAGCGCGAGCCGAATTTGGTGCAAACTTTTCTTTTTTCTTAATGGCGTCTTTGATTGAGGGCTGCGTCAGGTTTTGTGGTTCTTTCACATCTTTGTGGTGACGGCTGAGATGCTGTGCCATATTCGTTGTGTTGCTTGTGGAGGGATACGGCACTCGCATATAGCAGAGTCGACAAACAGTATGCGTCTTACTTACGACCCGTCGAGAGCCCTCACTCTCATAATGTACAGGGAAGCCAAAATATTTCCACACTTTAGACCTGTATGAAGCGGGAGGGTTTTCCAGCTCTTCTCTGGGGACAGGCTCATTCTTGGTGTCGTTGTTTACAGACGCAGTGGCCATGGTGAATTGAATTCGCTGTGTATCTCTCTGTAATATATATCTGCGGTCTGTTCGCTTTCGCTCTCATTCATTTCTGTTGTTACTCCGATCGCCTCTCCTTTTTTCTCTCGCCCATGTCGGAAGCACGCATGCGTCAAGGCAAGGTGTAGTGAGACAGTGGGAGCCCTAACGCAAATACTCCCCTCCCATGGGACACATAACTCATGTGACTCGTTCTCGTCCAATGGGACAGGAGTGTTGGTTTGGGATCTGACTGTCTGATGATAGCCTAGCCACAGCCAGCAGCCACACACACCCATAACAAAACCACATGGCTCGGAGCCTCGGACGTGCGCGGAAGTGCATCGCGACTCACGTTGTGATTTCGATACGTTGAATCGAACGTCTATTACGAGTCATTTCGATTAAAATCGTGAATCGCAACAGGCCTAATATATATATATATATATATATATATATATATATATATATATATATATATATATATATATAATATAATAATACATATACAGGCTTCCACATCCCATAATTGAGAGCGTTGCTGTCTGTGTGTGATGGGGGGCTTAAAATAGACTGCCACAGGTCATCATCTGCTCCGCCCTGAGTCGGGTGATGCCATGCTCTTGAAGTTCTTTGATCAAAAGCTGATAAACAGTCAAATAATGTGAATATTTGAAGTTATGCAGTATGGGTTAATTGTTGCTCTTGAGCTTTCCAAATGAATAAAAACAACCTCTTGACAATATCATCAATTTTCAAAGCAAGCTATATAGTTTGATCTACTCACCTCTGGGAGCATGACATCAAAGACAAAATCTAGCAAGTGAATCTCGCCTCTCTTGATGTTGTCAGATATGGTCGTTGTAACCGCAGGAGCTTGAAGATCTATTGAAGAAAAACATAGAAAGTAAACAGCTTTCAAATGTAACACCTCTGAAGGCAAAAATACTCATGATGGATGGCATTTTTACTTATGCGCTGCTCACTCCAACATAGTGTCCTTATCTTCAGATGCTGCTTGAGCCGGAGTGAGGTGGCAGGTTTCCTCCAAAGAAACATCCTGCCGGAGCGGATGTTTCCAGAAAGCAGATCATTGTGTAATGTCTGAAACCAAAGAGCAAGAGACAAACATGTAATCATCTGAAAAAGAAACGGTGGCTTTAACAACTGATAGTGCATTCAAAAGCAACCTTGATCTGTGTCTTAGAAAAGACAGCACCAATTCCTCCACTGTCAACAGCATCCTTGATCCTGCAGAGAAATAAGAAAAAGAGCAAGCCCTCATTTTTTCATCCTCTGCGTCTCGTATTTTTGACTGATACTATGTTTCTTTGATAAATTATGTTATACCGAGGATGCTCAATGGAGTCCTCGCAGCCACAGTCAAATGGCTCCATGTCAATTCCGGCACAATCTTGATGCAGCCAGCCCCTGCATGTCTTGCACTGGACCCATTTTACAAACTTTACCTCAGGGTAAAGCAGTCTGATCAAATGAGAGACAAACTTAATATTAAACACACACGCTATCCAATTGATTATACATCTGCAGCACATTTGAATGTATTAATAATTTTCCCGCATGATTCGTGCAAAAAAACTACATGTAAAAGTGGTCACTTCATGGAAAATCACTGAATAGGCCCCAATAATTGCATTTATTAAATTGAGTCTGCAACAAACCTCTCTCCTGTGGTGTCGGATGTCTGGTAGACACAGAATTTCATGGAATCTGCCATGCACACTCTTTGGACATCAGATGTCATCTGTGTCATGGTTTCCTGGACAAGTCAATTTGAAAAGTAACATCAATTACCAAATACATTGAAACAATGTTGATCCATACAACTGTGTGCATTTTGAAGGACTCCCACTGAGATAATACTGTTTTTAGAGGGCAATTTTCTAACCTCTGTGTCCTGCTGCTCGGCCTTCCTCTTAAGCCTGAAGACTGGAGTATGCTTTCCAGCAATAAGCTCCTGACATTCCTTCGTCCAGTGGGCAAAGATTTCCCCATAACTGTAATGACAATATATGACAATATATCTTTAAGTACAATATATTGATTGTCTTCCAGTTAATTAGGGCATCTAATTTACTTAAACTGTCTACCTGTTCAAAGCATTGTTTTCCAAGAGCAACAGGCACAACCATCTCCGCAAAACAGGCATGTCATGCTGAAATTGTTGTTTGTATTTAATTTTAGTGCACAATACAAAATACAACCTTGAGGATGACACTGCGTGTTGAAAAGTACTTATAACTGAGTAGTCAAACTGTGAGAAAGTTTAGGTGCATACCGCCACCTACTGTTCTGGCATCGCAAAGCCCGTCCGCTGAATGAATACAAGAATGACCTGGAAGTTATTCTCTGCCGCAAAATTGCGGAAGCATTGCGGAAGTTCATCTTCTGGGGCTGTGTCCGAAATGGCATACTGCCTACTATCTACTTACCTACTCAAGCAGTACCTACTGCATACTGACTACTCAAAGATGTTTTGAGTATGCCGCGGCTGCCCGAGCGTTTACATACAGATGCATACGAAATACCCCAGAATGCATTTCGTGCATTCTGGGAAAATTTAAATAGTCCTACCACAAGCTACACAGAACGACTGCATTCCTGACAAATTATATAAATTCATTCAATAATAATATTTTTTCTAGCGAGAAAGTAAGTGTTTACATCACGATTATGAGCCCAGTTGTTTGAAATAGTGGCTGTTTGTAAATTTGTCTTGGCGTTTTCGGAGACCGAAGCGTCCGCTTGGTGGGTGTTTGCGTCTATTTACCATAAACACCGGGCAGCAGCAGCTCCCCCTTCACGTTTCCAAATTATAGCCAAGCGTTTTCATAATCAATAACTACGCGACACAAACCGAGCAGCAGTGGATGAAAAAAAATCACACAAACACCTGTGTATCCATGGTGATAATGCTATACACCACCTGCTAGGCGTGTCAGCAGCAGAGGGCTGCAAAATGACCAACACACAACATAATTATTATGACCTTGTTCGGTTATTCCTTGGCAAATACATCATTTCTCGACTACATTCTTTCCATGTACAATGATAATTTCAGAAACCATCAGATTTTCAACCACAAGTAAGAATTAGTAAAGCTCACATACATTGTCAACTGGAAACTCCCCCGTTTGTATATTCTGAACCATGTGCTCTCTACCAATAATAATTTTTATTAATCAGAGGTCTGTGCTTAATATGAGTGACCACTTTGATGATGCATTCAGAGATGAGAAGATGCTCAAACTTGATGTAATAAATACATCTTTAATAGACACTTAAATAAATAAAGTCAATTCATACGAATAGTTAAAAACATTACCTATAATCCTAATTTAAAATACAAATAAATCTGGTAAAAAGATAAAAATATGACAAAATGATAAAAATTGTGTAATGTATACTGACTAAATATTGTTTATCTATTTATATATATATAATTATTATTGCAATCACATGCCATCTATTTCTTTTCAGCCTCGGGAAAGAAGGCCATATTACCAGCTGAGGTGCGCAATGCATTGTGGGGCAGAAGCAGTACGTGAAGCAAGCTCCGTTCCACACTCAGAAATCGAAGCCGATTGAGTATACATCCGGGCATTTCTCGCATACACAAAATTCGCATACTGTACAGTGTGAACGCACTGCCTACTCAATTCAGAGGCGGGGTTAGTAGGAGTAGTACGAGTAGTATGCCATTTCGGACACAGCCATCGTCCACCATCTTGGCTGCATCTGGGTCCCTCTCACATTTTTCTTGATTTATTCTACACTCCAGCCCAGTAGGAGGCAGTGATGGGACGTTTAAGCTGGTTTCCAATAGCCAAAGACATAAAAAAGAAGTCTATCGGAGGTGTGAGGAAGGATAACGAAAGAAGACACAAATTTAACCTTCAGTTTGTGTTCTGAAGTTTTTAGGGCGCACAGGTGGAGATGGCGGCTGTCCTGTTGCAGGTTCTGGAGCGGACAGAGTTAAACAAACTACCGAAAAGCACCCTGAACAAGTTGGAGAAGTTTGTAACGGAGCTTCAGAATGCTAACGTTGCGCTCAAAACCCAGCACGAGCGGTTTAAAGCTGATGTTGGTAAGTAGCTAACGTTACATTCAAGGGGTAGCTAGTAAGACATGAGAAGTAACCGATTCATAGAGGAAAACTTCACTTCTAAGCTTTTTTGAATGAATTAAATAAAATAAGTATAAAAAACATGTAATGGTAGTACGAATCAACAAGGCTATCAGCTACCTGCTAACGTTAGCTGTGGTGTCACATAAATGCTAACTTTGGCGGATGAAAATAAACTAAAGAATATTGTGTTATATCTACAGAAATAATAGAAGATAAACAGAAAATTGAGGAGCCATTGAACTTATTTTTTATTTTTTATTGTTTTTTCGCCGCGGTTGATGTATTTATATTCATTGTATTAAATGAAAACACGTGTTTGTTGCTGTAGGTAGAGTGGCCAGATTAGGGTTACCCAGCTAAAATGAGTATATGACCCTGAAATAATGAAACCTGGGTTTTTATCAAAACTCTTGAGGTATCTATCGAGAAACACTGCAATATAGTGTCCACCGACGTTCAAGACATGAGCTCCATCTTTGCCAAGTCAGAATACGTCTTCGATGTCAGGAAATGCTGGATGAAATCCCAAAGAGTTTGTTCTTTTTCATGTAGTGATGGATTTTAAGTGATTACTGCTGTCAAAATTTGTTGCTGTCACCTCTGTTGACATACGAGAGAACAGATACCGTTAGTCTGTGTTTGCATTGGAAATACACTTTTTTATGTGCATGTTCTCATATTGAATGCTCTATGCCCCCAGAACAACAGTACTTTGACATTGACAAGAGACTTGCTGAGAGCCAGGAGCAGATCCTGACATCCACCAGAGACTTGCTGGCACTCAAGGAAGAAAATAAGAAACTTAGTGAGTATTCCCACACTCACTATTAACCATAGACTGTATATAAAATGGACAGATTCTGCCTCCTCGCTGGGTGAAGCCACTCCGAGAACAGCACTCTCTGATGATGGGCTACAGTATAGGTCATAAATCCCGCCTCCGCCAGCAAAGCTTATGGGGCTGTGGACAAACTTTAGAAATTTATTACACAGAACAAAATTTTTTCTCCCCCCTGCTTGTGATGTTGACATGTAGTTATTGTAAGACTAGTTTGTGCTCAAGTCCTCTTTTTCTGTGAAGCTCCATTTCTAAAAGTTAATAGGGGGTACATGTTTTCTATGATTGACACCTGATACAGCCTATGGGCGTTCAGGGATTGTGTTGCTCACCCGGGGGATACGCTGTTTGAGCCGAGCATCATCACAGCGACTTTCGGCGACTGCGTGGCCGAATGTGCGCATCGCTACTGCGCAGCACTGGTTTCAGGAGTTTTTTGGCTTCAAATCTGCATACAGGCGGTAGGCGGAACCAAATTGTCCATGGTATATACAGTCTATGCTATTAACACATCTTCTCCATCCCATCCTCTGTCCTCTGTGGTGTTGAATAAAATTTGTCAACAGTGCACTCATGGCTTTACAGAGTTCTTCTGACAGTGTTTGAGTGTTTTTCATATGAATGTGGACTATTTGGTTAGTTAAATCTCAGGCATACAATAATAAGAGTTAAAAGTTTCAGTGTGTCATTAGTGTCACCGCCAGCCAGATTTGTTGTTAGAAGTAAGGACAGTGTTTTTTTATCCTGCTATCTGCCATTAGACCTGAAAGCTCCTACCTGTCACTGATGGTCTTGTTTGTTTTTGAAAACAATAAGGACGCTTAAGAGTCAGTTAATCTCTTTTATTAAACCTGCGAAAAACTCCTCACAGTGGCTTAATATATATTCTAATTTTGATCTGTGTTTTAGTAAAAACTTTGACTGTTTTATGATAGTCTACATTTAAATGAACTCTTACTGTTTGCTGAATGACTCAGACTCTTTTTATAAGTCTGAAGAAATCATTAATCACTTTTCCATTTTTCCCCATTTTCTGGAGTCCTCTTTAATCTTTTTGTGAGTTTTGTCCTTGTATTGTGTATCCACAAGGCGCGATTTATTGATGTCTTTATTTCGAGCATGTAAAATAAAAACAAATTACAGCCAAGAGAAGAGAAACATCTTTTCTGATTCTACCCCTTTTCTTGCAAGTTATTTACATCCAATTACTTCCTTAGAATCCTAAAGTGAATAATTCCTAAACCAAAAAACTATAAACATAATTACATATGCTTATGTACATCAATATAATAAATCATCACATTTAAACAGAACATCAGTGGCAATACCGTTTTGTAATTAGGATACACCCCCCTCTTCCCTTTACCTTATGAAAATCATTTCTTTGTGCATCTTTTTAAAGTGCTTTTAATTTGAACATTGCTTTAGGTCTGTATTCAGTCCCTTGGAAAAATTACTCCACAGAGTGAAATAAGGAAATTTTTCTCTGTAGTGCAAATACTTTGAGTCTTTAAATCCAATTATCCTCTTAAATTGTAAATCCCCCTCTCTTTTGAAGAACATCCTCTGGATGTATCCTGGAAGCATATTGTTCCTTACTTTGTACATTATTTGTGAAGTTTTTAAATCTACAAGGTCAAAAAACACAGACACCAAGATTATGAATTATTCTTATTGCATTGAGCATTTGTAAAAGTTTCACTCAGCCTCAGCACCATAATTCAGATAAGGTAAAATGTGTGAACTGTAAATGGTGTGTAGTGATTTGTGATTCAGAATGTTCTTAGCTTTCACCAGGACTGACAGACTTCCAGACAGTTTGGACTGGAAATGTTTTATGAGAGGTTTCCAGCAAATTTTGCAATCCCTTGTTTCACCAAGAAATTAGTGTTCATGAAACTGCTCTATGTTGACCCCTATTTGTAAATGTACTTGACTGTTAGAGTTCTCAAACAGCGTGATTTCTTAAAAATTACACCTCCAAAGTGATCATATCCAAAAGTTGCTGTAACTCCTCAGCAGGAACCAAAATATTGGCATCATCAGCAAACAAAACAAATTTAAATACTTCAGATGCAATGCAAATATCATTGATGTAAAGAATGAATATTTTGATCCCAACACTCACCCCTGGGACATCCTACAAGCAATGTCAAAACATTGAGTTTTCAACTCCTCCGTCTTCACAAATTGTTGTCTGTTTTTTTTTTAAGAACTCGTGACCCAGTTCAAGACCGCCTTATGCCATACTGTTCCAATTTATTAGAATAATAAGTCACAATTATAAACAATGTTTATCTATGAATATTTTCAATCTGTCGTTAAATAGTTTTTCTATAATTTTTGAGAGTTGTGAAAGCAGAGAAGCAGGCCTGTAATTTGTAAAGTGGTGTTTGTCTCAGGTTTTGTACAATGGAGCAGCTCTAACTGGTTTCATTTTTATAGAAAATATTCCAATTTGGAATGATAAGTTTAAAATGTGAGTTAAAGTTTTAGTTGTACCGCCAGAAACCCTTGTTACAATTTTCATCTCTGTTTCTGTTTCATTACCCTTGTTGGATGTTCTGTTTTTACAGTTGTAAACAATGTCTTTTTCCTCCCCTGCTTTGCAAAACATTGAACAAGGATTCCTTTACAAAAAAAAAAAAAAAATCATTTCCATCCTAAAATGTCTCATGGGTCTTTGCAGTTAAGTTTGGTCTGACATTTAGAAAAAAGTATAAAATGTAATTGTTTCATCTGAGTCATTAATTTTCTTCCCATTTCTTCTTTGCTTCTGTTTTTATTGGGAGTGCTACACTCCACTTTGTGTCCACAGGCTGCCTCTTTTCTCCCTTCCCTACATACAGGTCAATGGCTGCAAAAGAGTTAGGTGCCATCATAAGCTTTGTTAGGCTTTTGACAAAACAGCTAAGAGCTAGGAAGTTTTGACTTCCTACCATAGATAGTGAACAGACTTCTTTGGGGGACATGTGTACAAAAAAAAAACATTCCAGTGACAATGAAAATGATGAACAGATGCAGGGAACCTTTTTATGACTAATGATTGGTTAAAAGATGAAAACAAACAGAGATGTAACCAGTTGTCTGCCTTAACAGAGCCTTTTATATCTTCAAATTATTATCTGTCAGAACATTTATGGCACAGATTATGCCATGATTTTCATTTTCAGCTTTTATGCAGTGGTGAACAAACAAATACTTATTGTTATTATTTTTGTCAACAAAACTAATACTGCTGAAGAAACAGTGAGGTCAGCTTTGCCTAAAATACAGCATAAATACCCCAGTAATCGTTTTGAATTAGCCTGTTTAAAAATAGCAAACACCATATGTGCCAAAACATGTCAGGTTGCTAAATTTAGATAACATTGTGAAGTGCTGCTGTTCAACTTGGATGAAATGTTAATTTGCACTGTCTTTGGCTGTCGCACAGTGTCATCATGGTACAAAATACATTTTGGTATGATTTCTCTCTTAATATTTTTCTCATTGAGAGTTAAAGGTTAAAGAAAAATGTGGTACTCTCATCACAGTTCATACTAAGGAACAGACATGAATAATCTACTTTTGCTGTAAGCACCGTTTTGATGCTTCTGTCTGTGCAGATGAGGAGGTGAACACTCTGAAGGGAATAGAGGGAGAGACTTCTGAAGATAAACCACAAGAACAGGTAAACCCGCCAAATGCACTTTATGATGACGATATGTTATGTCTGTGTTGTGTTCTTTTGTTATCTATGGGCCTAAGTTGTCCTTAACTCATACAAATAGTGCATCTTTTATTATCCCGTTGATGTTGGTCCACTGTCAGTTATGGGATTCTGACATTTTTGCAGACTTTGTTTTACACTTAGTGAAGCGACCCAAAAGGCCTGGTCAATTTGTAGAAAGGCAGAGCCCACACATTCCAATTCCCCGTGCTGTTTAGGGAGTCTTGACAATGAGCACTTTTTTTTTTTTTTTATGATTGTTTTTAGCATTTTAAGTACTTTCATTGGTAGCTTATGTAACAAACCTAACAAAAATATTTAAATATTTTATTTAACCACTTCAAGCTAAATGGAATACATGTGCATGTGTATAAAACATAATGAAGCATTGTGTTTCAATTTTAAGCTGCTTTAGTTAAGCAGCTTAAAACTGTTGATAGAATCAAATCAACAGTCATTAGCTGTGAATTACAAATGCAGTGATCTCTGTGCACAAACCTCTGGAAATTACAAGGGCCTTTTCAAATTACCCTAAAAGGCATCCTTGAATTGTCAATCAAATCGAATTGTATTTGATTTACATGTCTACAAACTAAACTTAATAACTCAATATTAATAGTATTCAAGAATTTATTAATTGTCTGTGTGTGTGTGTCTGTCTCTGTCTGTGCGCGCGCGCATGTGTGCATGTGTGTGTGCACGCGCATGTGCTGGTGTGGGTGTTTGTTTCTTCACAGACAAAGGCTAAGTATGAAATTGAGGCAGAGAGAAGAGAGCTGGCACGGCTGCTAGAGAAAAGGACTCAGGAAGTGGAAAACCTTACAGGTAAAATACTGGATTTAGGCACAGGACATGCACACACACATACACATACACAAACACACACACACACACGTGCATGTATGTACGTCTGCACACAACCTGTAGTCTTAAGTCTCTTTTGACATAAGCTCAGTCATCTTATTCACCTAGACACCAACTGTTGACCCTAAAACTTGCTTTTGCTTGTCTTCATTGTTAGATAAGTGGAAATGCTGCCACAGCATTTCCACCTATTGAGATCCAGTTCTTTTTTAAGCGGAAATGCTGACACAGAATTTCCACTTATTGATATTCCACTTTCTTTATCACAATTATTATTTTTTTCTTTCTTGCCTTTTTTGGCCCCTTTTAACTCCTTTACACTTTATGCCATTGTCACCATTCAATCTTTTCCTAATGCACTCCTTCAGGACACTATAGTATCTACTTCTCACCTTCATACCATTTATGCTTTTTGCAGTATGTCACTTTTTGTGCTAAAATTTGTACTATACAAATGAAATGGGGAAATTTTGGCCAATTTGCCTAAAGCACAAAGACATTCTCATCCTTAGTTCGGCATACTTTCACCTACAGATCTAATTTTTGCTTTAAAATGTTCACAATCTTGTCTGCTATTATATTCTACCCTTTTTGCACAATTTACCTTTGAGCACCTCCAGGTTTTCAGCCCTTTCAGCCTTTTACAATGAGTGTGTATTGGAAATGTTAGAGCGGGTGATATCATCACTAGAGCAGGGAGATTGTTTTGGATTGGCTAAACCAAGTGTGAATATTTTGCACCCGTGGCCACAATTTTCGCTCCACAGACATAAAAAATACATCAAACTGTAGGTAAATTAGTCCTGCTTCTCACAAAAGGGGTCTCAAGTCATCATATTGTAATACTCATTCAGGAGGTGAGTAGATTTCCAAGGTGTGCAGAGATTCTGCCCATTAAAGGTGGGGTAGGCAGGATCTGAGGAAGTGCCAGTTTTGGGGAGAAATCTTGATTGTAAACACTACTCCTCCCAACCAGTTTTCCCCTCAGTTCCTTCTCTCCCCGCTGTCTCTGCTCTAGCAAGCCCAGCCCACAAACAAACACTCCTGCACGCTCGTATCGTTCCAATTAAATTCAGATATAATGCAGATAAATACTTCAGATAATTACAAATGGGGCCCAGTCAACGTGAAAGTAAACGGCATTGGTGCTACTGTAGATGCCAACAGACTACCAGCAAACACACTAGCCCTCATTTATCAATCTTGCGCAGATCTGAGCGCAGGAATTCATCATACGATAGGACACGTGAGATTAATGAAAGGGTTCATATCTGACCAATCCCAGTTTACGTATGATCGGGTCTTGAAAAATGTGGCGTCTGAAATTGATCATCATTAACATGTCACGCCCTTAAATATTTGTGGCTCAGAAGCCTCGCCCACTGAGGTCAAACATGAAAGAGGAGAAATATTAAACTGATTCAAAACTTTTCCGAGCTGAAAGTGGATATCCTTGCATCTGTTGTGGAAACTAACAATGATTTGCTCTTTGGAAGCATCCGAACTGGTATAAAAGCAGTCCAGAAAACTCCTGTCTGGAGCAGGATTATGGTTGTAGTGAACAGCGCTGCCGCTGAATAGCGGACAGTGGCTGAAGTTTGAATAAATCATTAGTCAATAAGTTGCTCATGATGATAAATTAATATCTCATACATGCCTCATATTTTTTTTTATTGCCATTACATAGGTTACGTTGCACCTATCACTGAAAGTATTTACTTTTAATTTGTTGCGTCTTTGTAATGTAGAGCAGACTAGAGAGTCTGACAGAGGCTGAACAAAAATAATTATTAACCTCACCAAATGGTGTGTTGCTGCCCCAGAGGCACATTTTATGGATTTCTATTGGATTTTTATCACTGATTAAATAGCAAGAGCACTTTCTAGACTTATACTTTACATGTCAGAATCCATCGATAAAGTCCTGTCTCCTCTGTACAGCACCTTTTGTGGAGTCTCTCCTTGTTATTGTTCTTTGGGCATCGGGTCTTCACGTTGCACCGGCACAGCCAACGGCACTCCATTCGCCAGTGCAACATTTTGCAAAACTGTACTGGCCCAAATGATGTCCCACACCCTTTTAGGAGTGTACAACAACGTCCCCGCTGCTGGGTCAAGACAGAGACACCTGCCTTTTAGGAGTCAAACGCAGCACTCCACAGTGGCGCGTGTGTGCATAATGTTAAAACGGCGCTCCTGCTCTGTGGCAGTGTTTCTGGGCAAAGTTATCAAATAGGCCTATTTACTAAGGACATAACAAATTAATTTCACTTCATTTTATTTACGTCTTAATCTTTAATGAAATCTGGCTGATTGTGCTTAGTGACAGGTTTGTAAATCAATTATTTTGAGACAGACATTTGCTGCACCGCAGATCCACACTGACTTAAACTTGTGTACACGATGTCAGACCTGTCATGAGATTTGGTCGTAGTGTACGCTCACGTGCAGATTAATAAATGCCGATCCTCACGTCAAAATTTTCATACGCAAGGTGTACGCAGGTTTTCTGCTATACGCAAGCTTGATAAATGAGGGCCAATGTTTGCAGGACTTCAACAACTAGGATTAAGTGACATACTCCAGGACCCAAGCAAAACAGTTTAGCAGCACTACAACACGCAGCTGAGGCCTGTACTACAAAACTAGATTAACACATCCAGAATAACTCTGCGACAACTCGCTCAACTTCACCGGATCTCCGCGATCCCGATCAGCTGTACTACGAAGCCGGTTATCAACTCAATAACTGAATCCAGGTGTGGCCACTTCAGATCTGTGCGCGCACACGTAAAGGGGGTGAGGTCAGTGCCACCGGACCAATCTCCACAATGGAGAAGGCTGCACGTCATTTTTCACAGCCGAGGAACAGAGCATTATTTTACGCAAATACGAGGAGTACCGCAACATTATAACAGTGAGGAGCAGGACAGCCGCAGCCGCTAAAAGCTGGAGGGACTGCTGGCAAAAAAATAATCGATTGTGTAAATTACATTTGTGTGTTCATAAATTTATGGCCCCCTAATATGTTGTCATGCACCGTGTGTGATAACCTCCATCATTGACCTCATTATTTCAGATCTAACAGCAGTGGGGGAAAGAGTACGTGGGAGCAAATAAAAATAAACCTAAAAAACATCCTTTAAAGTAGTTTGTAAGTTTATTGGAAGATTTTATTTGTACACATTTCAACGCGTAAACAGCGATTTCCTCACTCTGCCTTTTTTTCTTTTTTTCTCCATCATCTGATGGTCACGTCATCTGCAGACACATTTGGGGTTAAGAGTTTTCTTATCTGCTTCAATAAATTCTGAATGATGACTGATATTCCGCATGAAATTGGAACCTGGAGCTTGGCAAATATTTGTGCATTGCTTAGACTACCTGAAGATTGAGGCCGTCCGAGGAAAACCTGAACGTCATCAGGTAAATCAAACGGATTTAAACGATCATGAATATGACGCTCTCGGCGAAGCGCTCCTCTCACTATCCATGTAACGATGTCCTCGGGATCCGGCAAAAGTGGGCAAGCCAGTTACCGGGGCAACGGACCCGGATAAAAAGAGATCCACCTTTGTAGTACGGAAAACCCAGAAGTTATCCAGAAGTTATCTTGCTATGACCAAATCCAGCTTCGTAATACAGGCCTCTGGTCTCGTTTGACAAGAAACACTTCTGTTACACTTGGCTTACTTTGTTAAAGCGGTTTACCTGTCCAGCAGAAAGGTTACAGGGTCCGTAAGATCCCGAAGCGTCCCCCATCATTGTTGACCGGCTTCTTAGATCTTGTCCTGTCTATCTCTGTTTTAAGCGCTGTTATTCAGCCAGAGTCTCTGGTATTTAGTTCGTTTTCTTGCTTGTGTTGGTGGTTGTGGCTAAAGGAGGATTCAGACAATTTTCCATACTTTCTGGTTGGTTTCTACTGTCTGATATTGTAGCATGCAAACTTTCTTTGGGCTCTTGAACGACACAGGGAAGCAGCGTCTGCCTCACAACATGAGGGACCAGCATCTGCCTCACAACCAATCAGCACTAAGGAGCAGCGTCCGCCTCACAACCAATCAGGATGGGGGAGGCGGAAGGGAAATTCAATTGTCTGTTTTCTCACGTAATATGTGTATAAAAGTTATCTATTATTTACAAAAGAGTTATAAAGCCTGATGGCCTGATGGAGCAGTCCACCACCATTGGCCCTTTGGTCCATCAAGGTGTTGTGAAGTGGGTGATCCATGTTCTTGAGAATAGTCTCCACCTTCCTCAGTGTAGATCTCTCCACCACATCCTTCACTGAGTCCAGCTTGAGTCCTACCACAGAGCCAGCCTTTTTAACCAGTTTGTTAAGACATCTTGCATCTTTGTGTTTGATGCTTCCTTCCCAGCAGACTGCAGCGTAGAACAGCACACTTGCCACCACAGACTGATAAAACATCTGCAGCGTCTTACTACAAATGTCTATTGATCGGAGTCTTCTCAGGCAAAAGAGGTGGCTCTGCCCCTTTCTGTAGATGTAGTCTATATTTTTAGACCAATCCAACTTATTATCCAGATGTACACCTAGGTATTTATATGATGTCACCATTTCAATGTCCATTCCACAGGTGTTCACTGGCTGAAGAGGGGGTTTGGATCTACGGAAGTCTATGACTATCTCCCTTGTCTTTGAGATGTTGAGGAGGAGGCCGTTTTTGTGACTCCAGTCACTGAAGGCTCTTATTAGATCTCTGTATTCAGCTTCTTGTCCATTTCTGATACATGCCACAATAGTGGAGTCATCTGAGTATTTCTGGATGTGGCAGGACTCAGTACTGTATTTGAAGTCTGACGTCTACAGTGCGAACTGGAATGGCACCAGCACTGTCCCTTGTGGAGCCCCTGTACTGCTCATTAATGTCCCAGAAACACAGTTCCCCAGCCTGACAAACTGTGGTCTTCCTGTCAGGGAATCTGCGATCCAGGAAACACAGGAAGGATCCACTCCCATCTCTGTGAGCTTCTCTTTGAGTATGGTGGGTTGGATGGTGTTGAATGCACTTGAAAAGTCAAAGAACATGATTCTCACATAAACCCCAGGTTCCTCCAGATGAGACAGGGCACGGTGAATCATGTAGAGGACAGCATCATCCACTTCAATGTGTTCTTTGTATGCCAACTTAAGGGAGTCCAGTTTATCTTTGACCTCAGACCTCAGAAGGCGTAGAATCAGCCGCTCCAGGGTTTTCATGATGTGTGAAGTGAGGGCCACTGGTCTGTAGTCATTGAGTTCAGCAAGACATTTTGTTTTTGGTACTGGCACAATGCAGGATGTTTTCCACAGAGTAGCTACCCGCCCCAGCTGTAGACTCAGGCTGAAGATCCTGTGGAGAGGTTGACACAGTTTTGCAGCACAGTCTCTAAGCAGCTTTGGACACACACCATCTGGACCAGCTGCCTTCCCAGGACAAAGTCTTCCAAGCTCCATCCTCACCTCTATTTCGGTGACTGACAAGGACGGAAGGGGAGAAGTTGTAGTGGAGATTTTGTTGTGGAGAAGAAGGTGGAGTGGCAGTGAAAGTGGGAGTGACAGCAGTGTCAAATCTGTTGAAGAACAGGTTGAGTTCATCAGCTCTTTCCACATCACCCACCACTGACTGTCTTTTCTTTTTACTGCTGTGTCCAGAGATGGTACTGAGTCCTCTCCACGCTTCACTGATGTTGCTGTGTTGTAGATTATTCTCTATCTTCTTTTTGTACTCCAGCTTTGCCATCTTCAGTCTTCTCTTCAACTCTTGTTGCACTTGTTTGAGTTGTTCTTTGTCACCATCTTTAAAAGCTTTCTTTTTCTGGTTAAGGATTGCTTTTATGTCTCTTGTGATCCAGGGTTTGTTGTTAGGGAAACAGCAAACAGTTTTTGTGGGTATAACTGTGTCTTTACAGAAGTTGACATAATCAGTAAAGCAGTCAACCTGTTTATCAATGTTCATACTATGCTGTTTCCAGCAGCACATTCCAGTCTGTTGATTTAAAACAGTCCCTTAGAGCTTCAGTGGCTTGAGGTGTTTTGACTTTGGTCACAGGCTGCCTCAGCACACAAGGTCTGTAACAGGTTTGCAGATAGACCAAGTTATGATCTGACTTGCCCAGTGGTGGTAAGGCAGTGGCTCTGTAGGCTTCTTTGACGTTGGCATACAGCAGATCCAGGGTTTTGTTATCTCTGGTAGGACAGTTCACAAACTGTGTGAATCCAGTCAGGTGAGAGGAGAGGGTGACATGGTTGAAGTCTCCCGATATTATTATTAATGCCTCAGGGTTTTGAGTCTGTAGCCTGGCAACACTATTTTGCAAAACATCGCAACATTCCTCAGTTGATTTGGGTGGAATGTAAACAACTACTGTTATGATATGACTAAATTCTCTCGAAACATAATATGGCCGAAGAGCAACTGCCAATAGTTCAATATCTGGACAACACAACTTCTCCTTGACAGTTATGTGTGAAGGGTTACACCATCTCTGGTTGACAAATAAAGCCAGACCTCCTCCTTTCTTCTGGCCACTAGCTTGAGCATCTCTATCTGACCTTATTAGAGTGAAGCCAGGTAGATCTACACTGGAGTCCGAGTTGTTTTGATTCCACCAGATTTCAGTAAAACACAGGAAACTGCACTCACAGTATGCTTTCTCAGTCTTCACCAATATCTCCAGCTTTTGCTGGGCAGAGAGTTGACGTTTCCCATGATGATTGATGAAAGAAAGGGTTTATATTGCCTCCTCCTAGCATTCAGCTTTGCCTTCACCTTTGCACCAGCATGGCAACCACGATAACACCTCCTAATGTCTTCTGAAATTGTATGTTGTTGTCCAGATTTGCTTTTCCTCAATGAAAGGAGCTGTTCTGTTGAGTAGGCATGTGCCGATATAAAAATTTGATATCACGATATTAATGGCCCAAAATAACACGATTCACGATATTATCACGATATTAGTGCATTGCCCTTAACATTATTCAAAATGGTAAAAAAAAAAGCGAAATTCTTTACCTTCTCTGTGCACAGCATGACACGCACAAACAATATGAGCAAGAGGCAGCTAACGCGACGTTGGGAGCATTAGCTTTTTGGGGCTAAAGTTAGCAGAAGCGTCACTAACGTTGTCAATAATAGGTAGTAGAGTAGACCAAACTTGTTGCGGTCATGTTGTTTTTACCTTGATTTGGGCGAACGATGCTGGATGGTGTTCACGGAGGTGGGCACGTAGGTTTGAAGTGTTAGACAACAGGGCTGCAACTTCCTTACGGCATAACCTGCAGATTGGTGTCAGGTTTACCTGCTCCATCTGTTTTGTGAAGCCGTAAAACGTCCATACTGCCAACGAAACCTTTTTGATAGGAGGATACAGTCGAGGCGTTTCGTCATTCTCAGTCTCTGACTGTTCTTGGTCCGGTGTTATGCCGTAGAATGCACCCTACTGTTGAGCGCACCCCTGATGGGAGCGCGGTTGAAAGTACATAACAAGACGAAATAATCAAAGTTTTCCTTACCGTTGGGTGGATTTAAAAGCGTGTGCCTTTAACAATTTCATTCAGACTATTCAGATAAGCTGAAAACAATAGCCCTCTGATTTGGAATATTTGCTGTCCCGAAAATATGATGCTCTCTACCTTGAGAGTTTACTGTACAGTTTATGTCCCTTAGTACATCTCTATATGTGCATTTTTGGGACACATAAAAACATAACGAAAGTTTGCTGCTCCATTTGACATGTTGTCATGATCCAATACCCATGTTTTTTAAAATATCAGATCATATCTCCTCCACTTTAAGAAGCTAATGAGCGGATGGGATGCATCGTGAACACGCTCCAACAGTGCTTTGAGTGGCCGCAATGCATTGTGGGTGGCCGTGCATTTTGTTGTAAAATTTGTTCATTTTCTCTTTAAATGTTCCCGTTTTTGTTAGGCTGGCATTAATGTATTTAATTTGAGAGTTTTTTTGGATTTGAGACTACTTTTGTGGTGGTTTGTTTGTACATTTTGCTACCGAGGCTTTGACACTGTGGGTAAGACTACAAGCAGGTTAGGTTGGTAAGTACTCGGCTTCTCTCGCCTCAGCTGAGTGTCGCTGTCACTCTTTTTTACATTATAATTGTGGAACGATTTTAACAGTACCCCACGATTTCATAATCGTGGCCGTTTAATATCGCATATCGCGATTATATTGTATATCCGCACATCCCTAGTCTTGAGTAAACTCTTTGCCCAGCAGAAGTATCCATCAGCAGCCAACAAAATTACAACAAAAATATGAAAGAAATCTAGCATAAATTACAAAAATTACAGATAATACAGAGACCAGACTTGCAGCAACCTCTAGGTTCAAGTGCATCATTTGAATGAAGAGCGCTCTGAAATTTTAAAATGTTGACTACATAGATATAACAAAACACAGCGATAACGTGATATTCCCAAAGGTCATCAATAACTTATTGCTATTGAGTGATATTGAAAGCTTTTTTGTATATACACCACAAAAAAGATGTTTCCTTAATGGATTCCTGCCTACCCCACCTTTAACACTCATCTTATTTTTTGGCCAGGAAACCCTGACGCTCACATAACTTTGCACTTTTTAACTCGCTGTTGTGGCTACATTTTTGCCAATACGGATGCAATAAATACATCATTGTCTTAACGAGAGTATCTGATTTCTTATAATGGTGTTATTTTTGTGATATGGTCTAAGGAAATTTTGCTAGGGAAAGAATGTCAGAGGGTAAGTTCATTGAAATAGGAAAACTTCTCATGGGCTGTGTGCTTTGATAATCAAGACTCAAGCTTGCTCACACACACACACACACACACACACACACACACACACACACACACACACACACACACACTGTTACCGTGTGTGCATTATTCTTTTTCTATCTGTGAGAGCTACACCCACATTTTTATTATGTTGTATTGTCCAGCTCTTCAGCAGTTTTAAAATGCAGATAACCTCTTCTTCTACTTTAGCTTTTCAACAATTTCTACATTCATACCATAGACTGTATATAGAATGGACAGCATCTGCCTCCTTGTTGGGTGAAGCCACTCCGAGAACGGCACCCTCTGTTCATTTCCAGGAAATGAACAGAAAACGCGGAATTACCGAGAGCTTTTTGGCTTCAAACCTGTGTACTGGCGGAAGGCGGAACCAAGTTGCCCATAGTATATACAGTCTATGATTCATACAACTTCTTCACTTTAACATTTCTGACATTCACAGTTCTCACAAGTTCTTCTACTTAGGCTATTCTACAATTTCTACATTCATGCAATTTCTTCTACCGCACCTTTTCTGCAGTTTTTCCATTCATACTGTTTTCCTTTTTCCAGCAGCTGTGCATGGCTTTTTCAGCACTATGCATTTTCCAGCATTTTCTGCAAGGAAATGCAATTATTCTGGTTGACCCAAAAGACTGTCTTGAATTTCCAAAACCTCCCATTTGTTCATGTTGGAGTTTACAGCCCTTTTTTTTTTTCCTCTCCCTTTTCACTTTGATTCATGTCTAGTTGGTTTTCTGTTAAAGGGACAGCAGCTGAAATGAGGTGTTTTTGACAGAGGCTAAAATAATGGTATTTTGATACAACAGAGTGAATAACAGCAAAGCTTTTTTGATCCGAAAATCATCTGGAACTGTGAAAGAATAAGAAGAACTTTATTAATCTCCGAAGGGAAATTCAATTCAATTCAAAATTCAATTCTGACTCAACAGGAATCAGAGAGGACATAAGAGTCTGAAAAAAATGCATGATACCCCCCTTTTAATGGAGAGTTCCAGCCACACACACCTAGCTGCTTTGTAGCACACTTCTTTACATAAATGTGTATGTATCAAGGAAGCAATATTTGGTAGTACAACACTGTGAACCTTGAAGAGAATCAGGAGTGTGGTAGTGTTGCTCCTGTCTGCAGCAGTTGATAACCTAGCTTCGTTGCCAGTCCTCCAGCTGATTTCTCAACAATGTGGCGGAGCCAACTGGCATCTCCTGCAGTTTAAAAAATCACTATTGAGAAGTACCTTATACAGTCACTCTTCAAAATAATGATAGAAATGTACCCTCATTTCCTGAAACTTAAGTTGGAGTTACTGTTTTATTTTGTTTATAAATATTATTCTTGTTTACAGAGGATGTTCATCGTCTGAATGAGAAGCTGACTGAAACAAGCAAAGTTAAACTGGAGCTGCAGCTAAAGCTGGATGAAGTGCAGTCATCTGAGGCTTCTGTGAAGGTAAACTCAAGAGGCATGAACTACAAAGCAGAATTTAGGATTTGCAAGTTAATGTCTGGAATTATTGTGAGAACATTTGTACAAGTATTCGAAGTTGTAACAACCTGAATTTTTTTATTTGTATGACACAAAAGTAAGCCAACTGACTGATTTAAATAATCAGTAAATATTCAAGCCTGTTTGCTGTTTTTGTTTGAAGTCCTTTTTAAGGGATATATTTGTAGCTGCAGTGGGAGACAAGGTCTACAGGCTATACACACAAATACACAAAGGGTCTAACGATAACGAAAATTATATATTCTATAATGGCAAAAAAGTGCTAATGCGCCATCATTGGAAGGATGCACACAAAGCTGCCGTTCATGCTCTGCTGCACACCTCTCTGCCCAGTGCAACAACCACCACAACAGAGTGGGTCAAGTGTTACATAATGTGTTCTATTGAATAAATTGAAAACATTGAAATGAAAGAAAATATGTGCCGTTAAACAATTCATATTTTTAACCAGAATAATCACAGGGTTGCTGTCGCTTAATTTCAATCAATCACGGTTAAATTCAATTTATTTTTAATCTAAATTAATCGTGTTTTATATTGCATGAGCAGAGAGACTTAAATAAGAAGGGACTATATATGCACAATGTGTTAAGTAAACATCTATGCTTTGGGTAATGTGGTGGTTTGGTCTGGAAGTGCTTTGGTGAAGAGAAAACCTCTTACTGCAGAGTGTGTGCAGCACTTTATGTCGGTCAACTGTTCCGTTATGGTTTTTTGTACTCAGATTCCCCATGTTCAAAGCGTCTTCCATAGTGACATGGCTCGAGACTGTGACCAAAATTGTGCATGAGACCTTTATTTCAGCATGTTCAAGTAAGAATTCCATCTAGTCGCGTTTGTACAAGTGCATATGTTTCAATGCTCACTCTAACACATTAAGACATTATGTTTGAACGTTGCTGTCTTTTTCACTGGCTTGGTCAGTCTTCTCCACCTGTACTCCCTCTTACTCTGAGGATAGAGCGCTGTTATGTACAAGTGCAGCCCGTATGTGCATTACACACCAAAGAAAGACAGAAATTCACGACAAGTGTTTCACTATTTCCGAAAATGAAGCAGTCTATTGCTGACTATTTAAAAAACATAATGAGGAGTAACAGGAGAAGGCTGGTGGTGAGGGAGAGCCAACAGAAGATGCCAAATCAGACGGTACTGATGATGAGAAGGATAGGGAGAAACTGGTCAAGCAGCAGGTGAAAAAAAAAATACTGCGTTAACCTCAATGGCTTACTCAGTACCTGTGGTTGCAGTACAAGGGAAAAGCTGTTGTCTGTTAAATGTGGACAGTATGGCCTGTCTATTGCAGGCAACTCTGTACTACTTAAGTGTAGAGGCCTGACTAAGTTGTTTTATTCTGCAGCCTGTCACTCCAGCATCAACTGCCCATTTGCACCTTACATAAATGCAAACTAACAGAAAAGCTGTTCAAAGTCACCCTCTTCCTTCAAAATGCTTTTGATTTTTAGAATCTAAATAGTGTAGGTTAAAACCTTTCTACAACTTGAAGGCTTTATTGTACAACATTACTTACCCTTGGGATAAGAGCATTAACACACAATACTCCTTTTTAATAAAAAAAACTTTGGGAAGTGACTGATAAAAAAAGGCCCCTAGATGTGTTGTATGGTGGGTTGCTTGTTGGGTTATATGATTTAGAGTAGAAAACATTTTCAGTCAAAAGATTTCCTTTTTCTGTTAAATCCCTGAATACTTATCTTTATGCCTTTTTAAAGGAAACCCTGGATATTCTTGACTCCTCAGCAAAATAGTCGCTGAAGCAGGAGGAAAAATGTCTGAATCCAAATTTTTGACTGAACCAGAAAAAAATTCAGAACACCATACTGTTGATGTGCTTTTCTTAGTCATGTACCCTGATTTTGTTTGTTGTAGCACAAAGAAAAGCGTATGGAGCAGGAAAAGGAGCTGCTGGAAAAGAAAGTTGAGTGGCTGACTGCTGAACTGAGGGCAAAAACTGAGGAACTGCTGAATAGCAACAGACAGAAAGACAAAGAAATACTGGAGCTAAAGGGAAATCTGAAGACCAGCGAGGAGCAGGTAACAAAAAAACAATATGCTACAGTAGACGATTATTGTATAAAGAAATGGAATATTTTCGTTATGTTTATTTTTCAGTAACTTTTGTGTCTCTTTGGTAATGTTTTCTTCTCTTAGGTGACAAGACTTGAAAGTCAGCTGACCTCACTGAAGGACACAAGTGAAAATCAGAATATGAGAGCAGCAGACCTCAACAATAAACTGAAACAGGTGATACAAAGCCACATGATGAACATTTTCTATTTTGTTGTTGGTATCTGTTGGCTGGAGCTGAGGGTTTTCCATCTCTGTGAAGACCCCCAACTCTTAAACTGCTCTGACGTTTAAGATTAGAGATTTTTGTGATCTTAAAGTGGTTGCAGAATTCTTAACAACCTACTTCAAAGCCTCAGGGACACCAAGCTGGAGAAAACTTAACATACCCTTGTAGGCACAAAAGAAATGTACTTTTGAGGTTTCTTGTTTTTGTTAGTTTTTTTTTTATTAAAGCAAAAAAGGTAAAACATTTGGCTTACGTTCATGGCTTTTTAGGCAAAAGATGACCAGATTGTCATGGAGGAAAAATACCGCAATGAGCTCAATGCCCATAAAAAGTTATCCTCTCTCTACAAGGTAAGATACCCCAGGATCTTTATGTACATTGTTCTCTATAATTTTTTTCTTGATGTGGTTTAAATGTAAGGTCTTTATGTTTTGATGCAGGGGGCAGCAACAGAAATGGAGACAAAGAACCAAGAACTGAGCAGAGTAGTAGAGGAACTTGGCAAGACTGTCAAAGATACTGTGGAAGGTATGACTCAAGTTGGTCTGTGATCATAAAGTTTTCATATTTTTGATGATAGTTATCCAACCAATTTGTTGTCTGGATTTTAAATGACTAAGAATTTCTAAATTGAAACAGGGCTTCATGCTGACTTTTTTTCTTAAGGAGCACATGTGTTTCCAAATTTCATGAAGTCAAAAAATTATATTTTTCGCTTCAAGTCAAAGCTTCCTGGTCACAACAAAAAAGTGAATGAAACTTGGAACACAAGATTTCCATGCCTGTATTCCGATCTCCGACTTCTGTTTAAAGCCAAATCACAGAAAGTCAAATACTGAGAAGTTTTTTCACTCGCCAATTTTATGATCAAAACAGAAAATGGCTTGTTTTTTTTTATTTATTTTTTTTATGTTTTCTGATTCCCTACTGGTATATTTCTATTTTTTCATTTTAACCCAAAAACTGTTGGCCAACAAGTACACAGACTGGCAAAGCTCCGCTGATTCTTTTAAATCTTACTGCTCCGTGCTGAAACCTGACACCATAGTCTTGCTACTTCCTGGCACATGTTCATACTAACAGTGATTAGAGTTAACTGAGGACTGAGAGTTGTGTGTGTGAGTGTGCCTGTGAAGATACACATGCAGCAGAGCGAAGGGACAGAGAAAAGCGAGGAAGCAAATTCTGTATCTTGTCCTTATACTGCAGATTTTTTCACTCCTGCAGTCACTTTTGTCAACTTGTAACACAAATTCTGTGGGTAAATTAGAATTTGCTCTCTTAACTGCTGAAATTTTGATATGAGAGGGCAAGAAGTTTATTTAGACACGTTAGGGATACAATGCACACTACAGTTGGTTCTATGATCTCTGTGCTTTGGACGATCGTCACTTTTTAATGATTCATGATCTGAGATTGTCAGATTGCCCGCCCTTAGTTCAGGGTAAGGAATACTGCTGTTTGACTCCAAAGAACTGGCTGTGTAAGCCTGGACTGACTGTGTTAGACAATTTTGATGTGTCTGTTGATCTGAATTTTAGTGTGACGGTTGGCTGAATTGCATAGATTGTAAGACTTGATTAAGTCACACGTCATCCAATTTAGGGGAATATTCTTTATGCTGAATGCATCTGCACTCAGCGTTTATTCATGTACTACGTATCCGTTTAAGGTACACGTTTGTGAAGTTAAAAACATATCACATACTTAGTGTACAGCCTCAGGATGTGGGACTTAAGGTGAAACCATCCATGAATTGTAAGAATAAGAATAAGAAGAACTTTATTAATCCCCGAAGGGAAATTCAAGGAGTGTCCTTGACTTGATATCAGTGGCTCTCATCTCTCCCAGTGGCCTAGGTATTATACCTGTGGGGTATCTGGCAGGGCATAGGTATTCATGGCCCGAATCTTATTCTTCCCATTCAGCTGACTCGTAAAGGGATATTCTGGCATAAAATTAAGTTAGGGTTAAACACACCATAACACCGAGCTAGACACCCTCTCAAGAGACGAATGTTGCCGACTGCTTGCTTCTCTAGTTATACCAGCTTTAGTAAGGACTGCATGATAGCAATACACAGCGGTCTACGTCCCTATGCGCACACCTCAAACCAAAAAGCTACACCAAACTTCATAAACAGTACATATAGGGTCCCAGCCATAGCACTAGCCACTGAACATCTTTCTAGCTTTTTAGCTTGACCAAACACAACTCATCCTCTCTCTTCCAGCAGCCGCTTATCCATAGCCACTTTGTAAACTAGGGGTACACCGAAATGAAAAATCTTGGCCAAAACTGAAAGAATTTTTTATGCCAATTATTAGTACCATTGCATTTATGGCTATGACCAATTGAAATAGCAGGAATTATTTATTATAATTATTGTTATTATTATTAAAAGTTTTTCATCTGAAAAACCAACTAGACGGGCTCAAAAACTCCTGAAATTTGGCAGACGGTCCAGCTTAAATTTGTGTATTTTGCCATGCCCCTACACACATGAGAAAAAAATGACTGGCTGGTGCACTGCACAGTTTTCATGCTCAAGGAGTTTCCTGTATAACTTCCTGCACACTGGTTTCACCTTCACCAGATTTAAGTCATTTAATAGCGCCAGACAATTTGACACCAAACTTGCATCTGTATATTGTAGCACCACCTGGTGACAAAGGCAAACGCATTTTTTAGTTAATGGCCTGTAAGTCCTTCTTTATTGATGGGATTTGGCTGAGATTGGTTCAGGACATACCTGATGGGGTACCAGACAGGCAAGAAAATCAGCACCGTGTTTGGTTTAACTGTGCCTAGGTGGCACTACGAAATGTCTCAAAAAATAAAAATAAAAAAAAGCAATCTTTGATAATGCAGTAGATATGCATAGTCACATGACTTTTGGTTGTACCTATTTATCATTCAACTTAATTTCAGGCCTATCCACAGGATGGTCCATATCACAAAAAGAAATTAAAATAAAATACACATACAGCAAAATAAACACAAGAAGAAAAAAAAATACTTGAAAAAGGCACAAGCACCAATGGCTCCACAGCTTTGAGACAAACCTGACCAAGCTGTGTTGAGGATTGCATATTACAGTAATTATGGTGTTTTCAGAGACATCAAATTTACACATAAATCTGTACATTTACTTACGAAGCACTGTGGGGCTTGTCAGTACACCAACACTTACAAACTTGACTTGCGCTACAGCTCCTCAGAGCTCTGAGCAGCAGCCTCATACCATCATTGTAGGCTGCAGTAAGCCATCTAAGGCTGCTCTGTGGGCAGCATAGAAGGGGATGCAGTAGGTTTCAAGTAGCGCTACCTTCACTGGCACAGAGCACATGTTAAATTTACGACATAACATATTTGCTTGAGCATACAGCACACTGCCTATCCATGTCTTGGTTGTCAGAAGGGTCATTAGATAGATATTTAACTTCTGACACCGTTTTTAAAAACATTTTCTTATAGTTCACGCTGTCAAAAGCCTCTGAGGCATCAATAAAACACAAATCATTGACATGCTTTGCCTATTGTAATCGTCTAAAATCTCTTTCAGAGCAAAAAATACACATCAGTGCTATGTTTATGTTTATATCTAAACTGGTTATCAGAAGTGAGGATATAGTCCTCTAATCTACTACGTAAAATTTACTGTAGACGTTTATGCTTGCTTGGGCTTTTGGTCTATAGTTGTCAGAGCTGTTAAGCTTGCCAGCCTTGTCTTTTATGACTGGAACAAGTAGAACAGTCAGGATATAATCTGGTTGAGTGCCATGAACCAGACATCCAGTAAAACATAGGCTAAGCTGGGGACAAAATTTCTTGCTAGCATGTTTCATGTGTTCGGCTGTTATATTATCCATTCTACAAGCTTCGTTGTCACTGAGCTTCATGATAGCTTCATGTACTTAGAAGGGAGTAATAATCACCCCGTCATCAAAAACTACATTGCCAATGGCAGCATCATTACTTTTAACACAGTTGAACAGCTCTTTATATTTCTTCTGCCACAACTGCAAGACTTCATCCGAGCTACTCACATCATCTATATTACAAAGTAGAGAGGTTTTACTGTTATTAATTACTCTTGTTCTTTTCCAGAAATCATTTACAGTGTTGCTTTGGAGCTTCTTAGCTAGTGAATCAGATCTAAAGGTGTTCTTGTGTCTTTTGGGTAACAAAGAACATATTTAAATTGAGCATTAACATTCTTCTTGTGTTCAGATATTGGGCTGTGCCTGGCCTTGCCTGACTCAACCCATAGCTTTAAGGCCTTCCTGGCCTTTGCATAAAGACCTTCTCCTTGGTCAGTCCAACCTGGTTTCAAGTACCCAGCTTTCAACTTTTTCTTTACAAGAGGCTTATAGACATATGGATTCTACAATGCAATCATACAGTTAGCACAAGAGTTTAGAATGTTCAACATTTTTGCAATTTGTATCCCAACATAAGGTAACATCTTTAGGAAATACAGTGTTAGCCAGTAGCTGATCAGCGTGACATAGACACTTGTAAACATCATCCTTAGAAGCATTAGCCCAGTCTACCCTCCCAGTCTCTATAATATATCACTAAAAAAACGTTAATTTTTTTTTTTCACGTCTTTACTTTTCTCACCAAATTAAATACAAAAGTATCAATATCAATACAGTATCAATAAATACCGGCACCGATAAACATACATCCCTAGTTCCAACACAACTTTTATGCAGACAGAGGGGGGTTTTAAGTGATCAAGAAAAGCTGGGACACCTGTAGGAATTGTTAGCACCAACTTTCAAGGCTTGATCAACCTCTATTGCTGCAGAACTGCTTAAGTTGTTAACCATTTCTTGCAGGCCTTTTTGTATAATTCTGAAATGTACATTATTTTTCAGTTTTGGTAAACCTTGCCTTGTTTTATTTACCTCTGCCAGTTCACCACTTACCTTTGTACCCTTTTGAGCTGTTCATTGGACTTTAGCCGCTTGAATTTCAATAAAAAAACTGAAAAAATTGGGGTGTTATAAAACTTTTTACGGGTAGAGTGTGTGGCCTGTATATGTACACACCTGATCAAAATTTTAAGACCAGTTGAAAAATTGCAAGAATGTACATTTTGCACTGTTGGATCTTCAGGAGGTTCTAAATAGAGCATCAAAATGCAAATAGAAGAAATGGGAGTGAGACAAAAAAATTTGAGTAAGCAATTTATTGAAAAACAACCTTTAAACTGAAATAGGCTATTCATCAGCTGATTGAAAGTTTAAGACCACAGCCTTTAACCCAGGGATTTCACAGGAACCTAAACGGCTCAGCTCTGGACCAGAAAAACAAAAACAAAAACAAAAAAAGAAAAACCTGTCAAAATCTGTCAATGGCATTTAAGGCAAAAAAAAAAAAAAACTGTCCAAATCTGTCATTGGCACTGAATGAGTTAAAAGCCCAAATCTTACAAAAATAGTGGATTCAATGTCATTTTCTTTAAGATATCCACACTGTCATGACCTCCTTTCTCTCTTTTAATGCGGCCAGATTGTTGGGCTGCATAAGCAGGGCCTCTTGCAGCATGCCATGGCTGCTGAGGTTGGAAGCAGTAAGACATTCATTTTAAACTTCTTAAAAGATCCTTAGGGTTATGGAACAAAAAAGTCAATTGGTAGTCCCAAAAAAATTTCCTCGGCCCAAATTTTGCTTGTCACTGTTGCCAACTGCAGTGCCATTACCATAAGACAGCATGTACGAGAGAAAGGTTTTAAGAACAAAACGTCTTCAAAGGCCTCAGCTCCTTGAATGGATGTTGCAAGGAACATCCTGTCTGTGTGGTAATGACTGAGTTTTTCAACAGGACAACACTGCAGTTCACAATGCCCGCCTGACATATGACGTCTCCAGAGAAATAACATAACTCTTTTGAACCATCTTGCGTGTTCCCCTGATCTAAATCCAGTTGAGAACATTTGGGGTTGGATGGAAAAGGAAGTTTACAAAAATGGACAGTGGTCCCAGACAGTGGATGCCCTCCGTGAAGCCATTTTCAACACTTGGAACTTGCAGCAACATTCACTAGCCCTCTGGAAACACTAGCATCAAGCATGCCAAAACAAATTTTTGAGGTGACAAAGAAGAACGGCACAGATACACATTACTGAGTCCTTTCTTTGAAAATGTAATTTATATTTTAGTTTAGTTTTTTTTTTTTTTTTTAATATGGTCTGGAAAAATTTTTACGTCGCACTCCCATTTCTTCTTTTTGCATTTTAAAGCTCTACTTTAAACCTTCATCAGATCCAACAGTGCAAAATGTAAATTCTTGCAATTTCTCAACTGGTCTTAAAATTTTGATTAGGAGTGTATATACGAAAACAGGCATTTTCACTTATGGGGGAATTTAAGGGAAATGTAAAAAAAGTTAATTTTACAATAGTATATCATAAGCAGCAAAGAGAAAGGAGCAGTCCACCACCATTGGCCCTTAGGTTCATCAAGGTGTTGTGAAGTGGGTGATCCATGTTCGTTTTGCATCTTTGTGTTTGATGCTTCCTCCCCAGCAGACTGCAGCATAGAACAGCACACTTGCCACCACAGACTGATAAAACATCTGCAGCGTCTAACTACAGATGTCTGTTGATCGGAGTCTTCTTAGGCAAATGAGGCGGCTCTGCCCCTTTCTGTAGATGTAGTCTATATTTTTAGACCAATCCAACTTATTATCCAGAACTGTACTGCTCATTAATGTCCCAGAAACACAGTTCCCCAGCCTGACAAATTGTGGCCTTCCTGTCAGGGAATCTGCGATCCAGGAAACACAGGAAGGATCCACTCCCATCTCTGTGAGCTTCTCTTTGAGTATGGTGGGTTGGATGGTTTTGAATGCACTTGAAAAGTCAAAGAACATGATTCTCACATAAACCCCAGGTTCCTCCAGATGAAACAGGGCACGGTGAATCATGTAGAGGACAGCATCATCCACTTCAATGTGTTCTTTGTATGCAACCTGCAGGGAATCCAGTTTTTCTTTGACCTCAGACCTCAGAAGGCGTAGAATCAGCCGCTCCAGGGTTTTCATGATGTGTGAAGTGAGGGCCACTGGTCTGTAGTCATTGAGTTCAGCAGGACATTTTGTTTTTGGTACTGGCACAATGCAGGATGTTTTCCACAGAGCAGGTACCTGCCCCAGCTGTAGACTCAGGCTGAAGATCCTGTGGAGGTTGACACAGTTTTGCAGCACAGTCTCTAAGCAGCCTTGGACACACACCATCTGGACCAGCTGCCTTCCCAGGACAAAGTCTTCCAAGCTCCATCCTCACCCCTGTTTCGGTGACTGACAAGGACTGGTGTTCTAGGAGGGAGGCAGTTGAAGTGGTTGAGACATTTGAACGAGATGGAGTAGGAGGGGGAGAAGTTGTAGTGGAGATTTTGTTGCGGAGAGGAAGGTGGAGTGGCAGTGAAAGTGGGAGTGACAGCAGTGTCAAATCTGTTGAAGGACAGGTTGAGTTCATCAGCTCTTTTCACATCACCCACCATTGGCTGTCTTTTCTTTTGACTGCTGTGTCCAGAGATGGTACTGATTCCTCTCCACAATTTACGGATGTTGCTGTGTTGTAGATTATTCTCTATCTTCGTTTTGTACTCCAGCTTTGCCATCTTCAGTCTCCTCTTCAACTCTTGTTGCACTTGTTTGAGTTGTTCTTTGTCACCATGTTTAAAAGCTTTCTTTTTCTGGTTAAGGATTGCTTTTATGTCTCTTGTGATCCAGGGTTTGTTGTTGGGGAAACAGCAAACAGTTTTTGTGGGTTTAACTGTGTCTCTACAGAAGTTGACATAATCAGTAAAGCAGTTAACCTGTTTATAAATGTTCATACTATCCACATCTGTTTCCAGCAGCACATTTCTAGCCTGGCTGGGCCATCCAGTTATGTGAATCACTTGCCGTTCCTTCCCACAACAGTCTGGACTTCGGTCAATTGGGAGCATGTATTACAAATCAGAAAATAACCGGGCCAATCAGTGATTGTGTTTCCACTGTTCCCTGGACAACAGGGAAAGGCAGCCCCTGATTGGTTCATGTGTAGATGGTGACGTCTAACACATGCTGCGGGACTTTTCAAAGCGCCGTTCATGCAGAATGCCGTTAATTCTGCAGTTGACTTTGCAAAGTCAGCTGAAATCTTTTATATCCACAGAAGAAGACGTAAAAGACATTGTTTGCTCGCACACGTTGAAATATTACCAAACCTTTACTTGATGCTTGAGAGCCCAGCAGGGAACACAGTTGCGCACTGTGATGATGTCAGATGTTTGGTTACGGTGATTGGTTACAGTAGTCTGTCTATCAAGGAAAGTACTCCCACCCACTTTTAGGTCTCCCAGTTGGCTGAAGTCCAGACTGTTGTGGGAAGGAACGGCAAGTGATTCATGCAACTGGATGGCCCTGCCAGGCTAGCACATTCCAGTCTGTTGATTTAAAACAGTCCCTTAGAGCTTCAGTGGCTTGAGGTGTCCATCTTCTTATTTTGACTTTGGTCACAGGCTGCCGCAGCACATAAGGTCTGTAACAGGTTTGCAGATAGACCAAGTTATGATCTGACTTGCCCAGTGATGGTAAGGCAGTTGTTCTGTAGGCTTCTTTGACGTTGGCATACAGCAGATCCAGGGTTTTGTTTTCTCTGGTAGAACAGTTCACAAACTGTGTGAATCCAGTCAGGTGAGAGGGGAGGGTGACATGGTTGAAGTCTCCCGATATTATTATTAGTGCCTCAGGGTGTTAAGTCTGGTGCCTCAGGGTGTTAAGAGCAACTGCCAACAGTTCGATATCTGGACAACACAACTTCGCCTTGACAGTTATGTGTGAAGGGTTACACCATCTCTGGTTGACAAATAAAGCCAAACCTCCTCCTTCCTTCTTGCCACAAGCTTGAGCATCTCTGTCTGACCTTATTAGAATGAAGCCAGGTAGATCCACACTAGAGTCCGAGTTGTTTTGATTCAACCAGGTTTCAGTAAAACACAGGAAACGGCACTCACAGTATGCTTTCTCAGTCTTCACCAATATGGTTGGTGAACGGCTGCTGGTCTTTCAAGGAGGGGAAGCTCATTTTCTGGCCTACATGATAATTGTGTTTGTTTATTTGTATGTAACAGAACAGAATCGCCAAACACAACGGCAGTCGTTTTTAACAAAGACAAAAGTCGCTGAGGATCGGTAAAGTCTCTGGAGCAGTTAAGAACAACGGAATGAATAACTTGGAAAATGCTCTGGTAGATGTTTTATTCTTCAAGATCGCTGATTCGCTTGTTTAGCTGTCAATCAAAAAAGGATTTCGCCTCAGACAGCTCATCCAATCATGGATGCAGAAGTTCGGAGTCCGGGAGAAAGTCGGGACCGCCCTCTTGCCATAGAACTCCAGAGACGCCGAGCGTCCGATGGGCGGGACAAAGCCCAGCATTTATCCAATGAGCGTCTAGTTTCGCTGCTGGAACAACCCACTTTGAGCTTCCACATTGAAGTCAGCAGACGCCGAGCGTCCGGCTGATAAAGCGCTGAGGCGCTGCGAGGATGAATGAGAACGAAGTTGTGCAGAATCAGCTGATTCTGAACAAAAGATGAAGGCTTTCTAGCGCGTATTTAGTTAATGAAATGTACACACAGCAGTACGTATTTCACCACTTTTTCTTTTTTTGGGGGGGTGACATTTTAAGGGAAGCAGAGCTTCCCTTGCATTTAGTAAAAATAAGAACACTCAAATGTTGCATATACATAAGTATCCACACCATTTACTCAGTACTTGGTTGAAGCACCTTTGGCAGCGATTACAGCCTCCAGTCTTCTTGTGTATGATGCAACAAGCTTGGCACACCTGGATTTGGGGAGTTTTTCCCCAATTTTTTACTTGTTGATTCTCTCAAGCTCAGTGAGGTTGAATGGGCAGCGTCAGTGCACAGTTACTTTCAGGTCTGTCCAAAGATGTTCAATCGGATTCAAGTCTGGCCTCTGGCTGGGCCACTCAAGGACATTCAGAGACTTGTCCTGAAGCCACTGCTTTTTCTTCTTGGCCGTGTGCTTAGGGTCATTGTCATGCTGGAAGATGAAGCGTTGCCTCAGTCAAAGGTCTCGAGCGCTCTGGAGCAGGTTTTCATCAAGGATTTCGATGTACTTAGCTGCATTCATTTTTACCTCTATCCTGACAAGTCTCCCAGTTCCTGCCGCTGAAAAAAATCCCCACAGCATGATGCTGCCACCACCATGCTTCACTGTAGGGATGGTATTGGCGAGGTGGTGAGCGCTGCCTGGTTTCCTCCAGACATGACGCTTGGCATTCAGGCCAAAGAGTTCGATCTTCATTTCATCAGACCAGAGAAGTTTGTTTCTTCTGGTCTGTGAGTCCTTCAGGTGCTTTCTAGCAAAGTCCAAGCGGGCTGTCGTGCTTTTTACTAAAGAGTGGCTTCTGTAATAATGTTGCATCAGTTTTCATATAGCGCTCTATCAGAGACCCTTAAAGCGCTTTACATTGGATACATCATTCATTCGCTCACACAGTCACACTTTGGTGGTGGTAAACTACCTTAGTAGTCACAGCTGCCCTGGGGCAGACTGACGGAAAGGTGGCTGCCATTTTGTGCCTACGGCCTATCTGACCACCTCCACACAACACTCACAATCATACACCAGTGGAGGACACACACTTGGAGCAAGGTGGGTTAAGTGTCTAGCCCAAGGACACAACAGACAGACTTGGGAGAGGGGGGAATCGAACTGCCGGTTATTGGAAGACCGCTCTACCTCCTGAGCTACTGCCGCCCCTGTCTGGCCACTCTACCATAAATGCCAGACTGGTGGAGTGCTGCAGAGATGGTGGTCCTTCTGAAGTGTTCTCCCATCTCCTCAGAGGAACGCTGGAGCTCTGTCAGAGTGACTATTGGTTTCTTGGTGACCTCCCTGACCAAGGCCCTTCTCCCCCGGTTGCTCATTTTGGCTGGGTGGCCAGCTCTAGGAAGAGTCCTGGTGGTTCCAAACGTCATCCATTTCTTAATGATGGAGACCACTGTGCTTTTTGGGATCTTCAATGCAGCAGATATTTTTCTGAAACCTTGCCCAGATCTGTGCGCCGATACAACCCTGTTTTGGAGATCTACAGACAATTCTTTCGACTTCATTGCTTTCTGTGCTCTGACAGCTATGGGAGCTTATAAAGACAGGTGTGGCTTTCCAAATCATGTCCAATCAGCTGAATTTGCCACAGGTGGACTGCAATCAAGTGAGAGGAACATTTCAAGGCTGATCAGTGGAAACAGGGTGCACCTGAGCTCAATTTTGAGTTTTATAGCAAAGGAATTTAATCTATTTAGGAATGAGGCTGTAATATAACAAAATGTGGAAAAAGTGAATTGGTATGAATACTTTCCGGATGCACTGTATGTATATATATATATATATATATATATATTTATGTGTATGTATATATATATATATTTATGTGTATGTGTATATATATATATATGTATATATATATGTATATATATGTATATATGTATATATATATATATATATATATATTTATATATATATTTATGTGTATGTATATATATATTTATGTGTATGTATATATATATATTTATGTGTATGTATGTATATATATATATTTATGTGTATGTATATATATATATATTTATGTGTATGTATATATATATATATTTATGTGTATGTATATATATATATATTTATGTGTATGTATGTATATATATATATATTTATGTGTATGTATATATATATATTTATGTGTATGTATGTATATATATATATATTTATGTGTATGTATATATATATATTTATGTGTATGTATGTATATATATATATATATATTTATGTGTATGTATATATATATATTTATGTGTATGTATATATATATATATATTTATGTGTATATAAATATTTATGTGTATGTGTATATATAAATATTTATATGTATGTGTATATATATATATTTATGTGTGTATATATATATATTTATGTGTATGTATGTATATATATATATATATATATATACACAGGGTTTTTCCTGCGTTCAAAATTGCGTGGCGGCCGCCTCCACCTAATTTTGTGCCGCCCCCAGCCAGAGCGATTGATTTCGCTCAACACAGCGTAAAGCTCCAGCTGTGTTGATTGAGTGTATGATGTCCCTCTGCAGCAGCAACGTATTTTAACTGCAGTTGCAGCGTTGCGCCACTATAAAGGCGCTATATCAACAGCAGTGCACCGGAAAGACCTGAAGCATCTACCGAAGAAGAAACGGATCGAATCATGTTTTTCCCAAGTTTTTTTCCCGCTAGTTGGTGCCAGAGCAGTCGATTAAACAGAGTGGCGACACTCCCATAGACAGACGCTGAACAGCCCGGCGGACACCACTTCCGGGTTATAGAACTCTTAATAGTTCCAACCTGACCGCCTGTCACGTCGGACGCCGTTCGCTTCTATGGCCACAAGGCAAGCACTCACCGGATTAAATGATAAAATATCAACAAGTTTAATGCCAATACATGTGTTATTGATATCGAGGGGACCCCTTTATATGTAAAAATGTATATCCCAAATGTAATTACGTTTTTATAGTCAGGAATTGGGATCGATTTTTTAGCCACGGTTTGCTCCCACACTCCCCGAGGTAAAATATTGTATCAACGAATGTAATGCCAATACGTGTGTAAATGGTATTGAGGGACCCCTTTATATGTAAAATGATTTTAATTTTAGTATGCTCAAATTGTAATTACAGATGTAATTACGTTTTTTTAGTAAGGAATTGGGATCGATTTTTTAGCCACGGCCTGCTAGCTGGACGTCGTCAGCTGTAGAGGCCTGCCAAAATGTATTGTGTGACTGAGTTATGAATCACAGATGAATCATCATCATCAATCATATGTTGAGATGGTTACTTATGGGCTTTATTTTAGATTTCAGCCTTTATCAGTTCCCGATGTTATATGCAATTTATTATTTTTAGACTAACATAAGTGCTATGTAATTTGATTTCTGCTTATGGGATGATAGAGTTAAGGGGCTGCTACTTTTTAAATCCTGTCAGCATTTAAGGCGTATGTTTAACATGGAAAAATGTTGTGCAGGCCATGCTGCAAGACCAAAACATTGCACAATTGTTTAAACAGCTTGTAACACCTGTTACTTACCACTTTATTGTATTATTTTCTCTTATTAAAAAGTAACACGTGTTACCAAACTTGTCTTATTTCACTTTTATTTGTCATCCAGCCGCTAAATATACGTACGTGACTTTGACGTGTACACAGTAATCCAATAAGAGTTGCAAATGTTGACTTTTTACGGTTAATTTTAATATTTACCTCTTAAATGCGCGCTCACTGCAGTCTGCCCCGTTGCAGAGCATGGACAGTGCAGGCTGCGTTTGGAACTATGGAGGGGTACATGAACCACGTGACCGCTCCGGCGGCGAGATCTGAAGTTGTCGCCACTCTGTTTAATCGACTGCTCTGGTTGGTGCTATCGGCGACCTGATTTTCCCCGGCGGCTGGTACAAACAGGTAAATACTGCTTGTCTTTTTTGCATCCAAGCTTGATGTGTTTATTAAAAAAAAAGTTTCCTCCGTTTTTTTAGCGTTGCAGATATGACAGGCAAAATCAGCCAGTACTTTAAAAAGCGACCTCGCGAGGAGGAAAGTCAAGAGTCCAGGTGAAACACAGCAGAGAAAAAACGCAACAGGCAGTTAAAATGCTATAACTCATGGTGGGGACAACGTGGACATTTGTGTCAGGTCTGAAAGTACTTCACAAGGGACTGGTGATCGCGAGGGTCAGAATGCAGGACAGGACGAGTCGGCGAGGTGAGGGTAATTAATTAATTAGTTTCCAATTAGGAGCATAACAACGCAAAACCAACGTGTACGTGGTTTTTATTTCTCTTTCTAGATCTTCTCAAAAACACAGAGCCAGTGGCTTTGACAAGCAGTGGCTCAATCAATTTACCTGGCTCAGGCATACTGAGGAAGGCATGCACTGCTATTTATGCCAAAAGCACTGTGCCCCAACACAGCAGGCAATTGCTGCCTCCTTAGTGAGACAGCCATCAACCAACTACAGGCTGGACACATTAAAAAGACATGAGGTGACAGCCGTTCACAAAGCAGCAGAAGAGAAGGAGAAGTATATTAAAGATTGTAGTACCTAAAAACACTCAACTAATAAAGTTACAAAAACTAAAATAACATAGTTTAGATAGTTTAAGAAATAATTGGTTGTCGTTTTTTTAGGGAGGACACTGCAACGTATACATATATATAATATATGATTAAAACACTATCACTCTTCATGTCTGTATCAGAATAAAAACAAAAATACTTAATGCATGATGAATTGTTTTGTTTAAGGTGAAGACACCTCTGCGGAACAGACTGAAGGAAAGGCACTTGGATGTCTGTTGTAAGGTGGCCGTTGATGGACCAGACCAGGAGGCCTTGGACTACAAGGAGTGCATGAGGAGGTTCTACAGAATGAAAAAGAGGAGGCTAAAATGTTCTGTCTGGTTGTGAGATGTGTGGATGAAGTGTACTTTCAATTTAAAGTTGCCAGCTGATTTGTGTATGTATATAGTTTTAATAAATGAATGCTTTAACATGATAATGGTCACACTCTTTTTTGAACTCTTAACTTAAAGTATGTTGCCTGTAAAAGAAAATGAGTCAGTTGAATTTACAAATACATGCACGTCATGGCGCATGGTCAGGATGGTGCCACCTCTGCCTCAATTTGAGCCAGGAAAAACCCTGTATATATATATATATATATATATATATATATATACACTCACCGGCCACTTTTTTAGGTACACCATGCTAGTAACGGGTTGGACCCCCTTTTGCCTTCAGAACTGCCTCAATTCTTCGTGGCATAGATTCAACAAGGTGCTGTTAGCATTCCTCAGAGAGCTTGGTCCATATTGACATGATGGCATCACACAGTTGCCGCAGATTTGTCGGCTGCACATCCATGATGCGAATCTCCCGTTCCACCACATCCCAAAGATGCTCTATTGGATTGAGATGTGGTGACTGTGGAGGCCATTTGAGTACAGTGAACTCATTGTCATGTTCAAGAAACCAGTCTGAGATGATTTCAGCTTTATGACATGGCGCATTATCCTGCTGAAAGTAGCCATCAGAAGTTGGGTACATTGTGGTCATAAAGGGATGGACATGGTCAGCAACAATACTCAGGTAGGCTGTGGCGTTGCAACGATGCTCAATTGGTACCAAGGGGCCCAAAGAGTGCCAAGAAAATATTCCCCACACCATGACACCACCACCACCAGCCTGAACAGTTGATACAAGGCAGGATGGATCCATGCTTTCATGTTGTTGAAGCCAAATTCTGACCCTACCATCCGAATGTTGCAGCAGAAATCGAGACCCATCAGACCAGGCAACGTTTTTCCAATCTTCTATTGTCCAATTTCGATGAGCTTGTGCAAATTGTAGCCTCAGTTTCCTGTTCTTAGCTGAAAGGAGTGGCACCCGGCGTGGTCTTCTGCTGCTGTAGCCCATCTGCCTCAAAGTTCGACATACTGTGCGTTCAGAGATGCTCTTCTGCCTACCTTGGTTGTAACGGGTGGTTATTTGAGTCACTGTTGCCTTTCTATCAGCTCGAACCAGTCTGGCCATTCTCCTCTGACCTCTGGCATCAACAAGGCATTTCCGCCCACAGAACTGCCGCTCACTGGATATTTTTTCTTTTTCGGACCATTCTCTGTAAACCCTGGAGATGGTTGTGCGTGAAAATCCCAGTAGATCAGCAGTTTCTGAAATACTCAGACCAGCCCTTCTGGCACCAACAACCATGCCACGTTCAAAGTCACTCAAATCACCTTTCTTCCCCATACTGATGCTCGGTTTGAACTGCAGGAGATTGTCTTGACCATGTCTACATGCCTAAATGCACTAAGTTGCCGCCATGTGATTGGCTGATTAGAAATTAAGTGTTAACGAGCAGTTGGACAGGTGTACCTAATAAAGTGGCCGGTGAGTGTATATTGCGATATTAAAAATACAGGAATTTTCACCAGATGACCTGAATAGCATTTAATGTTATGCTGCACCACTGAAGTCTTGAGGACAGTTAACCTGCACTGCTCTTTAGTCTTTTTGTGAATGTTAGTAGAATGGCTTCTGTCTGTCTCAGAGATATTTTTAGCTTTTATTGTGCTGGGACGTTCTTGTGGTGACAAATGAACACAGAACACGTGTTTTGGTCGACATCATCCTTCTTTTAACCGAAATAATTCCAGATAACTGACTTTCCTTTTCTTTTTGGCAACAAATCTTTGTTTTCCGTGGTTTTCTCTTGTTCGTTGCTCATTTTGCAATCGTTGTTGTTGTTAGTGGTGTTGTGCCGAGAAACGCATGTCCTCCGAGAATTGCATGCACCTCACAAAACGCGTACCACTTATAGGACAGTGGTCCACGGAAATGTACATTTTAAAACCCATACAGTTCTTATTTGTTGGGCTTAACAGTCATGAGTAAAGTTCCCAAAGTAATTCTCAGCGGACACGTGTTTCTCGGCTCGACACTAGCAGCCAGCGACTAACTCCATGTGCAGGGGTGGGTTTCCTCCTCTCTGATTTTGATTGACAGCTGGCAGGGTAGTCTGATTGGCAACTGAGAACTGAGTCTGATTGGCAACTGAGTAAAGGACGAAGGTGATTGGTGGATCGTTGCACAGCACATGCAGAGTCACATGCAGTGTATCTCAGTCAGCTACCCTTGAAATTAACTGAGTTCATTCACCTCCGACATCGCAGGCTCTGCGATGTGACTGTCGCACACACGTACATCGCGATGACGATGCTCAAACGCTATATCGTGCAGGCCTAATGTATAGAGCGAGATATAGATCTATATTGATCTATAGATATAAATAAAGAAAATTATATATATGTATGAAATTTCAAAGTGCACCTATCATGCACTTTTACCGTCACAAGTTCATTCCATTTGATCTTCTTCAAACTTTTTATTGTACATTTCCAACAGTCCAATAATTTTTTTGGTAAGTGATGTCTCTGTCTTTGCAGGCAACAAGATTCTTGAAAAGAAAGTGTTGGAGGGAGAGGAACTGAAAACACAGCTTGAGGCAGAGCTCAGGGAAAAGATCAAGAAAATGGAGAAGGAACTTGAAAACGCCACAACAAAGGCTTCCAACAAACATTGCTGTAAGAAACACACATCCGCCCACTCACACACACCGAGGTGAATAGTCTTTCCTCGAGCTCTTTGACCAGCACTGTGTCATCATATTCTCAATATCTGTGTCCACTCAAATGTAGTTAAAAAAAAGTCTGTTGACTCTTATAAAACCCCTTATAAAAATTCTTAATATATGTAAGTGACATACAAAAACAAGACAACAGTAACTTATGCCAATTTTTGCACTGACCATCATTTTTTTAAATGATGATAAAGTCTCCTAAAGTTTGAATTTAAATTTAAACTCAGGTGATTGACTGATCATAGGCATTCGAACTGTTTCTAAACTGCTAATACAGACGGGTTTCTGTGCAATGTCATCCCAGGTATGCGCACACAGCCTTGGGGCAGAAAGACGAACATTTCTGATTTGTTTACTAGTGGAGTCTATGGAGAAAGAAAGTGATAAGGAGCTGTTGTGCTGTAAACTGCACGAATCAGCAAAACAAACAATCGGCAAACATTATGACCCTGCCCCTGATATATTACATAAACATGTAAAACAACATCACAACCTGGTAAATTGAGTGAAATTCATTGATATTTCAGCTAGTGTTTTTCTGATTTTGATGCAATGAAAGACAAAGCGATTTTTCAATGAAATGACATTTTATTGCAATTGTGTCAGGTAGAACTTACTAGGTGCACGTGAAACCATGGGGCAAAAGCCTGCTTCGGAGTGAACTGATATCAATGAAGATGCCGTATTGTTTGCACTGTTTATTGGCCATTGTGGTGCCTTGCATATCCGTACTAAAATCACATGATTAACATGTTCATCTATGACTCCAGGTTTCCCTTTGCTGACTGAGGAGCAGTTAGATTCTGTGTGTCCATCAGCTGCAGCCATTGCTGCAATCGTCAAGCCCGGCATGAAGTTCTTTGATGTAAGTTTGTGAGACATGCCTGATTTTTAAATCAAGTTTATATTAGGGATGCAACAGTACCTTGCAAACCGTTCGGTCCGCTCTGCACGGGACAGTACACCCAAATGGACAGCGGGTTTTAGGTTTTGTAATTCATTTTGTATAGATGCTTTGACAAGCATCCATCAGTATGTGTGTGTGCCTGTCCAGGCAGGTGTATAGACCACAGAAAGGCAAAACAACCTGTTGTGAGCATGTTGTTTACTCTATACTGAGCCCAGCTGACCGGGGCTTCACTACCCTGCTGCCGTGCTCCAAATACGCATCCTGTCTGCTCGACGGAGTAGATACGCGACGCTGACAGAACGCGCTCAATACGGATCCTGTATTTTTTTGGCTTAACACTTTGCTTTTTGCTCACAAAACATGTACTAAAACTGAAAGGAATCTGTGGCCCAAAAATCGAGATATGGATTTTCTTGAAGACTTCAAAAACAGGCAACTGGACTGTGTAGAGTTGAGAAGACGTTTCGCCTCTTATCCAAGAAGCTTCTTTAGTTCTAAATATTGCTAGTGTGAGGAGCAGATATTTATCTTAACTAAGATAAGATAAGATAAATATCTGCTCTACCATGACCTGGATGAATGAGCATCTACATCGAGATATGGATAGTACCGTGGGGTACATGTATTGTTGCACCCCTAGATTATACTGCTTTGTATCACTTTTTGTTCAAAATTGTTAGTTTAATGTTTTCAACGTGTTGGACAAAAGTCTATAAAAATTGGGAGTAAGCTATGATTTTTTTTTTTCTGGCTTTAATATCCTGCAGCACTTAACCTTAAGACATGTATATCAAGTCTTACTTGTTTACTAAGAAGGAAAAGTAACTGGCCAGCTGTGATGCTGTTTAGTGCAGTAAGTATTTGCTCTTTCTCCTCTCTCCTGGTGTTCAGCTGTATAATGCATATGCAGAGTGTCAGACACAGCTGCAGATGGAGAAGCAGGAAGCCAGGAGAGTGAGCAGAGTGCTGGATGAGATTGTCCAGGAAGTTGAGTCCAAGGCTCCTGTTCTGAAGCGTCAGCGTGAAGAGTATGAGAGTATGCAAAGATCCATGGCCTCCCTGTGTAACAAACTGGAACAAGCCCGAAAGGTCTGTGTACTTGTCAGACTTTCATCAAATAAGTTGATGTATGTTAGAAATGTAACATTATAACATAATAAGCTATAATATCTTGTGTTTGGTAAACTTGTCTTTAGGAGATCTGTAGCTTGCAGAAAGAGAAAGAGGAGGCCAAGCAGTGCTGTGATGCCAAAGAGAGAGACAAACTGAAAGCGGAGAGACAGCTGGAGGACACGTCTGCACAGGTGCACGCACACGCACGCACAGTCTTTATAATAGGGTTTACATGTCACATCTGTATAATTACATTGAATTAATATATTACCATTATTCTAAACAAACTGTAATTATTTTATTGCAATTAAATGGCCCTTTTGTGTTAAGTCTAACATTAAACCGGTTCTTATATTTGTTACAATTTGAACTCATGTTAAACCCGAGTTGTGGGGCCAAAATTAAGTCATTGGTAGGTACAGTATATTATTACAATGGATGTTAGAAAAAAGACTGAATTTATAATATTGGCCAAAAGGAACAAAAAGGTGCTGGCTCAGCCATGCAATGGCATGTCGCGCGAGCACCTTCCACTATCTAAAATACAACAAGAATCTAGCTTATATAAAAAAAGCGAAAACTGGACTAACAGAGGACTCCAGCCCAAACTAAAACAACAACAAAAATTTTAATAAAGCAATAAAAAAATGCTAGTTACAAAGAAAAGAAAAGAGAGAAAAGAGAGAAAATCAAGAAAAACTTAAATGGAGCAAAGACTCCTTGCCTAGGCCCTGCTTGTGTGTGTGTGTGTGTGTGTGTGTGTGTGTGTGTGTGTGTGTGTGTGTGTGTGTGTGTGTGTGTGTGTGTTTGACTTCTGCACCTCTAACTCCCCTCCTCCTCTCTGAACTAGGCCTGGGCGATTTGGCAAAAAAAATGATCACGATATATTTTGTCATATCACCCGATCTCGATTATTATTATTTGGTCTCTAAAACAGCCCCAGTGTGGGAACATTTCGGTTTCAAATAAAATGAAAGAGGTGAGCCCACGAACACGGACGATATGTCGCATTTGTTCTAAAGTTTTGGTGACAAAGACGGGGAATACGACGAACATGTATGCGCACCTCAAGCACAATCATCCGGGGATGATTGTGCTTGAGGTGCGCATGCATGTTCTTTGTTGACCTGTTGAGGAATAGCACCCAAAGCTAATTATTTAGTGCAATTTTGTTTACAGACTCGAGACTCCACTTTACTTATTGTTTTAATAGTTAAGTGTGGAGTGAAGTTTTTGTTCCGTACCAGAGACAAGGTCTATTTTTTATTGTTTGTAGTTGTGATTGTGGTTTTTATTTGAATGCAGTTTTTGATAAAACAGAATGTGGGTCCATTTTATTTTCATTTTTTTTTTGGTTGTCTTATTTGTTTGTTATATTTGTTCATCCTAGTTCAAAGTTCTTAATCTTGAGCAATTAAAGTTTATTGCTTTTGACATGGTGTACTCGCATTATTATGCCATATATTATCATTATCTATAATTTAAAAAATGGTGTCAATAATATTGTTTATCGGCAATAATTTGTAGCACAATTATCGTCCAGCAAAATTTGTTATCGTGACAGGCCTAAATAAGATAAACTTAGAAAAATATTAGTGTTAAAGTCCTCATATGTTTTACATGCTCTCCCGTACGAGGATCTCTGAACATCTGTGCATGAAATACAGCACTCTTTTATCCGAGGCTGCCTGAACGCATCACCCTCGCATATCTCGCGTTTTTTTTGCCTTTTATTGAAGTGTTCATTTTCTAACAAACACTGCTTAAATATAGTTTACAGCTGAAACCGACCTGAATCATCCAAAACTGTAAAGTAAAAGTATCAATCCACTGTCTGTGAGGCTCAGCAGAAACACAGGACTATCTCCGTTTGTCTGGAAACCTGGAAACTAGACAAATATAGTGATCCGATTCATGAATGAATGCGGACCATGCTATGAGAAATTACCGGGAGCAAGGACAATACGGGGGGTGGGTGGGAGATAGGTCTGAAATACGGTAGAGTCTCGGGATAAACGGGAGTGTTGGCAGGTATGGATATGATTGATCGCTGTTTTGGTCTGGTGGCTGCACCTGTAGTTGTGGCTAAACTGCTAAAACTACCCGTGCCGTCAGCAGTGGCAGGCTGTGCAGACTCTGCTCGCATTTTCATGCTTCCCACATAATCACTCGGGAAGAACAGATTTGTTATGTTGCTGGTTTATCGGCTTAATTGCTCAACGTCACTTTGTAGAGACGTTGAATAACTTCTCAGCTATAACATTTTCAGAGGATGACTCAAAGTCACGGCTCACATCTATCTTGCTGCCCTCAGCTCCGCGTTTAGCTCCATGTTTGGTCATTCTGTTTACTTCTCCTGTTTACTTCTCCGGTAACTTATAGAAGTGAGCCGGAAAAGCTAGATTCTGATTGGCTGTTGTGACGCACATTTTCGCCATGTTTGATCGAGTAAATATGCTCACAGCTGATCACTGTGATCGAACTGAAATTTATCGCAATCATCGGTCACGATCATATAATCACCCAGTCCTACTCTGAACGCAAATTTCACTCAGCTCCTCCTCTCTGACCGCAAATTGCACTCAGGTGTGCAGCAGGTAGAAAGAGAAGGGAGACCAAAGACAGAAAGAGAGAGAGGGAGAGCAACTGTGGCATTTCTGGCCACACGAACAACAAGTGTTATTATGCAAACTAAACTGAGGGTGTCTAACAGGGACATAGTCTCTGCACAGCTTGCTGCACTGTGTAGCCTTAACTTGAACTTATTGTACAAACTCTGTTACTGAGTTGTGTTTTCTGTGCAAAACTGAAAAGGAGACATGGCCCTTAACAGTAGATGGTGTGCATATGGAACATTTTTAACTTCACTGAATTTCACAAAAGACAACTTACATTTTTTAGATTACAGCAAACTCTTAATTTATTGAAATATTTTTGTGTTGTATTTGCAATTTTGTACTTAGTTGCAGGCAACCAACGCTGTTACTGAAATTATTCATCTTTTTAAATTACAGACCTCTGTGTCACAAATTCTTAAAAGCAATTTTTGTCAATAAGGGGGTCCAGGTTTTTCTGGCTGCTTTAGTTATTGGTGGAGTTGTAGAATTATTCTGTAAGTATGATGATGACAAGTTAAAAGTGAATTACATTGAGAGTCACTGTAATTCATTGTGCCTTCAAATCCAGTGACTGCTGACTGAGGAGTATCAAAGATATAGTAAACATGTCTCTACTATATCTTGGATTGGGCTAATCCAACTATGACACAAATCTCCATAACATGGAATACCATAAGAGCCCATTAGAAAGACTTGGGAAAAAAAAAATTATGGTTTAATAGTTCATATCCTAGTGTTGTAGTACTTGAGATCGGTCTTGGTCTCGAGACCATTTTTTTAAGGGTCTTCGTGTCATCTCGGAATCGAAGGCATTTTCACTTGGTCTTGTCCCAGTCTCGGAGTGAGCGGACTCAGGTTTTTAAATGAGACCAGTCGAGCTAAGAACTTCACATCATTGGTAGTAATGATGCTACCCCAGCTGAAGCTGCTAAGTTACCTGCCCAGTGTCACACAGTCTGAGTGACTGACACACCCCCTCTATACAGAGAGAGGATGGAGACGACTGGGAGAGAGGCTGTGTTTATGCTCAGCACCTGGTAAACTCATGAAAGATGTCTACCAACTCAACAATAAATAAGTTTGGTTTCTAAACCAAAGGAATTTATTTGTAAAACGACATGCAAGCAAAAACACTCGGCAGTGTGCAAATTCTGCAGTGCACGACTCACAGAAACAGCTGGTACGACTTCAAACTTTTACCGTCATCTCGAGGGGAAGCATAAAGACAGGTAAGCTAATGGTTACCGTACAGTAGTGTTGTACTACTCGAGATCAGTCTTGGTCTTGAGACCAGTCTCGAGACCATTATTTGAAGGGTCTTGGTGTCGTCTCAGAATCAAAGGCATTTTCACTTGGTCTTGTCTCGGTCTTTGTCCCCTCTGGTCTCGGTAATGTCTTGGTCTCAGTTGGTGCGGTCTTGACTACAAGACTACCACATACAATCTTACACTGATTACCTACAGATATATTGAGACACACTGAGTACAGCCCCACCCACCTATCATGTACAGCTCTTCCAATCTGGTTATTCAAATCCCAAGACTCTTTTCAGTAACATAGCTACAGTGCATTCAGAAAGTATTCACAACGCTACACTTTTATCACATTTTCTTGTGTTACAGCCTTATTCCAAAATGGATTAAATGCATGTTTAACCTCAAGATTCTATGCACAATACCTTTATAAAGACAAAGTTAAAGAAAAAAAAAAAAAAAAAAAAAACGTACTGAAATAGTCACAGCATTTGCTCAATACTTTGTAGATGCACCTTTGGCAGCGGATGTAACCTCAAGTCCTTTTGAGTATGATGCCACAGGCTTGGCACACACATTTTTTGGCAGGTTCTCCCATTCTTCTTTGCCTTCTCATTACCCTTTGGAGCTCCATCAAGTTGGATGGGGAGCGTTGATGAACAGCCATTTTCAGATCTCTTCAGAGACGTTCAGTTGGGTTGAAGTCTGGGCTCTGGCTGGGCCACTTAAGGATATTCACAGTTGTCCCGAAGCTCCTGCTTCGTTATCTTGGTTGTGTGCTTAGGGTCATTGTCTGTTAAAAGATGGAGTCTTCGCCCTGGTCCATAGTCCAGAGCGCTCTGGAGCAGGTTATCATTGAGGATGTCTCTGTACATTGCTGCACTCACCTTTCCCTTGACCCTGACTAGTCTCCCAGTTCCCGCAGCTGAAAAACATCACCACAGCATGATGCTGCCTCCACCATGCTTCACTGTAGGGATGGTATTGGGAAGGTGATGAGCAGTACATGGTTTCCTTCAGACATGACTCTTGGCATTCAAGCCAAAGAGTTAAATTTTCTTTTCATCAGACCAGAGAATTATGCTTCTTGAGGTCTGACAGTCCTTAAGATGCCTTTTGGTAAAATCCAGGCAGGATGCCATATGCCTGTAACTGAGGAGTGACTTCTGCCTGGCCACTCTACCATACAAGCCTGATTGGTGGAGTGCTGCAAGAATGGTTGTCCTGGAAGGTTCTCCTCTCTCCAGTTAGCAACGCTAAAGCTCTGTCAAAGTGGCCATCTGGCTCTTGATCAAACCCCCCCTGACTAAGGTCCTTTCACTGTGGTCACTCAGATTCGCCGGACAGCTGGTTCTAGAAAGAGTCCTAGTGGTTCCAAACTTCTTCCATTTACAGATGATGGAGGCCACTGTACTCATTGGGACCTTCAATGCCGCAGACTTTTTTCTATACCCTTCCCCTGATCTATGCCTCCATACAATCCTGTCTTGGAGGTCTACAGACATTTCTTAATAAATAGTAATGCATCAGATTTCATATAGCACTTTATCAGAGACCCTCAAAGCGCTTTACATTGGATACATCATTCATTCGCTCACACAGTCACACCCTGGTGGTGGTAAACTATATTAGTAGTCACAGCTGCCATGGGGCAGACTGACTGAAAGGTGGTTGCCATTTTGCACCTACAGCCTCTCCGGCCACCACCACACAACACTCACAATCATACACCAGTGGAGGACACACACTGGGAGCAAGGTGGGTTAAGTGTCTTGCCCAAGGACACAACGGACAGACTTGGGATAGGGGGGAATCAAACCGCCAACCTTCCAGTTATTGGACAACCGCTCTACCTCCTGAGCTACTGCCGCCCCGCAACAAGGTTTTAGTAAAACACAGGAGATTGCACTCATGGTATCCTTTTTCAGTCTTCACCAATATCTCCAGTAGGCCTGGACGATATAGAAAAAAAAGCATATCGATAAAAAATAAATCATATTGATCGATATCGATAATTATCGATATAGTTATTATAATTATTTAACATATATTTTAATTGCAGCCCTGGATGTTTTATGCTATTGCTTAATGACCTAATTTTAATAAAGAACACACAAGCACTGAATTCAAATTCAAACCTTTATTCAACCACCTTTTTCTTTTACCACAACTTAAAGTTTTTTAAAAAAGAACTTAAAAAAAAAAGAAATCAACTCAAGTGGCCTGAGTGACGTCAGTAAATACTGACAAACATAAAGACTAAAGTGACCAGAAAATCTGATAAATAAATATTTAAATAGTCTTTTGATGAAAATAAACAAATATATAAATAAACAGAAGAGCTTTAGGTGGGAATAGCATACTACCAGTTTTAACTGTGTGGGAAACTGCCCACAGCCTGGTGTCTGAACACTGAAATATTTCTCCCGGGGTCGGGAGATTTATTTTTTTTAATTATCAGGTGATTGACTTAATACGCAAACTGAGCACGAGAAGCAGGACTCATCCACGCCGGTGTTGTGTCGTAGAATGCACCCCTGCCGAATGCACCCCCTGCTAGTAGTCATGATCCAAATACTCGCGTCTTTGTAAAATATGAGCTCATTTACTTCCACTTTAAGAAGCTAATGAGTGGACGGGATGCAGGGGTGCATTCTACGGCACAACACCGGAACGTATTTCCTCCGCACCCTTCTCACCTTTTCAACCCCTGACCCATTTTCATGCCTGAAGCGCTGTGTTTGAGAAATACTTGCGGCCGGGCACTTCATATCGTGGGTCAAGAGTGGATAGAAGCTGGTCGAAGCCAGGCTTTTCAACGGTAGTTATTGGCAGTATGTCCCTCGCTATGGAGCATGTTACTGCATGGGTGATGTCCTTATGCCGCTTGGACGCTTTGTCGTATTTTGGCAAGTAACGAAGTCTTTAACGAAGAAGTAATTCTCTGCAAATTTTTGCAAACGACCGCTGTTCGCTTTTTGTCAGACTTCAAAAAACCAAAACCAAAACATTGCCATGCTGGTGAACTACTGAAACCTTTTTTCGGGACAATTTCCTCCGCTTCTCCTTGCTGTAACATTATTTCTAATACACGTGCTGTCTGTTGTGGTTTGAGAGGGGCTGGGCTTGGTGCCGTAGTGTACCTGGGTCTGCGTTTGTTATTGGTTGCGAGGAAGTAATAACTGTAGTAAAAGCTACATGATAGGCTATGATGAAAAAGAGGGAAACTGTGTTTTTCTATCGAACTTTTTATCGACCCGTTTTTTTTCTATCGCACCACACGTCTATCAATCGATATATATTATTATTGAATTATCGTCCAGCACTAATCTCCAGCTAATGGCTTTTGTTGGGCAGAGAGTTGACGTTTCCCATAATGAGTGATGGAAGAAAGGGTTTAAATCTTTACCTCCTAGCATTTAACCTTGCCTTCACCTGTGCACCAGTGCAGCAACAATGATAACACCTCCCGATGTCCTCTGGGATTGGATGTTGTTGTCCATGTTATGGTCTTTATGGTCTTTATTGTCATTGCAACTTGTGCACAACGAAGTTGCATTTACAGATGGGGAGAGTACACACAAGAGGGAGGAAGAGGAGGAGGTAAAAAAAAGACTGCTCTCATTAATATGAGTGTAGTGACAAAAAAAACCTCAGCAACATGAGCACATTACTGACACCGCATACACAGAGATTCGGAGACATGCTATGGTTGTAGAGGGAGGGGGGGTGGTAGTGGAATGGGTCAACTGTGATGGTGGGAGGCCCACAGCCGCTGCCCACGGGCACCGCCAGTCAGGGTACCACCCACCGCACTGAGGGGTGAAGCGTCAGAGGTTTTGGGTGGGGGAGAGGTGAGTGTGGGCTTATGTGCATGTGTGTGAAGGTTCATGGATGCGTGTGTGCGTAGGCCCAGGAGGTCACTTCGTCCATCGCCACAATCTTGATGCTGCAGAGTGTCAGCGCGATAGCACAGCAGTTGCTGTGGTGATTACCTTGATTGAGTTCCAGACGAAGTCAACAATCCGCAGGTGTCCGTGAAGAAGGGGGTTGGGGAGGAAAGTTCATAGCGTCGAATTGCTGAGATCTTCTGGAGGAGTTGTGCCAGCATCGACCCTGGCCAAGGCCTATACCGAGGGAACTGAATAGTAGATTCGAATATTTGGGTTAGAGCGAGTAGCCACATTCCAATAGACTTCGGCTACTCTGATTGTCAATCCTGGTCTCTATATGGATCCATTGTCTTCTGCAAAGTCGGAAGCCTCTCCAAGATGACATCTCCCTTGCGATCCCCAATCATGACTTGATGTTGAAGATTGGAGACCGCCCCAGAAAGAGTTCCTAAGGCTTTGCCCACCTCAAAAATCATGACGGGCAGCCTTTGGGGGCTCTTGACCGCTGCCAGCATCTCCTTGTTTTTTAGATAAATCAGGGCGAAGCAAAAGCCAAACAGCAACAGACTTGTTATCATGGTTCCGAAAAGGTAGACATCTTCCACATCCTCCAAGGAAACACAACACGCCACTTCCCCCAGCGTAGCCTGCGGCGAACGTTCTGTCGGGGCAGGCAGGTTCCCCCAAACCTCCATGTCTCGTAGAGACAATCTTGTCAATTGCGTTGAGAGACCAGTTGATCAATTCCATGGTTGGTTTCGGAGATCAGGCAATGAGAAGCTCTGAGAGTTTCAGACAAGGCGGGACGAGACGAAGAGGCAAAGAAGGAAGCAGGGAGATAAGGGAGAGGAGAAAAATGCAACCGCCTTCGTTGAGAGCTGGAAGGCATATTTGCTCTTTTTCAATAAAAGAAGCTTCCGTCTCTAGTAAACTCTTCTCCTAGCAAAAAAAACCCCCATCAACAGCTGACAAAACACAACAAAATTTTGAAAAAAATAGAGCAAAAGGTGCAGAAAATTCAGAGAGACCAGACTTTGCGGCCAACAACATACACAAAATTCAACATCAAGGCATGCTGCTGCAGTGTTCTAGCTGTGAGCTGCACAGGCGCAAGCTAACAGCATTCAGTACAGGTGTTTATCAACAAATAAGAGTAAATATATTCTCATTCATTGAGATGGGATACTTTGAATACATTGTGCAACAGAAGCCTGCAGATGACTTAGAAATAAGAATATTTTTAGTCCACTGCAGATAAAATGTGGAGAGACCACGTCTCCATGCTGTTAGTGGGTGAGTAAAAGGACAGCACAAAAGGCCCTGTAAACTGATACGATTGGGTTGTGTGTAGATAGATGGTGAATGATACACGGAATGTAAACAAAGGTCCTCAAAAGCCACGCCTCTTGAACATCTGCTCGGAGTGTCACCAGTTAACTTAACACCAGTTAAACTGACACACCACCACTCAGTTTGAGCGCAGGCTCTAGAAAGCAAGATGATTAACTTAGGATGAACCTAAGTTGAAAATATGAATGTTACCTTCTAGTGAGCTTATTTTGCTTCATTTTACAGGAAACGGGAGCTTGTCAGAGAAAACGGTAGATTGTAAAAATGGGCAGCTGGGGTTCAGTGAATAGAGTTGGTTGTCACTCAATCAGGAGTTCGGGGCTCGATCTCAGAGCTGTCCATATGCCAAAGTGTCCTTGTGCAAGACATTTGACTCAGCCCTTCCCTGTTGGCTGTGCCCGGTGGTGTGTGAAAGAAATTCATCAATACATAATAGACTTTTTATAAAGCAGCCTCTGCCATCAGTGTATGAATGTGGGATGAATGAGTGAATGTAATGTGAAGAGCTTTGAGTGGTTAGAAGACTAGAAAAAATGCTATATAAATGTGGTCAATTTACTGCTTGAAATGTAGCTATAACAAACTTTGAAATGACATACAAATTCTGAGAACTGCAGCAAATGCTTTCACTCAATGGCCCTCATTTATCAATGTTGCGTAGAACTGAGCGCAGATCTGAGCGCAGGAATTGTCATACGATAAAACACACATGAGATTTATGAAAGGGTTCTTATCTGACCAATCCCAGCGTACGTATGATCGGTCCTGATAAATGCGGCGGCTGAAATCGATCGTCATTAACATGTTTACGCCCTTAAATATTCGTGGTTCAGAAGCCTCGCCCACTGAGGTCAAACATGAAAGAGGAGAAATATTAGAGGGATTCGAAACTTTTCTGAGCTGAAAGTGGATATCCTCACGTCTGTTGTGGAAACTAACAAGGATTTGCTCTTTGGAAGCATCAAAACTGGTATAAAAGCAGTCCAGAAAACTGTCTGGAGCAGGATTATGGTGGCGGTAAACAGCACTGCTGCGGAATAGTGGACAGTGGCTGAAGTTTGAATAAATCATTAATCAATAAGTTGCTCATGATAATAAATTAAGATCTCATGCATACCTCTTATTTTTTATTGCCATGACATAGTGTACGTTGCTCCTTTTATTTAAAGCATTCAGTTCTAATTTGTTGTGTCTTTGTAATGTAGAGCAGACTGGAGAGTCTGACAGAGGCTAAACAAAAATAATTATTAACGTCACCAAAGGGTGTGTTGCTGCCCTGGAGGCACATTTTTATGGATTTCTATTAGATTTTTATCAATGAATAAATAGCAAGAGCACTTTCTAAACTTACATCAGAATCCATGGATAAGGTCCTGTCTCCTCTGTACAGCACCTTTGTGAAGGCTCTCCTCGTTATTGTTCTTTGGGCATCGGGTCTTCACGTTGCACCGGCACAGCCAACGGCACTCCATTCGCCAGTGCAACATTGTGCAAAACTGTACTGGCCCAAATGATGTCCCACACCCTTTCAGGAGTGTACAACAACGTCCCCGCAGCTGGGTCAAGACAGAGACACCTGCCTTTTAGGAGTCAAATGCAGCGCTCCACAGTAGCGCGTATGTGCGCGATGTTAAAACGGTGCTCCTGCTCTGTGGCAGTGTTTCTGGGCAGAGTTATTAAATAGGCCTATTTACTAAGGACATAACAAATTTACTTTATTTATGTCTTAATTTTTTAATGAAATCTGGCTGATTGTGCTTAATGACAGGTTTGAGGTTTATATATCAATTATTTTGAGACAAGTTCAAGTTTCAAGTTTCTTTAATCGCCACACGGCTAGGCCGGTGGAATTTTTCACAGTGCAGGTGGTAGCTGCAACAATACACCACATTAATTTAAACAGACATTAAACAATTCACAGTGACATGACATAACATAACATATGAAACGGGGTACCATGGGACATAATACACAGACTTCACACACGTCGCAAGGGGGAAGAAGGAGTTACTGTAGCGCTTTGTTGAACCGCCCAGAGATCCAAACCTTCTACCCGAGGGGAGGAGCCGGAAAAGATGGTGAGCTGGGTGCGGTGGGTCATCAATTATTTTGTATGCCCTTGTGATGGTATGGTGTTTGTGGATTGAGTCCAGTGTGGGGAGTTCACAGTTAACAATTTTGGAGGCCCTTTTAATCACCCTGCCCACTCTTGACACTTGCTGCACCGCAGATCCACACTGACTCAAAGCTGCGTACATGATGTCTGACCTGTCGTGAGATTTGGTTGTAGCGTACGCTCACGTGCAGATTGATAAATGCCAACTCACGTACGCAAGGTGTACTCAAGTTTTCTGCTGCAAGCTTGATGAATGAGGGCCAATAAGTTTTTCCCTCACCCAGGTGTGTGCTCTGCTTGTGGAGTTGGAGGAAGCCAGAGGAAATAAGCTGACCAGGGATGCTGGCAGCTTAGCCAACATTTCCAGCACCTCTGAGGTCATCAGTTCATCCCCACTGACCTTTCGCAGTGTAAATGAGCTGCAGAAGCAGAACCAAAACCTTCTGGGGAGGCTGAGAGACCTGGAGGAAGAGAGTGACATCAAGCAGAGCCAAATCGCATCAGAGAGGTAATATTCCTTTTTATTGAACCTGTATAAACTGGTTATTGAATGTAACATTTAAGATCTGAATATACTGGATCAGTAAATCTGAAAATGCTTATAGTTGATGGACCAGTTTTTATGCAATCAGGCTGATACATACTTTTTAGGTGCCATGTGTAATATATAAATCGATTCATTTGCTTTACATTTGAACTCTGAAGAACTGATATTTTTATGTGTGTCAGGTGCAGTTTTATTTTCCTACAATGCATCAGCGGAAATATTTGATGAAAATCAGATTTATCTCTGTTCTTTTAGAGTGTCAGAGTTGGAGGGGACTGTGACTAAGCTACAGAGGGAATTTGAGCAGCTAAAGGAGCAGAGGAACCAGCAGAAACAACTGGCTGACTCCAATGCCAGACAGAGAGACATGTACAAGGCCTTACTGACACAAAGCACAGGCTTCAGCCTGCCAACTCAAGGTGACACAAAAATGCCTTTATGCTTTTAAAGTTAATTTGCCTCAGCAATGTGATGGTGTTTAAGGAGCAGTTGTGTACTTGTGCATGTGTAATAAGCCAGGAAATTTTACTTTTTGGCACCAGCATAGCTTTTATTCCAATAACAGAGGCACATCAGCTTCCTCACTTTTAGGTTTTGAGATAGTTATAGTTCCCAGAAATTGCAAAGGGACAAGACATAGCAGATCACTGATATATTAAACATGTACATGATAATCAAAGATGCCATTGACAATCATGAACATGCACAATCAGTGAATCAGTGAATCAAGTGTTAGTTTGTTAGCTACACTACAAATCAATGAAGCTTTATTTTAGCCAGCAAAACATAACCAAGTTGGTATAATTCGTAGGGCAGACCCATCAACTCTACTTGGTCCCGACTATAGACAAAAAAATCCTGCCTCCTCCAGCAAAATGAACGGAATTCGGGAAGTACAAGTAATATACCCCCCCCCCCAGTTGCAATGTTGACATGTAGTTACTGGTTTGTGCTTAAGTCCTCTTTTTTTCTGTGCAGCTCCATTTGTAATGGAGTTATTAGGGGTTATATAAACAGGGAATTACATCATATTTTCTATGATTTGACACTTGGATACATACAGTCAATGGCCCTAAGAAGAACGCTGTTTGAGCAGAAAGTCATCACAGCAATTCTCCTGCCAAACGCCACTTCACAAATGCCAGTTTCAGGAAATGGAGAAAAATCCCTGAAATACCAGGAGCAATTTGGCTTTAAATCCATCCACTGACAGGAGGTGGAGTCACATTGTCCACACAATATACGGTCTATGGTCCTGACAGAGGGCTGTCATGTTACACACAAACTACCAGACATGGGGCAAAACCGATGACACTGAATTGGAAATATTGTTGACATAAATAATAAAGGACAATTATTGGACAATTATGTGACATGATATGGCACTTTTTAGCTGATAAGTTGTGAAATTGATATTTTATATCTTACCTCATTTATAAAAAAAGGGAAGCACCATTCACCCAAGTTGTTGGAAAACAAGTGTTTGAGACATAGAATATTCACCTGAAAAAATTAATGTTAAATATTACTTTTTCAAGTTTTAATCATCTCATTGAGGGATCTTCTCAACTCTTTGACAGATATACACAGATAAAATACCAGGTCTTTATGTAAATGTTGATCATAAATAAACAGTTAAACAACAGGTGAATTAATGAGACAGTAAAATAGATAAAATCAATGAATAAATGATTGAGTAAACACCCAAAGTGATGGAATAACAGCTAAAGGTAAATGACTGGCGCTTTCTAAATAAATGTTTGCCAGATTTTATGAGCTGGTAAATTAATGGTATTAAACTAATAGTGTGTTCATAGCAAACACAAAAAAAAATCATTTGGTTAAGTGAATTACATGTAGAGTCGATGCAATGATGGGATAAGACATAAATTCTTCTTCTGCAGCGCAAATGACGCAAATACAGTTGTGCAAACTGAGTGGACTTTACGCAGGAATTGTGCAGAACATACGTGCGAACAAGTCGAATTTGAGTAGCTCCTTGAGCTGTAGCACACATCATCTCTGTGCTATTTAGGCAGGGACAAAGAAGCGTTCGCCTAGATGAAAGTGAGTGAGGAGGTCTAACTATCTGGTTAGTTGTTTTAACACAACAGATCTTCACAATGTGGTCAACCTTCTGCTGTGTTCTATGTAAACAGACTGACCTGATATAACCCCTCCTCTCTGTCTCTCCTCTCCTGCAATCACATGTGTTTGGGTTCTCCACAGGTGTGATATAAACATGCAAACAAAGTGAGTCATTCACACGAATAGAGTGAGTTATTTGCACCAATTAAGCAAGTAAATGATTTTATTTGTACTTGATGTGATCACAGTATAAGGAAAAGGATCCATTATGATTTAGAGGTGAAATTAAATTTGGTAGTTATTTGTATTGTCAAAACTAACAGACATCAGCCCAGTATTGCAGCAAACTGCCACAATCTGAGAGGTTTTACTTGAGTGACAGACATACACAGAGCTTGAATTAAATATGTCTGACATGTTTACTTGCTAGAAAAAATGAGAACAGTCTATTTACGACGCATATCATTATCAAAAAGAAGATATTGTCCTATTCATTACTTGCTGTGATTTATTAGTTACAGTCCTTAGAATCACTCTGTGTCAGCAGCATATTTGAGAGTGTGCTAAGGAGGGGTACCAGGACCTAGGTCTTGGCATCCACAACCTTATAGGCTTAGAGGATCAGGTCTTTGTAGCTGATTGGATGTGTATGCTGAAAGAGGGAAGGATGAAGAACAGAAGAGGTGGGGAGGGGGTAGAGGAACTTTGGGAAAGATTGGCCTTTCATTTTCAAACTTGGTGTTTGAAAAATTTTTGCCCCTGGTTTGTAGCGCTAAAGTGACGCCAAATTCGTTATTAATATCACTACACTCACAGGATAAAGTCATAGTTTTGTGTTTGTCTGCAGGCTCAGAGTCTTCATCCCAGCCTGTACATGCCAGGCCCTGTGTCCCAGCCACCCGCTCCACTCCTCAGAGAGCTGTTGCTTCCGAGTCAGCACAGACTGCTCAGGCTAAAGCTGCTCTGAAACAGGTAAGTGCAAGCACATGCACACACACCCTTAAATCTCCATTTTCCCTTTCCAATCTCCTACCCTGTTTGTGTGTTTCTGTGTGTTTTTGTGCCTTTACAGCTCAATGATGCTTTCACCCTGTACAAGAAAGAGAAAACAGAGAATGATAAGATGTTGAATGAAACAAATGATCGACTGCAGAAACAGCTGACAGAACTTACCTCAAGTCATGCCAAGTTGACTTCTCAGCTCGAGTTCAGCAACAAAAGGTTAGTTGGACCAGAACTGCTGCTGTCCGTTCTCCTATTTTAAAGTTTGGAGATTTTTTTTTTTTGAGCCTGTGTATTTGTTCTGTGTGTTTCTGTGTATCTCAGGTATGAGATGCTGCAAGATGCTGTCTCGTCCTACCGCCGAGAGATCTCTGCTCTGCATGACAGGAACCAGAAGATGGCCACAACTGCTCAACGACACGAGCACATTATCCACACAATGAGCCAGAACCTGCGACAGGCTACTGAAAACCTTGCACTGGAAGAGGTCACCCCATGAATACACTTGATGTTGACAAAGTGGTAGACTAGGTTACAAATAGACAAAAAGTGTACCTACTACATTGGTGTTAAGCAGATTGATCAAACAAACGTATTTTTCACATGTGTTTTCAATGTTATCACCCAAATGTTTTTAGCAGCCCTTTCCTTGCTCTACCTACCTGTGAAGTGATGCCATCTTGTTTGTTGAAAGTAGGGATGCACAATATTGTCAGCATAATACCAGTATTGGTAATGTGCTTGCTTCAACATCTTACATGTTGCTGTATGAAAGCATTTTTTAGTGTTAAGGCTAAAGCATACAGGAGACGTATTGAACGCGTATCGTCAGTGTCGTCTATCACGCAGCAAATAGGTTGCCATTCTAATCAATGAAGCATCCCATACAGGACATGTTTCAGCTCCATATCAGAAGCGTATTGAGAGCAGCACTGCTTAAGTTATGCGCCAAGTCTATTTTTGCTGCTCTACGCTTCCAATACGCATCAATCTACACAGAAAAGATGATTCTAGACAGGATTTCAAATCCGTGCATATCATCTGGTATTTTAAAATAAAACACCATATGCGATCTCCCGACTGTGTATCAGTTCATGTAGATGATAAATACTTAATGGTTATGGATTTATAAGTAACACAGAACAATCCGATGGTCAATCCCTGATCCATGTGAACCCCAACAGGACTTCTAATGGCTAACTTTGTCTGAAGGTAACAGCACAGCATAAATAAGCATAGTTTACTTCATTAAACATGAGTTAACCTGCAAAAACTGTAAAATCACATTGCTTTTTCACATATAGTAGATGCTCAACAGTCACTGAATTATATCCAAATTAGCAGGAAATAGACCACAGAAAGGCAAAACAACCTGTTGTGAGCATGTTGTTTACTCTATACTAAGCCCAGCTGACCGGGGCTGCACTATGCTGCTGCTACACTCCAAATAAGCATCCTGTATGCAATAGACACTGCTGCTCAATGGAGCAAATATAGAACACGTTCAGTATGGATCCTGTATGTTTACGGCTTTAGAATCAAACAGCAGGGACATTACTTCATGTCTATCAGGAGGGATAACTTGGCAATCTTCTTCAGAAAAGTCTGTATTTATAGGTATCAGTTGAATTGAATTTGGAATTATTGGCACTTTGGATATTGACAAAATTCCATTATAATGCATCCCTAATGTTTTTATCTAGACAACAGATTTTGAACTGTGTACTGTTGTTTTTTTTTGTAAGGTGCGCGTGGGGAACCTGACCAAAGAGAGAGACATGTTGAGACAAGCAGAGAGTCGTCTTAGTCGAGAGAAGGAGGCTATGCTGGCTGAGCAGCGAAACCAAAACCTTCTGCTTACCAACCTGAAGACTATTCAGGTAGCATTTTGTGAAAAAGCACATTTCTTCCCTAACTCAGTTATAAAAAAAACAAACAAACAAACCAAAAAAAAAAAAAGAGTCTTGCTATGTCTGCTCTAATCTTTTTTTACCCAGATAAATAGTTATCTGTTGATCCATATTATATCGTTGCTTCCCATGTGCTTTAGAGTTTATACTGCTACAAGGTCTCAAATATGTAGAAGAAACTTACTTGGTATTTTTTCTCCCTTCTCTTTTAATGACACCCGTAGTTGACTATGGAACGCACAGAAACAGACACTCGCCAGCGACTTAACAGAAAAATAGAACATCTGGAAGCAGAAGTGGCTTCACTGAAGACCAGGCTGGACCAGGAGGTTTCACAAAGACATGCTCTTGGACGCAACATGGATGTATGTTGAGTATACTGTACAATGCACTCTTTGTGTGGCCTGACACAGCTGGTGAGCTTGCCTTGTAACCCCTCTACAGGCTCAGCTTTTAGAGGCCAAGAAACAGCTGGAGACCCAGAATAAATTACAGCAAAAGACCAGGGAGCTGTTGCATACTTCGGAGCAGCAGGTCGTTGCACTGAAAGCCCAGCTTGCTTCTGCTTCTTTCTCTGAGGCTTCTGTTACCTCCAGCAGCACAGCTCCCCTAGCTATCAGAGGTACAGGCTTAAGAGCATCACTGAGAGGTAAACACCAGTATTTAGAGGTGAAGTTTCAAGACCTTTTTGGTACTGTTTGTGATACAAGCTTCTAGACATCAATCATCACTAAAGTTCTTGTAAAAATGAATCAGACCTCAGAGATCCTTAGATTAACACAGGTTTAGAGTTAATTAATTCTTGTGGAATATGTGGGTGTAATGCCAATCCAAACTGCCTTCTTCAGTTCTTTATTTTCTCCAGCCCCAACAGCCTTCCAGCAGAAAAGCCAATCAGAGCAGGAGCTTGTGGAAGTGAGGGGTCTCCTGTGCACTGCTGAGGAAAAAAACAATGAACTAGCAGAGCAACTTAAAACTGCTAATGCTACCGTAGAGCAGTACAGGGCAGTGGTACTGACTCTGGAGGACAGTTTGAAGAAAGAAAAGGAGGTACAGGTCCTAAATTTCTTTTACTGCTAACAAAATAAGAACTGAGTATGCTTTAGAGATTACAGTATGCTATGCTTTGTCCCTCTTTTCATCACCTGACTCCTCTCCTGCAATTTTGGTACAACTGACAAACTCAAATATAAGTTAAATCTCTCAATTCTTTTAGTCTCGCTCACCTCTGGAGATCCGTCTGAAGGAGTCCGAAGAGATGCAGAAGCAGCTGGAGGAGAGGATTTTGGAGGCAGAGAAAACAAAGTTGAGGGAGCAAGAACAAGGAAGAAAGGCTGTCGATGCTGTTGAAAAACAAGTACGTTTGTTGCACACATTTTTTCTAATGCTTTTACAATAACAAGTCTGTTTTCTTTCAAGTTGATATAGCTTACCTGTACAGCAGGTCCTCTAGATTAAACTTTGTGTTTCAGAAATAAAAACAAATTAGTGAGATTAAACAATATGATTAGAATACACACATTTACCTGGGGCAGGTATAATTTAATTTTCTTGTTTGTTTGTTTTTTAATCACAATGGCAATATATCAGATGATAATGCCTAGCATTAAAGGTATAGATCACAGCGATGAAGCTACAGAGAAAAGTCCACATTTAGTGACAATTAAGTTTTCTGGAAAGTAGGACTGTAATAGGTACTTGTCAATAGTAAGTGTTACCCCTTATATCCACTTACTTGTGTGCTTATCTTATTCAGTTGTTTTCTCTCCTATCTTATTTAGGTGTGTGAGCTGCAGCGCAGTCTGAAGGCCAGCCAGGCAGAGCAACAGGAGGCACTGGAGAGAGCTGCTGCTGCTGTTAAACTGGAGCAAAAGGCCATACAGGACAGTTTGCTGCAGGTTCATAAATGCACAGTTACACTCTTGTACTTGTTTTTATCTCCAGGAGGCATTTGTATCCTAAGTAACATTTTATTTAGAGCATAACAAATCTAAAAACTGCATAAACCATGGTCAGCCATTTCCTTCTCTGTCTTCATCTTAGACCACGCTGGCTGGAGAAGCACAGGCCAAGTACGAGCGGGAGCTCATGCTTCATGCTGCAGATGTCGAGGCCTTACAAGAGCTGAAGAAAAGTTTCCAGATAGAAATTACACAGAAGACAGGGTTAGACAATCAACTGAACAAGACCACCAGCCTGCTGCAAGAGAAAAGTGCTGCCTGGAACACAATGGAGAAACAAATGAAGGTAGGAAGCAAAGAGAGGCAGGAGAAATTAAATGGTTCTTATTTCTTGGTCTGCATTTTGTAATTTACTCTGATGTACATTAGCTGAAAGACATCTGACCACTGACTGCAGACTGCTGTGGCTCAGTGGGTGTGTCCTTATGCCAATCCTACAAGGTTGGCAAAATGACGAGTAACTCGTTTTGTGATAAAGAGTCTCTCTTTTATTACTGAGTAAACTTACTGATTGGAAGTTCCTCTATGTGAGAGAAGTTGTAATTCCCCAAAGAAGATAAATGAAGGTTCTTTTACAATAGTTCCATAATTAGGTCTACAGTATCTGCTCCGACCCAGTTGTTTTAGGAGATAGGAGGAGCTGCAAGATTGTGTATCATTAAAAAAAGGGATTTAAAAAAATAATACTTTTTGAGTATGAATAGATTAAAGATTAAAAGGGCTGACACCTTCCTGCCATGTGTTCTAGTGGTTGGTTGATAAGCTGTCTTTAAATTTTGTGTTGGCTAGATTTACACTGCTGAACAAAGAAGGACAAAACTATGTGTGTATATCAAGACTATTCAGGCAGCTATTTAGCTACTTTGGCTCTATAACTCTCTCTTTCAGGAAGAGCTTGTCAACAAAAGTCGCCGCTGTGAAGAGCTGGAGAAGCAAAATGCACTCCTTCACAGACAGATGGATAGATTATCCGCCAGGAGTCATCAGATGCAACAACAGCCGCTGCAAGCGCATCTTGACATGTCATTCAATGAGGAGGGGAAGACGACTGAACAGATATTAGAAATACTCAGGTAATGCAACGCCAATAGTCTTGAGCATGAATTTTGTTAAATGGAAAACACAATTTCATACAAATGGAGGAGAAAATGAAGCCCTGTTTTTGCCTTATATACCGTAATTTTTGCACTATAAGGCACACTTAAAATCCTTTTGGCTTGTTGGAGCACTGCAGCTACCGTAGCCTCGCGGAGTTATTGAATGAGTTAATAAATAAAGTTAATAATAAAGTTTGACTAATGTGACTGTTTTGTTTGGCTTAATGCCTTATAATCTGGTGCGCCTTATGTATGAAAATAAACGCGAATAGATTAAGGGTGTGGAAAATAATCTAAGTTAATCGATGCGCATGTGCGCGATGCGACTGCGTCGGCTCATTCACTGGGTATCGATGCAATTGACGGGTTAAATCTAGATTCATCTAGATGCGTTGGTGGGTATCGGTAAAATCCAATGCAAGCGCCGTTTTATTCATGTTAAACTTCACCCCATCTGCTGTTCCCCAGGCGCATTGAATGCACCATCATTATTTCGCGTTTTGTATTGAATACGGACGGAAGCCGTGAGGGACATACAATGCACTACTAGTAAAACAGCATGGACCACATTCAAGTGAGCAGCAGCGAGGAAGAGTTTATATGTAATGCACCCGCTACGTTTAAATCATATGTTTGGAAACACTACGGATTTGCAAAGAAAGACGGAAAGCTCGACAAAACGTCCGTCATTTGCAAAGAATGCCGCGTTAAGAAGCCGTACAACGGCAGCACGACAAACATGCAGACCCACTTAAAAAGAGTACACCACATCACCGACAAGTCTAACGCCACCTCCCCTCCCTTAACATTGATTGCACTGTCACTTTAGGTTACTCATTGAGCGTGTTTTGTGGTTACTGTACTTTTTACAGCAGTAATTATTGTGTAATTCTTTTACTCTTTTATTATTGCAGAACTCACTCAAATCACTGATTTTCAGTGGCCAGTTAGAAAGTCAACTCTAGCACATCGGTTTGGCAGACAGTAATATGGCCATTGAATGGTTTATTTGCACCATGTTAGGCAGTGCATTAGTTGTTTAATAATGTGTACTGTAATATTACCCAACAAGTATAGAGCACTTGTGTGATGTAGGGTTGGGATTGGAATCCTTTTTTTTTTTTTTTTTTTTTTTTTTTTTTTGATTTTATTGATTCAGATTCCTTAACAGTTGCAGGAGGTCTGTCTAATCTGTGTAACTGTACAAAATGGAACCCAAAGGAGCATAGAAAAAAGACAAAAAGCACTTTGGTTGAATTTACTGCCAAGTGCCTTTAAGGAATAAAGCCAAATCATTTTTGTAGTACCATACTGAATTCCATCTTTTTTTTTTATTTCTTTTTTTCTTTGCTTATTTGCATCATGTTGAATTGCATCATATCGCAACAAATTGCATCATATCGTATTGGATCGCATTGATTTGAACTAAATGATTATCGTATCGTATCGCATCGTATCGCCAGAAAATTCCATGTATCGTTAAAGTATCGTATCGCTGGCAGTGCATCGAGATGCGTATCGAATCGTCCTCAGTGCTGAGATTCACACCCCTAGAATAGACGCGTTCATTGATGGTGCGCCTTATAATCAGATGCGCCTTACAGTGCGAAAAATACGGTACTTATTATCCCAGTATGAATTTATTGAGATCTGATATACTGTGTGTTTGTCCATTTGTACAGGTTTGTAAGGCGAGAGAAAGAGATTGCCATGGCTCGATGTGAGGCCGTAGAGGGAGAGGCTCTTCGTCACAAACAGCAGGTGGAACACCAAAACAGAGAACTTAAAGAGCTACGAGAAGCTCTGGATGCAGAGAGGAAGAAAATGCAGGTATTAAAACAAACAGCTGTCCACCCCAATTTGTTGTATTTCATGATCAGCTTACAAAGACATACCACTGATTATAATTTGTTTCTGTAAAAACTATCTCCATGGCTCAGGCCATAACAAATACCCTGGCCAAGCAGGAAGAGCAACTTAAGAAGATTCAGATTATAGATGCCCTACAAGAAACCAACAAGATGCTAAAAATGGACAGAGATAAACTAGGACAAGAGCTGCAGCAAGCCCAGACCAAGGTAAAAAAACAAGTTTTGCCTGATTTATCCCCCTCACTGGTTTAATTTTCCCTGTTTTTTCTGGTTCAGTCAGAGGATCTGTTTCGTTCCTTTTTGCTTTTGCTTTTTACCTTCTTGTGCTTAAGTTTTATTGAGGAATAATGATTTTTGTCCATATAACTTTTTTTGTTTTAGAGAATGTCAACTATTTTTTATTGCAGAATTTTGTATAATATTGAAAAACAGACCAACAACTACGTTATTTTGTAAAAAAAAAAAAAAAAAAGTAACATCATGCCTACTTTAATGGTAACTTAAGAGCTTTGACTTTAACGGCAGTTTTACCCTGAGTCCTGCAGAGGATACTCTGTGTGAGTGCCTGATTCACATGATTGGAAATTTGCACACCATTTGTCTCTATATCTGCCCTGTCTCAAGGTTTAATTCACAGAGAATAGCATTTATGATATCCAAGAGCAAAAAACACCCACAGTGCTCTACAATTCTATGCAGTTTGCCTTGATTTTGCATTTCCTGCAACTGAATTTAGCTACTAGCATGTCTGTACTCTGCTTCACAGAGATGCACCTTTTGTCCTTATTTTGACTTTGCCAAATTTATCCAAACACTTTACCTGATTAATGTGAAGTTGATTCATTCCAAAGATGAAGCAAGTTTCCCAGTTAAGATCCAGCTTCTATCCTGGAAGAAAGCACCTGTTGAGACGAAATAAATAAATAAACAACATACCATGTAACAGCACAGGTAGTAGAGCAACAGACAGCCCTAGTCTGATTTGACTCTTCGTTACATAAAGATAGTCATGTCAAATACATCCATGAACTCATACACTTTTAGGTCATCCAAGGTTTAAATTGTTGTTATAAAGAGCTTGTGCATGACTATGCTGATTAATACTCACATTCAGTGACTACCAGCCCTCAGCAGATGGTAGAAATTTAACTTTTTTATTATTTATTTTAATGCATTAGGGGCAAAGTGCTGGGTGCGTTCAACTGTTCTACTGCAGCCATATTTAAATACAATGCTTCAATTAATATCTGTTTTTAGATAAAGTCCTTTCCCATACCTTTGTTATATATGCATAGGGCAGACAATTACTCAGAAACTCCAGTAAAACTCTCAACATATGTCCTCCTTTGGTCTCCATTAGGTTGCAAAGCTTCAATCAGACATCAGTCCACTGCATCACTCCATGACTCAGCTGTCAGAAAAGTTTGGCTCTCTCAGTGCTGATAAGAGGTTATTGGAGGAGGACCTCAAACGTTGGAAAGCTAAAGCACAGGTGAGGAGACTGTTTTTTTGGAGAAACATGCTCAAGTATGCTTTTCAGAATTCCATCACTACTTAATTTTTAAAAATGTCAAGTTGTCCAATTTCTCACTGTTGTTTCATAAAATAGTCTCTAAAGTTATGGTGTGTCTCATTTGAACTCATTATAATGTGTCTCTGCAGCAACTGATCAGTCAACAGAAAGATGTTGATGATGGGGAAAGACAAAAATTTGCTTCTGAAAGAGAAGTTCAACAGAAACGAATCGCACAGCTCACTGAGGAGATGGCCAAGCTGAAAACTGAGCTGATAAAGTAAAGCACCCACTAAAACACACAAACCTCCAGGCTTTAAGAAACAACCATATACTGTATGTAGAATGCCTCCTGGGTGGGGTGGGGGGCTTCAGGAGTTGTGGACAAATCCTAGAAACTTATAACACATAATATAATTTTTCTCCCCCCCCTGGTTGTGATGTGGACATGTAAGACCTGTTTGTGCTCAAGTACTCTTTTTTTTCCATTTTTAAAAGTTATTAGGGGTTTATGTTTTCTGTGATGACACTTGATACAGCCTATGAGCATACGAAGATTACGTAGGTCATCTGGGGCTCTCTGTAGAGCGTCATCACAGCGACTCTCCCGCTGAATTTGTAGAACGTTACTATAGTGGTGGTTCCAGGAAGTGGGAAAAAAATCCTGTAAATATCGAGAGCAATTTGGCTTCAAATTCATATTATGACTTAAGGAGGAGCCAAGTTGTCCATTGTATATACAGTCTATGGAAACAAACAAATCACATAAAAACCTGTGAAGTGCCCAGGTTTTGGTAAAGCACAAAACTGCTCTGACTTGTGCTTTATAAGTTCAGAGACTTCTTGTTTGTCATGATGATGGTCAGTGCCTGACTAAAATTTAAAATTCATTATGAAAAATATTTTAAGGGTTATTTGTTGGGTCACTGATGGATCAATTTGAAAATAACCTTGCATCATCTGTTTGCATCAGATCCAGTGTAAGCAGTAACTCTGCTCAGTCCCAGCTGCAAGCCCTCAGGGACTCTGTGGCCCGTCTGACATCAGAGCGAGACACTCAGAAGAAAGACCTGGAAACCAAAAGCAATGACATTGTGGAGAAGAATAAGACTATCACCCAGGTCAAGAAGATTGGACGACGCTACAAGACCCAGTATGAAGAGCTTAAAGTCCAGCATGACAAGGTGGTTCTATGGCATTTGTCAAGGTTTAAGGCTGTGGTAATTAGTAACTTTAATATGGGAAAAAAAATGGCTGAAATGGTTTGTGTTTGTTTTTGTTTTAGCTGGTTGAAGAGACAGCTAAGAAAGCAGGAAGTGAGGTGGACCAGGGCCAGGAGCTGAGCAAAACCCAGGAGGAACTAATTAAGGTCAAAGAAGAGCTCAACACACTGAGGGAGGAGGTTCAGAAGAAAGAGGGGGAGGTGAGCAGGAAAAAGGCAGCTCTAATTAACCAAACCTGCTGTCGCTACCAGCAAAGCTTTCAAAGTCACCCTCTTCCTTCAAAATTCTTTTGATTTTTACAATCTAAATAGTGTAGGTTAAAACTTTTCTACAACTTTAAGGCTGTATTGGAGAACAGTATACTGTATCTTACATGCCCTTGGGTTATGAGCATGTACACACAATACTCCTTTTTACATGAAAACCTTTCTTCTAACAATACTCTGTAAACTTTGGGAAACTAAGGAAACACAATGTGCCAAATTACTTCAGTGGGTGACAAGTTGTGACTGCAGGTGGACCAGTTTAGCATATAGACTCTTTTACTATCAAGCCATGCTGCTGCAATGGATTAAGATTGTGCTTTGCTATTGTCATGCTAAAATATGCAAGAGCTCCCATGATAATGGCATTGTCTGAGTGACATAATATGTAGCTGCAAAACCTGATTATTGAGCATACATGTTTCCTTCGTGGAGCAAAAGACACAGAGTACTTAATTTTCAAAAAGGGTATCTAATTTTAATTAATCACACCACTGGATCTTCTAATCTGAATTTGTGAATGATTGTGAGGGTAAACTCATGCTGCGATTTATAATTGAGTCTTTTTTTAATGCATTGCAACCTGGGAGCCTTATCTGACATATCTAAATTGATGTATTTAAAACAGTCATTCAAAATGCTAAATTTTTATTATATTTATACCAGATGTAGCACGGTCCAAAGTGGTCCTAAGTTATAAGAAAAGTCAGTGAGGGTTCTGTAAAACAAGAATGTTATAAGAGGAAGCTTGTTTTTTGTTTTTTTTGTTTTTTTTATATCCAAACCCCATGAAGCTGGAACAGGCAAAGAAAGAAGAGCAGAACACCAAGAAAAAGCTAAATGAAGTACAAAGCCAACTATCTCAGAACCAGACCCAACTAACAGAGGTACAGTATTAATAATTTTGCCATGTTATTTACTGACCTTTCCCAACCTTATTTTTGTGTTGATCACTACTGCTTGCTCTGTGTCTTTTGCTTAGGACAGCATTTTGTTGAAAATAGGAGTGTATATTTTCATGTTTTCAAAGGCTGTAGTGCTTTAAAATGCTGTTGAATGCAAGAATAAAAGTAATTGAGATAAAGCATGTGATAGAGAAGTATGAAAGTGTTTACCAATCTGACTGGAGCATGGATCATTCAGTAAGTCTGCATTATTTGTATTAAGGTTTGAAACAAAGTTGTGAAAAATCTAATGTTGTTCAAGTCCACTTCTATTGTGCCTTATTCTTTTGGTTTTAAAATAGTGATGTAAATAGTTCTACCTTGCAGGGAGAGTGGGTGAAGGGGGTAGAAAACTAGAAAACACTGTATATAAAATCAACCATTGAAGAAAATACACGAGAGGCTGGAATAAATGGCTCCATTGTTAAATCTTTGCTTAAAAAGGTCCAGTCCCAGCTATCCCAGACCAAAACTCAACTGCAGCAGAATCAGAACCAGCTGACCCAGAGTCAGAAGGAGCTTCAGCAAACCAAGACCAGCTCACAACAGGTAAGAAATTCCACCAAAACCTTAAAACACCTGGTAGGAACCAAAAATGTGGACTAAAAGCAAAGGAACTCAGTTCATTTTGTGTTCACAGTTTAATTCAAAGAGGACTGGGTTCTCTTTCTGGTTCACTTCAGTTTTGATGGGCCCTCAGTCTCTTTCTGTTTTGACAAAGTCCTCTGGAGCATTTTATCATGAGTGCCAAGGTACTTCTGTCTTAGTTTTTTTTTTTTTTAACTTTAAATCTGTAATGTACAGATGTTATATTATAACTGGCCACCTTCTCTCTTCGAAAATTCTTAAAAGACTTTTGCATTATGGTGGGTCTGATATAGTTGTGCTTTTATGCTCTCATCGTTCCACATTACCAAAAGACATTAGGTTTGATCTTCTCCCCAAACTACACCACATCCAGGTTTTACAGCAGAATCTGGAGAGCCATACTTTGGATTTGGTGCTCTTTCTTTTCTCTGTTCCTCTGAGTAATCCCAGCTGCAGTCAGGTGACCAATCTACAGCAAGTGAAGAAGGTTTTAATGTAGCGCAAAAAGGCAAAGTGAACCTGGTGTGCTTTGTGTTCACAATGCGCAGATTAGGTGAACCATACCAAAGACTTTTTAGCGTACAGTTCGTTTTAAAGTGGTCTGATTACAGTTGGGGTGTTCACATGTAGACAAAAACTGCAGAGTCATCAATCTGAGTTAGGGGTGAGAAAACACGCTCAGATTCCAGACACATGCAGGTGTCAGCAGTGATCTTCTCTCCCTCTGGGCAATGTTCTGCGGCCCTGCTCTTTGTCCCACAAAATGGATCAGCTTCTGAGATCTTTGGCTTCTTGCAGCCTGTGTGCCTCGAGGAGTTCCACAGGGCTTGGTCATGACGCCACCTGTACTGACCCTGAGCCAGCACTGTTTTGCAGTTGTACAGGATGTGCTGCAGGCTTGGGTTTGGGGCTTTGCAGAGTTTGCAGTTCTCCTCTGAGCGGTACCACCAATTTAGGTTGCTGTGATCTCACTCCTCAAACCATCTGTCTGCCGCCTATCAAGATGACTTTGAAGGCTACTGTGAAGAGGATTGGAGAGATTGAGCAACCCATTGCAATGCCCTTCTCAAGCTGATGCCAACTAGTAGTAGCTTGCTGTGTTGTCTAGCAGACTTGGAAACTGCTTAAGTAGTTGGACACCAACCTCTGGATGCAGGGTGGGATGTGGAAAAAGTCTAGGGCAAAGGTGATGAGCTGGTGGGGTACAGAATCATAAGCATTTTTCAGATCCAGCCAGACCACGTGTAGATCTGACTTCTCACGCTTGGCTGTTTGAATCTGGTCCCAGATCATGGTTAAGTGCGCCATACAACAAGGGAATCCTGGGATGCCTGCCCTCTGACAGCTGGTGTCATTGTAATTCGGATTCCGATTAGATATATTGTCATTGCATATGTCACAAGTACAGAGCAAAAAAAATTGCATTTCAATTCGCCTCTTCCAAGAAAACATAAAAAAGACAGACGCTTACAGGGGGACAGGAGTGGGAGGAACTGACGGATCGCCACAGGGGGCGGTGCCCCGTTTCCTTAGATGGGTTTAGAAGTTATTTGAAGTAGGTGGGGGCATGTGCATGAATGCATTGCTGTGTAAGGAGGAAAAACCTTGTTGCCAATCCTGGTGAAAACAGAAAGCCAGTGGAGTGAGTGGCAGATGGGAGTTATATGATTATGTTTTTGCGCACTCTCATCAGGATCCTGGCCACGGAGTTCTGGATGTATTGGAGCCTCTGCAGGCTCTTGCTAGGGATCCTGGTGAAAAGTGCATTACAGTAGTCCAGCCTGGAGAAGATAAAGGCATGAACAAGCTCTTCTGCATCTGAGAGAGGGAGAAGGGGGCAGATTTTGGAAATGTTGTAGTGGTGATAGAAGGAGGTCTTGCAGAAGTGGTTGATGTGGGACTCAAGTGAGAAGGGGGTCCATTCATTTTATGTCCATCAGAAAAGTTATTCTTATTATAACACTGAGATTTGTGACTGCTGATGAGGTATAATAGAGTTGTATGTATGTCATTTATCATATCCTCAGATCACCTTTGCAGGCATCCATTATTGAGTAAACATTGAAAGGAAAAGTTTTAAAAATGCCAGCAAAGACAACACTAAGACATACTGCTATTATCCTAAAATCCTTAACTCTGTTCATTATAAATGTTTAACACAGCAAACAATCCAAAGTCTGTTGCTATGTAATCGGTTAATACCACAAGGACTTCAAACAGAAACCAGAGCACTGAGAACCCATACTGAGATCCAGACTCTGACTCCAGAACTAAACATAAACTGACAAATGATTGCAACATACAAGCCCAAGCTTCTCATCCTTTTCAAATTTAAAGGTGCAGAACCAGTTAAAATCAGCTCAGTCCCAAGTTCAGGTCCGCCAGAACCAGATTCAACACATTCAAAGGGAGCTGCAGCAGGCTAAAGAAGCTCTTCAGTCAAACCTAAACAACCAGAAAGAGCTACAGCAGACCCATCAAAGCAGTCAACAGGTCCACAACCAGGAAGTCAATAACCTGAAGACTGCTCTTAGTCAAGCAGAGAGCAAAGTAAGACCTCTTTTTTTTATACTGTATATCTTTTTTTAACCAGGTACTTTTTGTGATGCACTTGTAGTAGCACTTATGTATGGTTATAGCAAGCTTAAAGCGGTACCGATATCATGATGGGTAACATTGCAGCTGCTCAGGCTGCATTGTCACAACCTTGATAATGCACTGGCCATTTCAGTGCTCCAAAAAAGTCAAAAATCAAAGACACCCAAGATTAAAAATGGGTCTATACAAATAATTTACCTTTGGACTAATAACTGTTAAAAAAAAAAGCAGCTTGAATGAATTGCAGACTGCCTGACTGCAGTCAAAATCTCTGGTTTAAAAAAATAAATCCCAAATTAAGTATTTGGTTCATTGTCCAGTTCACTTGTTCTGCTAGGGAAAAAATATGCACAACTTCTGTTTTATGCTTGCAAATTTTTGTGCATTGTTTGTGCAAATTTTTTAACTATTTTGCTATCAATATACTTTGGCAGACCCTTCAAACCTTATGTGAATTTGCTTTTTTCTATGTTTAAAACTGCTGTGTTATAGTTGGATAAGCAGGTTACCTTTGCTCTTGTCTCAATAGGTTACTGAGCTCCAAGGCACACTGGACAGACTCCAGAAGGTTTGGAAAACTTGAAAATGAGAGTGTTTTTTCTGAGTCTAATACTGTTTTCATAGATTTGATATTTCAGAGCTAATAATTGTAATTCTCCTATAAGAAAAGCACTTGGTTTTCTTTAATACACGATTGAAGTAGCTGGCTACTTAATGATTAACTAAATTTTCCAGAAGTGTTTGAGACATTTTTTAACTCATACAATGATTTTAAATCATCATGGATCAGTGATTTAACTTGTCGTCACCTGCATCTCGACAAATATTTCCTTTGTAAATTCTATCAGTTGTCTTAAATCATTGTACCTTTTCCCCTGTGGTGTTTACCCTCCTCTTTCATTTAGATTCTTCCTTAATATGCATGCTTCATGCACAGTGCTTTCTTCCTCCTGCAGTCTCTAAGTCATCTATAAGTCATATATCTGAGTCATATGTTTACCCTTTGACTGCTATCACTTTCTCAGGTGGTTAGTGAGCATGAAGCTGACACTAAGCGTCTACAGGAGCAGCTAACAGAAGCCAACCAGGCTAATGAAGCTATGCGAGGCACACTTGCAAACCAGAGCAAGAGTTCCCAGTCCAGTCAGGCCGGTAATGACAACTCTGCTGGTGAAGCTGACCAGGCATTACAGGAGGAGCTGACAAAGCTAAAAAAAGAGGTACTTCCATGTCCAGCCTCCCTTATAAGATTTTAAATTTCGTAACAATAAATTATGTGAACTCTGTCCAAATACAGATGTGTTTTCTGGTTTGGGAAGTTTTACCGGTTTCATGTGAAGATTCAGCTGCTCCATTCCCATGTTTTTCTGGAGTTAGTTGAGCTGGACTTGTTAAAACAGAAGTATCCAATCAAAACTCTGGAAATGTTTTTTCCCAACTGACCTGTCAAGAGGTGCATCAAATATCTTTACAGGGGCTGTTTTAATAAAATATCTTTAATGCACTAGTTAGACATTTACAAGGATTATTTACATTATGATTTTTGTATAGAATCTTGGGGCAGAGATAAGCACAAGTCACTTTTTGCAAGTCCAAATCAAGTCTGAAATCTGTGAGTGAAGCAGGAATTCTTAATCAAGTCTTTAATAATTTCAGTAAATGACAACAAAATACTAATGGAGTGGTTTTAAAATGTAGGGCTTTCGTAATTGGAAAAATATTACCTCATTTATTTCTCATTATGTCATAAATTAATATAAGTTTACCTTAAAATATTCCATATTAAATATCTGTATTAGCTAAAAAGTAACAACACAGATGAGCTTGTTTTCCCAGCATCTCTTTAAATTTTGACTTTGGACAAATATTATTTTTGAGTCCCTCTTTCCTCCACTTTCTTTATGCCTTTCTGTGTCTGATCTGTGGGGAAAACTCACAAGCAGGACCCCAAATAACACATCTTGTATTTAAAATATTTTGTTGTTTGTTGTTGTTGTGATAATGATCCAAAACTGCACTATGAGAAGGTTTATTTGTAATACAGGATGTTGACCTTGACTATTAGCCTACATTAAGAGGAACCTACTGTGTCACTCTAGTTTTCTTTCTCTCAAAATCACCTGCAGACCAATCAGTATTTATGATATACTCAGGGAGCAAAGAGCAAATGATGATTCTTCATTTATGGATTACAAATAGCAGCTCTATATGGATAAAACATGACTAAAAATGCTTGGTAAATGTGTTTGAGGGACCTACTCAGTTTTGGTCAGTGTTTGAGAATGGCTGTGTTGTTGTAGCAGCAGGTCATGTGTCGTAACCACTTGTGCACCAGAGGATTACACATGATAAGAGAGGATGACAAAGAGCATGTGATGTTGTTTAGATAAAACTACAAAAAGGTTGTTCATGGGCCACAAGGCTTGAGTCTGAGTCCGGTTACAAGTATGAAGGTTGAGTTCAAGTCGCATAAGTGATTGACCACCAAGTCCAAGTTTCAAACTAGAGTCCCCATATCTGCCCTGAGGAAATTTGTAAAGAGAGTAATAAAGAGGTAGCAGAGAGTGCCAGTTGACAAATGGTTAAATAATTCTCGAGCTTGCATAGTTAAGCCACACAAATCTATTAATTTTTCTTAAGTTTTAAACTCTAAAAATTCTATTTTCAGCATCTGTAATGGTTCATTCAGTGATGAGTTGTTTCCTTACAGCTGTCTGAGGGCAAGAACAGGGAAGAACAGCTCCGACAGCAGATGGCTGAAAAAGAAGAGAAAACTAAAAAAGTCTTCATGGGAGCAAAGACAAAAATCAACCAGCTAAACAGTAAGTTTTAAGACAACCATCCAAAGGCTGAATTGAAGTGGGTTGTGTAAACAGAGCAAAAGAAGAAGCTTCTCAGGTACTTCAACAGTTAATTTGAACCACTATGACTTATAGGTGCCAAGGAGCAGCTCAATCAGGAGGTTGAGGAACTGAAACAGAGTAAAGAAGAACTAGAGGTGAGGATGAATGCCCTAAAGTCTCAATATGAAGGACGACTTCTGCGAATGGATAAAGAGCTGAGAGAAGCACAAGCATACTCTGACCCCAGAGAAGAACAACATGACCACAGTGGAGCCAAGGTACATGTAGTATAATCTCCATGGGCATGATAGAAACAAAGACACATAGTTGGATGCAGATTTATAATCAAATCATCAGATTCTTGTACATAGAACCTCCTTTTTGAGGTTAACATTTGATTGAGGGTATTTTATTTTTCATTTTTGTGAATATCATAAATCTACTTAAAATGTCCTTGCCCTCACTTTATTACGACTCTTTGTTTTTTATTTATTTATTTTGTAAACAAAATGACTCTGTTCCTCCAAGGCTCCGTCCCCAATACAGTCCTCTTCTCCATCTATTTGCCTCCACTTGGCCCCATTATTCAAAAAGACAACATTTTCTTTTGCTATCTGTTAAAGATGACTTGCCTCCCTTGAGGCCTCAGCAACTGCAACAAACTAACTCAATATTTGCCTTCAAGGCATATAGTGCTGTGAAAAAGGATTTGCCTTCTTACAGATTTCCTCTGTTACTACAGAGCTACTCTTTTATATAAAAGCAGACTATAATTCACTTTATTCATGAATAATAGATAGCATCATTCTAAAACTGACAAAAAGCTACTGATGGTAAATTATCTTGTGGCCCATATTAACTTTCTCGTGGCCACGACTTATCACATGGCCACAAGTTATTATCTCATGACCACACATTCTTTCTTTTGGCCACGCATAAATTTTTTTCTTTCCAGTGTCCCCAGAGGGGCTCCATATTTTTGAGCCATTCAGAGGTGGACTTGCTGGTGTGCCGCAGGTCTATGCTCTGCTGCATATCCCAAGTGCACTAGAGCTTAAGGTCACCAACTGATGGCTAAATATCCTCCTTCAGGAGTATCTGGTAGAGAGCTGCATTTATGGTTCCATCAATTATGGCAAGTCGTCCAAGTACTTAAAGGTAGGGTTGGCAGGATCTGAGGAAGTGCCAGTTTTTGGGAGAAATCTTGAATATAAACACTACCCCTCCCAACCAGTTTTCCCCTCAGCTCCTCCTCTCCCCTCCCTCTCTGCTCCAGCAGGCCCGCCCACAAACAGACACTCCTGCTCGCTCGTATCGTTTCAATTAAATTCAGATATAATGCAGATAATACTTCTGATAATTACAAATGGGATCCAGTCAAAGTGAAAGTAGAAAGCGTAGGTGCTGCTGTAGATGCCAACAGACTACCAGCAAACACAATGTTCTAGGGATTCAAGGAATCTTTATTGTCCCCGTGGGGCAAATCGCTTTACAGCCAGCAGTGCACAAACAGACATAAGACAACTAGCACAACAATAAATAAATAAAAAAACGATGAAACAGAGAGACTAAAAACAATCACTTGTTTAAAAGACCTATGGCGGCAGAGATAAGTGAGTTTTTCAGTCTGTTTTTCCTACATCATTCTTGTATAGACATTACCCTCCTGGACTTTGGGTTAAAATATCTACTCAGACTATCTGTCCGACTTTTGTCACCAGCCAGAAATGTACATATATGGGAGTAACCCAAAAAACAATTATATGGTGCTGCTGTTTTTGCTTGTAGAAACTGCTATGTTGATTCTGGCAAGATAAAATCTTTCTCAAATGTCATAAATACATCTACCTAACATCTGAAACAGTTATTGGTGCCTCAGTATATGCATAAGTGAATTCAGATTATAAAATGTAGCAAATTTCTTGAAGAAAACGTCTCAACTCAAGTGATATGCACCCAGCACAATGAAATAAATACAGTAAATTAAGCTAAAAGCTTATTTTTTATACATAAAAATGACACAACCTACTGTGTAATAAAAGCAATAAAATATAAACAGCACACCATGGCCATAAATGGCTAAAAATCAATCAAATTGCTACCACGCCCCCCAAAATTGGAATAATGGTAAAAATGTAACAAGACAAAAATAAATGCACAAAAGGTCTGAATTAATTCAAAATATGGTATAAAACATTCATTCAAGTATCATAGTGTCTAAACATCTGACATTTATTAATCCCTCCAGAATATGAAAATAAAGATGAAAACACAAACGCAGACAAATGTAGAACAAATATAAAAAATAATAAAAATCTCAAATCTCATTGTTTTGTTTAAAGGATTGCACATTGAGGATGGGGAGTTGGCAGTGACATGGATGACTACAAATCCTGCCCCTGATAGTGTTTTGCAGATAGTCCACTGTAGTTGCAAGACAACCAAATGTGAGACTGAACAATGTTCTTGTATGTCTTCAAGACTATCTTGTACAGATTCATGTCGGTGCCAAGCATGTGAGAATGCTTCAAAGGAAACAGAAGAAAGAGCTGTATGGGATGATGACTGATGAAAGTGATAGTGATGCGTAAATATGCACCATGTCACCATGTACAATTTGTTTTGTTTTGTTTAAAGGATTGCTACACCGAGATTTAAAATGTTAGGTAGATGTATTTATGACATTTGAGAAAGATTTTTTCTTGCCAAAATCATCATAAAAGTTTCTACAAGCAAAAACAGCAGCACCATATAATTGTTTTTTGGGTTACTCACATACATGTACATTTCTGGCTGGTGACAAAAGTCGGACAGATGGTCTTAGTAGATATTTTAACCCAAAGTCCAGAAGGGTTTTGTCTATGCAAAAATGCACTGAACAAGTAGCACCAGCGTAGTTGAACGAAATCCACTTTCTAGGCTTTTTTTCCTTTCTCCCAATACAGCCTATGACCTCGAGCGAAGTTTCTTTCACGGAGTTTCAGATGCCGTGGACGTGATGCATTGGCGATGCTGGCTGAAGGGTTTGACTGACCAGTGGCTGCATCACGTTCTTGTTTCTTTTCGGCCAAACTCTTGGCAAATAAATCGCTGGTAGCATGTCATGTGAAACCCTGCATCATCAGGAACATTGTCAAAGTCGATATCAACGCAATGTTTATAAGTTTCTGCAAGGTCCTTTGTCTCACCCTGTAGAGAAAGCCACTTTCTAATACAAGTTCTGTAAGTTTCCCAACGTGTCCTTGTAAAGTCGAGAACGTCTTTGCCCTGGACGGATGATAGATGCCTAAAGCATCTTTTCATTCCTTTTTAATGCACTTTTGAAGGCCGTTTTCTTTTTTTCCTTTTCTTTTCTTCCTCTTCGCTTGTCTCGCTGCTCGATGCACTCATCGCCATGTTTGTGTTGTTCTGATACTATGGCAACGAGACTCGGCTCCTATTGGTCCACGTGACAAAAATCGCTTCACCCCTTTGTAAATTTGATTGCACATGTGCAAGTATCACTACACCGCAGAAAGGAAATAGTTCAACACCGAAACACTGATTACTAAAAATCGGCTGGATCACATGAGTAGATTTTTTTTTTGGTACTTACTATCAATAGAGCTTTTTTATGAATCACAGTTTATGTTGCACCACTTAAGTGGAACGAACCAACACAATCTCATTTAGCCAATACAGCCTATTAGTGTTCTAAGCTTAAAAGTGTCAGTGAGATCCTTGAGGTTAGTGCCAGCAATTTTGCTGCACATTTTCACTATACCAGACAGTCTGTTCTTGTTTTTTAAGGAGAGTTGGCCATACCAGCAAATAAAAGAGAAAGTTAAAACAGACTCAATAAAACGGGAATAAAACATTTTCATAAAAGTGCTGTCAACATTAGAACTCTGCAGTTCCCTGAAAAAGTACAAACGGTGATGTGCCTTCTTGCAGACAGCATCAACATGGAAGTCGAAGGACAGCTTAGTATCAATGTTTGTGCCAAGGTATTTGGTATTGTGGATGAATTCGACAACTTGGTCCTCAATGGCAAGAGGAGGGATAGCTGATGATGCAATGTTTGCAGGACTTCTACAACTAGGATAAAGTGACATGTTCCAGGACCCGAGGTAAACAGTTTAGTTTATTCACAAAAGATTTTCCCTGAAGTCTTGAGGATCATCAGGATGTTTTTTGACAAATGTGAGATCGGCCTTTCGGTCAGCATGGGGGTTTGGCCTTGGAATTCATAGTTGCCATTTATGCTCAGTCTCTTTCTTGTTGTTAAATTATAAACACTGACCTTTACCGAGGCAAGTAAGGCCTGAAGTGCTTCAGATGTTGATCTGGGTTCTTTGCGACCTCCTGGATGAGTTGTCAATGCACTATTGGAGTAATTTCAGTACACAGGCCCCTCCTGGGAACTTTCAAAACTTTTTTTTTTATATGTTCTTGTGGATAATGGCTATCTCTGTAGTTTTGCTGAAGTCCCAAAGCCTTTCAGTGACTTTGTAACCCTTTCCAGACTGATAGATGTCAATCACTTTGTTTTTCATCTGTTATTAAAATTCTTGAGATCAGGCTGTGATATGTTGCTTTTTTAGATCTTTTAGCAAACTTCATGTTGTAGGACATTTTATTGAAGTGATTTCTTGATTTAATAGGTCTGGCAGAAATTCAGCCTAGGTGTGGCTGGTAAAATAGAACACAGCTTTCTAAAAATGTGGTTAATCTCACAATCCATGATTTAACAAGGAGGGTCAATTACTTTTCACATAAGGCAAGGTTGGGTTGAATCACTTTTTTCCTTGGCCCTTGGTTGCTACTCTGTCCGTTTTGCGGACTTTTGTCTTTTTTTATTATTTTTTTTTATTTGAGCTGTGTTAGAATCTGTTCTTTAGTTGACTGCTCAAAGACAACCAGAGAAATTTTCAGTTCTCAGATATAACATTTATGTAGGTCACATGTAAGGTAGTACAGCGCTGGACTCGCAATGACCGAGCTCCTAGGATCTCCATCACAACAGGATTTTTATTTATTTATTTTTTAATCATGTTAAAAGAAAAAAAAAACACCAAAAACCCCTAGTAAGCTAGATATAGACATGACTGGTAGAGGGCAGCATTACGCTGGACAGCATACAGCCTGCCGGAGAAGACGGTGGAAACAGGCTTCTATAGTTTTGAGTTTGTGTTGCGTGTACTTTTTCTTCACATTACAGACCATTGTATTTACCATACACATTCAGTGGTCCATGTGGAAACACACTCTGAGACGCCAAACCCCGGAACGTGTCCGTCATAGACTGTATATACTATGGACAACTTGGTTCCGCCTCCCGCCTGTATACAGATTTGAAGCCAAGAAGCTATTGGTATTTCTGGGATTTTTCTTCATTTCCTGAAACCAGCGCTGCGCAGTAGCGTTGTGCACATTCATTGCGAGAGTTGCTGAGAGTCGATGTGATGACAATCGGCTAAAACAGCGTATCCCCCGGGTGAGCGACGCAATCCCTGAACGCCCATAGGCTGTATCAGGTGTCAATCATAGAAAACATGAACCCCCTAATAACTTTTAAAAACGGAGCTTCACAGAAAAAAAGAGGACTTGAGCACAAACCAGTCTTACTGTAACTACATGGCAATACCGCAAGCAGGGGGGAGAAAAATGTATGTTCTGTGTAATAAATTTCTAAAGTTTGTCCACAGCCCCATAAGCTTTGCTGGTGGAGGTGGGATTTATGACCTATACTGCAGCCCATCAACAGAGGGTGCTGTTCTCGGAGTGGCTTGTTTTTTTTTTTTACTAAAACAAGCCGTTCTTCAAGCTGGATGAATAACATTGATCTCAATGCGCAGCCGGTAGCCGGGTGAGTGCGCAGGGACTGTCTGCAAATTGCAATACAAGAGCATGACATTGCGAACAAAAATCAATAGCTCCACTGTTATACATTACAGAGACTCCAAAATCACCACACACACAAAGGGTCTCCTCATAGTCATACTACAACAGTTGTTTTGGAGAAATGTGCCTTTTTATGATTTTGTGATTTTTTAGATTGTAATTAATCATTAATATCTTATAATATTACTCAATAGCTCCACTGTCATACAGTACAGAGACTCCAAAATCACCACACATACTAAGGGACTCTTAGTAGTCATACTACAACAGCTGTTTTCGGAAAATGTGCCTTTTTATAATTTTGGTGATTTTTTTATTGTAATTAATCATTCATGATTTATAATATTATTCAATAGCTCCACTGTCATACAGTGTCATTGCAGTTTTTACTTTCAGACAGTAATACAAGAGATTGTGCTTGCACATAATTTAACCCCTTCGTCTTCATTCATGGACCGAGAGTGTTTGAAGCTCTATGAACATCATCAAAATTGAATGAAACTTCACGTGCCCCGAGATATGGATGTCTAGGAGTGGGCTACATGTGTAAGAAAAGTTTGTGTGCTCCTGTGTGTGTGCACAGGTGCGAATCTGCGTCCATGTTTATAATCGGCCATGCGGTGAGCAGAGTTTTGACAGTCCAATGTGCGACATCCAAGTTCTGCAGTGTGGGACAAAGAGTGGGGGGACATTTGGACAAGTTCAACTTTGCCCTCACTTTATAGCAAGTGGATAGACATGCATGAGGATGCACAGGTCCTTCGGATCATTGGGTGATAATATATCAGATCTCAAATATGCAGTAAACTGATATGGGTGTAATTAGCGTAACTGTGGTCATATTTTGGTTAGAGGTGGATAAGCACTCCGAAGTGATTCCTATCTAACATATATCATCTGATTTTATATGCCTATATATAAAATTTATTTAATGAACAAATGAATTTGCTCACATTTGATTTGGTAGAGGACAAGGCTTGAGGTAAGGAGGTAAAGTGTGTGTGTTTTGCTCCAATAGACTCACCTGTTTAGAACACACACTTCATCAATAAATACAAGTCTTATGACATGGCACACAATAACTGGCATAAAAAGGGTGATACATCAAATTTATTTATTCATTTTTTTAATGGTTGGGGCTGAAGTTGTTCAAGAGATTTGAGCAAAAAATAGTAAGAAAAAATATTAAAAAGAACTATTATCTTATGAACGCTTACCTGCAAATTCACCAAAATCAATTTTACTACTTGTCGTTGATATGGCCCAGACTCTATTTATTTAAAAAGTAATCTAGGTCATTTTATATGGGAAATGTGGTGATTTTGTGTTTTTTTTTTCCATTAAAAATAACAGTGACATGGTGCACAATAACTAACATAAAAAGGGTGTTAATTTTTTAAATTTTTTTACGGTCAGGGCTGAAGTTGTTTAAGAGATATAAGTCTAAAAAAGTAAAAAAGAATGTTTTAAATGTTTATTTTATTAACACTTCTCTGCATGTACGTTGGGGTTAGAGTAGACTGGATGGAGTTTAAATGGAGTTTAAAATTTACTGGAACCAAGGGTTAATAAATAAAATAATTATTTAAAGACTGCATTTTGAATTTACTCAGGTCATCTTGGTCTGATTTTAAAATGTGTTTGATAATCTGAAACATGGAAGAGTGACCAAACAGAAGAGGTGTCCAAAACAAAAGAAATCTGTAAGGTGTCAAATATTTTTTCACTGCACTGTAAAAACATGGATGGCTGCAAATTTTCTTCAGCTCAACAAAAATGAAACAGAAGTAGTTTTTAAGGACACAACATTTGGCAGGCATTTTTTCTCTTCATCTTGGTGCATTCCCCCCTCCATAAAACTTTATGCAAAAAAATGTCTGTCTGGAGATCAAAAAGACAGAGACAGGACCTTTTCTAACTGTGCTCCAAAATTGTGAAATCTCTTCCCCCCTCTCATTTTATCCTCCCTATCAGGTGATGTTTTAAAAAGTCATCTTAAAACACTTTTCCTTTTTACCTTTTTTGACTATAAACCATTTATTATTCTCATAACTGGTGTCATTCTAACTTGAAATTCCCTTTTATTGCTTTATCACCGCTCTGTTATTTCTCTTTATCTTTTCCTTTGTTTTCCTCTGTGTGCTTGCTGTAAAGCACTTGGATCAATTATGTTGTTTTTAAACTGCTCTATATATGAGGTTGGCGTGATGTGGTTTAAAACAAATAGTCTTTTGTTTTAGTATCTGGTCCATCTGAGCTGCCATGTTCAATAATCTGTTATAGAATAACAAACTTGTATCGTAGGTTGGTGATCAGTCCAGATCGTCTGACCAGAGACACATATCTTTGAAGAGTCCTGCCCAAGAGAGGGGAAGGTAACTACTGAAGACTTACATAGTCAAACTTCAGATACCTGTTGTCTCTCCATAAGCATGTCCTGTATAAATAACTAATAATTCCTCATGGTCTCTTGTTCAGCTCAAGTGTGTCTGAACCTCCCACTGCCAACATTCGCCCCACCCCAAGCACTCCATCACCTAGCAACAAGCCAAGTCCCTCCCCAGGTAGCAAAGCTACACCCCGTGCAAGTATCCGACCCATGGTTACCCCTGCAACTATCCCTGTCCCAACACCTACTGCCACTGTCATGCCAACCACACAGACTGACAGCCAGGAAGGTGAGAGGACTTTAAATATACTGTGGAATTAGATATTGGTACCAAATATTCAGTTATTATAAGCATCAACTTAAAAAAAAGTTGAATATCTGTATGTTCAGTTGTTTAGTCACCTGATATTAACAATGATTTCTCTGTTGTTTTTGTTTAAAGTGCTTATGAGTTCAGGAGTCTCTATACACTCAACTGGCTCCATTCTGGTGAACACACTTTCACAGCCAACCAGCACCCAGGCCACAGCTTTTGTTCAGCCCACCCAACAGCAGGTGGCCAATCAGGAGGCAGGAACCAGTGCTGAGGCAGAGCGGCTATCTTCATCATTATCTGAAACTGTAACAGGTGAGAGGAATGCTTTGTCAATATTACTCTGACTTTAATGCTAATAAAAGTTACTGGAATTGAATTAACTTGTCAAAGCCTCCCAGCAAAATAACATTTTGACTGTGAACAGTGAGAGACATTGACAGCCTGACTTAAAGGGATATTCTGGCATAAAATTAAGTTAGGGTCAAACACACCGTAACGCCAAGTTAGACACCCTCTTGAGAGATGAATGTTGCGGACTGCTTGCTTCTCTTGTTATACCAACTTCACCAACAACGGCATGATAGCAATACACAGCAGTCTACAGAGCCACACGCACACCTTAACCAAAAAGCCATAGAAACATATTCACAAAATAATGATAATAGAAAGGTGTCTCCAAATACAGTCATTCAAGGTAAAATAATAATAGCTTCTAGGAAAAAAGAAAAAAAGGAAGACTTCTCAAACTACAAGAGGAAAAAGTCCTTAGAATTAAGACATACTGAACAAAAAGATCCTTAGATATTATTAAGAATGAAAAAAAATTAAACAAGATATTTATAGCATATGCAATTACTTTCCTGAAGTACACAAAAACAACAGGCAAAGAATACAATCTACAAAATCAGGGAACCAAAGACACTTAAGGTTGGCAGTGAATCAGAAGATATTCAACATGCTTTTGAACCATATTATAGAGACCTTTACACCCAATTGTATCGACCATATCAGACATTACAACAATAGAGACTTTTCTAAGTTCATTAGACCTACCATCTATTGGTGAAAAACAAAATTAAAAAAATATGGCTGAGATAAGGCCAGAAGAACCTCAATAAAGTTATTTCAAGCTAATAAGGCTTCAGGTTCAGACAGATATCTGTCTGAGTGGTATAAAACATCTGAACTGCAGATAATAGCTATACTACTTAACTGTTTCAATCATACACTGAAAACAGGGGAAGCTCCCCAATCATGGAAGGAAGCAGTTATCTCTATCATTCCAAAAGATGGCAAAGATAAAAAGGAGTGCAGCTCATACAGACCTATATCAGTCTTAAATGTAGTTTATGAACTATTTGCTTCAACCCTAGGTAAGAGACTGGAATCCATTGTCCCGGAGCTGGTAGATTTAGATCAAACAGGATTGTATTGAACAGACAGACACAGGATAATTTAAGGAGAACCCTACAAGTGGTGAGTCATATTACATCAGAAAACATCGGCGCGATGCTAGTCAGCCTAGATGTAGAAAAGGCATTTGACTCGGTGGGTTGGAAATATCTTTCCGGGGTACTTTCAAGATTTAGCTTTAAAGAAAGCTCAATTAAATGTATTGTACTTTTCTTCAACAGCCAGGATCAGGGTTAATAGATACCTGTCACAAACTACCTGTCCCCTAAGTCAATCAATCAATCAATCAATCAATCAAACTTTATTTATAAAGCGCTTTTCCTACAGGAATGTGACTCAAAGTGCTTTACAAGTTGAAAACAAAAACAAAAAACTATCCCAGATGCCCCCTTACCCCCCAACCCCCACCTACACACACACACACACACACGCGCCAACGCACCCGCACATACACAGATAGAGACAATGGACATGAGGCTGAGTGCAGACGAACCAGTTGAGAAGGCGCCATCAGAGGAGCCGTCAGCACCAGGAACAGAGAGCTGCCCACAGCCACAGGACACCGACACAGGGCCAGTGGAGGGATGTGGACGACACCAACCTCCACCAGGAACCCCGTGGCCGGCCCCTGCAACCACAAGCAACCACCACTCCCGGTGCCAATGGCTCACTCAGAGGAAACACTGGGGGTCCTAAAAATGATAAAAGGATAAAAACAAGTAAAAACTAAAATATGAATAAAACACAGACCTAAAATAAACTTAGGCTAACTAGAATAAATGAAGATAAAACAAATAAATATCAATTCAAAGCTAAGCTAAAAAGGTGGGTCTTGAGCCTGCTCTTAAAAACATGAACGTTCTCTGCGGCCCTGAGGTCCTCTGGCAGGCTGTTCCATAGACGAGGGCCGTAATATTGAAAAGACGCCTCACGATGAGTATGTGTCCTGACTTTTGGAATGACTAGGGAGCCTGCTGCCAGAGGAGCGCAGGGTCCGTGAAGGTTCATAAGGTAAATCTGACTAAGTCTGACCCTATCCGCATTATTTATTGAACCCTTGGCTCTAGCAATTAGAGAGGACTCTGAGATAAAAGGGGTTTTGATTAGAGGAGAAGAGCATAAGATTTGTATGCTTGCAAATGATGTTCTGCTTTTTATCACAAGCCCAAACTCAGGAATCCCTAAACTGATGTCCTTTCTGGGAAAATATAATTCATACTCTGGATATAAACAAAATTTTTGAAAAACACAAACCCTCACATTTAATTTTAATCCCCACCCACATGTAGCTATTTGAATGTATAACAAATGTCTTAAGATTAATAATCTTAATTTATGACATTAATGCACTAGTTGAAAGGGGCACCATCCACCTTTAATGGTCGGAAAACAAAGAAAACAAAAGTTAAATTCAGAAATCAAACATTAAGTTAATCTTAAATTAATCAATCTCATATCTCAAACCAAAATTTTCATTTCAGGGACTCCACTTCTGGAAGAACACTAACAGAGAGGAACTTAGGAAAATAATGATCTGTTTATTACAGGATAAAAGATGGTACAACATACATGCAATAAATGATGATAAGATAATGAGGATAAATAATAATAGGTGAATAATAAAAGATTATGAGTCAGGCTAGGAGCACAAAAGTTAATGATAGTGAGTGAATGTGCTCTAATATATTAACCTACACTAAGTTTGGTGTCAAGATAAATTTGGATGTGGATTTGGATGAACCAAGGATTACTAGAATAGGTGAATATCTGAGTTATGACAGCATGAGACAGCTTCAGCCCTGTTTGGAGCTCTGGAGGTTTGCATACTTAAGTGAGACTGGTTCTTGGAGAAGATGGAGAGGGTTCCGAAGGTCTGGGGCTACCGGGGGTTCGAATGAAGAACACTCGATAAACTGTAAGCTACTGCTCTTCAGGAAGAGCGACTAATCATCTCAGTAATATTCCACGTATTCATCATGAGTTATACTCGAACCAGAAAAGCGTTTTCAATTACTTCCTCACCAGCAGACTGCTGCATAGAACAGAACACTTGGCACCACAGACTGATAAGCATCTGCAGCATCCTACCACAGATGTCTATTGATTGGAGTCTTCTCAGACAAAAGAGGCAGCTTGGCCTCTCTTTGTAGGTGAAGTCTATATTCTTAGAGCAGTCCAACTTATTATCCAGGTGTACACTAAGGTATTTATATGATGTCACCACTTCAATGTCCACTCCACAGGTGTTCACTGGCTGTAGAGGGGGTTGTGATCTGCAGAAGTCTATGACCATCTCTTTTGTCTGTGAGGGGTTGAGGAGGAGGCAGGTTTTGTGACTCCAGTCACTGAAGGCTCTTATCAGATCTCTGTTTTCATCTTCTTGTTTATTTCTGATACATGCCAAGATAGCAGTGACATCTGATTATTTCTGAATGTGGCAGGACTCAGTGCTGTATTTGAAGTCTGATGTATACAGTGTGAACAGGAATAGAGCCAGGACTGTCCCTCGTGGAGCCCCTGTACTGCTCATTAATGTCCCAGAAACACAGTTCCCCAGCCTGACAAACTGTGGCCTTCTCGTCAGGTAATCTGTGATCCAAGAAACACAGGGAGGATCCACTCCCATCTCTGTGAGCTTGTTTTTGAGTATGTTGGGTTGGATGGTGTTGAATGCACTTGAAAAGTCAAAGAACATGATCCTCACATAACCTCAGGTTCCTCCAGATGAGACAGGGCACGGTGAAGCATGTAGAGGACAGCATCATCCACTCCAATGTGTTCTTTGTTTGCAAACTGCAGGGAATCCAGTTTTTCTTTGACCTCAGGCCTCAGAAGGCATAGAATCAGCCACTCCAGGCTTTCCATGTGTGAAGTAAGGGCCACTGATCTGTAGTCATTGAGTTCAGCTGGACATTTTGTTTTTGGAACTGGTAAAATTAGAGGTGGGGTAGGCAGGATCTGAGGAAGTGCCAGTGTTTGGGAGAAATCTCGAATGTAAACACTACCCCTCCCAACCAGTTTTCCCCTCACAAAGCTCCGCCCACAAACAGACGCTCCTGCTTGCTTGATTGTTTCAATTAATTTCAGATAAAATGCAGATAAATATTTCCAATAATTACAAATGGGGCCCGGTAAAAAGCATTGGTGCTGCTGTAGATTCCAACAGACTACCAGCAAACACAATGTTTGCAGGACTTCTACAACTAGGATAAAGTGACATACTCCAGGACCCAAGGTAAACAGTTAAGCGGTGCTACAACATGCAGCAGGTCCCATTTGACAAGAAACACTTCTGTTACAGACACTAGGCTTACTTTGTTAAAGCAGTTTACCTGTCAAACAAAAAGGTTACAGGGTCCGTAAGATCCCGAAGTGTCCTCCGTCGTTTATGCTTCATTGATGTTGACCCCACTTTTTAGTTCTTGTCCAGTCTACCTCCTTTTCAAGCTCCTTTTTTACAGTCAGAAAGAGCGGCCACTCTTAAAATTTAAAATGTTGACTACACAGACATAACAAAACCTAGCAATATCGTTGTATAACCAAATGTCATCAATAACTAATAGCTTTTGACTGATATTAAAAGCTTTTTGTATATACACCACAAAAAGATGCTGTATTAATGGAATCCTGCCTACCCCACTCTTAAGGGTGGTTTCTGCAGAGCAGGTACTCGCCCCAGCTGTACAGTCGTGGCCAAAAGTTTTGAGAATAACACAAATATTGATTTTGACCAAATTTGCTGCTTCAATTTTTCCAATGCCAATTTGCACATACTCCAGAATGTTAGGAAGAGTGATCAGCTCAATTGCAATTGATCGCAAAGTCCCTCTTTGGCTTGAAAATGAACTTTATCCCCAAGACACATTTACACTGCATTTTAGCCACGCCACAAAAAGACCAGCTAACATTATTTCAATGAGATGAACCATGTTAACACAGGTGTGGGTGTTGATGAGGACAAGGCTGGAGATCAATCTGTCATGATTGCGTTAAAGTGACAGACTCAACACTTCAAAAGGAGGATGGCGCTTAACATCATTGTTCCCCTTCTGTTAACCATGGTTACCTGCAAGGAAACATGTGCAGTCATCATTGCACTGCACAAAAAGGGCCTAACAGGAAAGTTTATAGCAGCTACTAAGATTGCACCTCAGTCAACCATCTATCGGATCAATCAATCAATCAATCAAATTTTATTTATATAGCACTTTACAATATCCCAAATGGTACCCAAAGTGCTTTACATAAAAGCAATAAAATAACACAAGAAAAAATACCATTATAAAATAATACAATAGAATAGAATAATACAAGAACGATGAAATAATAAAAATGAATATGAAAATAAAATAATACAATAAAATAGTATGTAGAAGTGCTAAAAAACCTATACGTACGGGACTACCTAGTCAGAGTTAAAAGCAAGTCTAAAAAGGTGCGTCTTTAACTTTGATTTAAATAAACTGAGGTCAGTGGTGGTGCGTACATCTAGCGGCAGTCTGTTCCACAGCCTAGGAGCTGCAACAGCAAAAGAACGATCACCCCATCATCAAGAGCTTCAAGGAGAGAGGTTCAAGTGTTGCCAAAAAGGCTCCAGGACGCCCAAGAAAGTCCACTAAGTGCCAGGACCGTCTCCTGAAGTTGTTTCAGCTGCGGGATCGGGCCACCACCAGTGCAGAGCTTGCTCAGGAATGGCAGCAGGCAGGTGTGAGTGCATCTGCACGCACAGTGAGGCGAAGACTTTTGGAGGAAGGCCTGGTGTCAAGAAGGGCAGCAAAGAAGCCACTTCTCTCCAGAAAAAATATCAAGGACTGACTGATTTTCTGCAAAAAGTACAGGGATTGGACTGCTGAGGACTGGGGTAAAGTGATTTTCTTAGATGAATCTCCTTTCCGATTGTTTGGGACATCTGGAAAAAAGCTTGTCCAGAGAAGACGAGGTGAGCGCTACCATCAGTCCTGTCTGATGCCAACAGTCAAATTTCCTGAGACCATCCATGTGTGGGGTTGCTTCTCAGTGAAGGGAGTGGGCTCTCTCACAATCTTGCAAAAAAACACAGCCATGAATAAAGAATGGTACCAGAACGTCCTCCAAGAGCAGCTTCTCTCAACCATCCAAGACCAGTTTGGTGATGAACAATGCTTTTTCCAGCATGATGGAGCCCCTTGCCATAAAGCGAAAGTAATAACTAAATGGCTGGGGGAACAAAACATAAAGATTTTGGGTCCATGGCCCGGAAACTCCCCAGATCTTAATCCCATTGAGAATTTGTGGTCAATCCTCAAGAGGCGGGTGGACAAACAAAAACCCACAAATTCTGACAAGCTACAAGCATTGATTACGCAAGAATGGACCGCCATCAGTGTTTCAGTATACCATAGAATTATCTGACAAAATCCCTGAAAACTGTAGCAGAACCTGTGAAAATTCAATATTTGTGTCATTCTCAAAACTTTTGGCCACGACTGTAGACTTAGGTTAAAGATCCTGTCAAGAAGTTCCTGTCAGTTCCTTGTCATCCTGTCAGGACTACAGCACAGTCTTTAAGCAGCCTTGGACACACACCATCTGGACCAGCTGCCTTTCCAGGGCAAAGTCTTCTAAGCTCCAACCTTAGCCCTGTTTCTGTGACGGACAAGGACTGGTGTTCTGGGAGGGAGATAGTTGAAGTGGTTTAGACATTTGAATGAGATGGAGGAGGAAGAGGAGAAGTTGTAGTGGAGATTTGTTGCGGAGAGGAAGGTGGAGTAGCAGTGGAAGTAGGTGTGACAGCAGTGTCAAATCTATTGAACAGGTTGAGTTCATCAGCTCTTTCCACATCACCCACCACTGGCTGTCTTTTCTTTTTATTGCTGTGTCCAGAGATGGTACTGATTCCTCTCAACACCTTCCGAATGTCCCTGGGTTGTAAATTCCTCTCTATCTTCTTTATGTATGCTTTTTTTGCTTTGCCATCTTCAGTCTCCTCTTCAACTCTTGTTGCACTTGTTTGAGTTGTTCTTTGTCACCATCTTTAAAAGCTTTCTTTTTCTGGTTAAGGATTGCTTTTATGTCACTTGTGATCCAGGGTTTGTTTTTGGGGAAACAGTGAACAGTCTTTGTGGGTATAACTGTGTCTCTACAGAGGTTGATATATTTAGTAAAGCAGTCAACCTGTTTGTCAATGTTTTGCTATCCACATCTGTGTCCAGCAGCACATTCCAGTCTGTTGATTCAAAACGGTCCCTTAGAGCTTCACTGGCTTGAGGTGTCCATCTTCTTGAGGTGTCCATCTTCTGATTTTGACTTTGATCAGAGGCTGCCTCAGCACACAAGGTCTGTAACAGGTTTACAAGTTGTGATCTGACTTGCCCAGTGGTGGTAAGGCAAGGGCTCTGTAGGCTTCTTTGATATTGGCATACAGCAGATCCAGGGTTTTGTTCTCTCTGGTAGGACAGTTCACATACTGTGTGAATCCAGTCAGGTGAGAGGAGAGGGTGACATGGTTTAAGTTTCCTGATATTATTAGTGCCTCCAGGTGTTGAGTCTGTAGCCTGGATACACTATTATGCAAAAGACCGCATGGAATTACCGCAGCTGACTTCGGTGGGATGTACACAACTATTGTTATGATATGACTAAATTCTCTTGGAACATAATATGGGCGAAGAGCAACTGCCAACAGTTAAATATCTTGATAACACAACTTCTCCTTGACAGTTATGTGTGAGGGGTTACACCATCTCTGGTTGACGAATAAAGCCAGACCTCCTCCTTTCTTCTGGCCACTAGCTTGAGCATCTCTGTCTGACCTTATGAGAGTGAAGCCAGGTGGATCCACTCTGGAGTCCGAGTTGTTTTGATTCAACCAGGTTTCAGTAAAACACAGGAGACTGCACTCACGGTATGCTTTCTCAGTCAGCAGTATCTCCAGCTCATCGCTTTTGTTTGGCAGAGAGTTGATGTTTCCCATGATGATTGATGGAAGAAAGGGTTTATATCTCCACTTCCTAGCATTCAGCTTTGACTTCACCTTTGGACCAGCACTGCAACCACAATAACACCTCCTGATGTCCTCTGGGATTGGATGGTATTCAGATTTGTTTTGTCTCAATGAAAGGAGCTCCTCTCTTGAGGAAACTCTGAAGTATTCATCAGAAGCAAAAAAAAAAAGGAAAATCTAGCAAAAATTACAAACAATACAGAGACAAGACCTGCAGCAACCTTGCGGTTTAGGGGCATCATTAAAATGGAAAATTTGGAATAATACTTAAGATAAAAGTGGAAAATCACATTCCAGGCTGATCCAACTTCAGTGGAGATTCCTCAAGACAAGTCAAACTGAGGCTCAAAGTGAGTTTGGCCACCACATGCTTGTCTGACCTCCCTACAAATCCTGGGCATGCTCCTGATGAGGTGGTGGATGTTGTCTTGAGGGATATTTTCCCAGACCTGGATTAAAACATCAGTCAACTCCTGGACAGTCTGCGGTACAAGGTGGCATTGGTTGATGGAATGAGACATGATATCCAAGATGTGCTAGATTGGATTCAGGCCCGGGATACAGGCAGCCCAGTCCATAGCATCAATGCCTTCATCACTGCTGACTCAGTCTACCCACATGAGGCCTTGCATAGCCATGCATTTGGGGAAACCCAGGGCCCACTGCACTAGCACATGGTCTCACAGTGGGTCTGAATATCTCATCCCAGTACCTAATGGCACCTAGTCCTCTGGCTAGCACACAGAGGACTGTGCAGCCCTCCAAAGTAATGCCTCCCCACACCATTACTGACTTATGGCCAAACCGGTCATGCTGGAGGATGTTGCAGGCAGCAAAATGTTCTCCATGGCGTCTCTAGACTCTGTCTTGTCTGTCACACATGCTCAGTGTGAACCTGCTTTCATCTGTGAAGAGCACAGGGTGCCAGTAGTGAATCTCCCAATCTTGGTATTCCCTGGCAAATGCCAATCACCCTGCACAATGTTGAGCTGTAAGCACAAGCCCCACTTGTGGATGTCGGGCCCTGATACCACCCTCATGGAGTCTGTTTCTGACAGTTTGAGCAGATACATGAATATTAGTGGCCCACTGGAGGTCATTTTGCGGGACTCTGGCAGCGCTCCGCCTGTTCCTCCTTGCACAAAGGAGGAGGTAGCTGTCCTGCTTATGGGTTGTTGCCCTCCTACAGCCCACTCCTTTTCTCCTTGTGTACTTGCCTGTCTCCTGGTATCTCTTCCATGCTCTAGACACTGTGCTGACAGACACAGCAAACCTTCTTGCCACAGCTTGCATTAATGTGCCATACTGGATGAGCTGCACTACCTGAGCAACTTCTGTGGGTTGTAGACACCGCCTCATGCTACCTCTAGGGGTGAGAGCAGTGACAAATTGCTAAAGTGACCAAAAGATCAGCCAGAATAGATGACAATAGAGAAATGGTCTCTGGTCACCACCTGCAGAACCACTCCTTTTGAGAGGTTGTCTTGCTAATTGCCCCTCATTCCACCTGTTGTGTGTTCCATTTGCACAACAGCAGTTGAAATTGATTCACAAACAGTGTTGCTTCCTAACTGGACAGGTTGATTTCAAAGAGATGCGATTGACCTGGAGTTACATTGTGTTGTTTAAGAGTCTCCTTTACTTTTTTGAGAATTGTCTAAATTAGATATTTGGAGCCTGGTGTGTTACTAAAGTAGTCAGCAATCCCTAAGATATAAGTGAAACACAGTTAAACTCAATTAATTAGAATACTGTCACTACCCAAATGCACTAATCACAATTTTAATTGTCCTTCACACAGTCAGTGCTTAATCAACACATTTGTGTTCTTATCATGCGTCACAAAGTGACTTTTCTTTTTTTTTTTTTTTTTGCATTTCTCCAAACACAAGATGGCGCAGTCAAATGTTGTTGCCCTCCATGTTGGGGCTCTGAGAAAATTTGGCCCAAAGCAAATCCTAGTTGCTGACCCCTGATCCAGAGGCTTTTGGATGTGTCTCCCACACATTCACTCTGCTTTCTGAGTAAGCACTGAAGCTATAGGTCATCAATGTGGCTTAGCCAAGAAAACTTAAGCCTTTATAAACTTTAATTTACTTTGTCCTTTGTTGATTTGTGACTACAGGCAACGGGCAAACCACCAACAGTAATATTGTGTTAAGTTGACATCCTGTGATTGTGTTTTTTTTGTTTCCCTTGTGATTAAAGCAGGATCAAAGCGAGGTAGAGAAGAAGAGGAAGAGGAAGAGGAGGAGAGAAGACCAGAGAGTTCACACACATCTCCAATCAGTAAAAAACTTAGACTGAAATCAACAATGGCACAGCAGGTAAATACAAGTAAAGCCACCTTTTGACAGCATTTTTTATCTCTTGGCCTTAAGTTCCCATTGCAGTTACAGAATAACTTCTTTCGTCAAAGTCAAAGTTTTCATATAATTAGAATTTACCTATAAAACCTAAACCAATAGCTAAATATGTGTTTGCAAGTATCATTTAGCAATTGTTATTTATGTTAGAGAAAACCTAAATCTGCAAGTTTCCCTATAAATAAATAAAATCAGGTTGTTGTTGTGCCAGTTGCATACCATTGAGATCATGGAATCATACTACTTACTCATGCTCTGTGATAGAGTGCTTCTTTGCCAACCTGTTGCACTGAGGGTGAGAGGTAGTGTTATCAGATTGCCTTCTAAAGATGAGATATTTATGTCCATTGTGCTTTCTGGCCCCCATAACTGAGTGAAAGGTAAATGGAACGAGACTGGATGAAATGGCACTATACAAATAAAGATCATGACTGAGATTGAGAAAAGTCACATACTGGCAAAGAAGTTTGTTAAGTAATTACAGTTTGCTTAGGTTAGCAAGGTGACTCATAAACTGGTATCTGTAAATTTATCCTATCAATCAATAGAACTGTAAAATCATTTTAAGATAAAACACAAGTTTACCATTTACAACTGTCTGCAGAATGGCGTGAACCCTCAATCTGTCTTCTTATTTTAGCTTTCCCAAGTTCTCCTAACCTTTTTTTTATTACTGTGTAGACACCCTGCTTTATTCTATTGGGGTTATGCTCATTAAAGGTTGTTAAAGCAGTGCTGCTGTGGGTCAGATACTAGTTGGGAAAAATAACCAGATTTCATTTATGAGACATGAAATTCAGGATAATGATACAGGGTTTTCCCTACATGCAATTGCTCGTGGCACACTGCCACTGCTACAGTGCATCTGGAAAGTATTCATACCACTTCACTTTTTTCACATTTTGTTATGTTACAGCCTTATTCCAAAATGGATTAAATTCCTTTTTTCCCCTCAAAAATTCTACACAAAATACCCCATAATGACAAAGCGAAAAACATTTTTTTGAACACTTTGCAAATTTATTAAAAATAAAACACTCAAATGTTGCATATAAGTATTCACACCCTTTGCTATAAAACTCAAAATTGAGCTCAGGTGCTTCCTGTTCCCACTGATCAGCCTTGAAATGTTCCTCCAACTTGATTGCAGTCCACCTGTGGCAAATTCAGCTGATTGGACATGATTTGGAAAGCCACACCTGTCTATATAAGATCCCACAGCTGACAGAGCACGTCAGAGCACAAACCGAGCCATGAAGTCAAAAGAATTGTCTGTAGACCTCCGAAACAGGATTGTATCGGCGCACAGATCTGTGGAAGGTTACAGAAAAATATCTGCTGCATTGAAGATCCCAAAAAGCACAGTGGTCTCCATCATTAAGAAATGGAAGACGTTTGGAACCACCAGGACTCTTCCTAGAGCTGGCCACCCAGCCAAAATGTACAAGCGAGGGAGAAGGAACTTGGCCAGGGAGGTGACCAAGAACCCGATGGTCACTCTGACAGAGCTCCAGTGTTCCTCTGAGGAGATGGGAGAACCCTTCAGAAGGACCACCATCTCTGCAGCACTCCACCAGTCAGGTATTTATGGTCGAGTGGCCAGACAGAAGCCACTCCTCAGTTAAAAGCACATGACAGCTTGCTTGGACTTTGCTAGAAGGCACCTGAAGGACTCACAGACCAGGAGAAACAAAATTCTCTGGTCTGATGAAACGAAGATCACACTCTTTGGCCTGAATGCCAAGCGTCATGTCTGGAGGAAACCAGGCAGCGCTCACCACCTCGCCAATACCATCCCTACAGTGAAGTATGGTGGTGGCAGCATCATGCTGAGGGGATGTTTTGCAGTGGCAGGAACTGCGAGCCTCTTCAGGATCGAGGGAAAAATTAATGCAGCTAAATACATCGAAATCCTTGATGAAAACCTGCTCCAGAGCGCTCGATACCTTCGACTGGGAAGACGCTTCATCTTCCAGCATGACAATGACCTTAAGCACACGGCCAAGAAGACAAAGGAGTGGCTTCAGGACAAGTCTCTGCCAGAGCCCAGACTTGAACCCGATTGAACATCTTTGGAAAGACCTGAAAGTAGCTGTGCACCGACGCTGCCCATCCAACCTCACTGAGCTTGAGAGGATGTGCAAGGAAGAATGGAGAAAAGGGAATTTAATCCATTTTGGAATAAGGCTGTAACATAACAAAATGTGGAAAAAGTGAAGTGGTATGAATACTTTCCGGATGCACTGTAAATAAAAGCCAAGACACATTAAAAATGAGTTTGTTTTATTTCTTATGTGACCATACCTCAGACTCATATGTATCAGTATATACACTTATTTACACACTCGCAGTTTTTTTTATGTGATTGTCTTTTCAGTCCATTGATTACTTTCTCAGTTGTCTACTCACCCCTTATTTTGTTGTGTTTCAGAGTGAGGGTGTAGAAGAGATGGACGAAGAGCTGAGGGAGGAGGGAGAGCAACAGGAACCAGCTGATGACAGTCAGGTCAGTAGCCAATGAAAGTGAACATGAACATAGATATTGAAGGACTACAAATATTATTTGAACAAGGGCTTTGCAATATATATTGGTATTGACATTAGGCACCTTCAAATAAATAAAATATTGATATATTAATTGTGATTTATTTTTGCCTCGCACAATCTTTGGAACAGAGAGAAACATTACCACACTTAGAGGTTTAATGTTTGAATTCTGTAGGTTTCTCTACAGAATTAAAACATTAAACCTCTTTAAACACATCATTAGAGACAGAATAAGTGTGTGTACAACTGTGAAAGAAAATGTGTCAAGTGTAATTTTTGTGGCTGGAATAGCTGAGCAGATAAGGAAATACTCCTTCACTTTGTTATACAAGCATTAAATTAGGTACATATACTCTTCAAACACCACTTTTTTCAAAAATAACGTTAGCCACGCAATTCCAAGATAGTGGCCCCAAAATCCAAGATGTCCGCCCAAAAATGTGGTTTTTCCTTTATAACTCAAAATGACTTGACATTTGGACATTTCGAAGACATTTGTTTCGCTTAAAGGGCAACTGCTCTCTGGCTACTTGTGGGGGAGGCCAGGCTGTCTCTCACCCGGGATGGATAGGCCAGTTTAAACAGGTGTGTCTTGAGTTTGGATTTGAAGAGGGAGAGGGAGTCTATGTTGCGGATGTGTGATGGTAAAGAGTTCCAGAGTCGGGGGGCAGAGCGACTGAAAGCTCTGCCCCCCCATGGTGCTGAGGTGAACAGGGGGCACAGTGAGGTGGAGAGAGGAAGAGGATCGGAGGCGGCGTGATGGAGTGGCGATGTGGAGGAGGTCAGACAGGTAAGGAGGGGCGAGGTTGTGGATGGCTTTAAAGGTATACAGGAGGATTTTGAACTGGATTCTAAGTGGAACCGGGAGCCAGTGGAGCTGCTGCAGGATTGGGGTGATGTGGTGGGACGAAGGGGTTTTGGTAATGATCCGGGCAGCGGAGTTGTGGACCAATTGAAGTTTATGGAGAGACGTGTAAGGGAGACCGAAGAGGAGGGAGTTGCAGTAGTCCAGACGGGAGGTGACAAGACTGTGGACGAGGATGGAGGCGGTGTTGGGGGAGAGGGAGGGATGGAGCCGATTGATGTGGCGGAGATGGAAGTAGGCAGTCCGAGTGGTAAGGCTGATGTGGGATTTGAAGGAAAGAGGAAAGACCTGCCATTCCTCACCAACCTTTTGCCATCCCCAGTCTGCAGGGTCCTCTGCTTCTGGCTGACACTGGGTTGCCTGGGCCCACACACAACCAGCCTGATAGGCAGCTCGCCTGGTGTGTTGGAGTAGAGCTGCTCTGGTTGGTGGGATAGACTCATAGGGCCTCTGCTTTCTGGCAAACAAGTCAAGCCTGGCCTCATCCACAGTAGCAGCTGTGCTGGATCTGTCATACATGAGAATGACAAACTTCTCAAGCACCTCTATGTCACAGTCCTCCACTGTGGGAGGGTAGTTTGGCGAATACAGGCAAGGCTTCTGGACATATGACCCATGTCTGCCAAGTCATTTTCTTGCCTTTGTTGCGGCAGGCAGACACAGTGTCACATCCTGTAAAGGCATCGAAGAAGAGCATGCCTTTGACCTTCTCCTGGCCAACATGCTGAAATATGCAAGCCACATATGCTGTAGGCCAGCCTCTTGGAGACCGCCGAATACACCAAGTGCTAAGATCAGAACATCGGTGTCATTTGCCTTGATCATGATGGATTGGCTACCAGTGGCATGTTTGGCATGCACAAAGATGCGGCTGTCTGCTTCCTCGTGAGAGCATTTATCCAGTCCATCAAGACCAGTTGCATGAGTGCTGAGGACAGCAGGTCCCTTTGTGACGATGATGGTATTTAGGGCAAACATTTGTGCAACCTTGTCGGCAAGAAAGTGGTACAACTCTGTTTTGTTGTCATCGTGCCTCAGGAAGTTATGCCAGTTAGATGGCATAGTGTTCTTATTTGTTACCTTGCGTCTTCCCCCCTGGCCACGTTTGGACCTGGTCTTAGCTTTAAGGCTTGATGGGTTGTACACATCAAAGACCAGATGGGTCATTCCATGTCAGTTCAACCAAGAATCTCCACTCACGTCACAGATGATTGATCAAAGCCATCTAATTAGTGAGATAGGGGCTAATGAATTTTTGGCCAGTTAGCATGACATGCATTACAAAAGTGTTCATATCTCTGGAAGTATGGCACCTAGAGAGATGATTCAGGTGTCATTTTAAAGCTCTCTTCAAGTTCTCTTTTTTTATATAGCACTTGGAAATTGGACCAGAAAAAGGTTATAAAAGACCAAAAACTTAAATTGGAAATAGCAAAAAACGCGCGTCCTTCAATTTCCTTCATATTCACACTTAAGAAAGACTAGCATGTCCACTAGGATCCCTGCAATTTTCAGGATGGGAATTACATAACTTTTTGAGTAATCAGTCAAAATGTGTGGTACGTTAGGTGGAAAATCGCCATATTTGGCACATTATACAGTCCTGACCTCATCTGGAGTCAGCCCCACTTGCCTGCTTGTGTAAAATATTACTTCCTCATCGTACAAAATGCTTTATTGAGTGTTTTCATTTTTGTATGTTATCCCATATTTATATGAAAAATGGCTAGAATAGCTTATTTTTGCTCACTTTTCCATTGCAATTTGTTTCTATTTGCACCTATATCCAGAATATAAATGATCTTAGCTTCATGAGAGAATCATTTGGCCATACCTGCATGTCCTGGATCCTAGGGTTGACGAATAACTTCTACCTATACAACCTGAAATTTTGTTGCTGGTTTCCCTTTCAACGTTTCCTTTATACTTCAAAAGTACTCTTAGCATGGTGATCAAGCTTTATGCAGCTTTTTTGCCATATTGTTAGTTTCCAAATAGGAAAGAATGTATGAACTACAAAGAGTTTGATAGCGTCAGTGTAAGGAACAATGGTTCCCCAGTCGTCTAGGTCTTCTGGCTTTCAGTACTTGCAAATCTTTGAGAAAGAGCATATCAGGAGAGCTACAGTAATTAGCAACCATTCCAAAATATACTAGAAGAAGTTGGGCAAGAGGAGAGCAAAGGAGCCATGTAAGGACTGTAAAATAATTTCTCTTGAGTAGTGAATAATGGTGCTCTGTTGCCCTGAGTCTCAATTTCTTGATGCACTTTGGAGCAGAGGCAAACCAGGTAAGCTACAAGAATGAGCTGGCACTTCATATACCATATTACTGTATCAAGGAAATTGACCAAGAGTGAATCATAAAATCTGGATTCTCGTGAGTGTTGGATGATAGAGAAATTATTTTACAGTCCTTACATGGCTCCTATGCCCTCCTCTTGCCCAACTTCTTCTAGTATATTTTGGAATGGTTGCTAATTAGTGTAGCTCTCCTGATATGCTCAGTTGCTATCCTGCAAGTGTGTGAGGACATGCAAACCACCAGACTGCACCTGTCTCAGCCATGGGCTGAAGTGCACAAACCTGTGCAAATTACAAACTTGTGCCAACCAATACATTGAGGAAGAGCCCCTTGCACACCGGCAGATTCAGATGTAGAAGAAGATACAGATACTGATGTCGATTACTGATGTTGATTAATAAATGATGACCAAAGGGAGCTATGTTAACAGACCCACTGTGACTCAGTGACAGTATTACGTACTAAGCCAAAACTTGACAGTCATATTTGCTGTCACTGTTCCTTATGGAAAGAATAGGACTTTGAATAGGAATTTGAGTTCTTCTCAGATGATTGTATAGAGTGTATACATCAGTAGATCTTATTTTGTTGCTAATGTCTTCTTGCCCTGCACCAGCCAGGATGATTGTATATTGAGTTCCTGCATTGAAAATATGTCAGTGTCATATTAAAGTTGTGTTATTATAATGCCATAATTTATAGATAAATTACTTGAAATACTACTTAGGGGGTTATTACAAGTCTCTATGGCTAGCCAATAGTTCAAACACACCTAAATGAGAGGTTAAAATGAAAGAAAGCTCATTTTGAAGGAAGGCGATTTTTCATTTTTGAAAGCTGCACTCTATTACTTCAATGAGTGATAACTACAATAAAGCTACCAGTTACCAAGGTCTATCATATAAAAACTTATTGTAGGGATGTATAGCAATAAAAAAATCACAACTAGAATTTGCCCACCCAGGTGGTACCGATATGTGAAATTTTGGTTCTTGGCTCAAGGACTAACAATCCGTCTCACTTTACCAAGGAGTCTGGATATTTGGTTGATACCTGTTGCTTTCTGAGAAGCTAGATTAATAGTATGCGCAAAAAATCCAATCTGGGGGCCCATTCCAGCTTCACTCACTGCATTTACAATATTCCTGGCATTGTCTGTTGTGACTGTAATTTTTGTTCCTGGCCTCTCCAATCTCTTTAAGCTAGGGATGCACGATTGGGGGAAAATTACGTCATTTTTTATCGGTCCGATAGGTGCATTTTTCCGATAGAAAGATCCGATATATTAATGAAATTACGAGTAACGTTTGCAGGCGGAGCAGCCGCCTGACGCGCCTTACTCGCAGGTCCCAAGCCTGACCCCGTCACTGCCTGACTGATAATAAAAATTTCTCTCAGTGGCAGAAGATGACAACAGCATTGCTATATGCAAAACCTGTTCAGCGAGGATTCCGAGAGGAGGAAAGAAGACGTCAAGTATTAACACAGCGAATCTGATAGCTCATCTGAAAAGTCGCCATCGTGGCAAAGCGGTAGTAAAAGAATATGAGACAGCCGCCGAAGCTGCTAGCGGTACTAAAGCTAAGACAACAACACTACGGAGGATCGATGTCCCCATTCAGCAGGCAGTTTAAAAACTGCAAAAGCTTCTCAAGAGACAGCGAAAAGGCTAAAGCCATTAACGACAAAGTGATGGAGTTCATAGCGGTCGACGACCAGCCTTTTTCCGTCGTTGAGAACCCGGGTTTTCGCAAGTTAATAGCACACTTGGAGCCACGTTACACTCTCCCAAGCCGCCGCTTCTTCTCGGATGTGTCTCTTCTTGCACTCTATGATATTGTCGCCACATACATTCACAACCTGATCGACAAGAACGGACTACACGTGAGTTTTACCACAGACATATGGACGTCAGATGTTAGTCCGGTCAGCATGCTAAGCCTAACGTCTCATAATAGCTCCTTTACAGTTTACAGTTCTGTTGAACAGTTCAGGGGATCAAATGAAGTTCTGCTTTTTGCTCTGTTATTGTTATTTATAGCAAATGACCACATTTGAGGAGCCAAAAACTTTTGTTTGTTGTTCTAGATAGGCCAGAGCAACAGAAATATCAGTTTTCAATCACTGCATCCTGCACAAACTGCAGATTATATGAAGATTATAATAAATGTAAAAATATGAATTTATCGGTTATCGGTATCGGTATCGGCCATGAGAAGAAGAAAATTATCGGTTATCGGTATCGGTTGAAATTTTTCATATCGTGCATCACTACTTTAAGCCCTTCTGCCAGGTTTGCGCTGGTGTGTTGTTCATACACGGCCGAGTTTGCAGAACATGGCTCACTATGTTCCACTCAGGGGTGATGTGATGGGCAGTCACAGTTAAGTAGCTCTCGTTAGCTCTGGATGTCCATCCATCAGTTATGAGTGCTACTGCACATGCTTTTGACAAGTCATGGACAACAGAAGATTTAGCTTGTTCATAAAGTTGTGGAATTATTTTCTGGCTGAAGTGCGGACGAGTGGGAACTTCATACCGGGGCTCAATCACCTTGAGCATGTGTTTAAAACCAGGATTTTCAACAACTGAATATGGTCTTAGATCCGCTGCTATAAAAACTCCAATGGCTCTTGTTATAGCTTTGGCCCGATCTGAATTGCCAGGGAGAGGCTGCTTGAATGCCGAGGTCAGCTGTGTTTGCACTATGCTGGTTTTTCTTCTTGTAGCGGTGATATTTATACTCGGGTGGTGCCGTTTTAGGTGAGTTAGCATGTTTGTCGTGTTGCCGGAGACATACCCGATCTCAGCTGAACAGTGTCAGCACACCGCCCTCGTTTTATCCACCTGTCTTTCTCCGTTGCAATATTTAACCAGGAAGCCAAAGTGTTCCCAAGCAGGAGACTTTAGCGACAGGGGAGGGTCAAGCTCCAGTTTACTGCTAGCAGTAGCCATCATGCGCACGGGCTGCAGGTGTAGCTGCACGTGTAGCTGCACACGTTAGCGGCGGAATGTGAACACACGCAACTTGCGGCCCGTGAGCCAAAAAAAAAAAAACTTCCGGCCCGTGAACTCACCCGTGCACAGCCCTGTACCGAACCGAATGTCGCGTACCGAAACGGTTCGATACAAATACATGTATTGTTACACCCCTACTGATTACTCAAAAAGTTATGGAATGCCCATCCTGAAACTAGCAGGGGTCCTAGTGGACATGATAGTCTTTCTTAAGTGTGAATATGAAGGAAATTGAAGGACGTGCATTTTTTGCTATTTCCAATTTAAGTTTTTGGTCTTTTATAACTTTTTTCTGGTCCAATTTGGGGAAAAGTGTTATATAAAAAAAGAGAACTTGAAGAGAGCTTTAAAATTACACCTGAATCATCTCTCTAGGTGCCATACTCCCAGAGATATTAACACTTTTGTAACGCATGTCATGCTAATTAGCCAAAAAATTGTTAGCCCCTATCTCACTAAATAGATGGCTTTGATCAAAAATATTTGAGCTCTGACAGTTTCTCCTAAAGGCCAATCAGTCAACCAATTTTCTTCAAAATCTGTGACGTGAGTGGAGATTCTTGGTTGAATTGACATGAAATAACCCAGATGTGTCATTGTGTACTTGCTGTAGTACATGTAGATCACAGGTAAGAAGTCGAGAGCTGCATAGTCCTCAAAAGTCTTGGATCTTATTGGTGGCAGGGCGTGGTCCAAAGCTGACCCATCTACAATGAGAACGTCTGCCTCAGGTTCCTTGTCAACTGGTGGGACATAATTCTCAGGGATAGAGGTCAGATGAGACTTCTGGCAAGTGTACAATTTTCCACCCTTGCTCAATGCAACAGGGAAGGACTGGTTCTCATGCTGAAAGAACTCCTGGAGGTCATGCTGAGTTACACAGCAGTGATATCACTAGTGTGCCCTGGTTGTGTGCTGATATTCACTCTATTACATCTGCAAGCTTGTACTGTATAAACGTCTAAATTCTGTACTGCAATGGCCCCATTGGATGCATAGACCAAAAATATTTGCATGCCAAGAGTTAATGTTTCATAGTCACTAAGATCGGATTACTTCAAGGCAATGGCAGCCATCTTGGACACTATCTTGGTTTTCGAATTTCATGTTATAACCCTAATGAAAATAACAGATAATGGAAATTATATTTTCATATAACCATATGCAAACACATTTTTGGGCGGACACCTTGGATTTTGGGGCCGCCATCTTGGAATTTTGCGTGGCTAACATTGTTTTTGAAAAGAGTGGGGTTTGAAGAGTATACGTACCAAATTTCATGCTTGTATAACAAAGTCAACGATTTGGGCTATATTATGCATTTGTCTGCTCCACTATAAGGAGCATGGAAAGAGAAAAGTTTCAGACAATTTTATGCAACTTCTGTCACTCGAGCTGATGATGTCACCAACTCTGGCACAGAAATTTCACGCAATCTAAAACTTTTATCCAGAAATGATCAAGGTCATTGAACAGTGAGTGGTGAAAAACCACAATATCTATCAAAACGTGGATTGATACATCGATAAACAAGACTTGTATCCACATTTCAAAGTTTAAATAAATAATAACTTTATTTATATAGCACCTTTAAAAATGTTTACAGATGTTTACAAAGTGCTTTAACAGATGAAACTAACAAAGGCAGAAACATGGAGAACTAAGTGGACGATAAGTTAACATTCAAGTTAAACAAAGGCAGGCAAAAAAGGCACAGATTTGCAAGCATTAACTATTATATGGCAGTTGATAATTGAAAATTAACTGTTAAGAATTGACGGTTGATGGCATCACATCAGGAAGATGGAAAAGAAGAAGATGAATAGAGGACAGATAAAAGAAAAGTAGAGAAATACATAAATAAATAATAGGATAAGGTAAAATAAGAGTAATATTGAAAAGGGAGGGAGTATATTAAAACATCAGAAAATGGTAAAACCAGGACTAAAATGATAAGAAACTGGTGAGGAGACTAATAACAACAGGAATAAAAAGATAAAATTAGAAAAATTGCATTTCCTTGCAGAAATGCGTAGAAATCAAGAGTGCTGAAAGCTGAAAAAGCAATGCTTAAAAAATGGAGGAAGGTATAAATGTAAAAGCTGTTGAAGGGGTGAAAAGGGGAGGGAAAATTAAAAAATAACAATCCTCAAGCATAAGAAAGGTTTGAAGTATCAGAAAGGTTTCAATCAGTTTGAATTTGTTTAAATTGGTTTGAAGAATTAAATAATGCATTATCACTGAGTGATTTTAAAATGGAAAAAAATTAAATGAATAAAAATCCTGAATACACCCCACAATGTCCTCAATGAGCTGAATTTTTTAAGTCCTGAATGGTTTCTGTTGCTCAAAGTGTGTGGTAGGAGATAGGGGCCGAAGTCTGTCAATTGCTCTAGTTTAGAATTTTAAATGTAACCCCCAGTGCTCTGTGTACTGAGCCTGGCTGCATGTGTCTCATATGGCCATTAGAAGCAGCTTTCCAGTCAGCTGTGTGTCTCCAGGTGCACTAATTGGTTGCCATCCGGCTGTTAAGCGTGACGTCATTTTGTGAGCGGAGCGGCTTCCGGGTCCATGGGGAATCAGCCTCCATTCACTCTCCATTCAAAACAACAATGGCGGAACCCGTGAATCTCTTTAAAATAACCTCCTTTTTCAGAGGGGAACCATTTAGAGTTAAAAAGGGACTTAAAGCTTTCAACTCGGATAGAGTTATTAACGTAAATTTTAGTGATGGCGAGATGAAGCCTCATGAAGCATCGAAGCTTTCCATCCAATTACTCGCCTCCTGGGCCGAAGCTTCATGATCGTGCTTCATTTGCTCTATTGCGCCATCAAGTGGACAATAAATGTAAAACGATAAACCAAAGACACCCCGAGGCTTTGGTGCGCGAAGCTTTGAATTCAATGAATGAATGGATGTGATGCCGTGTGTTTGTGATACAATCATAGACTGTATACAGTCTATAGATACAATACAGAAATGATGAAGTTATTTTGTTGTCTTTGTTGTTGGGAGGAAATCTGTAGAATGATAGTTTAGTCGCTGTTTTTGTCTCTGATCAGTTTAAGCAGCAAGGGACATAGCACTGAGGCATTATAACAACAACTCCGCTGGACCCGGAAGTGGAAAAAGAGAACGCGGCTCTCCAACTACGCCCTGATGCTCTTCCTATATATTCATGATAAGGAGGTTGTGAGAACCACAAGACTGTGCTGAACACATTGATACACTTAATTAACAAAATCCTAAATACACCCCATAATGTCCTCAATGAGCTGAATTCCCGGAGCCCAGAATGGTTTCTGTAGCTCAAAGTTTGTGGGAGAAGATAGGTTGCGAAGCAGACACTTGGTCTAAGTGTGTGCATGTAGCTGTCATCGACCAAGAGAGACTCATGCACACACATATTACCTGTGTGTACATGCAGGTGTCATAGAGACTAATAACACACATTGTCAGAATGTGTGTGTGTGTATGTGTGTCTGTTGATCAATGCATTCTAAACAACTGTTAGAGAGCAAAGGAACCAACTAACCAACTGTTTGAATGAGAAACTGCCTTGCCCCAATGAAATTGAAGCCTCTGAACTTCTTCACATAGTGCGATTTCCTCAAATCCCAGCATGAAAATAAGAACATCGTAGGAATCCTGAGACCCTCATGAACACAATGATGTGTTTTTCATGTCTGTACTCTTAAAAAATGTGGCCACAACAGCGAGTTAAACAGTGTTGATCCTGAGGGATGATCAGGATTTTCTGGCCCAAAAATTACATTACGGTCAATGGGCAGAATCACCACCCAGTTTGGACAGTTGGTCACCTGCTGGCCAAGGGGTACAATTTAATGATTTGAAACCTCTTTCGTGAGAAGCAGGACTTATTTACCTCCATTTTGATGTATTCTTTATGGCTTTGGAGGGGAGTTTGTGGGCATGGGAGCTATGTATTCGAGCTGGGTTTTGTCGATCAGAGATGATCTTCCCACTCTAGCGATGATTTCACCCATAGTTAAAAAGATTGTGAACTTTTTAAAGCAAATAAATGAAATGTAAAATGAGGTCTGTAGGTGAAAGTATTCTTAAGTTATAAGGCTATGAAGGTGGAACAGTAAAAGGAAGAATTCGAAGATTTCCTCATTGACCTTAATGTTAAAATTTTGGCACAAAAAGTAAAAAAAAATATATATATATATTTATATATATATATATATATATATATATATATATATATATATGATACAAATAACTAACAAGGTTAAACAAGAGGTATATAGGCAATAAAATAAATAAATCATGCATCAGCTAAAGGCATCATGTAAAAGCAAATCTAAAAAAGTGATTTTTAAGATGTGATTTAAAAGATTTACAGATTCAGCCTACCTTATCTCCCTGGGCAGGGTGTTCCAGAGTTTAGCAGCACTGTCAAAAAAGGCTCACCTTTCGTCTTAAGCCTTGATGTTGGAACAGCCAGTAGGCCCCCTCCTGAAGATCTAAGGCTGTGCGCTGGCACATAGGGAGTCAATAGGTTCTAATATGTAGATTGGGGCCAGACCTGTAAGGGCTTTATAAGTGATCAGTAAAATCCATGTGCAATAGAGAAAGTAATAGCACACTGTTCCCATTAAAACTGCACCTTTTGATATATAATTTGTCCTACAACGCTTCAAGCTGTAGGACTTGTAACGAATAATAATTTGTTCTGAAGAGAAATTCAAAAAAAAATCCACAGTATAGCTATAGTGCCTTGGTGCATTTGCCCTGTGGCCCTAATTAAAGGCACAGTTTAACAATGCAGGAAAGAAACAACTTAATCATAAGTATCAAAAACTGTCATTCTATGAGGTTATGTCTTTTCCATGTTTCCAAGTTTTGTCACAGAGCTGGTGAAGTGAATTAATTATACAAATAAGCATCATTATAATAAACATCATTTAATAAATGATGACATATGTAGGGTTGGGTATTGAGAATCGAGTATCGATGGGGACCGGGACTAACATTTCGATTCTTCCA